>JANEYF010005770.1:1387500-2587500 GCA_029963845.1 Rhamnusium bicolor
TGGTCACATTTTTAGTTAACAAAATTACGACTAGTTAGGTACAATGTTACCACCTACATTAACTTACCCAAAATGCATATTGAAACTACCTGGTGTTTCCAGTTTTTTTATTTGCAGTTACTGTTGACACTTGTTCAGATTATATAAGTACATACAGGTTTGCTTAATAAAATATTTCAATATTCATATATACCAATTAGATATATACAGCAACACACAAATTTTAGTTCAAGTAAAATAAAATATGACTATTGGAAAAAAAAAATAAAAACAATTTAAAAAAAAAATTGAAAATTTATTTAAGATGGTTTATGATTAGGGAGAAGATATGTCCCCCAAGATGTTGCGCCTTTCTGCTAATAAGTAATACATTTTTTAACAATAAGCAGGAGCGGTCCTTCGGGGAGCCTTGGAGGGACAGCCCCCAACTCCTTGAGCTACATTTATAAACTAAGAAAATAAATTGTTAGTAACAATAAATTCCCAGGAGTTAGGATGTACAGACGCGACGATTTTTATGTACAGTGGACCAGGTCTTGTGATGTCCAAAGTAAACAGCTAAAAAAAATTAAATTTGGAGGGTATGAATTGGGTATAATCGTGCATATTATGACGTCATTTTGAAATGTTTATCACTGTCATGTCTACATGGGGGCCAGCCATTATTTTTTAACGGTAATAGGCAAAAAATATAACTGAAATGAAAAAACGGTGACGTCGCGAATTTAAACTCTATCTACAGAATAAAAAAATCATTATAAGGAAATAAATAAAAACACAAAAATAGTTATTGAAAATCTTAACTTTACAAACGAGGTTACTGGCAAAATTTCAACAAAATTGGTTTTAATTTTTTCGGCCCTCATTTTTTCGGGTCTAGAACCGCCCCTGGTAATAGGAATAGGTTTTTCGCGAAATAATGAACATAAACTTTAAACTTGAATTGTAAGTACGTGAAAATTAGGTAAAATTATTATTATTTTTTTAAGTTGTGTCAAATATTAAGGAAGTTGGGTCGGAGTTAATTTAGTCCGACTAGTCCTGTACATTACATATGGTGGAATAAAATATATCTTATTAGAAATACATAAATATAAACAAGAAACTAGTAGGCGCATGTATGTAACATCTTCTATGTGTATTTATAATGAGGTCAGAAATAATTTATCCGAGTAATTGCTTTTAGGTAGGTATGTTTATTTCTGAAATAAAACTTGCTAAAGAAAAGTGCATTCAGATTTGTAAAGGGGATTATAGTAAAATATATCACTTCTTGCACACCGTAAAGTCCAACTAGTTCCTCATATATTATATTCATTTATTCGTTTTTCATAATATACCGACTAGTCGTAATCATGGCACCTCGAGGGTTGCTCAATGCGAGTAATAATTGAATTACCTATATTTTTGTTGCTGCGGTTATTTTGATTCCATTAGAGTGTATTTACTAAACATATGTCACTCCCACAAACAACAAAGTTAAGGAATTCACTCACCATATTTTTTCTCAGACCTGCTTTCTTGGGGGTTTTAAATTTAGAATTAAATGAATAAACTTAAGGAAGCGTTTGCACCCCCTCGTCGATTTTTCGTTCAGAAACTATTGCAATCCTTAATCATACCACAAGGCAGCAACCGCGTAGTAACCGACTCAAATATTCTTTGCAGTACTTGTTTCAGTATCGCTTAATTCCGATTTAATCCAGCAATGAAACAAATTATTTATCATATTATTTAACGGACACTGTGGTTTTCATACCCGCATTACCAACTGTGTAGGATAAAATATTTAGTGCCAGCTCCGTCAGCATATAAGCATCCTTTACAGTCATACGGAAATGGCAGTATTTCTAGCAATTTCATTGGCCGTTTCAAGGCCACGGCATGTCGTGTTCATCAGATATCATTTTTAAAGGGGAATTCGGCACCGCGAAAATAAACTATAATAAAGGGCAAGGAAAATAAACAAACTGTAATAAAGGGCAAGGAAAATCTTACTAACGAACTAAAAAATACTTATTTAAAAAAAAAAAATAATAAGTTTGCGATTCGAACCCTCGATCTACCGCGTGCTAGGCGAGTATCTTATCTATCGTCTAACGAGTTCCTTGCTGACAAACGATTCCAAAGGGATTTAATACACTTTGACATGTTATGTAACTGCGCATGCCCTGCGGCTATCTTAAAACGGCCAATGAAATTGCGATTAATACTTTCATTGCCGTACGACTGTAAGGAATGCTTATATGCGCTCCGTCACCAGTCTGTAGCCATGCGTCGGCACCTAATGGTGACTAGTTGAACTAAATTTTGAATGATTCATGTATAATGCCAAAATTATACCAAATGTATTTTAGATTTTTCTTGAAAAATACCTTAATTTTCATCCCCTCCTTGGGTTTTTATCCGTTCTTATGTGGTTTAAAATGGATTAAGATTGTTTAAATGGTTATTTGTACAACTATTAGTTATAAACCATACTGGTTATGTATTTTAAAATACTATTCCGCAGAATAAATATTTAATGGACAATGGCATATGCAGTTGGGTATTGGAATAATAGATATTATGATCATTTTCTATTCTGTTCTATTAAGAGAAAATAATAAAAAACGGATATTCTGAACCAGTGGCGTGTTGTGACTTTTATAAACGGGGAAGCTGTTATTTAATTAAGTCTGAATAACTTTGTTAAAGCTGAAGTTGACTTATCTTTTAAAATAATTAATTTTTTCCTTCAAAATTATAAGTTGAAAATACCCCTATCACTAAATTGCACCCATCACATTCACATAATCCAGTTTCAGAACTATTTTGCGAAGTTGAGGGACCCGGTGTCTCCATTACGCTTAGCATGTAAGCTGTCTGGCCTACAGCTATATCCGCACTATTTTTAAGTTTGTTTTTAACGTTTCTCGAAATTATAATTGCACGGTATTTTAAACACTAAATAATTTCAATATCCAAAGTCAATATAAACATTAATAATGTGGAGCAACCACCAAAAAACACTTTAAAATAAATAAACTAAACGTCTCGATCGTAAATCTCGCTAGCGTTTACGCACAAAACATTACAGTTATCGTATTTAAGTACGCTATGAGAAAACAGCTTACACTCGAATAAGGCTGAAAACAGACGAGGCGTTTTGTGCCGAGTCGGCCGCCGATTCTGCAGACGAATCGTCGTTTGCTTCACTCATTATGAATGTATTAAAACAGACGATACGTCGGTGACGAATGTCACCGCCTACGCGACGAGCGTACGGTGTTCCCAACCATGTGCCGTTTTTATGACTTTAAGCGGCACTTCATAAATGTACTAACTGTGCAACACAGACACCGGCGGTTTTTGATCGGTACGTATACTGCATGATTGCCATTTGACGTGATTTTAAAATTTTTTAATTATTTAACTGACAGATATGGAAATAAATATCGAACAATTAATACATGAAATTTAATAGTTCATTAAAAGATGTCATAGACATTCTGACGAAATTAAAAAACTTCTCATCGACTTGTTTGATTTCATTTTACAAAGTGTAAAAGTATCCTTTATTTTTTCTTTCACTAATAACTGGGTGTATCCACATTTTACGATTCTTTTTTTCTTTTTAATCTGCAGTATAATGCACCTAGAAGTATCACAAACTCTTCATCGGAATCCATTATTTCAAAACGGGTGTCTGAATGAACTGACAACAACGTACTGAGGAAATTTACTAATGCTTATAAAACGCTCAGTGTGTTTTGATCATACGGAAAACGTCGCGGTGTCCAGTCGCCTCGTTTGTTTTGACGTTTCGTCTGCAGAATCGGCGGCCGACTCGGCAAAAAACGCCTCGTCTGTTTTCAGCCTAACTCACTTTGGAGCCGTTCGAGCAGTATCGGTATCGTGAAGTTAGAAACCTACTGCATTGCAACTTTATAACTTAACGCATTTTAAAACATTTGTTTTGACACATATCAGGTTCTTAAGCGCCGTAAAAAAAAGAAATTAGGAGCAATAAGAAAATAAATAGTATATTTTATTATTTTGATTCTTGTAAGGGAAGCTGTGCTACCCTAGCTTCCATGGTGAACACGGCACTGTGACTGAACAAAAGTCACAAACGGACCCTAAAGATGTGATACTTATCAAACAGACAAACTTGCAAACAAACTTATATAAATAATGTAACGATACTAAAAATGATTAATATGTTTAAGAACGTTAGCTGAATAAATCGCTGTCATTTATTGATATTTCGCCGTTTATGTATTTTTTTTACAAGTTAATTATCATTGATATTATCATTAATATCGGAATGATACACACAGTGTGACATTACTATATATAATTATCCGATTCCCACGGTTTTCACCGGCGTTAAATTGTCTTATTATGGGTCGATATTTACAATATTAATGTTTTATAATAATTGCCTAATTTGTGATTTTTATTAATGAGTTAAATGCATCAAATGAGAAATCAAATATATGGATGGAGTAATTATAACTGTATTTCGAACGTATTTTATTTGTTTTGCATATTCTATTTATAGCCTAACATTTACATAAAACGCTCAAAACTTATTAATATGTCCTGTGCTTTTAATTTATCTGCCTGCTTTTAACGTCTGCTTAGTCAAGCGAAGAGTACTTGCATCTCGACTAAGGAACCTGAGTTCTGTTCTCACCTAAGAAACTGAGAGTTTTTCCAAAAAGAAATTAGTCCAAGTGACTCGTATTACTGTTCGGTGTTTGTACAACCTACATTGTCTTAAAATGTGTAGTCGCCTCCCGCACAATCTGTACACAAAATATGGAAAATTTGTAGTACTTAGTAATATAGAAAACTGGGGTGCGGTAGTAGTAGGAGTGTGCCAGCCTGCAAGAACCTTCTAGAAAAGAATCTCGTTGGCACTTTGTTGTTAAAATGTACGACCATCCTTAAATCATTCCCCATCCCTTAAGAACACAAATGCGACTGGTCTTCCAAAAATCGTCTCGTGCAGGGGGTGGCTGGGGTGATTTTATAAAAAAATAAAAAAACATTTTTTTTGCTTTTTCACATTTACGTCATCTGGGCAAGAATCTGCCAAAGTCTCAACTAAATATTTTAATCACAAACATTTTTTTTTTAATTTTGAAATCTGCCCGCACAATGCATTTACATGGAGCACCTTAATGAATAAACGCTCGCCCTGAAAAGTAATAATTGTGGTATCTTTTTAGATGAGACTTGGGCAGATTTTCCCACATGATGTAAATGTGAAACAGGCAAAAAAAATTTGTTTGCTCTTTTGTACAAAATCACCCTCAGCCACCCCCTGTACATGTTTTCCAACTATTTTCACCTTTTAAATTTGATTTGTTCGATGGGGTACCTTCTTGTGCCATGAAAGCTGAGACTATGAGTCCTCGTATCTTTGCATCTCATTGCAGTTGGACTTCTCCAAACCAACAAGTATCAGTATGAACCATCCAGCTATAAGACATAAGGTCATCCATCAATTTTGTATTGATGAGTTGAAGCTTTATGCCAAAGAACTACCGAGTGGTTGGCAGGCCAAAAGCAGGTTCCCTCTATCTACTTAGGGCACATGATTCTGAAATCAGCAGCTGGGATGTAGAGAATGGATTTAGTTAATTAGCCAGCGTGCCTCTCATGTGATTCGGAACCTGAAGAGGACTTTCCAACGTCGAAAAACCGAAAAAAAAATTCTTTCTTTCCACTTAACCATACCGATATCGATAACAACATTTAAAAACATTCATACAAGCAAACAGTACATTCATATGCAGTTTATTTCAAACTTATTTGTAACATAAAAAACTTCGTCTACTTTGATCCCTTTACTGCCGTCAAAGAAGCCGACTTTTTTTATGTTGTAATAGGTTTGAAATAAATTATACTCTACAGCCAATATAAATAAAGAAAAATTTTAAAATAATCTTCTCACTGTGTTAAATATATTATTTTACCTCTTATTTTCGCCGGTGTATACTTTAATCGACTATCGACTGCACTAATTATGAGAGTGCCCTGAATTAAAATAATTATTGCTCGATACGCGGTTAATTAAATAGAATTTTTTTAAATTAATCATTTATATACATCAAGAACAAATTAGCTTTTAATTAAATGTCATTAATTATTACGGACGTATTAAACGTACGTAAAATTAGTTAAATTGCACTAAATTAAATCCTCAAAATAATATCCCACGGGAAGATAGAATTTTTGTTATTTGCTGTATTTTTTTTATATTATTAAACGCTGCAGAGAATTGCCATGAAAGAATGACAAGCATTTCAGAGTTGCCATCCAGTTTTTATGCGAAGATTGTGGTCAGAAGAATGAAGCAACAACAGTTTTATTTTTAAAACAACCTTTAAGTACACAAAGGCGTTTTTTTCGGATTTTTTTAAATTTTTTCAAACAATACCAGACTTAAAGTGAATATTTGTACTCTTTCAACCCAGTTTTTCAAATATGCAATATCTTTGAAGCATTCTCGTTAAAATTGTGTGTTATTTTTTATAATTTCTGCATCGAATAAATTTTACATTTGTTCTAAATTGTGGGAGTAAAACTGCTTAGAGCAAAGAAGTTGCTATTAAACTGTTATGTGATAATCAACTTTCATTTCTATAATATTATTTTAAATGCTTTAATGCGACTTTCTATGTCGAAGATGAGACCATAGAGAATGTAATCGCAAACTAAATTAGCCTTATACTTTATATATAAAAAAACAAGAAGTCGGTACATTACCCATGGGCGTATCAAACATTTAAGTCAAATAAACTAAATCATTTCCCACACAACATATACTCAGGATGTAATTAAGAATATATCCCTCGCATAATTTATGAGATATCCTGAGGCAATCCTGTAGTAACACAGAACTTTTATATATGCCATCCAAATAGGACAGCGTACCTTCTAAAAAAATTCTGAGGGCAACCACGCGAATTTCTTGAGGACATCCCAAGGACCAAATTAGGTCAAGGGGATTCCTATTATTCTAAATAATCTTCACTTTCGATGATCGATTGCCGCATGTAAATTTAATAATTAATACATTATTTATTTACCTTAACAATTAGTCCAAACGTCAATGTTAATCACATTTACCTAACCCACATGTAATTTATCAGTAAAAACACCTTTTGGTTGTAGAATTGTTATCAGATTTAAATATAAAGTGCCTTTTTTCTAGTAAATATTATATTTCTCCCTGCCTAGTATTGCCGATTATACACCTAGTTAAGTATAATTTTCTTTCATCTGCCATGTAGCAATGTTAAATTAAAACAACATAATATAAAAAGAGGCATGTCAAAAATTATTATTTTATTAGTGTTATATTGGAAGAAATGTGGAAAATAATTGTTAGATAGCCACCTATCTACTAATTATCGTTATTTAGTAATTTATTTAAAATTGGTTATTTAAGCGTCATATTGCAAAACTATGAAATACCTCTGACGAAATGTCGATAATAAGAAAAATTAAAAACAACAATCAACCATTTGTTGTGTTGGTGTCTCAAGGAGCAGCAGCCAGTTGAGATTAGCACAGATGGGATGTTATAACAGATGTTAACTGTTGGGGGCGCCAACTGATGATATCACAAGCGCTGGATGGTCCATTATCCACATTTTACCTGATATTCATGTATTTTTTTAATGTAGACGCCAACAATCGTTTTTACGGGTTTTATTATTATATTCACCCATTCATATCGATCAATCTTGCATCCTTTCAACACGAAATATAGAAATTGCTTTTAGCCACTGACTGACTAACGCAAATGAAATTCTCGTAATGTATTCGCACAGACATTAAATCAATGTAACCGCCATCCTGTATTAATTTATGTACAAAGTATTACGTTACTGAACAGTTGAACTTTTTATACTGCTGTAATGAACAAAAAATTTTATACCTAAAAACATTGTCAGCCACACATCAACAAACATACGAGACATGTAGAGTTTTAGAGTACACAAAGAAAAATAAGGTTTTAAAACAGTTTTCCGCCATTTCCAACGTATTTATCGCCCAATAATTTTCCAAAAGATGATTTCATTAAATGGGTTACAATATTTTGCATTTGGGGTTTCTGTCACTTTACATGCAGTCAAATGTGCTCGCATTCTCATCCACCTATCACTTATCAAAACATTACCTAGCATCCGACCAGAAGGGTCAATCGATTCATCAAAGGTATGAGTTTAGAAATGTTAACAATCCGTCAAGAAAGCGAAAAAATCTTGTACAACACACGCAGTGTGCAATGCAATGCAATGCTATTACGACATAAACAACACTAGTGAAGTGCCAACACCACCTATGGAGAAGAGCTCAGTGCTGCGTACGTCACACATTATAGGCCTCATCATTCGATAGACGACCTCGCAGAGTCGCATTTGCACGTTAATAATAATAATAATAAACTTTATTGTCCAAAAGACCATACATCATGGTGTAAGACACGTCAGATAGCTTGGCAAAGTTTCCAATGCTCTTCAACACAATTAAAAAATAATATATAATAGTATAATAAAATAGTCATTTATGATACAAGTGTTAAAAATGACTTTTTATTTTGTGAGTGGAGAAGTTTGCGAAACGAGCGGAAGCGAGTGGAGCAACTCCATGAACAAAATAAAGTCATTTTTAACACGTGTATCATACAATGTTTTTTCTACAAACACCATTAAAAGAACAATAAAGTTTCTTTAAAAAAGATTTCAAATCCTTTTAATGGTTACCTCATGATTCTAGTAGTTTGTAGGATTTATGAAATAAATAAATCATGTTTGCCCGTTGTTTGACACATGCTTGTCAAATGTGAAAAACTATTGCAATAACAAATAACTTGTAATTTTTTGTTAATAAATATATAAATGTCATTATGACAAACGACTTGTCATTTTACTTTTTGCACTAATGTTAAAGGTACTTAAATCATGTGATCATTTTTAACGCGAGTTTATATAATATTACATTTTTAATTCAAGTATGCCGTGTTAAAAATTTAGTTTTTAATGGTGTTTTTAAAAAAATAATGTTACATGCAGTTAAAAGATAAACAATAATACATGGTTATAATTTAAAACACAATGTATAACGAAAAATAATAGGTTACCTATAATTATATAAAATACGTATACGTAGGTACAGACATACAGATATAATTACACAAATACATATTTACGTATACCTATATTTACAAAAAAGTTATATCATCTTCTATAAATTCTTGTACTGGTTAATAACATTTTGTCTAATACCTACTAATATAGTACAATATTCTAGAAAAAAAGTATGTATAGTAGTATGATAGTATAGTTTCTGTACTAGCAATCTTCTGCAACCTATATATTGGATAGCATACTGATGTCAGTTACTTGGAGATAATATTGATATGAGATTCCCAATTAAGCGCATTATCTATATTTACACCAAGAAATTTTGTTGATTTAACTTGTTCAATAGACTTCCCATCAATTTTTATTAAACTACATTCCACGATTCGAGATATTCTGGGTGTAAAGTTAATAAAGACTGTTTTTGGGATATTTAAAAAATAGCCTATTATTTTTAAATCAATCAGTGAAATTTTGAATCTCATTTTGAGTGTTATCAATAGCGTCTGTTAAGGATTTTGAACTACACAGGTAAGAATTATCGTCTGCAAACATAATCAAGTTGTTTTTATTTGAAACATTATCAGGTAAGTCATTGATATAGAGTAAAAATAGCAGGGCCGGATTAACCATTGTTGGCGCTGTTAGGCACAATACTCAACTAGCGCCCCTTTTTCAATGAAGTTTTAAAAAAGTAAAACAACAAGAAATTAAACTTTAATACAGACGTATATTTAGATAGGTAGTCAGAACAAATAAAAGTAATTTCCAAATGTAAAATAACTTAAACTTAAAAAAAACGATTATAATTTTAAAAATGCTTTTTTTCTGGATTTCGCAATAGCAAATGACTTAATTGTCTCCTCGAAAGAAATTCTTCTCGTAAATTCTCCCTCTATGCAGAGAAGAGCAAGCCCACTAACGCGTTCTTGAATTATACTTGTTATATAAAGATTTTTAATGCGTTTTAGGACTGAAAATGATCGTTCGGCAGAGGTGTTCGAAATCGGAAGCGTGTTAAATATTCTAAGTAAAATTTCGACGTTCGGGTAAATGTCTTGTAATTCCTTCTCCTTGAGCCATTTTAATAAAGTTCTTGGGTTTTCTGGAATTGCAACCCTATTACTGCCAAGGTTTAAACTTTTTAAATGACACTGAAGATGAACTAGCTCTTCTACTATGTCATTTTCGATGTCGTGGAAGAATGCTTTGCTAATTGTTAGCCCCGTTTCTTTCAATTCTGTAACATTTACATCCTTTAAGTGAAATAGTACATCAAATTGTTCTAAAGTGCCTATGTAAGCTTGACACCGACAGCCCATTTCTGCAGTAAGCTTAGGTATCTATGATGGCGTAAAACGTCTGAATACGAAATTTGTCACGTTCGTTGAAATATATTTCTTCGTTGTCTCGAATTTCGTCTGTTTTAAGTTTCCGTATTTGTTTCCTTTTTATTTTATAAGAGGTCAGGCCACATAATTCCATCCCTTTTCTTTTATATCCATCAAAATCCTTACGAATTTCTAGGAAAAATGAGGCTAACGATTTTAAGAGATTAACTGCCTCGGCTAAATCTAATTCTACTTTCTGTAAATGCATACTGATATTATTTACTCTTTTTAAAATCGTTCCCCAAACCTCCAATAGTTGCTGTTTCAAGACATTGTAACTTTGTCTTTAATGTAGTCGCCTCAACTCGAGTTGCTGTCTTTTGATTTGTGTCATTCTCGATTTCAAAAAATGCATTAATCACAGTAGCCCAATTTCTCTTTGGCGCAATGCATGCATCACCACGAGCAGACCATCGCGTAACAGATAAACTTTTAAGCGTTATTGTTCTATCATCACTATTACCAGGCTGGGCTTGAAACTTCGTTAAAACTTCCCACCTGCCGGTAGAGACAGAGAAGAATTTGTAAATTTCCTGTAGCAACCCAAAAACAAAACAACTTCAAGGTAGCTTTCAGCACTAGTGGTCCCAACTAAGTTGAGTGAGTGTCCGGCGCAAAGTACATGGAGAGCGTTTGCGTTAACTTCCTTGATTCCAGCTTGTAGCCCTGAATATATACCGGACATGTTTGACGCGTTATCGTAAGACTGACCGCGGCAGTCCTATTTATTTTCAATTCTTTCAGCTGGTCAGTGATACAATTAAAAAGATCTTCTGATTTGTGACCCACATTGGGTAAAAACATTAAAAATCTTTCAACGAGGTCCCAATTTTTAAGAACATATCGCACAACTAAAGATAACTGATCGATGTGGGCCATGTCCGGCGTTGAGTCAATGATTAGAGAAAAGTATTTCTGTGACTTCATCTCACGAACAATTTCACTTAGAACTGTTTTAGACATAATTTGAATGAACTCATTACACACGGTTGAAGACAGGTAAGATACCTTACCTTTACCAGGATTTCCGTATTTTTCAATATGTTGTGCCAAAAACGGATCAAATTCGGAAATTACCTCAAGTAACATCATAAAATTCCCATTATGTAATGAACCAAAAACTTCATTTGTTCTCCTAAATGGTAGCCCACGGGAAGCCAGAGCTTTCACCACAACGACAACTCTCCGCAAAACGTTTTGCCAGTAAGACATTTCTTCTTCTATTGCCTCGGTTAAGCCCTTGTCAATTCTGCCTAATTTACGACCTCTAACCTTAATAAGTAGTAAGTTAGACTTATGATTAGTAGAATTTTCGTGGATCATTAACAGTTTTTTAAGATTTTTTCAGTCATCAACACCCTCTTTGGCAAATGTCGCGTCAGCAGAAAACAGGCGGCAGGGTCCGCAAAATACTTTTTTTGGTGGACTCTGAATAAATCAACCATTTGCGTGGTTTAACTTCTCCATTAGCCATTTTTCTAATAAAATCGTTTTTATTAAGAAACCGCGCCCTGTCCCCAAATATCCTTTTTTGTCAACTTAAAATCTAGTTCTAAATTTTGAGCAATACCATTTTGAGCAATATAATCTATTAAACGTTCTGTCAAAATCCATTTTGCAGGATCTGGATTATAAAATGTCATTGTATTAGTAGTAACTTCTTCCTTCCGAGAATCGCGTAGCTGATGCTGTTGCTGGACCTCAGATGACGCAGAAGTAGACGCACTCTGCGAGGATGGATCTTGGGTTATATCAGAAACTAACACCAAAACACCAAAACCACTTTAAGTATATAAAAAATAAAAATGATAACAGCAAATTCGAGAAAGTCAGATAGTCAGAAAACTTAAAAGTAACACAGAAAGTTATTACACACCTCTCCGCTTTTGTGGGAATTGTTATATGATTAAACCGATTATCGAACGTTAAGATTTACACTGAGGACGTCGTCGGTGCGCTTCAATTTTCGTTCGAGTTAACTTAATTTTTAACTTTTGTGTCGTACGCTTTTAGCAAATCCGTAACATTGACCTGAGTCATAACCAATAAAAATACCCAAAAAAACACTTGTTCAGTGCACATGTTTTACAAAAAGGTCAATAAATTATGGTTTATACCTAAATAGTGACAAGAATGCTAGAAATTTTCAAGGGGGTTACTTCGGTGGCTTGACAGGCGGTAAAAGAAAAACAGAAAGAACATCAACGGCGAACGGCGCCCTTTACCATTGGCGTCGTTAGGCACGTGCCTAACTGTGCCTAATGGCTAATATGGCCCTGGGTCCCAGGACGGACCCCTGGGGAACACCACATGAGAAATATTTTGACTGTTAGTCTCGTTTTTAGTACGAGAGTAGTATAGTTAGTTACACGTGCTATATGTAGATTAGGCACAGCCCAACTCATTATTCGTTTATTCTGTGAGTTTCCACACTATACTTAGTGTTAACATGCCGTATAAATGCAGTGTGTCGGATTGTAGAGAAAATTATCCGAATGGACCGAAAGCGCGCATAAAAGTGTGTGAGCTTCATTTTATCAAAGAGCAATTATTCATTCCAGAAATCTCTCACTGAACTAGATTCCCGGACAGGTCAGATTGTAACCGTATGGTATGGTCTCATCTATTTACATTGTATTTTATAATTTTTTACAAAGCAATTAGGCAGAATTTTTGAATAATCGTAATAAGAGAGGTTTTCTTATTCATTTTGTTTTAAATTACTTTAGTAAAAATTGATTCTTACTTGAATTTAGCGGTTGCGAAATCATAGCCAGGAACATATTGCAAATATTAAATATAATAACTTGCACCACAAATACTTTACTTAAAAATTGTTGTGGCAAATCTAATAACCGTTCAGGTTAAACTACGAAACGATAATTGAATACATTATCAGACAAATAATTATTCAAAATAGTCCATTACACTGTAAGTTTGTGCAATTTAATATTTTGATTGGAAAAAATAAATAACAATAAGTGCATATAGGTAGGTACTAGGTTTTCTAAAAATTGAAATGTATAAGACGTTAGTTGGTAATAATTAATAGTTATCATTACGATATATTAAAACACATTTTACTTTGTTGACTCCAGTGGCGTGCCGTGTGTTTCGGAGGGGGCGTAAATAGTAATGAATGAATAAGCACAACTGAGTATGAAATCAATGTAGGTAATATTCTTCTTGTTTTTATATTTGTGAACTTATCTAAAAGTACATCTAGGTGTATATATTTAGTGTATTACTGATGGTCGATGTTATCATGGTAGCAGCATTTAAATGATTTTTTTTATTTTTGTTAGTGGTGAAAATATTTTATCGTTCCAAAATATTAACAAAAATTTTACGTTCCGATTCAGATTCAATCAAATAATTTGTTAAATTGTTAACTTCACTTAACTGCAACATAACTTTTATATAAAAGGTCGATGAATGCCGGAAAACCTTTATTGTTGTTTACTGCTTTTCGGCGCCATGTTCGATTAGTTCCGAATTAAAGAATGTTGACTATAATGTCGCTAATAAGTTAAACAACTTTAAAGCTCCAGAAAATGCCCCGACAACGTTACAGGAACATTAAATGGATCACTTTCAGTTATCATTACTTTGAAGTGATTCTTTGGTAACGCTGTGTAGTCGGTATTACTAATAAGTTGAAAATGTGTTAAAATAATGCAGACTAGTATTTGCGACGTTGCACATAGCGCAACAGTTACTTGAAAGTGTAATAACTATGCGGTACCTGAATTTAGTAGAATTTACGTAATTGTTACGGCACAGGCATACCACAAGGTGAATTTTACACTAAAGTAAATTTAGTGATAGTTATGTAATGCCTACTTATTAAAGTTCCGATGCCAGTTCTCGTCACTTTGGTGCAAGTGGGAATAGTCTTTATTCAACTTAATTTATATTCACTTAAAAATTGTTCATGTAACATTTAACAGTCGTCAATAATTTTTGTATAAATATTTTGTAATAACTTTTATGTACTCATTCTTTCGAATCGTTTGAAAATGTACTGAAACTGCAGTAACGCCCAGTTGTAATAAAACTAGATAAAAAAATAAGGTAAAATAGTTTTATTATATCATAGATTTTTAAGTTAATTTCTTTGAATTTTATATCTAAAAACTATTCTCATATTTATTTATTTTTACAATAGTTTAACACGCGAAGCAGTAATTTCTTACATACTTAGGTAGTTGCATGATTCCGCCGGGTGTTTGCTTAAAAATTTCGTTTTCCTATTAAAAAAACCGAATGGGGTGCGATTTAGGGGCTCAGTTGACAGCTGAAAACCCAATTTTTACAGGAAACCTTTACCAAACGGTAAAAATGATTTAGGGTTATTTATTATTCGATGTTACTATACCCACAGCAAATCATGCCCGCTCTGCTGGACTAATAGCGGTGACGTCACGCCGAGGCATTGAGGCCTTGTTTATAGGTGGTGTTGGCGGTGATCATCCACGTCATTTCTTACATCCTATATTCTTATATACGGTGACGGTCATCTTTGATTTGATATTTTACATAATAGTACTATTTATTATCGATTAGAAACTTTAGTAATTTACTAATTCAGTTTATTTAATACATTAATTGTTAATTATAAAGTGTAGTTATCAAAAACATTTTTTACTAAACAAATTGTTAGTTCTAAAGACAGATGAGGGAGCTTCATTTCAAAACGCAATTTCTGAAAAACGTTTTTTTTAGGAGTAGTTGCATAATTCTATATTTACAACAATGTGTCCCCTATATTTCTCATATATATTAAACTGCAGAAATTGTATTTTGCTAAAATAAATATACGGTTTTTAAAAGAGTTGAATGCCATCTTTATCTCAATAAACGTTTTGTCAGAAATTGCGTTTTGAAAATTATCTTCTCAGACCTAGTATCTGCACGTTTTACTTTTAATTAATTAAAAAAATATATAACTTAAAAGTATTGTCGTCTTTGGCCATTACCTAAAAAGTCCTATGTCTACTTATATAACTTTCTTTCCGTGTATACACGTGTCTTCTATTTGATTTTACAAGCTGTAAGCGTTAACACATTTGAGGAATTTTTTCTCACTAGCAATGTGGACAGTTGTTTTTAATAATATTTATTTTGGAAATGTGTAAAATTATGAAATCAATTATTTATGTACAAATACAGTTATTATTTCGCATTTTTCCTCAGCTCTCAGACGTAATATTTCATAATTTTATCTGTTGTTTTACTACGAAAGCTGTACTGTATCGCTTTGTTGGGTGTCCACTGTCCACACTTGAAACAGCGTCCAAGTTGATGGGCGGAGTTTATAAAATTCTGTTCATTTTGTGTGAAGTGTGAGTTAACGTCAAGTAAAACTAGTAATTGTAAAACCGGCCTTTTGTTTACATTGGACATTCGAAGTAAAAGTAATGAATATTACAAATAAGTGTTTCAGAATGTGACAGCTCCAAACGAGCGGTTTGGATTTATATTTTATTCGTGTTATTTATATACGTTAACAGAAGCCGATAATCTCAACAATCTATTTTTTTTAATCAGTAATAGTGATAAACTAATAAATATGTCATTTTAATAAATCTGTAAGAAAATAATACTAAAATTTATATTCAACTAAAAATAATATGAATTCCGGTCTCCGGATGGCAATATTGGAAATTTCGTATTATTAAAATAAAACGGTTTTTGTTTGTTGGAAAACTAGAGTTTTTAAATAAATCAACAATTTTGAAACATATTTATTTCCTTTGATATGGTTTCAAACAACGAAATTTTAAAAATAATCTTTTCATCTAAATTCTTTATGTTGCAATTTCAGAGTCGCGTATATTAGAATACTATCATTAAGTTTACAAACATATATTCTGTCAATGACATTATGCAGAACATTGAAAAGGTAATCTCCATTTAGTAATTTTGCCAAAGTTTGTAGAGTTTTCACTGGTCCATGAACAACAGACATATCGCAGTTGGACCATAACATTTTACTAATGAAACTCGCAAAATTTGGTTTTTCGGGAAACTTACAACAATTTTTCAGCACCTATCTCAAAAATAGATCATTATTTGTAGAATGTTATGGTCATCAATCAGCTGATTTTAGAACATCAGGGGTGCCTCAAGGCCCTGTATTAGATCCACTATTTTAAACCTGTTCA
The DNA here is from genome assembly GCA_029963845.1 of Rhamnusium bicolor. Classification (NCBI taxonomy): domain Eukaryota; kingdom Metazoa; phylum Arthropoda; class Insecta; order Coleoptera; family Cerambycidae; genus Rhamnusium; species Rhamnusium bicolor. The sequence continues at coordinate 1,404,205 of JANEYF010005770.1, forward strand.
TTAATGATATTGTTGCTGATATCTGCCTTCTACGCAGATGACCTGAAATTGTACCAAACGATTAACACCATAAATGACAGCTTAATTCTGCAAGTGGCGCTTGGTAAGATACACATACGATGTGTTGCTAACAACTTACTGTTAAACGTTAGCCAATAGTTGTGTGACGTATTCTATAAAGTAAAATAATTCTATTTTTAGTTATTTCCTAAATAACTCTACTTTACCTAGATATAATTCAATTCGTGCCCTTGGTGTTACATTTGACACAAAGCTTAGTTTATTGGTCACATACATAATATTACAAATGACTGTGTCAACATTTTGGGCTTATGATTTTAATAATACTCACACGATTATACTGCTCTAGGTTTCTTATATCAGATCTAGACTTGAATATGCTTCCGGTATTTGGTCTCCATATTATAATATTGATATTAATAACCTAGAGAGAATTCAGAGGCGTTTCCCTTAATATCTATGTTTTAAAAAGGATGGAGTCCCAGCCTACTAGTAGGCTGTGTGTGTGGAGTCTATCCAGCTATACGTTACCCACATGATAATTTCCTTAACGGCTTTTCAGTAACTTTTTGCAGAAATATTATCTGAACTTGTATTCCTTTATAAATTAATTCATGGTTTAATTGATTGTAGTGAACTTGCTCTGTTTAGAATATGCAGTAATTGTAATAATTCTAACAGCCTTATTGACATATATAAGTTTGGCTTTAAATTTATAAGTTTTGTAATTACGGTTTTATCATTGAAATTGTATTTGCTCTTTTTTTCGCTTCGTGATAACAGTATTTTGTAATTCCGACCCTGTAAATGGAATTTATATCTCTTGGGTAGTGTATAATATCTAATAATAAAAAAATAAATAAAATAAATATTGATTTAAGCTTGGTATTAATTAAGATAAATGGTAAGCCAGATCACAGGATATAAATTCATGCAGATTTTTAAAGATATTTAAATTTTCATATTTATAAAAGGAATGGCAAAACGGTTCAATGGTAACAATTGTTAAATACAATATAAACGGTGCGTTTGAATTGCTTAAAAACGTCAACATCAAATATAGGCCGTAATTGTTCCACTTGTAAATCTTCAGCCTATTTAAGAAACGTTATTTCACAAAATGAAGATTTAATAGCCATCTATTTCTTTAAAAATATAATGCAATAGTATAAAATCCTCTGTATTTCTCTTATTTATGGAAACGATTATAATATTTTCACATATACTGTTAAAAAGCAGAACATATCTTATTTTTAACACGCTTTTATTAGCTTCACCTGTATGTTTGTTTGTTTGTTTGTTTGTTTGTAACCGACTCTTTGGACTCGATTTTGACCCACTTTAAACGGACAGATTTAATTGAAACTTTGTACACTTACGAAGAACCGGTAACAATACAATAATTTGATAAGTTTATATCATTATCCTGATCAGGATCGCCAGTCCTTTCCTCACTTATCCTCTGCGTGAGAGCAAGAGGCTTAATATTGTAAGTATATTCGGTGATTCTCAGTTCGGTCGTTGGCCGAGCGGGCAAGTCTTAGTCGACGCGAAACGACGGACTCCTCGGGCGTGAGTTCAAATCCCATGGCTGAAATAAAAAAATATTTTTTTTTTTCAAAAATATCTGTTGGATCGTAATATGTTATAATATCAGCATCAATAAGCAATATAAATATAGTTTAAAAAAACTACAAAACACGCTTTCATAGCACATCAAACTAAAAAGTGAAAAATAAATATAGTTTAAAAAAACTAAAAAACACGCTTTTAAAGCACATCAAACTAAAAAAGTGAAAAATAATTATTAATATAAACTGAAAACAATAATGAACGAAAAATACTAGTATTATTGTGAAAAAAGCGTGGGGCGCTTTGTGCCATAATTTTCGTATATCGAGCAACCCACGCTTTTTTCACAATAATACTAGTATTTTTCGTTCATTATTGTTTTCAGTTTATATTAATAATTATTTTTCACTTTTTAGTTTGATGTGCTTTAAAAGCGTGTTTTTTAGTTTTTTTAAACTATATTTATTTAGTAAATAGTTAAGTGTATTTATGTCAGAATCACGGAACTATAAAAGCTGTCGAATTAGCCTCACCCTGTACATTATTTTCGCTGCGTTGGGTAGATGCGACAGATTGTAAGCGAAATAAAATAACTAAAAGGCACACGGTAAAATGAAAATTTATTGGAATGCATAAAAACTGTAACATCTGGTTTTAAAATATTCGCAGTTTGCCACTAGCAAAAAATATTTTTTATAAATAGACTAGAAATTTAAATGGAAACCAATTTAAATAAATATGTTGTTAGCAAATTTTTTTAAACTAAGTAGGTGCTGATTCGATTTACATATGTAATCCGAAACTGTATCAAAACTTGCAATATTTTTAGATGAACAGAAATGAAGGAAAGCGTGTAGTTTAAATTTGCAGGTTTTAATGTGGTCGTATCACATACAAACCGAAAACGTTTGTGTACTTGCAGTATTCCTATATTCTCAATTTTTTTTAAGTTTTGGTTCTTTTTCATTTAAAGAGGGGTTTTTAAATTACAGCAATATTTATATTTATATTCTACAGAGCAACTTTTTCCAGATAGTAATGTATTTAGTGTAAATGGATTGTATATTTTTAATGTAGCCAAATATATTTATAAAAACAAGGAATTGAGAATAGTAATTAATCACACATACAATACAAGACAAAAAGAACACAAGGCTCTTACTATACCACGACCTAACTCAAGTTTATACAAAAAATTTATTAACTTCACTGGTGCAAAAATTTATAATATTATTCCTGAAAATATAAAAAACATTCATAACTATAACCTATTTTGTAAAAAATTATCAATATTTGTTATGCAAAATTTTAATCTATTCGAGGAAATATTTTCATAATTGAAGCGCTTTTGTATGATTATAACAATCATACCATGTTTTTTAGTTTTCTTTTTTTAGTTTTTTTTTAGTTTCTAGTTTTTTAGTTTAGTTAGGATAAATAAATCATAACCCATAACAAATGTAAAATACTATAGTTTCTGCTAAGCACAAAACGATTTCATTATGAAATCAGGTGCATATATTTTTACTAATTTATCACTATATAAAAAATGTATTGTAACTTTGGGTTAAATAAAAAATTTGAATTTGAATTTAGTACTTAAAATGCCCCATTCTTTTTGTAATCGCTTTGAAACTAATTAATCTAGTAGGTTTTATCAATGTCATGAATATCAGCAGACTGCCACCGCAATGATCAAACTAATAGGCCCATAAAGTTCCGTACAATTTATTGTAAGTAAGAAATTTCAGTCTCCCGACATCATTTAAAAGAAACTGAAAGCGGTTGACTTGCGACGAACGTCGCTGAAGTGAGAAAAAAATGTATCTTGTACAGAAAAGGGGCATACAATTTCATGTTCGAGAATAATTTAAAAAGTTATAATATTGTTAGTAAACATGAACAGCGCTAATAAATAAAATATGGACAACAAAATAATTTTTAAAAAATTGAAATTAATTTTTTATATGTTTTCTTTCAACACTCGCCTCTCAAGTCACCGAAGTAACTCCCAAAAAATCCTAGGATTTTGTGTTTAGTAAAAAGAGACGAGGCCCTACAGTTTATTGTGGAGTCCGAACCACATCTAGGGCATCGACAGTTCTCTCCCATCATAATCCGAAACAAATTTCTAACTTGCTTCGGGATGAATTCGAACCATCGATATTCGGTACCGAGTAAATAGCTATAAGCGCTTTGCCCACTCGGCTACTATATCAGGATTGAAAAATTTTTTTTAACTGGTTTTATAAAGATTTAACATCGTTTTTAGTTCCCTGATAATCGACCTGAGAAGTTTAGTTTGAAACACCTATTTGAGGTTATATGTTTTTATTTTCTATAGGCGGTTTTTCATCCTCCACCGCATTTTTAAAGAGGTGAATTTAGATTAGACGCAGTTTAATTGTTTTATAATAATAAATTCTTTATACTATCTAATTTAGAATATAATACGTCTATTATGGTAGTATCCGAGTTATAAATTGCAATCAATATTTCACAATAAATTTACAGACAATGCGAAAAAGGGTTCTTTTGTGCTTTTAGTGGCGGAACTACGAAGGTCACAAGTTCAATACAATCCAATTTTTATTATATAACCTTTGTCTAAGTCTTAGGTTATAATTTTTTTTATAAATTCGCAAATAGTTGTACGGGTCAACATAGTTGGACAAAAAAGTGAAACAACTCATACAATTTGTTAACAAAATACCCCTTTCATAATGTTTTTCGATGTTATAAAAAAAAGGAAGTATAACGAATGCCCTTCAAGAACTCCAATTTGTTTCTTCTTAACGATAATCGTGATACGCTTCATAATTTATCTAAACAAAAAAAAACAAAGCTACCAACTTTATGTGAACTGTGGGATAATTTTTTAGCTAGCAAGATAATACCGTCACATTTGTCGGCATAAACTTAAAAACAGGAGGTCGTTAGGGATAAACGGCTTAAGATATTAAGGTATTAAAACCCCTTTTATATCTTAAAAGGTTCTTAAAATATATTTGAAGTCTCTTTTCAGGCATTTAATTGTCTTAAGTAGATTCTCTGGGCGTTTTATTTAAATTCATCCAAGGGTTTGTGTTCGTAATTGTTGCCAATAACCACTCAATTTAGCTAATAGGTTTTTAAATAATCTACTTAGGTAACCGCATAAGAAAACTCGCTGAACATGAGCTATGCAGTGTGCACACTCTTGTGTTCTAAATAGTTAAAATGATTTAGTCGAATTTTAACTACCTATATGAAAATCCATGTCATAATTTGTCATGACCTTCTTGAGTAAGTTCAAAATTGTCACCAGTTAGTGTTCCTTCAATGAAATAATGTCCTAAAATTCTATTCCTAACAATGCCAACCCAAATATTTAACTTTTCTGGATACTGGGTAACACTGACGTGGTTTTCCACAAGACACCAAAACATCATATAGTGCACTCGACGCGCGTTTCGCCGACCAAGTTGGCATCTAGTGTTTGTTACATTCTTAATTAATCTTAAATTGCTAATATCTATTTTATGGTTGTTATCAAACACATGTTGGGCAACACTGGACTTATCTGTTCTACCATATTTGAGATGAGCCATATGTTCCTTAAATCTAGTCTGAATTAATCGTCTAGTTTGTCCAACATACTTTTAATTACAGTCCTTACAGCAAATTTCCTCGACTTTTCGATTGCTTTAATTTTGTCATTTGGATTGCGTAAAATTTGTTGTAGTTTATTTCCCGATGAATTAACCACTGTCATACCTACATCTTTGAAAATCTTACCAACACAACACTGGTGAATCGAGGATCTAATGGAATCGATACAAATTTCGGATTTTTCTCTTTCATTTTGAAGAGTTACGTTAATCAATGCCTATTCTTTTTTCAAACCTCTCCTTATTGAATGGGAAGCTTAATAGACGATGAATTAGAAAATTTAATCTCGCCATTTTATGTTGAGCGCAATGGTAAGAATCCTTAGGGATATATCTTAAAGTAAGCACTGGTGTCTTTCTGTATATGTCAAATTCTAACTTATTTTCACGGTTTCTAATTATTATTAATACATTTTAAAATGGTTGTTGTCCAGAGTTTTCAATTTCATATGTGATTTTAACTGACGCGAAACAACTGTTTAATTTTCGAAACAAAGTTGTGAATAGTAGTGACTCTGGGGAAATACTTAAATTCTTCTTTTGCTTATGTTTTGAATCTGTTCATGAAGAGACTGACAATGGATTAAAAATAAAGAATTGAAATTTTGATTATGAGGTGATATGGGGACAGACAGCGTACACCCTGTATCAATTCATTCAATGAATTGGGGACATACAGCGTACACCCAGTATCAATTCATTGAATGAATTGATACTGGATGTACGCTGTCTGTCCCCATATCCTCTCAGTATCAATTCATTCCCCCATATCCCCCCAGTATCAATTCATTCAGTGAATTGATACTGGGCGTACGCTACATGTCCCAGATTCTCGGTATACGATGTCTGTCCTCATATCCTCTCAGTATCAATTCATTCCCCATATCCCCCCACTATCAATTCATTCAATGAATTGATACTGGGTGTTCAATGTCTGTCCTCATATCCCCTAACAATCAAAATGTCAATTCTTCATTTTTCATTAGATCGTTAGCAATAAATAACAATTAAGCACTCCAAACTGACTTTTCAGCAAACTGTCAACATGGACTTTTGATATTGATTGTCCTCTGAGCCAATCTCATGTATATGTGAACAATGACCTTCACTCAAGACATCTAATCATATTTTATTAAACAGTTATTTGGATTACTTAAAAATTCATTTCACTTTATAACTATCAAAGATTTGAAAATACAACTTGTGAGTGCGACGGAGGATAATGTGAAAAATTCCTAAATTGCTTAAAAAAATTTATTCTTAATTTTGTTGTTTGTTTTTTGATATTTTTGTGGCATTTTCAGAATTGCATTTGTTAGTTCGGTTAGACGAAGAAAAAGTAAAATTTTTAAACTTTTGTATTTGTAAATTAAAAAAAATATATTCTTAACACAATAGCTTGTTGTTATATCTACGTTGTACATTTTGTTAAGTAAACTAAATGTAAAATAAATATCTCCAAGACAAGAATATTTACTGACAAGTACAGTCCTCTTCAAAGCTATAAGAAGCTATCCTATCATTACACACTGCTTGAAGTTACCTTTGGATCTAATTGTAAACTAAACACAATATGGTGGCAAGAAGAGTAAACAAAGTCATGAAATGTCCTTTTTTCTTTCTATCGGTGACGGTAACATCTAAAAATAATACTATCCACGTCTCGGCCCATTTTGGGAATTTATTTAACTACCTACCTAATTTGTAATCCTAAGTTCATTTAAGAACGCTGCCACTTGGGGGGTTTGACACTGTGACAAATTTCTCGTTAATTTTGTGGATTCCCCACTAAGTACCGACTTAACAGAACTTTACAGTTTTACAACCCCTTACAATAGCAGTAAAATCGGTACTGTTTGTAAATTTTGGATAAGCCTATTATATACAGTTTAGGCAAATAATGACGTACAGTTATTTTAATAAATCCTTTTACTGTTAAGACAATTTATAAAATTCTTTTCTAACATAAATTGGCAAGTGTTAGTCCTGGTATTATCTTTCAATTTGTATAAATGAAACTTAGAATTGGTAATTTGAAGGGCGACGATTTATCAAAAGTAGAAACTTCTAATATACGATTCAATTGAGAGCCCTCTGCGATTACTTAAAAATGGCGGAGCAGAAAGAATTGAAAAAATTATGTATTCATTGTGTCTGTTGTAAACCACTCACTGATATTTGATTGGCAAGTTGAACATTTCTGAAAATTTGCTAAGTTTTGTTAAAAAACGTCCCACCTTTGGAAGAGATTTTTTGATCATACCAGTTTAGTTCATTATATCTCGGAAAATGTGCATTTTGTGCATCCTATGTAAATAAAATAATTTTTCTATACATTTTTTTTTCATAATTTTTCGGTTTAAAATTTCAGTCAAAAATGGGACTTTATGCTCGCCGAGTTATTTTTCAAGGCATTTAAAAATGTTTGATAAAATGATTGATTATCTAAAATGTAGAAATTTTCAGAAAAAAAAAGATATCGGAAATGCCAAACATTAATTGAGTTATCAAGCGCAATAGATAATACAGGGTGACCGACAGTTTAAAGCCTGCGAAAACCTCTTTACAACGACATTTCATCAACTTCCAGACAATAATAGAGCCTTTGTTTAAAATGTTGTCGGACATTCTGCAACTTTTCTGGAGTAATTCGACGGAATTCGTGCGTGATACGTTGCCGTATATCGTCTAATGAATTCGGTTGGGTTGCATAACTTTCGCCCTTCAAATGATCCTATAAAGAGAAATATAAAACAGATAAGTCCTGCGACCTTCCAATCCAATAATCGGGAAATCTTTGGTCCAAAAATGACCTCACACTCATTGTGTACTGAGGAGAAGGGCAACATTAGATTAACATTTTTTCTAACAATTCCTTGTACATATCTCGAGTCAAACTAACAAAGATCTAACCAAACGATCGATCACCAAAAATATATGCATATACATTTAATTCCTTTGGATGTTGAATACTTCGTGGAATATCCTAGGACTGGAATCTGCCCAATAACGACGGTTATGGCGATTGACTGTACCATTTACAAAAAATGAGCATTCATCGGAAAGACACGCATTAGAAAGAAAGTTCTGATTAATTATCCGTTCACAAAATTGCTAACGTCGATCATTGTCATCTGCATCTTTTTTATATCACTACAAAATGTTACATAAAACTAATAAATGGTTTCCGAAAAATGTCCTAATAAAGTTAGTGTGGCGGAGTACCATTAAAAATGGGTACATTTTTTGCTTTAAATTAAATAATCTCCATAACGCAGTAACCTAAGCCAATCCTCGCACGAATCATGAGAGAATTAAAGACACTATGGTATACCCCTCGTTGAGATGTTGTCAGACCATGTGGCTCCCAAATACTTCTTCCACAATCCTTCCGAGGTGATCATACCAGATCGAAAGCTATGAAAGGAAGGTACACGAGACTTCCTTAACAGAGGACTGACTTGGTATATCTAAAGTCAGTTGAAACGTTATTAAAACGCCGACAAAGAATTTACTCGTTTAACGAATAAATTCCTTTGTCGGCATTTTTATATCGTTTCAACTGACTATACACAGACAGGTCCAGGATTGAAACAGAAACAAGGTGTGGTATACAATGTAATAACCCAAGGGCAAGCCTTAGCAATGCACTTGGGAATCACAGTACAGTATTACAGGCCGAAGTATACGCAATTCTACAGTGTATTCACGAAAACTTAAGGAGAGCTTACAACAAGCAGATCCATATCGCCTCAGACAGTCAGGCGGCACTGAAGATAATAAAATGCTGTAAAGGAACGTCAAGCCCAGTATGGGAAAACTAGGAGAACTCAAGATCCTGGCAGAACGGAATACAGTCAAACTGCTCTGCGTTATAGGACATAGTAGGGTACTAAGAAAAGACAAAGCTGACAGACTTGCCAAACAAGGATCAGCCACAGCATTCCTTGGCCCGGAACAAGTACTTGCAGTGCCAAAGTGCACTGCAAGGTATCAGACTGGGCCAAAAAAAGAACATATAGATATTGGTGAAACATACCAGGACAAAGACATGGCAAAGCATTTATGATCGAAGCGTGCACAAAAAGAGCTCAACAACTGCTTACGCTAAGCAGGAACCAGCTGAGAATTGTAACAGGGTTCCTCACAGATCAGGCACCAGTGAAGGAACTCGTACAAAAAATGGGGCTGTGTGAAGGTGACCTGGGATGCAGGCTCTGCGGAGAGGTTCCGGAAACAGCGGAACACATACTTTGTCAGTGCGAGACGCTGGACCGCAAAAGACAACACATCTTTGGGGAAACAAAACCGGACCCGAGAACACTTGCTGAAATTCATAGTCCGCCGCCAGCGGAAGATCGCCGACTGGTGAGAGGCTGCGCTGAAATTTCCAAAGAGTTAATTCAGCGAACGGTCGTCTATGAAAAGAAAATCAGGAATTTCAGTGGATCTCTCGCTGGCGGCCGACTATGAATATCAATGTTTACACACAGACCGATGACCGTTCATAGAACTATGTAAGCAACACAGGAATCACTGGAATGGTATAGATAAACCAGGGAAGGGTATAATAAGCCGCTTTGGCTGCAGTGTCACCGTGACTGTATCAGGCAGGCGGACCTGGCAAGATTAAAAAAAATCTAAACTAATAAAATTTTAAGCGAGTGGTTTGCAATAACCGTAAATATAATGATTACAAGATTTCTTAAATTTTTACTGTGCCGCCTTTTTAAATACATTCACAGCAAATTGAATTTGAATCCGTATAATAAATGCGCATTTTAAATTTATAAAAAAGTACATTATTTTTGCGTATAAATTTTGCCTACTAAAGCTTTATATATGAATTAAAATATAATTGTTTTCGTTTTTGGTTGTGATGAATAAAAAAAAATATTAAGAGAGGTTTAAAAATGTCTGATGATGAAAAAGTCAGTTATCATTTTGAATATACAACCTCGGTGGCCTAGTTTAAAAATTGTAACCTTCCACAGGCATATTTTACTACAGTTTCTAACAAAAAACATCCTGTTATTCACATTTAACATAAAACAACACTTAATTACTTATAGTCTTTTAAATAGTAGATTAATTAATGCATATTTTTCAACATAAAATTAAATGGGCTACTCTCATTTTTATTTATACATTGTAATTGTAAACATTTTAGGTAATTATAAAAGTACAGTTATATGATTGTTCATTCTTAAAATTTAATAACTATGGTTGATATGCATCGTGAATTTAAAATGTTCAGAAATATTAGCAGGTTTCTTTCGAACTGATGTAACCAAAAATAATAAATGAACCTTATTATTATTACAAACTGCCTTCAGTTTGATCACATAAATGAGTGAAATCAATCCGAAAGAATTCGCCGCCTAGTATGCATAATCATAAGAAGTGAATCTAGTCACTTATGGATGTATGGCAGTATTAGAAATTCTTCAAATTGTTTCCGACTGTCGTACTCGTAAAACTAGAGGTTGGTTCCCATGGGTTTACATTATTATGTTTATTCTAAGTAAAAAATCGATACGGTGAAACATATCATATAAATATGAACATTTACAATTCTAATGTATTGTTTTATTCTATAAATTATCACAGATTAAACCAAAAGATAGAAAGATATTGAAAAATATTTAATGTGTGAATAAAATTAACATTTATATACCGACTTTTTGTTTATAATGAACAATAATGAGCATAGTTATGGTTTAATTAATTATTTATTATTTTATTATTGTTTTTGTGCTTTGTATTCTTCCCATTTATGTTACAAGTTATAAGACAATACAGTTTTTTCTAACAATTAATTTTCTTATTAAGTTTTATCGTAGTAACAAGAAACAATACGTATGTAACCAACCTAAATGTTAATTACTTTGTTTCGAAATGTCTTACGACAAGTGCTCATTCATTTTCTTATTATAAATTTCACTGTATTTTCAGTATTGTTAAGAGCGAATTAAATGCTTCTCGTTAAAAAATGCATTTCTTACAGAATATTTAAAAAGAATCCTTGATTTTTTTTAAACCGCTGATTTCACATTATTGTCACATTTCTATCATAATTTTTTACATCTGGCCTCGTTACATAAATAATAATTATAATAATACAATTGTAATAATGGTTATGTTAGGTTAGGTTTTTGTGAGTGGGTCCTTGTGAACCCTCCACTGCGGCCATCAGCCGGCCTGTTGTGGCTCACTCGTAATTATATTTCACCCAATAAGTTCAGTCTCTTAATGAAACTAATAACTTTATTGGGTGAGAATGTGTCCAGATCCTCTGGCAGTAGTTGCCTTTTGCCAAATATTGAGAATCAGATCCTCCCACAGCGGGACAGGTGCCTAAAGCCGGGTACTCATATGCGCTCCGTATCTGTATCTGTATCATGTATTGTAACAGTTACAGTATCAGTTCGCTGTATGTACGCCTAGGCGAATAGTCGACGTAACGACCTGCGATCATCTTGACCCGCAGTGTTCGAAGCAAGTTCACAGCAACATGTCGTCTCCAGAAGTATCCCGTCTCATGCAGTGTTTCGATACATGATCGGAACACTGACACGTACTGACTTGCGTTCCAGCTACGAACCGTCCACAACACTGGACCGTTCCTCTTTGTGTTCGCGGCGTTTACCGACAGGCGCTCGGATCGCTCTTCATGTTCTTAGTAAGTTCGCGAACATGGAACGCAAGACGTACACATTCAAAATTTTGTTACAGTATCCGTTACAATACATGATACAAATACAGATACGGAGCGCATATGAGTATCCGGCTTAAGACGTGGTCTGCCTTCTCATCATTCTCGAGGCATAGACGGAACTCGGCGTTTTCTGCTAGGCCGAGTTTATGCAGATGATAGTTTAGTCGGCAGTGGCCGATATATAGGCCCTGTTAGAGTTTTCAGGTTTACCCTGTTTAAATCTAAACATTTCTTAGTTCTTGATTTCAAAGGGTATTTTATCAACGCCTTCGAATGAACAAATCCTGGTAACTTTTGCCAATACTGGAGAGTTTTCCTTTCAGCCCAAGTTGAGATAGCCATCTTAGCAGTACTTGAAGATATGCCAAGTATCAGTTCTGGTCCGATAATTCGTGATCCCTCTCCTTCTCTGGCCAAAGAGTCGGCTATTTCGTTATTTTCCAATCCACAGTGGCCGGGTATCCAGACCAGAGTCACTTTGTTGTTTCTGTCCAAATGATTTAGAGCCTTCTGACAGTTCCATACCGTTTTGGAATTACAGCGGTGGAAGCCAAGAGCTTTTATAGTTGCTTGGATATCTGAAAAAATTTTGATTGATCTGCGTGTAAGACTCACTTTGTTGTTTTTAGGCAAATGATTTAGAGGCTTCTGACAGTTCCACACCGTTTTGGAGTTATAGCGGTACGAGTCAAGAGCTTTTATGGTTGCTTGACTATCTGAAACATTTTTTCTTGATCTGCGTGTAAGATGCATATATTCCAGCCTTCGCACACACAGTTCAATGGCATGAACCTTGGACAGAAAAATAGTTGCATTAATACCTAAGATTGAGAATATCCTCACCCTTGGTCTGTAGATATGTATTCCGGCTCCTGTTCCCTCAAGAGTTTTGGAGCCGTCTGTAAACCAGCAACTGTCTGCCCTCAGTAGATTGGTTTTATTCCGATCCTACTCATCTCTTTCCGGAAAAAGGATGTTGAAGTTCAGCTCGTAGTTAGTCATGGTAGGGATAGTATCCGAGGGCATTCCCAGTATACCGTGACTCTCTATGTCATCCAGCAACCTGTTCCGCTCCATGATACTAGTTTGCGGTATATTAATGGCAGCTTGTTGCAAACTATATGTTGCCGACCTGGCCTCTCTCTTCAAATATATATGAAGAGGGTTAAGTCCGGGAAGATTTCCATTGTAGCTGACAGGGGTACTAATTGCCCCCATTATTGTCAAGCATGCTAACCTCTGTAATCCAGAGAGATTGGCTTTGGCCGTCCGTTGTGATCCTTTCGGCCAGCAAATGGTGGATCTGTATGTTATCATTGGACTGATGACCGTGACATAGATCCAGTAAATTTGTTAGGCATTCATGCCTCAGGATTTACCACAAATACGACATGTCCATATGTACAGTTTTGCATTGTGGATTATATTTTCTAGATGGAAGTTCCAATTAAGTGATTTATCCAGAGTGATTCCTAGATATTTCACGTCCTCCGCAAATGGAACAGTTTCACCCATTAAAGAGGACGATCTTAAATTCTCCATGTTCATTTTCCGGGTGAATGGTACTATTATTGCTTTTTGAGGGTTCGCAGACATCTGTTCCCTGTCTCACCAGTTACCCACTGCATCCAGTGTCTCTTGAAAGGTGTTTAGAGTTTTCTCTGACTAGTATGACTAGATCATCTGCATATGCTAGAACCTCAACCTCCCACAGTGTGAGAATAGCCAGTAAGTCGTCCACAAGAAGTGACCACAAAAGGGGGAGAGAACCCCACCCTGCGGGCATCCTCTTGTGGCTCTAAAGCTGACTGTTTCTCTCTGTAGAGACGTTGTTATAGTACTGTTTGATAGTATAGCACGAATGAAATCTCCTATAGTCGGCTCAATTCCTCTGGCCGTTACTGTTGCATATAAGGAGTCGGGCAGTGCATTGTTAAATGTTCTCTCAATGTCGAGAAAATCTGTAATAATATACACCACAGAAATTGGACAAAACCCGAAATGACCGAAATTCAAAGCCGAAGCTGTCTAGAAAGAAGTTTCACATAGAAAAATTGCCAGTGCTGGTGACGGAGTTCGAACCGTAAGTACCACAGAAAGATTTCTAATTACGCTTAACATCTCCCGCTTTAGCCAACTACACCAACGAGCCGGTGCGAATTTTGTTTATACTTAACAGACACAGTCAATTGTATCTGTATAGCCAATATTTCGACAACGGATTTTCCGCAATTTTCAGCAACAAATTATTCTTGTCCCGGCGTAACTTTCACATCTCCGTCCTGACATATTTGTTCCGAATATCATAATACATAAAACAGTGAGAATAGAATGGTCGCGTGAACATCTACATTGGCGAGATGAATGGTGTTCTATTTTATTCACCAATGAAACTCAAGTGAGTAGATTTTCAGATGATCGCAGAGTTAGGGTATGAACTAGGGCCAGGAATAGCCAGAATCGTCAAGTTCACGAAATCTGTCCCTATAGTCACTCATAAAAGTGCGTGGTCTCGACTTTCTGCTCGCTCTTTGTTAGTAGGTTGAGAAGGAATGGCTGAACTAGGGGTCTTAGCTCGGGACAATGGGACTTGTTAAATTCAAATTAAAATTTCACATCGGATTTTTAATTTCTACTTTTTGCTGTCCGTTCGATACGTGTTTCAAGATGTCCTAAAAAAATCCAAAAATACCCTTAACAGCATTGTTTGTGGTATGGAATTGGCGCACATGTCCAACTTCCGGAAATTCAGGAAAAACGACTCCCGACACCATGATGTTTTGTGGCCACTTTCTTTTGAAAATCGAGATATTGCTCGTGTTTTTTGTGAAACTAGGATACTATTAACAGTATTTTTTTTGGCCACCGAAGGGTTAATATGCAAGAATGTGTTTTGCAAAGTAAGCTGTTTTTCGATGAGGGGTAATATCAGAACCATTGGTCCAAAAAAAGGTTTTCTTTTTTAGTCTAAAAATGTTTGTATGGCTCTTAGATGAAAATGTTTGCACATTAAAGCATTTTTTATGTAGTCGTTTTACCCCATTCACCCCCATATTCAACTCCGTGTTCATTTTCAAAATAACCAAATTTTTTGCTGTGAATTGATTTAATTTGATACGGCTATTTGGAAAACGTCTACACTCTTTTTTGCAACTTTCCCATTTCCCTTGCAAAAACCCTACACAAAAATATTATCTTAACCACATAATAGTACCGTAAGGAAGGTTATAAGTTTATTTAAATTTTCTTAGGCGATTTGCCAGATTTATTACTAGGCATCAATTCTAGGAGCATGTGGTTTCGGCATGATGGTGCTGGACACAATTTTTCAATGAGAAATTTAAATATATCGTCGCTATTGTAATTTTAATTAATTGCATCGTTCTGTTAATTGTTGTTTGTTAATACAAGCGTCATTATTAACAATATTTTTTTTTCATGAAAGAAATGGTATGTGCTATATTTTGAACTGGAATTTTAAACTTAAAACAACTCAGAAACGCTGCATATAAAAAAAAAATCAAATAACAAGCTCTTCTTATTAATATTAACTTAAAGGGGAGGGCACGACCTTGGGAATTTATTTTGGGATGAGACTTCGTGTAATAATTGTACTTCTTTAGGGTGTTCACCCCTTGGAATGGCAACGCGCAACGCTCAATCGATTCGGAGAAAATGACGTTTAAAAAATTCAAACTCAGCTTATATACTAGTGAGGTTCCTCGAGTTCCCGCGGCGAAATAGCCTAGCCGATAACGTGTCTGCCTACCGCTTGGGCGCTCGGGGTTCGAATCACGTGCACGTCTTACTTTTTTTTTTTAATTATTTATTTAATTGTTTTTACAATTAAATAAATTTATTATTTAATATTATCGATCATTTAAATAACAATAATGTCAATAATGTTATTTTACTAACGAAAAAGACTTTAAATTTTAAATCATAATTTAATTATAGTAATAATTTAAATTACTACCAAATAAATATACTATAATTTAATAAACTATTATTATTATTATTATTATATCCATTAGTAATAGTGTATTTTAAATAATAGTTTATTAAATTATAGTATATTTATTTGGTAGTAATTTAAATTATTACTATAATTAAATTATGATTTAAAATTTAAAGTCTTTTTTCGTTAGCAAAATAACATTATTGACATTATTGTTATTTAAATGATCGATAATATTAAATAATAAATTTATTTAATTGTAAAAACAATTAAATAAATAAAAAAAAAGTAAGTCGTGCACGGGATTCGAACCCCGAGCGCCCATTTAAATTTGAATTGGTACGCGTTATCGACTAGGCTATTTCGCCGCGGGAACTCGAGGAACCTCACTAGTATATAAGCTGAGTTTGAATTTTTAAACGTCATTTTCTCCGAATCGATTGAGCGTTGCGCGTTGCCATTCCAAGGGGTGAACACCCTAAAGAAGTACAATTATTACACGAAGTCTCATCCCAAAATAAATTCCCAAGGTCGTGCCCTCCCCTTGTTAGTCTCTTATTATTAAATTTTAAAAATGATATATAATTACATAATGTGAATAACAAATTTAAATAAAATATATCATGGAATTTTAAGCGAGTCCAGCCCTGTACGAACCATTAATAATTCAATAAATAATGTGTATTTCTTGTCCAAAATTATGAAGATGCTATACTAGTGTAGGATATTGAAGTAAAATTAATAAAATAGTGACGTTAGTTAGTTGATTGCGTATTTTATAGAATTTGAAATTTGCTCAAACAATATTTTTGAAAACTTATTGGGGAATAACCTTAAACGTGCCATCAAATATTATGACATTATTTTATACACCGATCCACGGTTTACTAGTATTTATTTAAAAATGTTACATAGGGTGATGTCACCGGCACTGAGAGCAACACTATAAAAATTGAGTCCGGTCCTGGAATTTTTCCAAAGTGATTATAATTTTGATTGGACTAAAAGAGTATAATATTTGTACCAAGTTTTAATTAAATATTCCAAAAATATGGCCGACTACATTTTTAGTCAAAACCATAAAACGCTATGTATCTCAAAAACGGTTAACATTTACGGGTGAGTTTGGGAGTGTTTTGAACTCAGCTAAGTGTGCTTTATCTCCCTTTACTCTATGTCACTTTAAATCTGGAACATCCTGTATATCCCAAATTGTTGTCGAGGAGGACTACGTGCTGTTTTGTCCACCTGGTACAGTTTTTATTTTTATCGGTTAGTTGGCAATGGTTAAGGGAATTTAGAAAAGCGTGTACAATTATTAAATGCGAACGGGCATAAAGTACCTAATCGATGAGCCAGCATCGAATAACCTCGATTTACTAGAAGATATTAAACTGAAAATATTCCTGTGATTGCTCAGATTTTATAGGTTAAAACGGCAGGTCGTAGGTTGCCAGTTCATGACCTCAACATTCACCTGGCAATCATAAAGAACCGTTTGCATTTTATTAATTCACTTTGTAGTAACTATTTACTTCAATTAAAATGTACGTCAAAGGTATTACTATAAATAAAAGCGTTTATAAAAAATATACATGAAGATTTTTTTAATTCTCCACCGTCAGTTAGTGATGGAGAAAAATTCGAAATAAAGAAGAGGTGACAAGAAAGTAATAGCATAATCATGACTATTTTCGGTCTCAGGTTCTTAATAAAACCAAGTTTTTGGGTCTCCCAAAAAAAGTGATGATTTTATACGTGCGAAATACGAGTGGCAGTTTTGTCAGATATTTCGAAAATTGTTATTTAGTGAAAATAATTTGTGCGTTCCAAAGGCCTACACGGCCTACTTTTCAAATTTTTCTCCCGGGGTTATTAAGAAAGGAAACAGAAACAAATGCTTCCTGGATCACCGCAAGAATTTTGCGAGTGTGGTAAAGCATTGAAATTTTGGTCACATTTTGAAAGAAAATTTATTGGCAATTTTATACAAAGGTCAGTGATTGATTGAAACGCATTTGTATCCTAAGTGTAAAAAAAATTAACAACCAAATTCTTTGACCACTAAGTTTTTATCCTTGGGCTAATACACCGAGGCGTTTTTGGCTTAACGCCGCTTTTTATGGAGATACGAGTTTTTTACAGGTTCTCTTTTAGTTCTGCAGTTACCGTTTTCTTTTTTGAGCAAATTTTATTCACCTTTGAATAAATTGTCAATGAATTTTTCTTCAAAACGTTTCAAACCATGTCTCAGTCGGTTAACTCTAACCAAAGATATACCTTACGTGACCAAAATGTCGAATCGTCCTTGAGTTGACATTTTTAATGCATTTTGATATTTCCTGTAGAGGTAAATGTGAAATTGACAAGAAATTGAATTCTTAAGTATTAATACATTTATTACTACAAACACTGAATATGGTAACTCCTAAATTCCATTCAAATTATGTCATTCAAGATTCAAGCATCATGTCAGGTTTTCGAAAAAAAAAACGTATATAATAACGTCTCGGGGTATTAGTCTGAGGATAAAAACTTAGTGGTTAAAAAAATCCGTAAAGAATTGAAAAGCTGGAATTTCTTGGAAAAAATGTAAAGGGTCTGTACATCGTCAGATACAAATTGCGGTGCAACCACTGACTTCTGTATACTCGTAAATTGCCAATGAATTTTCATTCAAGACATTTCAAACACCGTCTCAATCGGTGATCTTTAACTGAAGATACAGTGAGAAAAAATGACAACAATTCCAGGTAGATTAGATTTCACATTTGGGGGCAGAATCTAATGAAGATTTTGTTTATGTAAGCAGGCACTTATTTAGCAGCTTACACTGATTTGATATTTTCCGTCCGGTAGCTAATTAATTTGTAGTAGTATAGGCAGCGGATTTAACTCATTATTTTTGATTCATAATTAACTGATGATTTTACGAATAATTTTATAAAACAGGATATGGATTTCACATTTTAAAAGTTCATTTATGACAATATTTGTTTCTATCACGTGATCCAAAAATCTAACAGAAAACGTCAAAACGGAGTGCTGATAGAAAAGTATCAGCATGAAAACTATTTTTTTATATTATAAAAAATTACCACATAAATTAAGCAATCCTCAAATCCAAAACTGGGGCTGCACGGGCGAGGAATTACACTGTTGAAAAAAAAAAAACGCGGGCACACAACCATTCCCTTCGACTTAATCAGGGTCAAAACCGGGATTTGAACCAGAGAGTCGGCAGACAGTAAAATCAGCTACGTTCGTCACTCAACGCTCTAGGCCACTGCGCTACCGAGCCCGGTCCACAAAACGCGTAATTTCGTTGAAATTTCCAAATTTGAAATGGGTCTTTACGAAGAATCGAAAAAAAAAGGACAAAAGTTGTCACAAATGTTACTTAAATTTATGTTTCTGTAAACATATTTTTGAAATATTTGTAGAAAAACTAAAAATATGCTCTTTATGCTTAGTTCACTATGTTATATAAAAAATATCAGATTTGTCTTCGTTTTCGTATACAAAACAAAATTGCCCGTTTTAATTGTGACTATTATTTTTTTACTATTTTTCTAAAATTAATAATGTAAATAAATACCTGTATGAAGTATTGCACAAATTAATTTTCAGCTTGAGCAATTATATTAATGAAAAATTCCAATACAGGCATTACCACCTAAAACAAGGCCTAATTACTACGTGTGACGTCACAACTGCTAGTCTCCGCCGAGCCAGCGTAATTTGCCGTGTATACTGTAAAAACGAATAATAAAAAGAGCTAAATTTTTGTAGCAGTTAGTAAGGGTATTCCTATAAAAACGTGGTTGGCAGTCGTGAATTGAGCTCATGAGTTTTTTGCGCGTTAAATTATTGTAAAAATGAATGTAAGAATAATTTTTAGATTTAAATGTCACTGAAAATTAAAAAATTGTTACCAAATAATAAAATACATTTTAATGAGAAATTTTAAGCACAGTTTATGAGGCAATAAGTCAATAAATAAGGGTTTTTTTATACTACGGTTAACAAACGACAATTACACTTGAAAAAACATTAACGACTGAAAATTGATGTAAAGTCGTTAAGCAAATAATTGCCCCGACTATTGTTAGATTTAAAAAATTCTGTTGATTAATAAATTAAACTTGAAAGTGTCTTGTACATGTAGTATTTGAATATGTCTTAAATTTGGAAAATCGTACCTGACTGAAATATGGTCTGAGAGTTAAAACTGTTTTTTGAAATCAACAAAGTAAAGTCTGTTTTATTATATCGTAATGATGAATTATAATTCATAACGATAATTAATTGATAATTATCAATTAATTATCGTTATCACCGAATAACGGCTTATACAATTTTTTATTTGTGGTGCAAGTTAATATGTTCCGAATTTCGTAATCACTAAAATCCATTTTACCGAGATTTTTATTGAAATAATTTAAAACAAAATGGCAAAGCCTCTCTTATGAATATTCAAACATTCTGCCTCATAGCCTTACGGTAATTTATGAAATATAATGTAAATCGATGAGACCATTTCTACTACTTTTCGCGAGGAAATAACAAACCTCTTCGACTTACATTTATGAGACTATAATTATTATAAATTATAATAACGGCAAAAGATAGTTGGTCCTGGAGTACATGTTAATTTAAATATTGTGGCTTCATCCTTATCATGAATATTATATGTTCCCAGTGGTGTGGATTTACCTACAAGCCCGTGAGGCCGAGGCCTAGGGGCGCCACTGAAATGCAGAAATATAAAATAAATAAACAAATACGGAAAATTTCGTTTTTCAGCAAATAAAATTATCGCGCTCTAATAATATTAGAGTACCGCTGTTTTGACTTAAAAGTATACCCTTTAGCAATAACAATGTTACAAGCAAGTTTTTAATTTTTTTTCAAGGGAAATATTTATAGAAACTATCATTACAAAATTTGCAAATTCTAAAGAAAGAAAGAAAGAAGTGTTTTGTAATAATATTTATAATATAATTAAAGAATAACAAAGGGAATCAAAAATAAACACGCAATAAATATGTCTATTTTTTTAAATATATGAAAGAAATTTGCTTTTTTAATGTTTCAAAAATATTTTATTATAAACTCTACACGTGTTTCGGCTTTTTAGGCCTTTGTCAAGAGTACAGGGGAATACTGTATTCCCTGTACTCTTGACAAAGGCCTAAAAAGCCGAAACACGTGTAGAGTTTATAATAAAATATTTTTGAAACATTAAAAAGCAAATTTCTTTCATATATTTAAAATATTTAATGTTTCACAA
Source organism: Rhamnusium bicolor (assembly GCA_029963845.1). Lineage (NCBI taxonomy): Eukaryota > Metazoa > Arthropoda > Insecta > Coleoptera > Cerambycidae > Rhamnusium > Rhamnusium bicolor. The sequence continues at coordinate 1,425,417 of JANEYF010005770.1, forward strand.
GGAGCCAACCGCAGAATCAGTTCAGTGTATTAAGTAGATATATCTAAAGTATGTACCTATAAATGACCGAAAAAAATTATTTATTAATGGTGCACCGTAGATGAGTGTGCCTGGGACGCAATTGTACGTGAATCCGCCTCTGTAGATTTCTACCTTCCGAAATTGGCAATGTGTTTAAAATATTGAGAAATTGTTCGTAATTTTTATGGCTGATAAAAGTTGCAAACATAAATATTCTTTTTCACTTTCCTGAAAGGCTTGAACAAATTCAGTTTGTTCAATTACTCGATGAATGAATCTCACATATTTTAATACATTTTAAGTGTAAATCTTGTTCTTGGAATAGCAGATATCCATTTTTACATAAACTTTTATCATTCGGAAAATAAAACACATGCAATTTCGGCCTATCCACATAATTTACAACTGGATACACTGCATTCATACGGCATGTTTACGAACTTCACACACAATTTAAGTTAAAAAACACTAGTTATAGCGTGAAACCTCTCGGAAAAAACAAATAATAAGCTAGGATGTACCTAATCGATACATAACACGTACAAATAACTGCACTTCCGTACTAAAAACGTGCAACTGCGTGGAAGAATCTCGAATGCTGGAGCCTAGCGGGTGTGACGTAAGTAGGTGCGTTCGGATCACCACTGAGGTCTTGTTTTTAGGTGATAATGATAAATGTCAATTTTTGAACCTAAATGTGCACATTTTGAAAATGAATTCGAACTTATAGGATGGGTCCATGTTCAAGTTACAACGTCAATTTTGTGTTATTATAAAGTATATATGTCAATTTGGAATGCTAATTCGATGTACTTTCCATATGTTTAGGAAAGAATAGCATGTTCCATTTAACAAAATATTCGATGACGTCATAACTCAAATATGGACCACTCAGTAAGTTGGAGTTAAGTTTCAAAATATGAGTAATTAAGATAAAAAATTAGTCTCTCTCGAGATTTTTCAGTAAAAAAATTGTTGTTGAAAATGAATTGTTGTAATAAAAATTTACAATTAATCAAAATGCTGCAGAGCCAGAACGGCTGAAGTAAAATGGATCAAATGTGGGTTATTTGAGATGCTAATTCGATGTATTTTCCACGTGTAAAAAATAGTTCCATTTAAAAAAATATTCGATGATGCCATAGCTCGAACATGGATCACCCTGTAAATTGAAATGCAATTTAAAAATGTGCGCACAATTAGGACAATTTTCATTAAACCAATTATTCTAGCTGAAAATGAATTTGTGCAATACTTTATGGGCCCACTGTATCCGCGGAACAATTACAATTTTTTTTTTTTATAAAATTAAGGCATATAAAATAATTGAATATGATCTATTAATTTGTTTTTAATTTCTCCAATTGAACGCATTATTTTTAAACGCCCTGTAGAACTGGACTGCTGACCCGACTGTTCATTCTTTTATTTGTTTTTCTTGGAAAGTGCATATCCCACGCTGTATAATATATTTTATGTACCTACTACTATTCATGCCAACTCGAATTTCTTTGATAAAATATCTGGTACAACCTTGAATGTATTGTAACTTACACCTGGACCTTTAAAAGGGGATAAAACCATATGTCAACTTGAGAATCTATAGAATTAACAAAGCAATTTTCTTACCTTTCTGCATAGGTACCTGAACAACTTGCCTGGAAATTTTCTTGCGTCACACGTGTTTTTAACATTTGGTCGGTAAACGCACAATCACAATGCCCTTTAAAAATTGTCTAATTCCACTGGCACTGTTATTTTCATAGAAAATAACCTTTCTGGGCGATTTCTGAATGTCAATATTTTTTATTTTTAGATTTTACTACACTTCTAAAAATAAACGATCCGTTCATGTAGATTATTAGCGTTTTTAAATTATTTCCACTGTTTTTTTTTTTATGTAAATGAGACTAGGCAGGTATAGAACAAAAAATTTATTAAGATAACTTTTAAATAACATTATTCACGTGAGGAACAATACAGCCGCTTCTCTAGAGAAGTATTTATTAAGAAACATGAACAATTTTTAATAGTTACATTTAGTTACATACTACAAATATACAATAATATATTACAAAACGTCTTTATCAATATTAAGTCTTTAACTTGCCCAAGTGTTTAAGTAGTGTACAATAATGTTTGAATCGATGCTACAGAGAGACATATAGGCTGGTCCGTCTATAAGATCAATTGCTAAATGACTTAGTTTATAAATACAGGAACATTGTTTCTTTGTTCAAACAATTAGGTCTTTCCGACCAAAATGAAATGGAGCTTGCCATCGATTTCAACTTTAATTTCCACTGGCCTTATAAAGGAAATAAATATAAATAAGGTGAAGTAGATGGCAAGACGATGCTGAAAAGGCTTATAAATATTGAGTAAAGTCCACGTAAGTACAATGGTGACTTAGTTCGCTTTAGATTCATCACAAATTACAATAACAATTAAAATGTTATATTAGTTACATACTACTTGACGAGATAAGGCATCACTACACTCGAGAGGCTGGCTCAAAACTACGTCAATCTTTGGTTTCTAACCAGATACCTTCGCCAATGGCACGGACCATAAATACAAAGAAATTAACGGTATAAGGAAATATTACTCTAAAATATGTACAATATAAACAAAATGTTCTGCCACTGAAGAAAACGATCTGGTCATTTCTTTGCGTTGCTCAGAGCGGCGTCACGAGTGTATTGAAGCACCTTGGACACGAGGCTCTAGCCCCCAATTTCAATACTCATACAAACACAAGTTACTTCGGCGACGCCGCCGTCAGCGTAGGGAAATAATAAATAACTGTACAGCGGCCCCTGACCGGCGGCGGTGTCGACGCCACATACACACGTCAGTCATACATATAAACTAACTACACCTCCGTTGCGAAAAGTCCAGATGAAATCGCATCCGGAACGTGGAAGTGCTCTTCTATCACATAAACGCCATTGGACTCCTTTTCTATCGGCCTCTTTAGTAGCGAGGGATCACTGAAACAACAAAAAAAAAAAACCATTCAGTCGTCGAACCCAAACGAAAAATATATGCATCGATGTTGTGGTGCTAAGAAAGATGAAGATGCTTACCTGGAGCCGCACACAGCCGATGCGTTTGACATCACAGACAAACGTTTGATGTGTTCGTAGTCGGGCTCGTGCAGTTTAGCAGCCAGCAGGGCCGACGCACGAGCACCCGGCTCAGTATTTAGCTGTTTTTGGGAACGCGTCCTCTGCAGGCTGTAGACAGGCCTTCCATCGATGACCTGGTGCATGGGTTTTGGAAAACCATCACAGTCGTTGACACTAATGTTGGACACACTGCAGTCATCTGGCGAAGACAAATTCGAGCCTATCACATTATTTGTACACTTTCCCCAAGAGTTCTTGATCATATGAGGGTCGGCAGACATTGCGGCACCACGTTTTGCGAAACTACTGTTGGCGGTATTTTGTTCATTTTGGAGTCTCGCTTCTTCATCGGCGCGTGCCTTTTCTCTTTTCCGCCGTTGCTTCAGGCAAATTATAACGCCCACCGCTACTAAGACCACCAACGGCACGAATGTGGAAATAGTAGCGATGACGACTACGTGTTCGGTGGTGAGGTTCGATTCGGACGAGACCCTGGCGCTCGGCGCGGCGCTGGACGAGACTTCTTCACATTCGCTACCCAAAAAGCCCGGCGGACACAAGCATTCGAAACCGTGAACACGATTTACACACGTACCTCCGTGTTGGCAAGGATTAACTAGGCATTCGTCTATTTCTTCGCTACAGTCTTTTTCTGTAAAACCAGGAGCACATTTACACTTATAGTCATTAATTAATTGTAAACAAGTTCCACCGTTGGCACAAGGTTTAGTGATGCAATAGTCTACACGGTTTTGGCACAATGGTCCTACGTAACCGGGTACGCAATGACAGCGAAATTCGTTTACTTTATCTACACAAGTTCCGCCGTTTTGGCAAGGGTTTCCCTGGCAGTCGTCGATATTTATTTCGCATCTTTCTCCGGAAAATCCAGAAGGGCAGATGCACTGGAAACCGTTGGCGGCTTGGGCGCAAGTTCCATCATTCTTGCAAGGGTTGGGCGAACAACTGTTGACTTGGTCCTTGCAATCGGTACCGCTGAAACCAGGTCTACAAGAGCATTGATAGCCGACGTCTGTATTGGCACATGTTCCGCCATTTTTGCAGGGTTGTTCGCTACAAGTTTTAGCAGAAATCTCGCATCGTGGACCGCTAAACCCGAAAGGGCAAGTGCAAACGTTGTAAGCTCCTTTGGGATTGCAGGTGCCCCCGTTCAGACATGGGCTTCTAGAACAGTCATCCATCGGTATCTCGCAATCGGTACCATTAAATCCGGCAGAGCAACTGCAAGTATAACTACCTTGACCCGTATTAAAACAGGTACCGCCATTGCGGCAGGGCCTGTGATTCGTGCAAAAATTCAGATCCTGGTTACAGAAAAGCCCACCCCAACCTTCATTGCATAAGCAGTCCCACGGTTGGACACAAGTCCCGTGCATACAGCCGGGATAACGTTGACACTGGTTGCATAGCGGGCCTTCCCATCCAGATTGGCACCTGAAACAAAAAAAAAAAAATAATATTATCGACTCTCGGACTAGACTACTGGTTTTATAACGGTCAACGACAGTAGCACTACAAGGAGATAAATATAACAATCAATGAACTCCTAGTTTACGTTCAATGAGAACAAGCAAGCCGGTAGAATTATAATGAGTAATGACGATGATTCAATTACCGGATTTTCAAGATTTATGATTAAAGAATTTTTAAGTTTGATGCGAAATACAACAATAGGACTGTGCATGTTTCCGATGAAGAAGGAATGCAATTAAATTTAGGACATCCATATTATGCGAGTCGTATAAAATAAAAATGACGTTTCCGTGAGATAGAAAGACGGCGAGTGTACATACATGCATCGTGAAGTGAACGGTGGTACGGTACCGTAGAGATTGTCGGTACGTTCAATATTCAGGTATATTTCTTATTCTAATCATGTGTTTGGAAGCGAGTGTATTCGGATCGTATCGAAGAGAGCTCATTGAGTTGCAGCTTGGATCGCAGACCGGGCCGCGCGGGGAGATCTAGGGGGGATGCAACACGCCCACAGAGCTCTTTCCCACGCTGCCCGTTGGCAAGTATGCGGGTCAAGGAAAGGTTACCTGCGGGTCGGCGGCCCAATCCGCATAGTCGCACTGCACATAGCTCCTTCCGCTAGTAACCCAAACTAAATAAATACTAACATCTAATATTGAGGCTGGAGAACGAGAACACACGTCGTCGGGCCTAATTACTACCTAATTCGAATAAACTTCTTGAAAATTATAGGGCCAAACAATTTAATGAATTCGAGCTGAAACATACATAGGTATGAGGAGTCACGTTCGCTTACGTCTTCAGAAACTTTCTGATCGATAACACAACACGGAGATTTTAATGATGGATCACAAAACCTTTCTGAACGTTAACTAATTATTATATTATTTATAAACAATTACTTACTTGCACTCGTTGGGCTTGGTACAATGTCCGTGTTGTTCGTCACATCCAGGTAAACATTGTGCTGTAACAAGAAGAACATACCTATTTTAATTCTGTTTCGTTTGTGTTGGCATTTGTTGCGAGATAATAACTTGCGATAATTATTTCTTATTGAGAAGAAAGATAATAACGAAATGCACCCTGTATAGAGACAGGTATGCCGTGATCGTGGGAAGCTCTCCGGCTGTGCAGTCGACAGCAGCTGAGCGCTCACGTCTTGCTCTCTCGCGGTCAATGTTTTTCTTCTTTTATGGATAAAATTCGGCATTTTTTATACCTATTCTATTTATATTTATTCAACAAGTAAAAAACATGCTCAATCAACTGTAATACCAAAGCAATTTATTTTTTTACCGTCCGTAAATAGCATACATAAATATACTGAAGTAGTTTAAAAAATAATTATCTCTAAATGGTTCGACTAATTTATATCGCACAAAAAGACGGATCTTCTACTCTTAAAAAGGGCATCTGGAAAAGCTACTTACGTTTAGAGCAATAGTCTCCCGTCCATCCCGCCAGACACACTCGTTCTCCTGTGGGAGAACAACTGTAATGTCCGAAACTGTCGTCTCGGGGTCTACACAGATTCTCGCAACCTTTGCCGTAGTAATTAGAATCACAAGTTACCCTGTATTCAAATTTAAGCGTGGAATATTTCGAACTGTGTGAATCTTCGGTCCATTTTTCGGCAACGTCTAACCATCTTTGTGTCATTAGACGGCTCACAAGCACTGAAAAGAACAATTATTTTTAATTATCTATTTTACATCGTGTCACCGTTAAACGCCAAAGCGCTTACACAAACAGTTGTTTTAAATTGTGTGGCTTTTATTATTTAACCTTTTCAATCTCTTTCAAATGAGATAAAATGCAGTGATAGTGGTGTTTTTATTTCCCATGGTTTTTAACACGTATCTCCGTATGAAAAAGGTACAGGTAGGCTGCAGTAGACGAAATTGGAAAGTAAATTTGAACGGGTCGAGATAGACGTCTGAGAAACATAATGCAGGTGTATTCTTCGGGCATCCTGCACTAAAGCAGCTGTATCCGGTGAAGCTGTACCACCACCACCACCACCATACGAACACCTTTATTTTTTTCACAACCTCCGACTCGTTTCGAGATTTTATTTTTACAACAAAATACGCAAACACGCGATCGTTTTCTATTTTTCATTTTTTAACACAATCTAATTTTTGCCAGTTATCCAACATAAATGTCGATTTGTTTCTGATACCACAATTTCGATAAACTACAAATTTAGCAGGTAAAATTGTCGTCTGTAATTTGTCATTAATGCGAAACGTCACTTAAACAAAATGTTTTCTTTCCCGCCTCTCAGGTCACCGAAGTAACTCCCGGAAAATCCTAGGATTTTGTGCTGAGAAAGAGACGAGGCCTTACAGTTTATTATGGAATCCGAACTACATCTAGGGCATCGTTCTCTTCCATCTTAATCCGAAACAAATTACAAATAAAATTTCTTACTTGCTCCGGGATGGATTCGAACCGTCGACATTCGGTACCGAGTAAATAACTATAAGCTCTTTACCCACTCGGCTACAGTATATTTTGTAGTAATAAAAAAGTAACCGTTTGTGTGTAAATATTGTACATGCTAAATATGTGTGCTAAAAACGGCGTTGCCTCCAGGTAATCGACATAACTATAAATCGTTCTTAAACTCTATTGATTATAGAAACGAAAACAAACCGTCTCATTTGAAATAGAATCAATAGGTCAGATAACGAAAAACTGAATAACTTTTATAAGCCGGCACTAAAAAAAGGATTCAAAAGAATTAGCCGCTCAGTAAGAACGATAACGCAAAAAGTAAAGAAAAAAATTGAAACAAATCGATTTTGTAAATTTAGAACAATTTGGTTTGCGACGCAATAGTTTTTGAAAATCGCCTACTCGAAAATATGAGTGAAAAATTGAGGCCAGCACCCCAATAATGTACTACAATAAATAATACAACCCCAGCCCCCCCCAAAATTACAATTTCGGAAAAATTCTTTTTGCGATCGTTTTCGATTACGTTGTTTTCGTTTGCAATCCCATCCCATTTATCCATCGGTCTAATGGTGTACATCAATTCCTCCAAGAACTGATGCAAAAGCGGATTTATTAAAAATTTACAACTGACAATATTAAAATTCATTATTTATACACAGAAAATCAAAGCTTTGTTTGAAATGGGTAATATTTTAGCATTAAAAATAACTAATAAGCTTTTATTATTCTTACTAACTTGCTATCATTACTGAAAAATAAAAATATCATCATTTTGAATATGAGGCATATAGAATCAAACCCAGCTAACTACAAAATGTAAAATTTGACAGGAAACGAAGAAAATGTTTAACTTAATTGTTCTTCCAAACAACAGATCAACATGAACTGCCGAAACCACATGCGTGTAGCTAACACAATATTTAGATGGACATGGCGGGTTTTGAAATTAAACTCGATCACTCTTAAGCGGTTTTTAGTAGGATTTGAAAGTTATCGTTTACATATACGGATTCCTTGGAAAATTTCATATAAAACCCACCAAAAATTTGATTATCAATCTAAATTATGTAGATAGCGTGGTTTGCTTCTACATGCCTCATATAATTGTCGTTTTAGTTGTTAGACCAATTTGCAAACATATTTTTTTTCAAAATTACAATTTTGAGGTGCAGGGCTGTATTATTGTTGTACATTGTTACTAGAGAATCACGGCGTGGCTAACAAAAAGAGTGTAACCGCACACGTTCGCAAATATAATTTTTTTTTAATTTCCAATTTTGCTCATTTTTCTGCTAAGCGAATTTCAAAAACTATTACATCGCAAACCAACTTGTTTTAAATTATTTGCTTTTCATCATCATGTTTTAGAGAACTAGAAAGCAATAACATACAACTTCCTGCAACTTTTAATGTTGGTTGTCCTGCGAGTTATTTTATTCATGTGTGATTTTGGACATCAAGATCATTATGAAAAACCGCCAAAATCTAGGCCCTCTACCAATTTAATAATTTTTAACATTCGAAATTGATGAATTCATATCCCCCCCCGCACCTATCATAGTTTTTTACGTATGACCTATTCCTTAAATAATGACAATAATGCATTTTTATTATAACAAATACACGACAATATTCCGACAAAGGATTTTCCGGTACTGCAAAATTTGAAATTCGCAGCATGTGTTTTTATTCCTGACAAGGATGCGTCGTTGATAGATGCACATATAATTTAAAGTATTATATTAAAAATGTTTTTTTTTTCTAATTACTTTACCGTCTTCATAGCTATAAAAGATTTTATATACAATTTGACGGGCGAGGGGGGCGGGGAAGGTAATATGAACAATCCTTCTACAATAAACTGAATGCAGAGGCCACGCAGCAATAGAAGGTGGGTTCGTGTTGATTTCGAGCCGAAGCTCTGACCAATTATCGTGTATGTGCTACCAACGCGAAGCATTGCGGTCATGTGTGCAATATCTTGTTAAGTTTTTACTAAAGTTCCGCTAAAGCAATAAAAATTGAGTCGGCATGCCTTTACAGCGATTTACCACTTATATTTTGATCCTTACTTTACTTTGTTTAACAAATATTAAAGGTTACAGGAGAATGCACATACCCAGTTTTAAGATTCTTAATTCACGTAATGTCAGCGAGTAGATAAAAATAAATTAAAGCTGTATGCTTAATTCAGGTGTTATACGAATCTTATCAAACGAGGGGTAAGAAAAGGAAGTCTATGATAATATTCCACAAGTTGGGGGAGAATTAAAAGACAGGACATCCGGTCGAGTGCTCTAAATCGCACATAAAGGCTGTCTAAAGGCTGTATTATGTAACAAGTTGTTTATAACCCCTTCTTGGGTACCTATCTAATGAAATTATAAAATAATTCTGGGAACTACATGATAATGATAAATGACGCTTCTTTTGGGAAGTTTACAAAGGGACCAGTGTCTAGACTTTCGTTAATTACTTAAGCCGATATTTATTATTGCAATACTCGGTATACCTAAAAAACAATAGCAAGATCGTTCTATGAAACGAAATTAATTTTAAAAGTGGTACAAAATTATATATTCTCCACATCATTAAAAATCGTATTAAACTTGTATCTAACTAATGAAGTCTGTTCACACGTTATATCGAGATATAAAAAAAGATACAATATTATATTGTGAAGCCCGGAAAAATGTATTATACACGTACCTGTTTTAATACACAAGATTTACATTACATTAATCATAGAAATTAATTACAATATTTTCTAAATTCTTTTCGTCTCAGTTCACAGAAATCCCACTGCAACATTTTTATGTTATTAATTATAATTACAATACATAGGTACATATATATTTTATACATAAATATATATAAAGTAATTAAAACCTGAGGAGACATCTACTTTACTACAAAAATAATTGCCTAAGAATTTTTCAGAGTACTCGAGTTTCTTACGTCTGCTTAGCGTTTTAGTTGTATAGGTACTTTCCCATCTTTGTCCCACCGATTCTTTTGGTCTATGTTTCTTCGCTCTTCACATTAACGGATGCCCGTTAATTAAAGAAGAACCTGTCTCGGTTTGCCTATTTATTTTAGAGATGGTACAGACTCCATTGTAAGTGCACACTCGTTAAAAAATATATATTTTACACACTACAATATGGCGGTTATTAATTTCTTACATCGCGAGTTTCCTCGAAGAAAGAAATAAGATAAATTTTTATGCATAAATAAAAGTAGATAAGAAATACCTATCATTTTTTAAAGGGACGAAACAATCAACTGTCACAAAGCTAGGGTTAGGTTATGATATGACGTTATAATCGGTCAGAAGTAGCTTGAAAATCTATTTATCATTTTGTGTCAACTGTATAGTTGAACGGCCCTAAAATTTAAGGGGGACGGAGAACGGTTACTTTATACAGCACCTGGACAAAATAGGCAGAGCCGGGATGTTAGAATTGACGGTTACAAATCAAAGAAAACCGATGATAGTAAAACTACCAAATCCGAATGAATGAACTTGGTAACTTTGTTTTTGTAGATTTAGGAAAGTAAATAAATTCGTTAATTATTTTATGGCGGGGTGTAAAACGCAAAATGCCGCAAGTTTTACAATGTTTGCTGCTGGTGCTGAGTACCTATCGTGAGAACTTAACTTCCTTAAAAGGGAGTGAATAAAAGTTATCTCGAGTTAATAAAAATAATTAAACGAGTCTCTCCCCGAGCGTAAAGGAATTGGCGAATAAAATAAATGGAATAAATGTTACAGCGGAGCAGCAATTCGGTGTTGAAGATTAGGAATGAAGAAAAATGTAGTGGAAATATCAGTCGGAGCGGAAGAGACTTTTAGGTTATCAGGAAGAGGGCTGGTTTTGTTGGTAAGTTAAGAGTTGACAGCTGTTATACATGTGGCTTCTTATAACGTGCTATATCGTGAAGATATTTATTTAGTTTTAGAACATAGTCGTCTGTTTTCATACACCTCAGGATATGAGCTAAAAAGTCTTAGGGATGTGCACAGATTCGATCAACTTACGCTAAGAGGTTTCTTTATAAAGTAATCAATCATATCATGCTTTATTATTACTTTATTTTATTATTTACTGTCTTGAAACAATGACATTAATTTGAGAAAAGAAAACGGGAGTTCGAGTTTGCCATCACGCAATGCAATTTGTGAACCCATATAGGTACATAGTTAACTACATAAAGATCCTTCTTAAGCTCCTCTATGTTTAGAATAATATTTCAGTATTACAAATTGCCTATTCGTTTCCCCTCATTGTAATTTATGCGGAGGTATTTTTTTACTTACCGGCAGAATGGGATGTCTGATTGCCATGCCATGCTTCCACGATTAGCGAGAAGGTACCCTGGAAAAAATGAACAAGAAATTGTAAATTTTTTAAATTTAAGAGAAAACAACTTTCACTAAGATGGTAATGCTGCATGCAATACTGTGATGATCACCTTTTTACGTTCGTTTTATTGTTTGCAAAATACCTTCATATTTCCATGACTAATTATTTAAACAATTTATATATACATGGTGCGAACAATTTAAATGCTCATATTAGGATCTCGAAAATGGTAGTAGAAATACAAAGTTGGTCAACTTAATGCTCAATAAGTTTAAGATATTGGTACCATCTCGTAGGAACTGAAGGTTTTTTTTTATTTATAGATACCTTTCTTTTTACTGACAGCAGAAACTTGCAACTTGGTAGCTATACAGTGTATGACAGCTTTTAATTACGTTTGATAGTTTTTTAAGGTTTGACCATCGTTGCGTCAAAACTAGTCGAGTTTTGTGGCAACGATATTTAACTTTTATTTTTTTGCTACATCCTCATTTATTAACAAAAAATTAAGTGCAATGGATTGTTTAATTTTTTTTTTTGCTAATCTGAGGATGTAAAAATCCAATAAGGCGTCCATAAGAAAAACAGAAGTTGATTATTGTTACCACAGAAAACTAGTAGGCCTAAGAATTCAAAGCTCTCATCTAGTTACTACTGTAGGTATATCAGGTTTCAAAACATACAATTAAACTTACGCCCTTAACGCCCCTTGTAGAGATAAATGAAGTTAAATATTAGGATTTTTTTTGTTTCTTTAAAACTTATAAATATAAATGAATTTGTTTACTGTTTTAATGTTCTAAGGCTTCTAATTAAAAATGTGCAATTTGACACATGTCTGTTGTCGATATCCAAAATGACATCCAGTGTCTCTATTTTGATTAATATTTGTTGTGGCACTGAACGAATGATAAAAATTTTACATTTTTTTTATTCTGCGTTCAATTTTCGGAAAAAAAATTCACCGAATTGTTGAGGTGAAATAATCGATATGAAACAGGGCACGTGTTTAAAAATAGTGAACAGCTGGAGAACTTTTCTGCAGATACAAGAGGAAGCTCGGAAAATCCGGTGGTTTTGAAGAAATCCAGATAGGTTAGCGACGTCCGAGTTTTATGCAAGAATTCAGACAGCGGTTGTTTGTCCTACATATTACGTATTTTTTTTTAGTTGTTCTGACATTTTAATACCTTTTAAACTTCCGTTCCTACGAATATTTTCGTAGAATAAGTTTCTTCCAAAAATCGAGTGTAGGCCTTAAAAAAATATAAAATTGTTCATGTACTCAGTGGCGTAGTATATACTGGTAATAATAGGGACAGCGAACCCCATTTTCGGCTTCAATGGATATCAACAAAATGACCAGTTTACAAACAAATAAAAAAGTGTTAATTTTTATGTAACTCTGTATCATATCTACGTAAGGGGGCATTTTAGGGCATAAGTTTATAGGAACTGTTTTCTTTGTTTTAGTGCTTAAATCACCCTGTATAAAATATCAAGGATTTAATAAAAAAAAAAAAGATAAAAAGCCATGGGAAGATCAAACAGAAACGATTCTTAAAATATTGAAGACTATAATAAAGAAAATGAAAATAAAAAGGCAAAAGTAGTGATCCGGTGCTTTATAATTAATAATAAAATCGCGGCGAACCATATTCAGAGAGTAGTTCACGATTTATCCCAGAATCCAGAGAGAGAGAACGGAGGTACGAAGATGAGCGTGCGCAAGAACGGAGGTTTTATACCTACAGAACAGACCATAGTAAACAATATAAAACCGGTTAAGTATAAGCATCTTTCTCCTGACGTTTATACTTATTGCACACGGAATATTGTGGGAAAATAGTGTTTTACAACTTTTTTTTTACCGCAACTTCGATTAGTCGCTCGGAAAATTATAATGACCAAGTTGATAATATGCAATAGACCGATTTTATTACAACTACTATTAACTTTGATAATAAACCCGCACACTGTTAAGAATGCATTTGAAAACACGGAAATATCTTCCTTAAAATAATACATTCAATAAACGTTACGCTTTCCAACTTTACAGTATCAGTGAAAAATATTAATTACTATGTTTAACGTAATACCGCTAGGCAGGTATATAGAAATTTGAAATTCCTAACGTCTGTTTTAAGCAACCAAACTTTTACTAATTTAATTAATTAAATAATAAATATAATGGGATAACGTGCCATGTCCTGTGTTCATGTGCAATAAAAAATTAAAAAAAGCCAAAACGATCTTACGTGATACTTAGTTTGATCAATAAATCTATTATTATAATTAATTTTGAATTTGTCCACTGTTTCCCACGGCAAGATACCTGCTTCGAGACAGTATAAGATGCTTCAAAATCGCTCAGCGGAAATAGTGTACAGTCTCGGCAACAATTTTTACAAAACCTGCCGATACCTAGAAGAGCTAGTTTGCTTTGCCGTCATACACATCGCTACACAAAGTTGACTTTGTTGTAATCTTCAGAACAACCAAAAATAAGTTAACAGAGGATACTTTATCGCGCTTAAAAGTGGTGCAGAGACTGTTAGTAGCCAAAAAGATAACATTTGAGATTTAACAGAAACACAGACGTCCCAAGTGTAAGATAAACTGTTAAAATAACGAAAAAGCGAAAGTATTCTGAAAGTTAAATTAAAAATGAGCCGTCCTCGAGGCTTTAAGGCGGCCCGCATTCTCCCAAGCATGGGCAGGTGGTAAAATATCGCTACCAACTAACTACCAAAGATATTTATCACGAACTGCCACTTTGGAACACAAAACATTTTTCTTGATGAATTCTTTTGTCTCGAAATTAAAACACAGATTTATAGTTTGTAATTATACGCTTCAACGTTCAAAACCGAATTAACGGCATAAGTAATAGAAATCTTTAATAAGTTATTTTTAAAGCAATTAACAATTTATTTTCAAGCGACTTTCGGATTTAGAAAACTCTTTACACAAACAACATAGGTAGGTACGTAAAAAGGTGAGCATATCGATAAATGATAATGCAATTTCGCCGTTTATAGATAAAGATAATTTATACAAAAATAAAACTTACCGGCCAAGTGAATGGGAATGGAAAAGCGATGGAGTTTGAAAATCCGTTTTGCGGTGTATCCGTGACGGGATTCGGTCCCAGTTCGGAGGTGATAACATCCCCAAAAGTGCATGGAGATGTGGTGTCAATTTTGACTTGGTACTCCTTTAGGCACACTCTGAATCGAGGTCTGCAAACTCCTTCGCATTCTGTATTCGGTCTAGTTTTTCCAATGCAACACTTTCCTGCATCATCTTTTCCGGCTTCGTTGTCAAAAGATAACAGTCGTAATTCAAAAACTCCGGACGAATCAGCCTATGGAAGAACACCTCTTGTATTCAAGACACGATATTAATTGAGACGGTGTTTAAAATGTTTCGTGGGTTTTGGTTATTCTAAGAGTGTGAATCATTTTAGATCGAGCTAAAAAATACATTTTTTCGAATTTGGAAGAGCAAAGCGAATGAATGAGTGGTCGGCGGTTGTAGTTTGGAAATATAAACAAAGCGTTTAAGAATGAGAGTGAAGCCGGCGGGCGATTATTGCTGATACCGATTATGTATTGTGAGCTTGAGACACTGACCAGGTAGTTGTATTTCATTGTCTCGCGCCATTCATAATAATCGCGTTTTTTTTTTTTTCACTAAGTTAGTATAGTATGAATTGTTTGTGTGAATTGTTCTTCCTTTGACACCGGCAAGCGACTTACCTGGTGGAGGGCTAGGAAGAGCCCGACTAGAGAAAGGAGTATCCAAGACATGGTGACAGTCGTTTTGTTACGTTGTCTTCCTGAAGAAGAGGATTTCAGCAGCTTCCAAGTGCTGTTACCTCAGAGGTAATCTGCAACACCGCGCCATAGGCTATCAGCAAAACACTTCAAGACACTAATGTTCACTAATTGACAACATGCGTTGTCAAAACACTGTGAGAGATACACAAAAGCACAGCACATGCAATGGTTAAAAAAATAGTATTAGTATTTGTATAGTTTTAAACACCCCATGATAGTCACAACACAGCACACGTATATCCTGAAATCGGAGTGTCCGCTACATCAAGCACAAACGAAGGATGCAGACTGACTGAGTTAAGCTTGGACGTCGGCTGTCGGCTCAACCGTGTGGTACGGTAGCGTCTGCTTTCGTGGAGGGGGGCGCTCTAAGGGGTACTATGTGCTTCCGCCAGAGTTCTGTGTAAGTTCTGTGTACACCACTATACGTATGCATGCACTACTTTAGAGCTGCTTAGCTTGCTGCACTCGCGCGCTCGCTACCCTCGAATGGGCAGCCACCCGGCGTGTCCGCTTTAATATGAGGGACGCGCTAGTCAAAAGCAGCTGCTCACCGGCTGCCATGGGGTAGTGCAATCGTAGTACGACCATTCGTACACCACATACGTCATCAACTTACCCCATACGCCACCGCACTTTGCTAAACTACATGTGGATGTTTATGTCCCCAAAACCTACTCAAATTATTAACACACTTTAACTTTCTAAATGCCATGTTAATTAATAAAAGATTTTTTTAACTACAGAAATGTCAATACCGTACATAATAATTTGCACTGCAAATTCATTAGATGATAATAATTTAATGTGCTGAAGTTCGGGCCATAGGCGTAGAAATGTTCTGATATACAAGGGGAAGTTACTGGATACCCATGATTTTGACAAACAAGAATTTATGTAATTTCAGAATAATTTATAGTTGCCATGCCACCAGTTAAACAATCAATGAAATAATACGCTCTCTTCTTGAAGTGGGTTGGAACCTTTGATGTGAACATCAAAACAATCCAGGAAAAATTTGTTGGCTTAAATTTTCAAACTATATCGGATAAACAAATAAAAAAGCTCAAATAAATACCTGCATTATTTTTGTTTTAGTCATAATCCCAGACCAAAACATGCTTTAAAATCTATCAGCCTACTTGAAATTAATCATATTTACTTAATATTAGGTCCGTGAAGGTGACGAATCACTAACGTCAGACTCAGTATTTGTACTTGATTAATGCTTCTTTCATTTCTTTCTTGCAGCTCTTAGTGTCCGAGACAATTTAAAAAATAAATGACTAATCATCTTGAAAATGATCAGCAACTTTTTGCTGTCTCAATTTGCTTCAATGGGGCATTTAGTGCGCTTCGGAGTACCTCCTGATATTCCCCTTTAATTGATTTATAATTTGCGAAAACTTTGTCGAGAATTTCAAGAAAAGTGTTAAACGTGAAAATGACTTGTACTTATAAGTTTTTTTTTTTTAATTTTTCGAACACAAAGCCTAGTGGGTAAAGTAAACTAAGAAGCACTTAAATTGGCCCAAAATCTAAACCCTTGTACTTCCGTATTGAGAGTCAATTTCATTAACGATTTGATTAGTGAGGATTAGTAAAACTGTTGCTTTAGAACTAAATAAATCGCATAATACCATTAAACATTTTATGTTATAAATAAAAACAGTTAGGTACTAAAGCTTCATTCAAAATTAATCCACAAGACAAACTGACTAGCTTCAAGTTACATTGCTTGCTGATCGATCATTGATCATTGATCATTTATCAATAATCATGTTATGGTTGTGACAAAATGTGCATGGAATATTTTCAGCATTTTTTATAAAATATTATTTTCGCTTTTTTAAAATTTCTAGTTGTATTACTGAAAAGCGTGTTTATCCACCAGGTTTACAACCCTTTGTATTAAACCAGTCCCAATCATAAATGGGTGGAGGGTGGGTTAACCCCCTCACCCTTACTCATGTATTTTTATTTCAACCTTTGTTTAGAATTCTTTAAATGTGTTATATTAAATTTAAATCAGTCAGCTGGAGCGGACGGTATTTTTTTTAACTTTTTATATTTACAACAAAATATAATATCAATGGATGTACGGTAACTGTTGTGTACAATAAATGAGAAACTTTAAAACAAAGTACCCTTATTTAGCACTGGTTGAATCAAACTGGGTTAGTTGCAAATGTTAAGGTGTACGGATGTTCTGAGACCATAGGCGTAGACAAAGTTTTTCCAGAGGTTTGTCAAATTTTTACAATATACACATAATTATAACTACTAATACATGTTTGATGTTATGTGACATTGGATATATTCGTCAGAGTTCCACTAGTATGCCATTAAAAAATAATTACGACAAACCTGTATTATAAAAAAATATAAAATATAGAATTGGATACCTAAACCGTCATTCGATGATATAAATGTTTTTCTCTTTCTTTCTTTTCAGTGGCGTTTAAACATCCTGAACTGGGTTGGAAGTGAATCTTTAATCATATGATGCCAACTTAGTTGGCAAAACGCACATCGAATGCAGTATATAGCATTTTCGTGTTAGTTATGTTTAAATAATTCATAATTTTTAATCGAAAATAACATATTCAACGATTGAAATGGTCCATTCCGAAATTGTCATGAAACTATAATTGACTGTATCTATTGAAAATAAAAATGCATCATGCCATTATTATTTAAGCAATAGGAGGCCAAACATAATAAAACTATGATAAAGACAGGGGGACAATCGTGCGATTTCAACAATTTAAAATTGCAATAAAAATTGTTAAAATGGGCACGGGGCTTAGATTTTGACGGTTTTTCCACAGCCAGAGGTATAATCAATCAGAAAATCATGTTGACATCTAAAATCACATATACAAGGCGATTCACCACGAAAGGGACATATTGTTATGGTAGTTTCATAATTTAGTAACAGAATTTGAAAAAAATGTTGGTGAATCTTCTCAGTGGAATCTCAGAAATAAAAATTACTTAATTTGGCCTTGGAATTTTCTATTTTTGATTATGATTTTATACTAGTCATGTATGAAGTCGCAACATTTTTAGTATGAAATGTTTTCATTCAAATTGAAAATTGATCGTTTATTTAAAAATCGCCAAAAATGTGATAAAAACCTAAATAAACAGTTTCGATCATTTTTGTATGTAGTTTCATAATTTAGTATCAAATTTGAAAAAACTACATACGGGTGAATTTTTTATAGCCCTAGAAATAGTCTTTAATTGTGCATGTAAATTGGCAGTTAGGAGTGTACTCGAGTACTACACATTCAAAATACGAGATAGTTCCAGCAAGCCCAGACATTTTTTTTGTAGCCATTTCTAATTCACCTAAGTGAATTCTATCTACCATTACAGTATTCCCCTTTCGTTGTGAATCACCAGGTGTATGAAAATAATTTACAGGATAACCAATATTAAAAGTTACAGGGGAATGCCCATATAGGCAAAAGATTTTGCTGTTTAAAAAAAACTTGAAATACAAATTTTAATCGTATATGTTCTTACAAATAAGATAATGCCAACAGGTAAAACCGTTTTTATAGAAGACTATGAAGCATCTGGACATGGTCACAAAAAAAAACTAATTAACTTTTGAAAATAGAAGCCATTTCACGTCTATCTAACACGATTTAAGGTGGATTTATGCAAACACATTTAGCATTTATCATTTAAGATTTAATATTTAGCATTTAAATGGGAAATTTAAGAATGCCAATAGGTATTTATGTACAATTTATTTATAACTTATCATTTAAGAAGCATCCAATCAAATTTAAGGTTTCGGTTCCTACCCGGATGATGACAACCAATAAATAATTTAGTTAGGGATTTGTAACCTAACCTCGCATGTTTATGCATGTGCGGTACGATTCTCATTTAACATTTAATCTAAAAGTTAAAGGTTGGCCAACTCTTAAATGTAAAATTTAAAATGCTAAATGATAAATGTGCTGCATAAATTGGTTCATTACGTTATGAGACTTTATCTCATAAATGTTAAATGCTAAATCTTAAATCTTACTTAAATGATAAATGTGTGCATAAATCCACCTTTAAAATAAAGACATAGGCTTGTTTATAAAGGATTTGTTTGCGACTCTTTTTGACGACAAAATTGTGTATATTTTCGTTTTTTTTTCTTTCTGAATTCGGCCAACAATTGACGAAGTGACAAGCTCCTCGAAATTGGCTAAATTTAGGTTTTCAGTTGTTGAATACTTGTATTTATTTTGTAGAAACTCTACGCTTTTCCAAATTTTCGTAAGCTTTCGCATTTTACACGGAGAAATAAGTTCAGAATTTTGTTCCATTTCATATAAAATTAAATATACTAGATCCTTCGCCCACGCCTATGTCTATATGTAGTATATCAAGTTAATGAATGGCTCTGGGGTTGCAATGTTTAATGTCTTGCGCCTTCCTTTGACATACCACTCACATCAGTTTAACGTATTGTTAGTATTAGTTTTTAGTTACCCCATATGAAAGTGAGTATGTAGTATGGGTTCGATAAAACGGTGCACGTGCACTAACAAATTGAAATACTTTCCGATG
This sequence comes from Rhamnusium bicolor, assembly GCA_029963845.1. Taxonomy (NCBI): domain Eukaryota; kingdom Metazoa; phylum Arthropoda; class Insecta; order Coleoptera; family Cerambycidae; genus Rhamnusium; species Rhamnusium bicolor. The sequence goes on from JANEYF010005770.1 coordinate 1,445,325, forward strand.
AGTGAGCACCGTAATTTGTTCAATTATTCTATTAAGTGTCTATGTACGTAACATTTTTCAAAGAGAAAGACCAGTCAGTATTTTATTTGAAAAAAAAAATTAGATTCTACACCATTTTAATTATCAAACCCTCAGTATAGTTCATAATAAAATCGATAATAAACTAAAAATGTTTAGTGCCCAAAACTTTCATAAAATTACTTACTCCCAAATTTACTCGTTGCACTGCACGAATAAAATAATTAATAACAATTATTATTTCTAGAACACAACTAATTTTCTTAAAAAGATATTGTATTTCTATATTGTTAGATTTAAAACACTATCACTTAAACTATTCATACACATATAGGTACACGAAAATTATTTCACTGGGTATAAATAAACCAGAAAACTAAAATATTTTTAAGAACTTGAAGATGTGCACCACATAAAAGTCACAGATCTACTGAGATACTATTCGGATAATATGTTAATTTCTTTAGGAATCATACAACTTGCAAAAAATTAATGCGATAACGTTACATAAAATGAATGTGTCATTCACATCCACCAAATCACAGGGTAAAATTCCTTTAATAAAGTATGATGTTAGTCACCAATGCAGAACCAGGTAATCTTTTTTTTACAGGAAGAACTTTTTCGTTTTATGACTTACAAATTATTGTTAAATATTAGTCTAAGCAATATCGACGATGAAAGGTTATCGTCTGCGTCTGCCAGTCGGTAATCAAAGAAGCCACGGGGGGGGGGACTTTTTTTTAATCGAGTGATTACCGATATTTGTCCGCATAGGTAGTTAGTATATGTACTCCACATACCCTAATTACGCTGGCAGACAGAACTTCCGGTCGGCGCGCGGTAACCGGAAATTGAAAGAAAAAATTTTTTTAGTTGCTGGACCAAACCTAGCGCAAAATGTTTGTTTTGGTGTGTACAGTACTGTACTATAGTGGCAGATATTTCTTTAGGTCGGTTTTTGAGCAAATTGCCATCAAGTTGGCGAAAATTAGATCAAAATTTGAAATGTTGATAAAAATTAGTTCAAATTAAAATAAAAACGTCTGCCCAGTCAGAGTGTTAAAAAAGCTCAAATTTTTCGTATTTTCTACTGTAATAACTAAAGCTGGTCGAGGTGGCTGGAGTACAGCCACGGTCTTGCGCTGGCGTCACACGTGCCGATTTAGAAGTGATTTACGCTACAGTCTTATTTGAAAGGTTAATGCGTGAGGTTGTACCTATAAATTATACATAATGTCAAACGCGCCAAAGGGTAAAAAACGACCGTACGCGAACACAGTGAATAAATTTATCGGTGAATTTCCGGATTTATTCTATGACGGATGCAAAATAATTTGTAAAGTTTTCAATCAAGACTTAATGTGCTGGCACAAATCATATCAATACCGTGCAACATTAAAATAAAAAAAAATGGCATGCCTTTGACAACTCAGTTTATGTTTGATTTATTGTTAATGTTAATAGCCTGTAATATTCCGCTACACATACTGGATAAACAACCATTTCGGGAGTTTTGGAATAAATACAATCCCCAGGTGAACTTACCAAGTCGTACATCGTTACGTAGATATGTTCCAGCTGTTCGTGAAGACATTGTAAATATGATTAAACGTGGATTAAAAAATACACGGCTCTGGTTATGTATTGACGAGACGACAGATTGTAAAAAAAATTCTATTTTAAATATTGTAGTACGTGAATTGGACCCTCTTAAACCAACATTTCCACTTTTACTAGCTAGTAAAAGACTAACTGCGTGTACTGGCGAAATAATTACGCGTGTGGTGTTGGAGACATTCGAAAAATTTGAACTTTCAACAAGTCAAGTATTGATGTTTGTGACTGATGGTGCCGCGACAATGCGCGCGGTAGGCCGTTCTCTTCAAAGAGACAATTGTAGGTTTTTACATGTTACGTGTAAAGTGCATGCGTTACATCTTGTGGCAGAAACGATTCGAAAATGTTCTCCAGAGGTAGATGCATTAATAGCAAATACAAAAAAAATATTTCTCAAATCTCCTAAACGGCTTCGAGCATTTCACAGACAGTGACCTGGTATCCCAGAACCACCAGAGCCGATTCTTACACGTTGGGGAACGTGGTTGAAAGCGGCTTTTTATTATGCTGAATATTTTCAACAAATAAAAGCTGTGATACTACAGTTCAACCCTAACGAGGCTGCAGCTATTAGGGAAAGCCAGACAAGCTTTCAAGACTTTTCCCTTGAAACAGATTTAAAAACTATTAATAACAATTATAGAGGACTACACGACGCAATAGAAAAATTGCAAAATAGTTCGTTGTCGTTAGTGGAATCGCTGCAAATAGTGGACGACGTAAATACACAGCTACAGGCTATAAATGACGCAAAATATAATCGCATTAGTGAAAAATTCGAGAGTGTATTACAGAAAGATCCTGATTTTAGTAAATTAAGACAAATTTGTGATGGTGCATCTACAACTTCGTTAAGTGAGTTCACAGATTGTTTTACTTATGCTTGTATTACATCCGTAGATGTTGAACGGTCATTTTCAAAATACAAACATATTTTTTCACCAAAGCGCTGACGGAGACAGCTGTAGAAACATACCTGATGCATTATACTATAGATCTTCCCCACTTTGTGATGACGACAACCAAACTACTTCATAAATCTGCTTAAAAGGGTGAGTTTTATATAAATTTTTATAAAATGTAACATTATTGTTAAGATTTATTTCCATTTATTGTACTTATTCAAGTATTATGATATGATGTAAACATATGAGTCATATGACGGCTCTGTCGGCCAGGTGACCTCGGCCAGCTTTAGTAATAACATATCCAAAGGTTGTTTTTTAATATTTATAAAAATAATACAGACAAAAAACTGAATAAAATTATAGCCCTTTTAGGGGTGGTTTGGGGGGGGTTAAATTTGATAAAAATGTCTGCCAGCCAAGTTAGGGTTTTTTAGTGCTTTGTGAACCATAAACTGGCTGGGCAGACGTTTTTTTAAATTTTAACTATTTTTTATCATTTCAAATTTTGATCCATTTTTCGCCACTTTGATGGCAAATTTCTCAAAAACCGACCGATAGAAATGTCTGCCTCTATAGTACAGTACTGTACACACCAAACCAAACATTTTGCGCTCGGTTTGGTCCAGTCACTAAAATTTTTTTTTTTTCAATTTCTGGTTACCGCGTGCCGACCGGAAGTTTTGTCTGCCAGCGTAATTGGGGTATGTAGAGTACATGTACTAACTACCTATGCAGACAAAAATCGGTAACCGTTCGATTAAAAAAAAATGTTCCTCCCCCTCCGAATCCGACCGCCATACCAATAATTTCAAATGAGAAAAAAGTATGGTACTCATATGGTCTCTTTGATTACTTACCGGCAGACGGTAACCTTTCATCGTCGAATTTGCACGCTATCGCTTAGACTATATTTCTTATTTTAGAAAACACATTTCCTAAGTGCAAAGTACTTTATTTTTTGTTTATCTGTTCATTTCATAATAATTTCAATTCTAAATTTTCTTGGACATAGGATAATAACTCCAAAATTTGGATGTGGGCTAGTTGAACTATGTCCATTGCGTTTGCAGTCAAATATTTATATAATTTTTATAGCCTAGATCACATTTCTTATAAAAAATTTTGTAACAACCGAGATTTAAAGATGCTGAATTTAAAGGAAATGGTGAATCAACATACCAAACTTTAATTATTATTGGTCCTTTCTCGGACACAATTTATTACTTTTACAAATTTACAAGATGGAAGGATCGCCCATTTCATATGCAGTAATTTTTAAAAAAAATTCTATTTAAAGCTTAGATGCTCTCGATAAAAATGTTCCTTCCTGTATAGGATGATCAGTTGAAAATTCTACTTTTTAAACCCATTTCTTATTAAAAATATAGCTAGAAAAAAATATAAAAAATATATCGGTAGCACCAAGTTTTCGTATGTGGTATGAGTTTATGTCTTGTCTTAATGAATATACAGGGGGCGCCACATAGCCACATTTTTTACATGAGGCACCGGCACCCTGTATATTTCTAGATAATTGAATAGCCTTTATCTTCTCCATTATAAATATATGATGTTATCCTTTTGATCTTAAGTAAATCTGAGTTACCCAAATAAATACACCTAAATGTATAAAAAAAAAAACAAGACTACGTTATTATAAATGACTTCTTAATAGGAATAACAATTTAAATATATGTTACAACATACAAAAAACAAGCAAAAAAAGAAGTATTTTCAAAAAATTCCACCAATATTTTCCAAATAAAGATTGAATCTTTTTATATGTAATTTTCTCTAGTTTGTTGAAACATTTCTGGATTATTGTTTAAATCCCTTACTTTCTTTTAATTTTTTTGTTTTAGTTCTTCGAAATTATTAGGTCTATATATTTTTCTTCTATTTATTAAGTGTACCCCATAAAAAATCGAGAGGTATTAAATCCGGGCTTCATGGAAGCTATATATAATATAATGCCACTTCTACCTATCCACGTTTGATATTTATAATTTAACAATTCAGTTACCTCCCTTGTTGAGTGACATGGTGCTTCTTGCTGTCAGATTATCTGTGCACACATATTTAGAGAAAGATCGTCTATAAAATCTTCTATTTAATTTTCCAGTAATTATTTGTATCGCTAATTCTCCTTCATTTTTTGGGGACTTTCAGAAATACATATTGCTCATTTATTCTATTAAATAATCCTTGCAAAGTAAAATTATCCTCGTCTTCGAAAAATATACTTTCATTGAAATTATTGTCTTGTTCTATCCGTGCTAACACATCATTGCAAAAATACATAAGTTTTTCGTTAACATTTAATTTTTTTATAGTATTCTGATTCCATTAGCAGGAAATACTGATTCCTTTATTAAAAGCACTCCTCATTTTCTTGAAAAATTAAACAATATAAACATTGATTATGATATGTTGATGAGTTTTAATGTGGTTAGTTTCTTTACAAATGTCCCAGTAGATAAGACTCTTTCTGTAATTAAAGAAAAACTACAAAATGCCAACACGCTTGATGCTACATGCAAATTGTCATAGTATTACGGAATTAGTTACTTTATATATAAAAACGAAAATGTTTTCAACTATGAAGTAAATACGTTCATAGTATAGCTATGGAATCTGCCACATCTCCAAAAATAGGCAATATTTTTATGGAGTTTTTTGAAGATACGTATATTAAAAGTTCTATTATTAAACCAGATATATGGTGGAGATATGTGGATGATATGCTTTCAATATGGTCTTAATGCACAGATGAAATAAGTAACCTTATGAATTTTGTTAACGATAAAGAACCTAAATTCACTTCAGAAAATGAAGATTGAACAAATTGCCTCTTCTGGATGTATTAATCATTAAAACAAATACTAATTTTGAAAACAATTTATTCACGAAAACTTAAGGAGAGCTTATAGATCCATATCGTTTCAGACAATCACGCGGCACTGAAGGCACTAAATGCTGTAAAGTGATGTCGAGATTAGTATGGGAAAGCCCAGAAGATCTCAAGGCCCTGGCAGAACGAAATACAGTCAAACTAACCTGGGTGTCAGGACATTGTGGGGTACTAGGAACAACAAAGCTGACAAACTTGCCAAACAAAGATCAGCCACAACAGCATTCCTTGGCCCGGAATCAGTACTTGCAGTGCCAAAGTGCACTGTTATGTCGCGTATGCGTGTGAAGTGTCTAAAATTTTATTTAAAAAAATGACTCCCTATTCGATGGCGATATTGCTAGATTTAAATTTCGAATCAGATTCGGATGCGGAATTTGAAATAGAAGTTTTACTGTGCACTTTGTCAAAACTTCTTAGCAATCTTTCTCCATAACTCATCTATCAATTTTGATTTAACATATGCAGGATCATTTGTGTCATATAAAACTGAACGTCTTCCAACTTCTTCAATGGGCTTTTCTACATTGTTTCTTGTCACCTGCTACTATACACGCACATGAAACTGTGTCTCGAATGCGCGATGCACAGTTTGACTGACACATTCATGTGCGCCCTGCGCTGCGTCTCAATATGCGAGCGTGTATCTAAAACTACAGAACACAAAAATATGTACTGCCTTGGCTTACGTGAGCTGTGTATCGTCTGTTTCAATGTGCTCTCTGCATAAGTTGCTTTGGCTGCCTGCAGTATCACTATTACTGTATCAGGCGGGCAGATCTTGAAGGATTAAAAAAAAATAATAATGATAATAGACATAGAATGAAATGAAAATTATTCAAAAATAAATAAAATGTAGTCAAAGAAATTGTAAGAGAGTATTCAACTTATTGGCTATAGTTGCATTTCAATAGCATCCGTGTTTTTTATCAAATAGGAATTTCTATTATACGAAAGGAGACCGATTATGGAAACCTGAAAATGAAGCAGTTCTCTATGTCTATGTTTCTATGTCTCAAATAGACATTTTTATGTCACTCTTGACAAAACAACATTTTTTGAATTTAAACTATAATTTCTATTTATGAAGTATTTTTGTTGTCTGTTTAATAGTTGAAGACAAACCCAGATGTTGATGGCTTGGAACATTCTATGAAAGATAAGTTTTATTATTATTTCATACAAAATATAAATTTTTAATTTTTTTCATATTTCTTGTAACCGTATTTAAAGAATCATGACCGACTCGGTGGCATAACTGGCTGACGCGTGCGATGGTAAGCGTGACTAGAAATCTATTTATCGTAACGGCGGGTTCGAATCCCGCCGCGGGCACTGACGATGTAGGTGAGAATGGTTTTGTGTCTAAGTGTAACCCTCTTCTATGGATTCCGGGTTGCTATAATTTCTTTAGTTTTAAACAACGGCTGTTGGTTATTTATTTTTGATATCTAATACTATTTTTGGAGAACACTTTCAGCTGAAATATCATAAAACTACAGATAATAATAATAACCACAGCTTCCTCGGCTATTAAGAAAGTGGAGTTGATGACTATTAAGAAAATCGAAACAGTGTATCATTCACGAAGGTTAATATATTTTAACATCACTCGATTTTAACGTTACTGAATTTATAATGGATGCAAAAAAACTCAATGTTGCTTTAAAAAAATATTAGCAAACAAAGAATATATGTTAAAGATAAATGTGTGTATGCGTGCGTGTGTGTGTATGTTTTCATTCACACAGGTCTCCGTGCGAACTTTTATTTTAGCATTTGGTGTGTTTGGGTCCCTTCTTCTAATATTTGCTTATCCCACCGAGTGGAATATATGACCTACTATTGGGGTCGTTTCCGGCATACTGAAGGGCGGAAATCGCAGCACATCCGGAAGTACTTGCCAATTCTATTTAACGTTGGCTCGAATATCATATTCAGCCTTTCAATGACTGTACTTTATGTAATATCATATAAATGTATGATTCCGCCCTCTCGCGCATTCTTATAGATTGGGTTAAAGCAGTTGCCCATTTCTTATATGATCTTATATTTATCGTTGCTCTTTTGCCACTTTCGATTCTGATTTATTATGCAATCGTCTATTTGTTATATTTTGAGGTTGCCACGGTGTCTATATAAAACAAAAAACCTTCCCGTCCTTTGTAGTATTATATTTCAGAAAAAAAAATATGGAACTTGTTTCCATTTTTGTAAAATGTTTATCATTAAATTAAGGGTATATAAATCAAAAGCCACAGTCATTTACCTTGGAAATAAATAACATAAAAACCCTATACTTTTTATAGTTTAGTTGTATAATTCTTTGAGCCTTAAAAATGTTTATGTTCTTTTTAAGAACTATACCGTGTAAAACGTAGGGTGGGAGTTGAAGAAATCGTAAACAAAACGAGAAATTTTGGGAAAGGCTACTAAAATAGTAGATAAATACATGTACATATAGCACAAGTATCGTATCGTTAGCATCTTGCAGGGGTATGAATGACTAAATAAGCATCAAATGTTATGTTTTTAAAGATGCCACTTTAAGAAGTAAAGTAATACACGTCTGTTTTACGAAATCCTCCCACAAATTTCTAGGTAACTATTTTAAAAAACTCTAAAAATAGAGCACATGCCTGTTTTAACCCTTCTTTCGGTTTTAAATCCCTCAATAACTCTTCGAAACATCTTCGATATATGTAATTCCATTCGAAAACAATTCCATTTCATTTTTATTTGTTGAAAATGACATATATTGTAAAAATAATTAAATATTTTCTGCAGAAACGCTGACACCTGAAAACCGAAACTTTTTTTAATGTAATTACTGTCCTGATGTGACACTATAATTTGTATACGTTCTTGTATAAGGTTATAGGGGGGCGAAGCAGAACATATATTGAAGAATTTGAACATGTGAATGATTCGTCCAAAAGTAGCATCTCAAAATTAGTCGCCCACATCGCAAACATTAATCTGAGTTTTGGTTCAATCCGTACAATCATAATAATTTCGATGCAAAGAATTAACAATTTGCAATTTGCATAAAAAATAAACTATCTACAAATATTAATTATGGTTTCTTTGTGACGGATATTGTATATTCATATAATTATTGATCAAAAAACACTGATACCGTTGAAATTCAGTTACCGCCCATTAAGTTGAACAGCCACTTATTTTCAATTTCCTTTGATTGCGTTTGAATAATTTCCTATTTTCATTGTGTCATATATGTTGGGCCATTGTGGACCTCTTTGGTAATTTCTTACATTTTTCTTCTAGTGATCTAAATGTTTCATCGGTAGAAGATTTTCTATACTCATACGGAATCTTATAAATGCAATTTTTTGAATTTTGATTATTGTTAAAATATTTGGTCAGTCAATTAAAAATGTTTGGTCAGTCAAAATTGATCGTAGGGTACTACTGTCAGTTTTGAAAGATGTTCTTGTATCCATCCAATTACCAATTCGTCTAAGTTTATGTAACGTGCTAGAAATGTATGGAACAATAATATATTGGTTCTCGTAATATTCTCCATTGTTGATTCTGACTACTATTAATGTTTGTCTGATACCACAGATTTTTTTATTATTTTTAAAATTTTCAGAAATCGGGAAGTTATTGGTTTCACCCCGATTTTCGAAAATCGAGTTTTTGTCAGATCTCGACGTTTAGAGGACCTAAGAAACTATTTAGTGCACCGTAAAACGGGGAAAAAGTAGCTTCCTTCTTGAAAAATATTTTTTTAAGGTACAACCACTTGGGACTTTCACAGCATGATAGCCTAGGTCCTTGGCCATTTGTAATGGCCAATTACAACATTTTTTTGGAGGTCAAACTTTTTTTATTACGAAGAATGTCATAAATTTGTCAAAATTAATTTTTCTTACTTTTTCACACATCCCTCATGATATCTCCGGAACCAATCGAGATAATTATAGGTATTTTTTTTTAATTGATAAAGGAAATGTGGGCGAAGGTCACTGCTTTAATTTCGTTTTTATGGAAAATTTAATTTTTTTGTAAAACTAGGTGAAACTGGAACGTTTACCTTCCTTGCTGCATTTTTTTCGGTAAGCGAAAAACTTTTTTATTTTAAGGAATTTTGTCATACCATATGTGTATGAAATAAAGCTTACACTTCAAGGAAGTTTTTAAAAAAAAATTCAGTTCTCTACGACTTATAGTTTTCGAGATTTTGTTTTTTAAAGTTACGAGTTTTTCGATCCTAGATGCGCCTCACTGCGGCGCCACTCAAGTGTGTACAGTGTAGACTATTGAATACAAGTAATCTTATATTATACATAATATATTGTCATTTAGAAACAAGCTTTTCTTCGTGTAATGTGAATGCGAATGAGTATTATTTTTATTGAGTTTTTACATATTATTTAATGCTTAACAATGGAATGTTTATTTTATGTTATCAGAATTAAAATCAGGTAATACAATTCTGGTAAAATCTGTTGATACTGATGTCCTGATTTTGCTTTTACATTATTACTGTGAAACACCAGATATGTCCTAAAGGAATATATTTATACAATTAGGACATAGTAAGAATATACAATTTTTGTCAATTAACAATATTGTGGCAAATTTAGGAGAGGAAATTTGTAAGAAAGTATTAACGATTCATTGCCTAACTGGTTGTAACACAACTAATGCCATGTATAAAATAGGGAAGAAAACGGCATTCTATGTTTTATATAAAAATTTAAATAATTAATAGATTTAGAAAACCTTCCTTTTCTGTCAGAGGATAAAGCGATGGAATTAGGGGTAAAATATACGCTTTATTTATATAAGAATAAAAACAAAAATATAAAATCCCTGAATGAGATGGGACTTAACAACAAGTACAAATCGGCCAGCTTCTGAGCTGCCTCCTACTGACCATGCTTTTAGACAACATTTAAAAAGGTAATAATTATTTTTCTAGATCGCCCATACCTATTAAAAAAAGAAACAAAACACCTACATGTACTTATTTTCTTTTTAGGTATAATAATATAATAATAACACCACATGAAATTACAACCCTCTTTATCCCTGAAGGTCTGGAATGACCTTGTGTGGGAGAGGGCTACAGATTTAGGGACAATGGACACACACCCAATGTCCGAGTATACTACGATTAATCTCTCTCACAGAAAAATCCCAGTTCCTCGACCGGGAATCGAACCAATTCCAATTCCAATTTAAAACATTTATTGCATATTAAAATACATCACAAAAAACTTAATTAGAATGCCACACTCGGCATTGTACAAACAAAATCGAACCCGGGACCCCGAAGTTTTGAGGCAAGTACATTACCTCTAGACCACGGAGCCAGGTGTCTGTATCAATTAAAAATTTAGTACAATAGCCATATACAATACATGCAGATGGAAGATCCAACTCGATACGGTTGGACATTTGAAGAAAATGTTTGGAAGGCAACTTTTTCTAGTCAAAAATCTGTGCCCGATATTGTAAGGCAAAGTTTGTCAATAAGATGTTCCGACAGGGTCTGTAACAACAGATGTACCTGTTTTGCTCAAGGTTTGAAATGCTGCAGTGAGTGCAAACTGCTGCAACCAAGGAATTGTCTAGATATTTTTAGATTCCGACGTTAACGATTTTTAAAATATTTTTATAACAAGTTTTAAATTTATGTTTTAAAATAAATAATCGTATTTTTTTTAATTCAATTTTAGGTTTTAATGTATAAATATAATGGATTTTAAATAATGTGCAATGTAAATAATGATAAGTAAAACCTAAGTGCTTATGAAAATAAAATTTATATTAAAGATATGTCAAAAATAATACTTAATAGTATGCACCCACAACATGCATAGCACACTGATTAAAGCACAGTAGAACCGGGGGAGATATCCTGCCCGCAGAAACTTAATTTCAAATAACAATAACTTGAAACGTACAAGTCGTAGAGTATTGCGGTTTTTTTTAAAAACTTCCTTGATGTGTTAATTTTATTCCGTATGCATATACTGTGGCAAAATTCCTTAAAACAAAAAAAGTTTTTCGCTTACTGAAAAAAGTACTGCAAGAAAAATAAATGTTAAAGTATTACCTAATTTTATAAAAAACTAGGTTTTCCATAAAGACTAAATTAATTTAGTCACCTCCGCTCACGTTTCCTTTATCGACTAAAAAAAAAAAACTTGATTATCTCAATTGGTTCCGGAGATATCGTGAGGGATGTGTAAAGAAGTACGAAAAATTAATTTTGACAGATTTATGACATTTTTCATAATAAAAAAAGTTGGACCTCCCAAAAAAATGTTGTAATTTGCCATTTTAGATGGCCAAGGGCCTAATCTATTATTCTGTGAAGGTCCCATGTGGTTGTACCGTAAAAAAATTTTTTGAAACGTTTTTGTCGGTTTTTCAGTGTACTAATTCTGACTATTCCCACGATGGTGTCTGTATGGCTGTATGTATGTGTGTGTGTATGTGTATGGTGTATGTAAACCTCCCATAACTTTTGAACGGCTTGACCGATCGAAACGCGGCTTTCGGCATTCTAAAGGGGTCGACTCAACTTAGATTTCTTGAGAATTAGAACCGATTCGGCTTGGTAGATTTTGAGAAATCTCAAAAATAAAATTTTCAAAAATTTGTTTCTTTGGAATATCTTTTAGACTACTGAACCGATCAATTCCAAAATCTAATCAGCTCTTCTCCTTATAAAACAACGCCGATCGTCGCAAAGCACATCAAAATCGGTTGATTCGTTCGAGAGATATCGATTACGAAAAAATTCGCAAAAAAAGTGTTTTTTTGAAATAACATTCAAAATTCCTGTCGGATCGATTTTTGGTACTAAGATAACTTTTCGTACTTTAAAAAAAAACTGCGTTGAATGCCGTAAACCGCATCAAAATCGGTTGATTCTTTCTTTCAAGAGATATCGATTACGAAACATTCGCAAAAAAGTGTTTTTTGAAATCACATTCAAAATTTTTGTCGGATCGATTTTTGATACAAACATAACTTTTTGTACTTGAAAATCTGCGTTGAATGCTGCAAACTGCATCTCGATTGGTTAATTTGTTCAAAAGATATCGCAGTTCAAAAATTACAAAAAAAAGTGCTTTTCGAAGAGCTCAAAAATGTATGTGTATAATATTTTCAGCTCGAAGAGCTCAAAAATTAACTAATACGTATATTTTTGAGACCTTTAACCTCGAAAATAGCGGGAAGTTTCAGAGATGGCCTGGAGGGTGAACCGATTTTCATATTTTTTTAGCTTGGTGTTGTTCCGATTAAGAGGTATATAAATAAACCAGTCTATATCTTGTAGACCATTGAGAACTGCAAAAGTTAACGAAAAATCAACAATAATTGTTTGGTAAATTACAGTGAGTATAAAGTCATACACGATTGTGTAAATTGATGTGAGGCAACTAGTTTACGGTGTTTTTTTATTATTCAGTATTTGTTTTCATTGCAGTTTAAGGTTTCTGATTTTTCATTGAATGAGTATTTTATAATGGGCTATATAAATTCTGTTTTCATTACGAAAATAGAACTAGAAATGTATGAAAACATTAAAGAATTTAATATATCAAATAACAGCCATTTTCTTAGAATAATAAAGACATTAAGATGAAAAATCGTTAAAAAGGTACGCAAAAGTAATGTTCTTCTTGTAGAAAAAATACTTTAGTAAATATAAATCTTTCGTAAATTGCCAGCCGTCTATTTTTGACATAAAAGATTTCTTAACGTGATACAAAAATACAAACTGGAACATCCAATGTGTTTAGAATTAGGTTTAAATTTCATTTTCGATTTAATTATCATCGCCGTAAACAACGGTATTAATTTAAAAACTGGTTGACAGATGGTTATGCATCAGTTAAAAAAATATTTTTATGAAACTTACAGTTCCAATCGAACAATTTTTATATTTTTATCAGACATTTCTAAACAGATGTACACACATGCGCTAAATTATTACTATACTTGCAAAACTGATGTTGCCCCAGTTTTCCCTGGACAAACTTTCATAGCTGGTTCTTCACCTCAAATTACTGATAAATAAGAATTTAACAAATTAACAATAAACTATTCACTCCTAAATTTTCCTTCACCACCTTTGTGGTAGGTGTAACTAAAGACGGATAATTGAAAATGGATTAATAAAACACATCTGAAACCGCCGCGCCATCCATGAAGTCTCCGTTCTTAGATGATCTATTTCACTTTCTCCATCGTGAGATGATCACAACTCACAAAGTGGGGCATAGACCCATCCTCCTCCACTCCTTGTCCGATTTTAGGAAAATCATGTTTTTGTAAATATTTCTTAGAATTTGATTTATTAAAAGTTGAAGGTCTAGACAGTATTTCGAGGATTGCATGTCTAAAAAAAGTTACGATGTCGTACACGGTACGGTAAGGCAACAGGTTCCAATCTGATCGATATGACTCTGACTGTTTATAGAGTGCATGGGATAAACGCTTTAGGCGACTTTCTGCTATAACATATTGTAAAAACGATCTTTCTCTGCAACGTCGACGAATTCTCTGTCGTCCATCCATGTGCCAATAAACAAAGGACATATCTAAAATAATGTAATTCCTATAGTTCTTCTAATGCATCTTGTACATCTACGACGCGACGTTAATGTCTGTTTTTACCAGCGGCTGATGCATTCTGACCAATAAAGCACTAACAGTTGACGTCACAATATCTTAGTGCTGCTTTTAAAATACGGAAATCTAATAGTTGACAGTGTTTACACAAAATAATTGCTTTTATTGTAGATTATTAGGCAATTATGAGGCAATGGAAAAAAACAACTTTACGGTATAGACGCTCGAAGGTCCCTTCACATGGAGTCCTGATTGATTCATTCCGAGAGCTCGAGCCCAATGATTGTTAAACTGTGCCATGACCCTGTTTTCTAACTCTGATGTGATCAGACTTTCTGGTATGCAAAAAGCTGGTTCAGGGCCAGGAGCTAGATTTTAATATCCTCTCCCGTCAAACGGTCCCCTTATGCATTACCTTTTTTGCCACTATGTCCGGGCACCCATATAAGTTTTACGGAATTATGCTCACACAACTCAGCCAGAATTTTTTGACAATTATTCAGTACCTGCTTAGAGGTCACCTTGTTCGATTTAAGAGCACTCAAACACACCTGACTGTCTCCAGATAGTAAACATGCCTGATCACAAGATGTTCGTTTGCACATAAAATGGCTTAAACCTCAGCTTGAAACGCACTTGGACACTTATCTAGAGCACACACAAAAATAAAATTGGACTGCGCTTAGACGACTGCGCATCCAATTTTTCAGCGAAATCGTGGGGCATTTTGAATAATTGTATTGGTCTTGTTTACTTGTGTTGTTTACGTTTTGATTAGTGTTTTTATTGTGCTTTCGATTTTTATTTAGCTTTGATTTATACTGTGCGTGCCTTTTTAATGTGAGGTATTCTTTAATTATTTATTGACAAGAGACGATTTTTTATTATAAGTTCACTGTTTATTACATTTTATGTTTAAGGTTATATTTACTTGGGTAAGTTTTTTTAACGAACTTCAAATTTGATGTTATAATTTATGAATTAGTTAGAAAATAAATTGTGTGTATAAATATGAATATTATGTTTTAGGGCTGCGGCAAATGAATCCTATCAGGGAAATAACGTTTCACCGCCAAAGGATAAGGTACTTATACTGCCGTGCTATGACAGAAGGTCGTATCTGAAAAATGCAATTTAGAGAAATTAACTGCAATACCATCCACATTTCGAAAGGAACAATTTTCGTATGGCACGATTTTCTTGTCGAAACACAGAATTATTTGTAATCTTTAAAAGATTCTAATGGAAAATTATTAAGGCAAACAAAAAAAGAAATCTTCCTTTTTAGAATTCGCTTTAACAATCCAGTCAATCCTTGGAATTTTTAATGATTATATATTATTTTTTGACGTGCAAAATTAGTCAAGGTGATCTAGAAATGTTTTTTTGCAGCATCAGGTAACTGTTTAAACTAAAATGTTGTGACGAAAACAAAACTTATCATAAGTAGTGTTTAGTGTTGATAACGAGTCAAAAGCAACTTTAAATTTATTTAACTTTTAGTTTATAAATTCTTAAACGTCGATTTTTAATGTGAATATTCACTTTTAAAAGGATCGTTTTCTATTATTATACTTTTTTTTTTGTTTGACTTGCAAATCTGATTGCCCTATATATAATTTAATTATTTTCTATTTTTAGATCTTGGTATGGGCGGAATAATAATCCAACATGTCTACAGTTTTATCATTTCTACAAGAAATTCCCTTTACATGCAAGAATTCCAGGTGAAGGTGGTAATCGTATCTTGGATATATCTACCCACGTAAAAAATCCTCCCATCCATCCAAAAGATATATCATACAATAAAAATATCTCGTTGAATTAAGAGACCATGATTATGATATTTTAGATGTTCAGTTAAATCTAGATATGTACATTGAAAATACTATTTATATTAGTGGATATGCAATTGCGTATAGAACAATAAAATGTGAGAATGTGGAAGAGGAGTGCAGATTTAGAGACAACAGACACACCCGAAGTCCAACTATGCTAGGATTAATTTCTGCGTTAAAAAAACTCCTTGATCGGGGATTGAACCTGAGACTCCGGGGTGAGAGGCAATTTCAAATCTCACCAGTGTCCTTACTGCTCGAATACGAGTTACTAGTAATCTATGATTATAGCTTGGCACTTGAGTTTGGATGTGCAGTGAAATGGTGTATAGATAAATAAATAAACCCTGCCCTTTCACTGGTAAAACAGTTTGTTTCTGCCCACACTGCCAATATTTCTTCTCACTCTCTATGGCACCAAGTGCCAAGTTACAATCGTAGAGTAGTAAATGTTTTTTGTGTTCTATAACTGAAAGTAAATTAACGTACTTATGTAATGATATTTTGGGTTCATTTTGGCACTATATTATGTTTTACAGGTTTTATTGAAATAAAGATATTTATATTTGCATGATAAATAACAACTTCTCCAAACAAAGGTGGATTTATGCAGACACATTTATCATTTATCATTTAAGATTTATCATTTAACATTTATGAGTTAAAGTCTCATAACGTAATGTACCAATTTATGCAGCACATTTATCATTTAGCATTTTACATTTTACATTTAAGAGTTGGCTAACTATTAACTTTTAGATTAAATGTTAAATGAAAATCGTACTGCGCATGCATAAACATGTGAGGTTAGGTTACAAATCCCTAACTAAATTATTTATTGGTTGTCATCATCTGGGCGGAACAGAAACCTTAAATTTGATTGGATGCTTCTTAAATGATAAGTTATAAAATAAATTGTGCATAAATGTATATTGACATTCTTAAATCTCCCATTTAAATGCTAAATTTTAAATCTTAAATCTTTAAATCTTTAAATGTTAAACGTGTCTGCATAAATCCACCTGAAGAATTGTAAAATGAAATATCGGAGATTTGCAGAATTAGCTATAATGAATGTAATCAAAAGTATGTTGGACAAACGAAACAATCATTATTCCATTGATTGTCAAACACAGAGGGTGAATTTGTAACAGCAAATAATAGGTTTAAATAACATGATAGTGACAAAAAGACCTATCACAAATAGTGAGAGCCATACCGATTAGTTGATTATGTGACAACAGTCACAACAGTTTCAGTATAAATAGGTTCCTCTAATATAGTGTGGTGTTTTTTTAGTGTGGAATCTATTTCATTGATAGTTGTTGGTATTTGCAATAATAAAAACATGAATAACATTTTTTGTTGTTTTATTTGTTATTAAAATTAAAATAAGAAACGAAAAACTAACAAAATGATTTTCATTAATGTTACCATTCAAATGTAATACAAAAGCAGTCATAGAATTGATAAGAATAATGTGCTAGCTTGATAAAAACATCTTCGACAGTAACATATATACAAGATTTGCAACATTTTTGTGTGTAATTACCTACTAAAATATTAAACACAACTGCCTTCTACCTTTTATTCTTGTCGATAAACGATATATGTAATAACTATTTATATTATAAGTGCCATATGAGGTATGTTATAGCACGCGTCTGAAATTTACAGAACGAACCGAAGGTGAGTTCTGTAAACAAACGAGTGCTATAAAATACCGATATGGCACGTATAACATACAAGATTTTATCTACGCTCGACTTATTAATTTTTTTTATACATAAAAAACTACTAATTAATCAGTATTATTTATTGTCAACACACAATATCTACAAATAATAAATAATCAATACTAAATAATCAACACTATTTATTGTAAATATTAATCACACAATTTTGACAATTATGAGATTAACTCCAGATTGGGAAGACGTTGCCTTTGTATTAACAGTGGTACAAACATCCAATTTGTTTTGTGATGCTGATGAAGTACTCTCACCTAATATTTTAATTGCAGTCTTCTTTTTATTTTCTTCGGAGGTTTCAATGTACCCCTCTGCAATTGCATTACTCTTCCATCCACCATGCCTTTTTACCGTTCAAAGGTCGGCTCCAGCATTCGCTAGCATTGATGTTGAGGAACGTCGGAAACAGTGTCCAGTATACTGTCTAGGGATGGATAGTTTAAAAAAAATTATTTTTATAAGGTACTGCCCCAATTGTATTTATACCAATCGGTATATTAACACATTTCTTATTTCTATATGTAACGAAAAAACGATTATGTGTACAATTTGGAGGTCTCATTTCAGTATACTTTTTAACAGTATCCAGTATCCATCATATCAACACCTTCTATGTCTCCTGGGGTTATAAAAAAATTCTCTATTAATTTTTGTTTTTGTTTCTCTAACACGGACTTTGAAGTAACTTTCTTTATTTATAACATATTGTAATAAGTTCGTCAATTTCACTCTTCTACAGGCACCCGCCACTCCAAAAATCAGTAAGATCTTAAAAAATAAACATTTTGTTGAAAAAGTAAATAGAATATTGAAAAAAATCACCTTTAAATTCAAATATATTTCATTGTCGGCTGTTTGTAGAAATGTTATATGTTTCTTGGTTAAAATTTTAGATTTTTTTCGGCTTATAGCCCTCCGATTTTCTTTTAAGCATGGCAAATAAATTAGCACATTTTATTATGTCTAAGTTTTTTCTTATTGATAGTTCTGTTTTTTGACATGGAATCATAACTCCATAGTGAAGTAGGTTTACGATCCTTACTTAGTTCGTTGAAATATGCTAGTAGAACTTTTTCACCAGCTATGTCCTTAATTTTCTTTTCATGGCACCATTTCTCATATCTCTCACATACTAAGGCATACTGTACGCGAGACTTCTGTGAAACAAGGCGTAGAATTACTTCAGAAGCATTTTCTTCGATATCTGCAGGCAAATCTTCGTCGGAAAAACTGATTTTTATAGAATTTGTTTTGATTTCAGCGTTTTTAATACGTTTTTGGTAATAACTAGGTTAATAACAATAGCTGTTTGTTGATATCTTCTTAGCAACCGGTGGTGTCGGTCGCTTCATCGACCAGCCAAGTATGCCGGGGGGTGTTATGGTTTGAGTCCAACCCAACACTGACAGACATCATAACTTATGACATGACGTTTGTCAGTATTGGGTTGGAGAATAAAATAATCACCGATTTTATTAGTTTTTTTTACAATATAAGTGAAATATTTAGTGAAAGTCTAATTAATTTAATTACTTGCAGTGTAACTAGTACTGATTCCTAAGTCAAAAATGTGTGGATTAGGTTTTATTGAAGAATACAATTGCGTGCTTTTTTTATAATATGCGTGCGATAAATATATATCGCATTAGTGCTATAAACAACGTCATTATGACATTGAAATGAGTGTCATAGTACTGTCAATATATAACGAGCGTAGATAAAAGTATATTATTCCTTTTTAACAGATCTAATGTAATTGTGATACAGTATGGTAAAAAATTATTCAGTTCCTCCTGGACTTGCAAATACTATAAATTCAGCATTTGTGCAAATAAATAAATTGTAAATAGAAACAAAAGTACCCAGATATTTTTTCACCCTGTAAAACTATGTAAATTTATTTGAAAGAACCGCATGTTTCACCTAATTATTTTTTACCATTTTGACATATCGATATGAAGTACATAAAAAATGTATTTAATAATTTTATAGTAAGAACAGAAATTATTTCAGAATATCCAAATCTTTAGCATTGTTTAATACAACACTCGTTAAAAACGTTTTTCTTTCCAGAAATTAAAGTCATTATAAACGATATAAACTATAAAACAAATAATTTAAATCATAATCTCTAATCTATCATAATTTTAGATACACATCAGACAAAACGCAAACATTGTTTACAATTAGCTTTATTTGAATTTACCGCTCATTATATTACTCAAAATGTCAACCTCCATGTGATTTCGCCTTGCGCATATACCAAACTTATTCTATATATTGTATTTTTCTATGATCTAGAGACACCGAAGATCCTTTGATTTGTATCCATATATGTCAGCACTGTTTTCGTCCTTAATCCGTCTGTATACCAATGGGACCTTCCAGACTCAGTAAATGTGTCTTATTGTATTCCCAATCATTTTGACTAGGGAACACATCTGTGTATGGAATAGCAAATAAGGCACCAGCCATCATCTGGCTGGCTGACAACCTGGTCTCGTAGGGGTAGCGTTAGAGCATTTATATACCCCAGCCGCTGATTTGCCATTTTCCACATTCCATTCTTTAATTAGTTTCTTTCCAGGCTTCAAGTTCCATTTCAATGTGTTCTAGTGTGAGACCCAGAATGGCTTCCGTCGCAACTGTTGGAGTGGTTCTTATTGCTCCTGTTATCCTTAGACAGGCTAACCTTGACTTGATATAAGCGGGTCCTAATAGAAACCTGTAGCATCCAAATCGGCCAGTAACCTATCGAGCACAATATTCCACAGTAATGGAGATAATACCCCTCTTTGAGGACATCCTCTGCCCACCTTAGCCCTGACCCTTTCTTTACGAACTGTAATTTCAATGTCACGAGTGTTCAACATGGACGATATCCATCTTGTTGTGGTATCACCCACATTGCCACTCTAACCGCTTCATATAGAGAATCAAAAATTGGGGGTGTTGAATGCTCCTTCGATATCCAGTAACGCGCTCGCTCAACTTTAACGACAATCCGACGAAGGGCCGACTCTACAGATTTCCCAGCATCTTTATATACTTTTCTAGTGTCTTTAACATTTAACTCAACTTTTTCACTGGTATCATATTTGATACATGTGGAAACAATAGTTGATAGTAGTTTTAGATCAAAGTTGAAAATTGTTTAATATTACAATTTTAGTAATGAAAATTTCAGCTCAAAACCTAAAGCATTCTTCGTGATACATTAGATATTTTTTGATTATTAAAAAATAATCCGTTATTAACGGTTTCCTTCAGGCTCGTTTATAAATTTGGTCAATCCTGAAGGGTAGCTCACCCTGTATACAAGCTGCTCCCACTCCACTTTTTCCTCCACTTGAAGGATGTAAACTGTAAAGAAAAAGGACCTCAGCCTTTTCTAAATTTGCACGACATTCAATCTAGTAATCTTAATATATAAAAGAAATATCTCGTTTGGTACAAAATTCGTAGCTATTTCATGTCGCCCTGTATAGTTTTACTACAACATTTAAAGCTGCTATAGTTCTGGTTTTTAGAAAAAAAAACATTGTGTTAATTAGTGTCCACATAGAACCCTTTCTCAGGATTTTAAAATAACATCTATTCATTTAATCAATCAAACGATCAAACAACAGAGAATAAAAGGTGTACAAAACGGAATCCAAGATGGCCCTTAAGGTATTTTTTATTTAGGTGCCTGAAAATCAACGTATAACATCTGCTCGCCCACAACATCTTTAGGTAAGGCCAATTCGTAATTGTTTCGTAGCAACTGCTTGTTTTTAAACAAAAAAAAGTGATTTATTACATGAGCTTGGTGATGTTGCACATATTGCGTATGGTCGTTAATAGGGTCTTGCATAGATTTTTTAAATCTCTTACAGGATATACAGATTAAAGGGGCTGCCAATATCCTTCCGATAAAAAAATTAACCAAATGAAGGATTTATAGGGGCAACACATTTTAAACTGAAAAAAAATTAACAAAAGGTATATATGCACTGTCATCACAACATAACTCCAGCGTGCACAACATGGAGTGATATTTTAAAGGCCTTCGTGTAGTTCCACATCTTCGCATTTATTTACGTATACAGATGTGAAATCGTTGGTGACATAGTTTCAAGTATATTAACGTATGATATTTAAAGAATTCCGAATTTCAGTTGGATTTAATCAATTCAAACACACGGGGGGATTCGGAAAAAAATTTTCACACCTAAATAAATGAAATAAATACTAATTTCATTGGAAATTTTAAGATTGTTCTAAGACATAACAAGGTATAAGATTAATAGGCCATGAATGGGTTTTGTTGACAAAATGACAGAAACGCATTGGAATTAGTAGTGTTGTGTAAAAAAGTTAAAAGTATGAGTTATTAGAAAATGTCGCATTTTGGAAACATAAGTAAAAAAAATATTAGGCACGAAGTCCAAAATTTAATGCCACAAAATACGAAGAAATCCATAGAGAGTGTGTGGAAACAATTTTTGCAGTTTTGTAATGAAAAATCCTACGATTTCAACAATCCATCAATTTCCATCGAAGCACTCGGTCAAATCTTAGAATATTATGCGTTCAATATGAAGAAAAAAACTCAAAAAATTATAAAGAAAGCGAGGTAAAAGTTATGTGGAATAGCACTGAAAAGCAATTACAGGAAATGTTTTTTAATCAATATAAAATCAAATTTGATCCATTTTTCGATCCAGAGTTTGCACCCGCCAGAGCTGCCAGAGATGCAAAACGCAGACACCTACAAAAAGATCCTTCGAAAAGAAAATAAAGCTCAACAGCTTTATCTAACGAAGTGTTTTCAAACATTTTAGAGATTAGTGATGAAGATTCTCCAGAAGGTCTGAAACGAAATTTTTTTTATGTCGCCTCATATGAGCTAGCGTGGAGAGGAGGAGAAGGATCTTCAGCCTACATTCAATATTTTATGGAGGAAACTGACAACGAAGGCAAATTACACTGAACGGTTTGAGTACAATCTAGTATTTTCTAAAACCGCCCAGGGTGGTTCAAAATAGCTATCTGACAGTAAATGGCTAGTTACAAATAATAAAAATCCTGTTGTTTGCCCTGTTCGGTTGTTTAAAAAATTGTTGATTAATAAAAGAAACAACCATATAAAAACTGAGAGACTATTTTTAACATCAAATCCAAATTGGAATCGTCCTGAGTCTAAAGGATGGTATAAGAATTGTTCTATCGGGAAGAATACGATATTCACTTGGTTTAAGTTAGCGGGAGCTAATATTGGTATCGACATGAACAAAACTAAAGTGACAAATCATTCAGCTCGAGCAACAGCCGTTTCCAATTTACCAAAACGAGGAATTGGTGAACAGCAACCTATTAAAATAACCGGACACAGCAACAACCAATCAATCAAGCCATACTTCCAGCTGGATGCTGAACATCATCGGGTTATACCTGAAGCTACATATGAGGAGCAACAAAGCTAGCATCACCTCTTCGACAAGCGGTTTAAATCATCCATCAAGTGTTTATAACAATAATAATTGTGTATTTGATATTACAAATAATAATTAAAATAACTAAAAGCTATCTATGTTGTATTTTAGTGTTAATCTTAGTAAAAGATATATTCACAAAGCTTTTTTTATTAACTAAAGTTTGCGGAATATTGTTGTATCGAAACTTTTAAGTCTATTTGCAGGTTTGTTTTATTGCAACGTTAAAAATTTCAGTTTGCATACCTATATATAAAAAATACATTCCGCCAAGTTTAGTTTTGAAAACTACTGAAAATCGTTCAAGGTAAATCTGTTGCATCATTAAAAACTATGTTTTGTTTACTAAAGTGAGGGGAACGTTTTTTTTTATATTTTGAAATATCATAAGTAGATATCTTTATAGCTGCAGAATATCTACATATATGCAATGTTAAAAACAAACTTTGCACCCATTTTAGTTGCAAAAAACTATTAGTAATGTAATGTTTCATCTGTAATGTTTCATGTTATGTTTTCTTCACTAAAAGGGGTGAAATCATGTTTTTCTTATATTGTCTAATGTTACAATAGTTTGGGTGAGCCGGAATACCTGTATAACAGATAA
The DNA here is from genome assembly GCA_029963845.1 of Rhamnusium bicolor. Taxonomy (NCBI): domain Eukaryota; kingdom Metazoa; phylum Arthropoda; class Insecta; order Coleoptera; family Cerambycidae; genus Rhamnusium; species Rhamnusium bicolor. The sequence continues at coordinate 1,469,077 of JANEYF010005770.1, forward strand.
ATAATATATTTTCCACCCATTTCCATTTAGTTTAAAAAAATAACTAAAAATTGTTTAAGACAACTCTATTTGTGTGTTTCAGCACATTACAACTTAACAGAGATGGCTTTGAAACAAAACGTCATTATTTATCATTATTTCATTGGCAGTTTAACCAGTTTAAGCTCAATATTTCTATTGTTGAGGTTGTTTTAAAGAATAAGATTATAGATAATGGAAAAAGAACAGAACTATACATTATACGCATGTTGTGAACATTTTTGTGAAGTTAAAAAAGCCATCCAAAATTAAAATACTTATCATACCTGATTGAGAAGTGTAATTAATATAAAGGAAAATCAAAATGAGAAGTTATTCATCGTAGTACAAAGAAAGCTACTGGAAGTTTTAACTAAGTTTTCACGAAGTAGAAAAGATAAGTTAAATAAAATTGTTTCAAAATTTTATATTTATGTAGTAGTCAAGCATAGACATTTAACTGATATAAATTCTTCACAGATATATTCACCATTGAAACGCGAGGAGTTTTTAAAAGATTTTCAAACACATTTGAAATATTTAGTTAATGATCATAATTAAACATGAAATAAAATGTCACAAGCTCAATGATTTTTTTTTATAATTATCTCATTTAATATCAAAAATGAAATTTCAGTATGATCATATGTCAATAATTTGACAGAAAAATTTCCACTTATTAATTTCGCTCAGGGTACCCTGGAGAATGAAAATTTCCAGAAATTTTTTTGGTTGCCATGGTAACGAAACCAAAAACAAACTTCTGATTAGCCAAAAAAGTGACGTGTAAAATTTTCAACGAAATTTTGGGTACATTTTTGATTAAAAAAAGTCCTCAACAATTGGTTGGTTGGGACTCCTTAGAAACTTCTGTTTCATAAAAATCTATATTTCTTAGAAAGTAACTTCGGTCACTTGGAAGGTGGTGAACAAAAGTAAATATATTTACCAATTAAGTCGTTATTAATTAAATCTCCGTAATATTTTATTCTCTGCTTCTCAGAAACTAGATTTAGCCGTATTTTACATCCTGACGTGTATTATTGGAAATCAATCAGTTTTTAAAAAAATTGTAAAATGTCAATAATTAAAAAATGTTTTAGAAATATTTCTTGTATAATAACAATATTTTTTTAGCTTTTAGCATTTCTAATGCTATTGGAGAACGTCTCCGTATATCTTAGTAAATGTCTGTTTGTGTATTTGTTTGTTTAATGGGCTTGGTACTTGATCCTCCCACTAAATAGACTTCCTTCTTTATTTTTTCCACCATTTTGTATTTTACAAATGTAGAAAGTGAATAGAGATAGTTTGGCCCCTTTTTCACAACTCTTGAGAATGCATTAATATACATAATAAATTCGGTAAAATATAAGAAATTTTTCAAAAAACTCTCACACATCAAATATTGTTTTTCAATTATCGCTTTTTGAGACGTTATGATTTTTTTTTTTTTTGGTTTTTCACGATTTTTATAAATGGCAACCTATATTTTTGATTATGTCATTTGATGTAGCATATTTTTTACGTATAATAATGTAGTTTTACATTACTACACGTAAAAAAATATGCTTTATCAAAAACATAGGTTGATATTTAAAAAATATGCCAATAAAGTGATAAACCTATACATATATACAATACAATAAATCTGACATCTGGAGTGCCCCAAGGTTTCCACCTAGATCCTCTTTTATTTAATATTTTTATTAATAACTCAATACTTGTTTTAATTCTTCTATGCACATTATGTATGCTTGTGATTTAAAAATCTACAAAACAAAATCAATTGATGATTATAGGGAAATTCAAACTGATTTGAACAAGTTCTATAATTACCGGTATACTGAAAAAATTTTCTAAAAATCTAAATAAATATTAATCTTTTCTATTCTCAACATGCCCATAAATCTACCTGTGTCTTATACCTAAACAATGCTCCAATTATGTCAAATAATATAATGCTGGACCCTAAATTATCTTTCGAAAATAATATTGAAGTTAGTGTAAAAAAAGCGTAACCTTAGATTCATATTAAGAGTAACAAAAGGTTTTAAATAATCGTTATCCATTATTATTTTATATAAGTCCATAATTCTTCCAGCTACAGAGTTTGCTTCCACTATATGGAATTCAGTGTATGAAGTACATACTAAGATAAAAATGGTTTAAAAGAAGTTTATTAATACTTTAAATTATAGATTCAATAGACACACACAGACAGTCAGTATTATTTCTCCTATGAAAATAATTTAATTTTCTATAACTTACAGTCTTTATCGTCAAAAAAAGTCTTTGCTTTTATTTGTTTTGTTTATTTACATCATTTTAAATTGTAATCTATATTCAGAAGTAGAAAAACATTTATAGATAAATAACGTAACACAATTTTTTTGTTAAATTCTCTGTTCATAAGATGTAGCATGGCATACAACAATGTTTATGAATTAGATATATTTTGGTTAAATGTTACATTAAAAAAAATTCTCAAAAGATACTTGACTTTATAAAATTTCCATCTATTTATTTTTACTTGACACTTTTCCCTGTCTGGCATAATTTTAAAAATATGTGTAGTTTTTACCTCAAATCAACTTTCAATATTGCATTAGTTTTTTTTTTTGTTAATTTACTATATAGTTTTTAAGCTAATAGCGCACATTTTGCAACTTAATGTGTATTTTGTGTAGTATGTAATTGGGCAGCTGCCCTGTCTGTTGAGTGGCCTCTTTTCTTAAATAAAAAAAAAAAAAAAAAAATGTAAAACATTGCCCTGAAAAAGAATCAAGATCTTTTTAAAAAACACTATTTGACGTGTCAGAGCGGTTTTTCGAAAAAAATTCTTGTAAGAAATTGTATATGTTTTTTTTAAATCTTATTTTCCCAGCTCTGAGTTCTGTCATTGACTCTTTTAATATATATTACATTATATATATTTTTTAACAGTGTGCATCCAAATTATGTACATTTTTGGACTACTTACAGTTACAGAAAGTTGTCATGTTTGACATTACAGAAATATTCATTATTAACAAGGCAAGTTTCTAAATGGAGAGTGATTTTTCTGAAATGCATTTACAGCAAATGTTCAAATTGTTGCCCATTGACCATTTGAAAACTTCAAACGTAAGGCAAATTCATCCTATAGATGAATTTTATTAACTTTGTACTCATATTTCTCAAAAATGTGCTCTTATAACTCCATAACATATGACATATGAATATAATACAATAATGTCACCTGACGTTTGTTGAGCTTTTACATCGAGTAACAGTTCACAATGATTCAGTCTTTGAATAACACCTACAGAGATGATTCCTATTTGTCACTTTAGTTTGTTTAATGGGCTTGGTACTTGTCCCAACTTTTAAATGGGCTAGTGATATGGCTTCACGTCCATTTTGTCACATCTTTAAGTTAAATTAAAAATGGACCAGTGAATATTAAAAAAAGTACCAGTAACTTATAAGAAATAAAAATCAAGGTAGCTTTAAAATTATCATCGTATTTTTATCAAATCCTCGAGCCACTTCTAGTGGTACCGGAAAATTGACTCGGTGTCTGATAATATATTTTTTTAACATTAGTAACACCTGCAAATATAAATTTAATTACTTGCTTTATTTTCCTTTTAATAGAAAAACAAATTAAATGTACATTTAAATAAATGATAGGCGGCTAAATTTAGTCCGTATGTTATTTGTTTGTCTTCTGTTTGTTTAATGGGCTTGGTACTTGTTTTCTCATTGGCCAACTTAACGTGCCTTTCTCAACTTTCCAACCATTTTGTTTAGTTTTATTCCACCAATAACGTCCGGAAATGAAAAAAATTTCAATCCACTGTGTTTAGATTATCCTAAAGTATTGTATTCCAAAACTGAAAGCTACAACAGTAACTTAAATTCCTAATGCACTAAGAAGGAAATTACGGAAGACCTTGCCCAGTTACAAGGAAAATAAACACAGTTTTCTCGCAGTTTCTTCGGGTATAAGCGACCGTCTTACAAATTATTCAAAACATGTTAAATATATATCTCTGCTAAAAAGGATCACTGAAGAGGTAGGCTTTTGCAAAAATGCATTTGTCATCCAAAAATATCACACGGTGATAGAAAATACATTTCTGAGATTTTTTTTATATGAACGTTAGTTAAATTTTCACTATTTAATTAGTTATATCATATCTAAGACGGACATTTCGCATTGCATCGGTCCAATTTAAAAACATTTTATAACAGGTAAGTATCTCTTTTTTTATAAAACAGATTTGTTAGTCTGACATATTTCCATTGTTTTTATTTATTCTTGATCGATTAAAACAATATAAAATGCCACAGATAAATAATTAATTACCGATCCATAAATAAACATAGTGTTTATATTTGTAGATTTATATCTCGTGTTATGGAAAACACTATAGGTATTACAATCGTTAAAATGTTTTAATGATCTTTTGCTAAACAACTTAGCTTAGAAAGATAATAACTTCAGCATGATTAGATAACGATATATACAATCTTATACATGAATGCTTTGAGTTAGCTGGTCGATATCTTCTTGAGGTATTGTGTCGCAAGCTATCTGAATTTCTTGTTGTAAGCGCTGAAAGTTCACTAGTGGGACGCGGAAATCGACATAGCCAGCCTTCTATCTGTCATGTCCCATACATGTTCAATTAGCCAAACGTCAGGGGATCCTATGGGCCATGGAAGAATGTTACTACAGCATCTTGCAGAAACTTCCTGGATAACCAGGAGTTGTTATAAGACAGCATTATCTTGTTGGAAAATAGAATTTCCGAACCTCTGAGGATACCGGTTTTTCATTCCGCGGCTCTGCCCCCGTTAAACTCTCTTTGAAAATGTCAATAATGTTTATTAAGTATGAAAACAGTTATTATTGGGTGTTGCAATTTCAAGGTCACGCAGTGTATAAACGTATTCATTTTAAAGCAATGATTTATCCATAAATCAAAAATAAATATTTCCTATTCTCTATTGGAAGGAACCCTATAAAACGTCAGGGTTACGTTACGACAGTACAATAGAATTAGTACCTGTCTTTTGTATAAAACCCAGAATACGTTATGTAAATCGATATAAGATGCTTTCATTTTTACTGAAATCAACCCCATGAAAGTATACTTATGCTCTTTCAACGCGTATTCATTCTTATGCAAAAATTACTTAACCAGAAAAATTCATTATTCAGAAGGGGGGTTTTTCTTTTATTTACAAATGGCACATAATATACGTTACGTATATAAGAATTAACTACTGTAATGGGATTATCAGATTCATTTCTCTATCGTGTTTATTTGAAGGTTACAAAAAAGGATTTCGTTTTCCTTACCAGGATTTAAATTCTTTAGTAGAGAACCATCACTTTTGAAAAAAATCCCAGCCCTGCTCTACTGCATGGGGAAAAATACGTAACACGATGTAGACTTGTCCAGATTATTTATCGACCGTTTTTCGTGATCACGGAAACTTTTTCTGACTGAGCATTTTTTCTTAAACGAACAGTTGTAACGAAAAAAGTTCATAAAATATTATTACATTAGTGACTTTTTATTTAATAATTTCTCTGCAGTATAATAGTTTTGTGCAGTGATAATTTGGTGCTTTCAACAATTTGACAGGAATAAAAAAACTCAACCTTTCTTTACACCTAATTATGAGAAATCTCAAATTATTTCTATACTAAACTATGCAGTGTGGAAATGGCATCATTGCAAATGAACATTCTATAAGTCTACCCTCGTTTCTCCTAAAAACAATGGAGAACATCTTAAGATCAATATCTAAGAAGAAAAATCCTACCAAAGATACCGCTTCACAAAAATCTGCCTACCAAGCTAACGAATCTACAGAAACCACCTTACATAATCTTGTACATAGATTTGAAAAGGTGAATGTAACAAAATAAACAGCTTTTTGCGCATTCATACACATAGAGCGAGCTTCTGAGCCAGGCCACACTTACAGCTTCTTTAAGTACCTTAACTTGCAAGTCTAACGTAACCTGGGAATATCTACCAGCAGTAAAGCAACTGGCACGGAACAACAAAATTACCTTAATGTGGGTGCCAGGGAGTGAACCAATAGAAGGAAATGAGATTGCTTGCGAGTTAAGGTGCAAGTTCATCATTCATCGGTCCAGACCCGTTTTGTGGAATCTCTAAAGGCCACACAACAAACGAGATCAGAAATGGGAAAAGAAACAAATCCTTCTCCTACTGATAGTTAACTGCCTTTCAAGGTCAAGCGAAGAAGTTGAAAAAATTAAAAAAGAGCTAGAGAGTTACTCGAACTGAGATAAGGATACTAATGGGCCTTCTTATAGGTTATTGCCCACTAAGATACCATCTCAAAATAATAGGCAAGGCTGAAAGTGACATATGTCGCTTCTGTACAGATGAAGCGGAAACCGCTGAAGATATACTTTTCTCATACAGTCCCAATCCGCCAAAGACTACGTCATTTCGAGCACGTTTCTACAGCAACTGCCGAAGTTAGAATCATAGCCTCTAGGAAGGTTTAAGGCTTGAAGAAGCCTAGAAATTGATGGGTACACATATAAGAGTTAACACAAAAGATCATATTAAGCAGCTGTCAATGGAGGCCATTTCTGGGCCTTAACAACCCACTCGTATTCTGATGAAGACTGGGAATTCTGTAACTTTTAATATTGGTTGTCCTGTTAGTAATGTAAAGGGGCACTGTTTTAAACTATCTTTTCTCCAAAAAGAACCCTAGCGTTGGTGGTAAGGATGACAATAATTATAATCGAAATGGTTTAAATTATTCAAAAATATGTTCTCCCTTTTGTGTCTATAAAACTCTTGTTTTTTTCATTTTTTTAAGGACACGTCTCGTGCTATAGCTGAATGGTATCCGTTTTTTTTCTTCCGTAGACAGCCGCTGTGATTTCTTGTTAAATAACTGAACATGCAACGTTACAAAATGACTGAAAACAAATTTAATGAAATTCTGTAGTCTGGAATAATTGTCAATCAATTGCATTTGAAAATCATGTTTTATCTATACTATAATCGCACCAGCAGGTACCAGAAAACTGCAACGAAAACTTTGTCACTAATATTCTATGGGTATCAACCATGAATATATTTCTCCTTTTTTATGTTATGGATCAAACTGGTCTGAGTTAAATGCTCTTAAACAAAGATAACAAGTCCTAAAACAATTCTTGATGCTTATCTCTGATTTTAATCTTGACTGCTTCATAACGTAATATGTCTATTTCAATGTTTTAAATACACGCTAACTTCAATGTCTGCTCTCATTATAATAATAATATTTTATTTACATTATTGCCAAACAGCTATTGATCTGTTCAATTCCATCATTGCCGTTGTCGCGCATTTACAAATATACAGAGTGGGGCAATAGTGCGTCCGACTTCGATGTATCGAGTTCTATAATAGCTAAAAACTTGATTTAAAAACATAAATAAACTAGACAAAAAAAGTCTATAACCGGAAATTATTTTCTAATATACAGGGTGAACCAAGACAATTCTATAGTGTCAACTAACATTTTTTTAAATAGAATGCCATGTATATCAGAACATTTTTTGAAACCTCTTTGTGCCCTTCTTCTACTGCTGTATTATTATTAACGCTGTCCCAACCACTTGGATGTAATGATTTTTTTTTTGTTGAAATTATGCCATTTACACGTGTACATTAAAAAAATCACTACAGCCACAATTATGGATTTTAAGAAAAAATATGTTAGGACCAGTTATGAGACATCTGTGTGATGACACTCAGCGATTTTCACTTTCTAAAAGTATACAGGGAGGTCAAAAATAATTTTTAAATTAACAACTATTTGAACTGAATTTTCACAATTTTTTCAAATGGAACACCGTATATATTTTTGGATGATGTAATGTAGAATTGAAAAACGAAAATTTTGTGTACGTAAAAAATTACTTTTAATTTTCATTGCTGAATTTTGCAGTTATTGTTCAATAAATTGAAAATGGTCACAAATAGCCATAGAAATGTACCTACAAAAAAATGTTCGTTTTTCAATCCTACATCACATAGTTCAAAAATGTGCAGGGTGTTCCATTTGAAAAAATTGAGAAAATTCAATTCGAAAAGTTGTAAATTTAAAAATCCGTTTTGGCCACCCTGTATACTTTTAGGAAGTGTTATCCATCACATAGATGTCTCATAACTGGTACTAGCATATTTTTTGTTAAAATCAATAGTTGTGATTGTAGTGATATTTTTAATATACACGTGTAAATACTATAATTTCAACAAAAAAAATCATTACATCCAAGTGGTTGGGAGAAAGTCAATAATAATAAAGAAGTGAAAGGAGGCCACAATGAGGTTTCAAAAAATGTTCTGATATACATGGCATTTCATTTAAAAACATATTACTTGACCCTGTAGACTCGTCTTGGCTCACCCTGTATATTCAAAAATATTTTCCGGTTATAGACTTTTTTGTCTAGTTTATTTATGTTTTCAAATCAAGTTTCTAGCTATCATAGAACTCGAGATATCGAAGTCGGACGCACTGTTGCCCCACCCTGTATACGTTGATAAAAAGTCAACACCAAAATAATTATTTTCAATTATTTTATACTGAGACATGAAATATAACATTGGTCATGTTTTACTGAATAGATTCTTTCTCTTTTATTGGGTTACGTGACAAACAGAATCGTTTAATCCCAAAATTGGTTGCGTTTTACCAAATTTTCGAACAGTTATCAGTAGATTACATTCTTCATATGCGTTGTCATTTTTCGCAAACCTTAATTTAAAAGAAAACTTTCGAAATGTTTCTAGTGCCTGATGAAAAAATAACTCTTTTTAAACTTTTGCAATGACATCTTGCAAAATAAAAGAAGTTTCTTGCCAAAATTGTTTGATTTCGATATTCTCTTTTTGTAGATTTTACTCTTTAAATAACTTCACAAGAGCAAGTTGAGTTAGATCTGGTGACCTTGCAGGCCACTATACCCCTGTACGTAAATTTTTGTATCAAAGATTTCCTGATCACTTGATTGGAAGGAAAGGCCCTATTGTTTGGCCTGCGTGATTACCAGACTTAATATCCCACAAATTTTATTTTTAGGGGGTCATTTGAAGAGTAAATTTATGCAATCCAGCCCAATTCTTTAAAGGATTTACGGCAACGTTTCGCGCACGATTGTCGTCAAATAGTCCAGAAATACTGCAGAATCTCCTTGAACAAAGACTGTCATCTAACGACCAAAATATTTAAAGCCAAGTCTTCGCGCGGCACCCCGTATAATAAAATAAAATTATAAACATAAATAATCAGATAATCACCTTTTGAATAAATTAAAATGATTATCGGTTCGAAAGGACAAGACATCGTTGTGACCGACTATATTATTATTGTTACAGTAAATTGAGTAATTTCGTGCTCGAATTTAGATAACCTTGTATAATCTTGCCAAATTATGTCATACACCATGTTTGTTTACATATTCGGATGATGTTAATAGTTTGTTTTTTATCATGAGCCTATATTGGCATCGTTACAGTTACCACCTGATATCCGATTTCTGAAACAGGATGCCATATAAAGGGAATTGTGGAATATGATCCAGCGAGCTTCTGGTGGACCAACACGTGCTCGGCACGTGCTAATGGACCAAGAAACTTGGGTGGACACAGGTTATAGCAGCTGCGTTGCGATCTAATGTAGGTAACATGCTAAATATAGTATTTCCTTCTAAGGAAACCTACTTCCTGTAGAATCTTAACCCTCAAGTGGTACTGAATCAACAGGCAGAACGGAAACTCGAAAATACTCTCTCACAGTGGTTTTTACCCCACCAGCTGCAGTTGGTACTCTTTTCTAAACATGTATACAGAACAAAAACTAGTGAAATAACTGCATTAGGGCGCTGTCAACTACGAATCCCTGCTTGATGAACATTTTACTTCTAATATATCACAAACTATTTAAATGCGACCCTTAGCGCACTTTCGTATTGTTAAGTATTAGGATTTTGTGTACTTTTTGTCTTTGTGTACAAAAAACCCTGGTAATATTTTGTTCTAAGGTTGTTACAGTAATATGGTTTATTTAAAACAGCACTTTACAGGGTTAAAAAACAAGATGTTTGAAAAGGACGGGTACGGTACAAATACAATAACAAAAAATATGAGTTGAAGTTACAGGTAATGGGATTAGGTCAAGAAGTCATAAAATAACTATTTTTTCAATTGGTCACATTTCACTAATAGTTGTCAGCATAAAATAATATATAAGCAAACAAATCCGTTGATAGGGTAGTGAAAGTACAATATAAGACATCAATTGATAGATAAATAATGAACATTCATGTTCGCTCAGAAACACTGAACTGTGGGGTCTGGTATTAACCTGCTGCAAAATAGGGGTGTCCAAAATAATAGAATCGTTATTCATCATTGAACACTATCTGATTCCATTCTTTATCCCCTAGGCAAGATCTTGGCTCCAATCAAGTCTTACCTCTCGGTCCCTCAGGGTCAGTAACATAATGAAGTGGAGTCCAAAGGACCTTATTCTTGGATAAATTATTGACTATATGGATATTCGTTGACCCGTAGCAGGCAATCATTCATTTGCCAAAGACCTGGCTATACTGTTAGGGGCCGAAAGTTTTAAAAGACGGTTTTAAGGGTCCCGATACCTCTACACCGTTGATGTCTCTGTTAATATAAAACAAGTTAAAAAAATTAACCAGGCTTCAATATTAACAATTTTTTTTTTGAGTAAATTCCATCGGTAATGTTAAAGCGTTCGATGCCTAAAGAGAATTTCTGTAGTATGAGTTGGGACAGAGTGCAATGTGGATCGCTGGTCTGAATGTGCAGTGATTGATGTGTCATAGTTAACGAGATTAATAGTAGAGTTATTGTGAATGATTCATGTGTCTAAATGAATCTCTGTTATGGGAATGTAATTATGGTTGTTCGTATAGAACATCAGCGCAGAGTTGTTGATGACTGTGATGCTAACAAAGTGTGTTGGATCAGTTTATTATATGTATCTATGATTTCCTGGAAATTGGAATAAGGTATTTTGGCAATCGTTTTCTTTAAATTGCTTGTTTTATGTACGGAGTTACACTTCTCTTGTTTAATGTTATTATTTAATATTTTATTTATATACCAAGGCGATATCACTTGACATTCACTTGACATTTTTGGCAATTGATATTTACTAGTAATTTGTTTATAAATTAAGAACTGAAGATAAATATTCCTGGATGTTATTATTTATTTTTATTATGGAGTAATTAATGCAATTATGAGATTATCTTGGATAGCATTGTTATTTGTTATTTTATATACAAAACACGAGGATACAGTTCTCTTGGTAATTTACTGTTTATATTTGTTATATGATTTGTATATATGTATATTTTATACTTATTGATTTTTATGATATACCAATATATAAGTCTTGTACACTAAGACTATACGACTCTCTGATTGATTGATGAATGATGACGGTGAATTTCAACCAGGGATGCTCCTGTAATTTGGCATTTGATAATTATTCGATTGACATGACATTTGAAAAAAAAAATTTTTTTTTCATTTCGATTAATATTCCTTGCATATATTTATTTGCTTTTGTCAAAAAATGTAATAATGTAGTTTTATGTGTCGAATCAAAAGATGTTGTTAACCTTGTTATAAATATTAAGCAGCGTTCCAAAAAAATACAATGTTCCATGTGAATATGAGTTCTTCTTTGTGACAAGAAGTATTAATAATTCTAAAAATGATGAGTAATAAAACCTTGATGATATCAAACCTGTTACCAAAGTAAACAAAAAACTAGATAGAAAAAATTTTAAGCATATATTTTAACGTTGTTTCTTGTTTTAATGCATCATACAACACAACTAAATTTACAAATGTTTATTATATTATACTAATTGTGTGTCTGAATTATTATTTTGAAGTTTTAAAATTATTTACCGTCTGTTTTGACATGGAAATAAAGAAGAAACAAGTTATTTTAGGTGAATTATAATTAAACTAACATTGTTTTTCGACTGCTTGTTCAAACTCAAGAAGTTTAAATAAGCTCAAATAATAGAGTTTGTAACAATAACATCCTTTTATCTGTTAGATAGTGTGCATAGTCCGTATCAGCCCAAAGTGTGGACCCAAGAGATATCGCCGGTATATTGGGAGACCTCACTTATCTCCCTGATTCTTGAGGCACGTGCCTATATCCAATAAAATATGGTCCTCTATCAACGCCAACAAAACCTTCTCTAAGCTTATAAATTAGCCATGCTGTTCGTCCAATTTTTACGATGTTTTTTATTGATTATTTAATTAAACGATTACGTCCCACATATTTTCCAAACAAATCGTTTAGTACGGCCGACGATGTTTATCGTTTTATACGAAATGTATCACGCCTACGAATTTAATGAATTTAAATTCGGAAATAAAATGACAATTAATGACAGATTTATTAGTTTCGAACTACTCTACAATAGTTTTTAACTTTTTTACGTAAAAAGCTTCTTTATTTTAAGCCAGTTGTGCTTCAATATTATGGTAAAGTCTTAATTCTGTGATATACAAGATGCATTTTTGCAATTCCACTTTCTCTTAAATACTGTCGGGAGAATGAATTTTTTTCTTATTTACAATGAATTATATGAAATCCAGATATTCAGCCAGTAGGTGGACGAATCGTAGAGGAAAATTCATAAAAAAATAACCGTAAGAGATAAGATACTCCGATTTGCTTTACTTGATTTCTCGTCTTCTTTTTTTTTCTAAAGTCAGAGGATTTCTCTGATGGATTCGGTGATTTTTGTCGAATTTACAAGCGGTTATACGAGACGATTTTTAAAAATAATTTTGTTAAGAATATCTCGACTATCACAATTCCCTCACAGTCGATACGATGTTAGATATCCTGTTTATTTGTCGATCGATTCGTAAAAATATGAAGATTGTGTCTTATTGTTAGTTTGAATATTTCGATGGCTTGTTATCGTCAACGAGATCATTTAAACATCAAAATGAAATCATTATTTATTTATAAAAATTCAATATCGTTTTTAGCTTCTCAGTAATCGGCCTGGGAAACACTCTGTATGTGTATATATTCGTATATATACAACCTAAATGTGTATATATTATATACACACAAACACTTGATGAAAGTAGTTTAAGATTTGGGAATTTCTGTGTTAAATGGGACGATGGGTCGGTCGGAAAATCTGGCAGCAACATATGTGATTTTAATTATCCTGATAATTATAGTTTAGGTACAACATCAGCATGGCTTCCAAGATATACGGATTGGATTTTTCTTTAAGTTGTGAAGCAAAATTTCACATATGTCGTTTAATTTTTAAGCAGCAACCACCTGGCTCGTGCCATGAACACGTGGTTACCGGCCCTATACTATCAAGGGTGCATCCCACAGTGTCGTAACAGTAGAGGATAACTAGTACAAAAAATATAATTACAACATTTCTTATGAAGGTTATATAGATTTTGTAGTACACTATAACTATAACCCTTTTATACATTTATGACATAAAAAAATAAGTGAAATAAAAAACCAAAAAGTAATGAAAGGTTTTTCAGCTAAATAAATACTACTACTACTTTCTAAAAAAGAATTCTGTCTCGGAACATATAAAGAAAAACCTGAAAATTGTTAATGTTAAAAGAAAAATAGTGCTATTGCTTTTTTTTATAATAAATAATCGATTTTCTAAAATTACGTCTGAAGAAATCGCCTGGACAAATTGTGAAGTTTATTTTTTTGTGTAGTTTAAAGTGGCCATCGATATCTTTATGTGAAACTGTCTTTCTGTAATTTACAAACTGAAATATTAAAAACTAACATAACTAAGTTCAGTTTTACATAAGTTTCCGGAGCAAACAAAAATAATCTTAGAGTTATCATAAAAAAAATATATATATTACTACTATTTTTATATAAATGCACCGTTCTACAAACATGCTACTAGGAATAAAAGATAAGTTTATTATTTGGTAAATACCTCGACTTATAAAAATGTCAATGTTTTAGTGGCGACATTTACTGAAATATAATTCTCACGATTTTACTGTCCCTGAATAAATATATGTGTAAAAAATGCACCTTACACAAATTTCATATGCATATTAAAATCAGTTACTATTTCCTCTAACCGCAATGTTCGCCATGTGTACCTGTTTTTAAAAGGATTATGTGCGTCGCTGGAAACTTATTAATCATGATCCAAAAAGAGCAACACGCGGGAAGCAACGCCCGTTCCGATTCGAATGACAGCTCTGCTAATAAGTAGGTCCGGAGACGAAGTTCAGTATCTGCTCTAATTAGGGCGAGTGCATCCTTCGACATTTTTAAAAATGGCTTTAACTTCCCCTGTCTGTAGATTCAAGTATTGAAAAGATTTTTGAGTAGTCAGATGTAAAATATTGCACAGTTACCAATAGTATGTAGCAGTGGCGTGTCGTGACCTTTATAAACGGGGGAGCTGTTACAAAAAAAAAATACATACCTTATTGAAAATTCGTAGTAGTATTCCCTATACTCTTGACAAAGGCCTAAATAGCCGAAACACGTGTAAAGTTTCTAATAAAATATTTTTGAAACATTAAAAAGCAAATTTCTTTCATATATTTAAAAAAAAAAAAAATTAAAATTCGTTTTGCAAATTCATCAATGATATCATCATAAAACTTTTGCTCTAGTGACATTTCTTAAATCAATTCCTTTTCTATCGACAACAGTGCTAGATTAGTAAATTTTTCTTGACCGATAGAATTTCTAATGAAGTTTTTAATTCTTTTTCTTGAGGAAAAATTATTTCGATGTGTTGTATGTCACTGAAAGTTCGGATCGCAATGCAGGAAAATCAAAATATTGTGGATAATTTTTTTTCAAAGATTCAAAAGCACCTTCCGGAATTGTAGTAGTATGGCCATTAAAATTTGTCAACTCTAAAAATTTTTAGCTGTTAAAATCTTTAAATCTGGTATCCGTGTGTGTAGAAATATTGTGAATTATTTCTGAAAATAATCTATGATTACACATTTTTTTGGTCAACAATAAATTATGCAATTTTTATTACAATTGCACAATTGCTCAAGATGTTTTTTATACAGAAATTTATATCACTCGATTTATTTTGTGAAACTGCAAATACGTTATCGCAAAATGGAAATATTTCATAGAAAACGAGAAGTAAAAGATAAAGAAAAAATGTCTGTTTTTAACAAGTCTAAATAACCTCTAGAGCAAACTACTGTTTCGTGATTCCATTCCTCCCGATGATCTAATATTCTTTCAAAAACATCAATAAGTGCCTGCCGATATTCAAACATAGTTTGCACCAACCGACCATTATAATTCTATCGAGTTGGAGCGATGCGTCATACAGTGCATAAAAAGTGCATTTGGGTAAGTTTGTCTTACTTTAAGCCTATAGTCCTCCTAATTCACCTGCCAACTGCCGCTCCGCCTTGCAAAAAACGAAGTTTCCTCTATTTCGCCCTGTATCTTCCTTAATATAATTTCCCCTACGCACAAAATTAAATCATTTTGTATAAGATTGGAAATGCCTTTAAATGATGTAGAAATTTCTAAATGGAATTTCAATGTTTCATCATATTTTGCCAGTAAATTAATGAAATCCACATAATTCCCTCTATTTGCAGAATTTTCGGATTCATCGTGACTCCGAAAACCAAGCTCATGTTTACCTAGGAAACACACCACATCTATAAATCTTTTAAGGATTTCGCGATATCTTTGTTTTACCGAAAGTTTATTCATTAATAATGGACTGAATATGTGTTATAGATGACGAATGTCTTTATTAATTTATGCAAATTGTTTAAATTGGAAAATTCATTTTTGTTCCACAAATTCTTTTCATTTGAAGATAGAAAACATGGCCAGCAAAATAAAAGCGACTTCGTGTTACAACCAGCGAGCCATTCACATTATTGATAACATTCTTTTTGGAAATGTCTTATGGTCTCTTTGGTTAACTTTGTAAAAGCTGGGGTTGGCTTACCTTTTAAAATAATTTATTTTTTACCTTCAAAATTATGTATGAAAATCCCCTTATCACTAAATTGCACACTTTCACATGCACATAATATAGTTTCCGTCGTTTCAGAACTATTTTGCGAAGTTGAGGGGCCCAGTGTCTCCATTATGCTTAGCATGTAAGCTGTCTAGCCTACAGCTTACATCCGTTCTATTTTTAAGTTTATTTTTAACGTTTCTCGCGATTATAATTGCGCTATGTTTCAAACAATAAATAATTTCAATATCCAAAGTCAATATATACAGTAGTAATGAGGAGCAACCACCAATAAACACTTTAAAATAAACAAACTCAACGTCTCTATTGTACATCTAATACTCACAAAACATTACATTTATCGTGTTTAGGTACGCTGTGAGAAAACAGCTTACACTCGAACAACTCACTTCGGAGCCGTTCCAGCTTATCGGCATCGTGAAGTTGGAAACGTAATGCATTGCAACTTTGTAACTTAACGTATTTTAAAACATTTGTTTTGACATATCGAGTTCATAAACGCCGTCGAAAAAAGAGATTGGGGGCAACAAGAAAATAAATAATATGTTTTATTAAGAATAAGAATAAGAATAACAATATTTATTCGCCATGTAAGATACAATAATTGTACATATGGTAAGTCATGATCTTATACTATAATAATCAAGGCAATAGTAAAAATGATATACAACAAAGAACACAAAAAATATGAGGTAAATGTGATGATTAAGTATACGTTACAGCATTGAGTTATGGAGACAGTATTACGAGTACATAATGTATCATAACATCTACCAAAAAAAAAATTAAAAATATTCGTATATATACACATACAATTCATACATACAACACATATACACACTCACATTTTTATTTATTATACATATATGTATAAGTAAAATATAATAGTATAAACAAACTTATATCACATACACACAATTTGGCATCGCACATATTATTATATCGTTATAACGATGAGTAAACACATATATAAAGTTAACGTCTATTAACAAATTCTTCAACGCTGTAGAAAGCAATTTCTACAAGTAATTTTTTAATTTTTAATTATTTTATGATTCTTGTAAGGGAAGCTGTTCTTCCTAGCTTCCGTGGAGAATACGCCACTGGTCCCTAGCTCTGAATGGCCTGGTTATATTTTGATCTTGAACATTACAAATCATGACCTTACCACTGAAGTATTTTAATAATTATCTGATGCTTGAGTTTTAGCTGATTTTGTGGTCACCCGAATAACTACTATAACAATTAACGTTTTACGTTGATTGACAGGTGACACGTATTTTCTTTCGGTTTTCCATAAAAAGTGTGTATGTATGCCAAGAAAACAGCAGATGTTGTCGAGGGACAACAAGGCATCAATTGCTTGTAGATATCTTTAAGTAAAATCTGCCCTTTATCATTTATCTATTATATTTGTACGGTTCAACAATTTAAATATAGGCTTTGTCTACCACCTACACAATGCAATTTTTCAAAATAACTCAATCAATATTCGCTTGAATGGGATGTAAGAAGTGTGCCTCGAGTCTTCTCTATATTTCAACAGCTGCTGTTGTTGATACGGAGGAGATGGCAAGAAACCACATGATAAAAACAATTTCTGTTTGCCATGCCAATAACCGAATTAGTCTTATGTATTTATGCCATGTTACGGTTTGCACTCTAAGCGCGCTGAGCAACATATTTTTAAAAAAAATTGGAATTTTCATTTGTCTTGACATTAAATAAATTGTAAAAATGGATTGTGAAAAGATTCAATGAAAGATATTATGACAAGTAGCAAATATAAAAATCTTTTTTTCCTGTAAAACAAGGATTATTTTCTGAAATTTACATACACTGAAAAAATTCGTTATAAATCTACTAGATGTATTATTTAAAATATAAAGTTTAACGTTATTTATACAATTTTTGCAACATTTGAGGTGCTAAAGTTTCAAGCATCTTTTGAAAACTTGCTAAATATTTATAAAGATAGTGTGTGAAACATGAACTGATTCAGCCTCTGATATTCGCGAATCCCAAACCGATGATACACCTGCGTCCAATGAATTTAAACAACTCCGGTCGAAGATTAAAAAAAGATATCGACCTCCCATATAAAAATTATATAGATAGTATCCAAAATAATATTAAAACAGATGTAAAATGGTTTTGGTTATACATCAACTCTAAAAAAGCAACTACTGCCATCTCAAACAAAGTTCATCTAAGGGACGAGACGTACGACAATCTTCAGAATATATCGAAGGGGTTTTCCGAATTATTCAAAGAATCTTTTTCGCCACTGTCCGAAATAAATATATACAGGGTGTCCCAGCCAAAAGTAGACACGCTGAATAACTTTGGAGATAAATTTTTTTTGAAAAATTGGTGAAACACGTCGACCTTGTTTCCAAGGGGGACAAATTTTAATGTAATACTTGTATACCTATCATCATCCCTCTGCCCTACACGGCCACCCACTCTAAAAATTCAAATGGCAAGGGGAGTCGAGTGATACATTTTTTTGAAAGGTCTTTCAATTCCCTACATAACTGTGCATTTTTCTAAACTTTTATCGATTCGTTCTTAAGGAAAATAATTTTATTTTTGATGATTACACACAATTGAAATCGTTTAAAAAATCTAAAATACACGGCACTGGGTATTGGAACTTATAAAAAAATTTTTTAGTGCTCTCAAATCAACACGAGTTTTTTCGACAAAATACACTTTCCTTGTCTGTTTAGTTTTAGAATAATAAAAGACTCATAAATATTTGATAGTCCTTAAACATTAACTTGTTCACAACCAATTTTAAATCGAGATACGTTTTACCAGAACGAGTTCTCAAAATGGTTTATGTCCTTCAGGCGAGAATAGAAATTGTCAGCATTTATTTTAAAAACGATAATTGTGCTAGAGCTATGGAGCGCATATTCAATAAAAATCACCCAGATAGAAGGGTTGGTGCTCAGTATGTTTTACAATTATTGACAAAATTTATGGAAACAGGTTCTGTAGGAAACAAAAAGCATGAACCTCAGCCACCGATTAGGAATGAAGCAATCGAAGTGGCAGTTCTGGGTCATTTGCAGATGGATAATACTCAATCGATCAGGAAGTGTATCACGAAGCAGTGTTTATCGAATTGTAAAGGCCCACAAATTTCATCCATATAAATTTAAATTGATACACGAATGAAACGAAGATGATCCCGATCGTCGGCTTGAATCTGTGAGATTCTTAGTGAACAATTAAACGGTACATCTACTGTACAATACGTGTTTTTCTGATGAATCGACATTTCAGTTAAATGGGAAGGTAAACAGGCACAATTGTAGGTATGGAAGTGAAACCAATCCACATTTGTTCATGAAAACTCATACCCAAAGGCCTCAGAAGTTAAATGTTTGGGCTGGCATCTTAGGGGATCACATTGTCGGGCCGTTTTTTATTCCTGACAATTTAAATGGCGAAAGGTACCTCGATCTGTTAGAAAATAACATCGACCCAATGATTACCCAAATCCTCGAAGAAGATGATAATATTTTAGGGAGCGAACTGTTTTTTCAACAGGATGGGGCACCCCCACATTTTGCTATAGCAGTCCGTCAAATTTTGGATAATCGGTTTCCTGAGCGATGGATTGGAAGAAGAGGTCCTGTGAAGTAGCCCGTTAGATCACCAGATTTAACTCCCTTGGATTTCTTTCTGTGGGGACATTTGAAATCGAAGGTATTTGCAACAAAGTCCGCATCTCTGGAAGAGTTACGTGAAAGAATTGTTCGAGAATGCCGTTTATTGACTCCAGATGTGTTCAGAAATGTTCGTACAGAATTTCAAGACAGATTATACTACTGTATGGAAGTCGGTCATTTTGAACAATACATACTATAATTTAAACTGCTTCTTTTATTTTTATTTCCCGAACCTAAAATAATGAAACAATTATTTCTCAGGAATGAATTGATAAAAGTTTAAAAAAATACACAGTTAGGTAGAGAATTGAAGGACCTTTCAAAAAATGTATCACTCGACCCCCTTTGCCATTTGAATTTTTTGAGGGGGTGGCCGGGTAGGGTAGAGGGATGATGACCCGATCTCGGTGTCACATTTGATGACAAATTAACAGGTAAAAACCATATCGAGCAAATAGTACAGTCTTCGTATAGAAACTTGGATTTTGTTATAAGAAATATTAAAGGTTTGTTTTTCAGATATTTCCGCATTTTTACTGAAGTAGGGATCCCACAACAAATACTCACAAGATTTGCTGTAGAAAGCTTGGAAACACGTAGAAGTAAACAAGCATTGCTGCTTTTATTTAAATTAATACATAATGTGATAATTTATCCACCTCTACTAGAAAAACTGAATTTTCTCTACCACATATTCAGTCTAGACACGCCAGCAGCTTCTATCTTGCCACAGCATCTCTTACAATTTTCTCCCTTTCATTTTATTTATAATACCTATAACTACCCGCAGGACAGATTTGATATATTTTATACAAAATAAATATAAAAACAATAAAAAATTTAAAACTAAATGTTTGTAACTAAACATTTTCATTTTTTGCATTTGATTTTATTTATACACAATTTTTATTGTTTGGCACCACATTATATTTTCTAAGTTTATTTTTAATGACTGTTCTTTTTGTTTTACTCAGTATTCCGTATTTCATGTGTCATATTTAATTTTAATTTTCATGTGCCTTTTTTTGTGCATTGCATTATCTACTTTTTCCCCATCCTGTAATTGGTACTTGCACTGTTGGATGGTGTGTTTCTATATAAATAAATAAATTAATCAGCGGTATTTATAAATTACACATAAAACTGACAAATTTATAAACTTTTTTTTATAATATGCACCTTTTTAAAATAATTTTTCTCTATGCATTTGCCTATTGCGGTAGAGAAAGAAAATACTGTGCACGTGCCATTAGGATATTTTTACACGTCAAAGAATTTGCTTCGAAGGTAGTTCCATGCCGTCCATCCCAAGTTTGAATTAATGATGTTTTACACCTACTTTACTTTCTAAGCCCATTTTTGTGCAAAAATAGCTTGTGGGAAGTATAACATTAAATTTCGTAATTACTATACATCCAAAGATAATGCAACAATTTTAATTAATGACGTTCTCTGTGAGATGACATTTATAATATGACACGGATACTTTACATTTTAAAGTAGCTTTGCTAATATTCATTTGTGTTTTAATCTCCCACGAATTGTGTATTACAAAATTATAATACAGTAGGTTTCGATTTTTTTTGAAAATTATCCTACAACACGCTTGAAGCTAGTAAGAATTTTATGTCCACACGCAGACAATAACACTCTGCGTTTCGCCCGCCATCATAAGGATATGACGATTTATATTTTATTTACGCCGGAGACCCAATAACAGAATATGAATACAAAATACAAAAACGGAATATGTGAAAATAAAAAAAACACCACAGAAATTAGACAATCCCCAAATCCACGACTTCATGGGCTACGCTACGTTACCGAGCTCGGAAATGGGGCGAGGGTTACACTGTTGAAAAACGTGCTACGCTACGTTACCGAGCTCGGAAATGTAAATATGTACATAATTAATAGTTAATAAACATTGACATTAAATATGTATCCAATTGAATCGGTGTCGGAGTTTTCTTTAGAAAAGATGGTATTCCATAGAGAGGCGTTTGGAAGCCTGTAGCTCCGTTATGAAACATTTTCGGACTCATATTATCCTGGACACGCTGCCAAAGTTTGTCACCCTACTTTTGAATCTCTCTGTATAAAACACAGTTTAATTAAATCATGACATTTTCAGAATCTGTTTTTGCGTAAATCATTTCTGAATGTGGTCGATAAAGTAAATCCTTTGTTACTAGGAATAAATAATTTTACCCAAAATATCAGGTGTAGCTTAAATAAGGGTAGTTTTATTGTAAAACTTTAATAATAAAATCTTTTGAGAAGGGTGTCTGTTGATTTGAATCCTTGTAGCATGTCTTAAGTTTTTTTATAATGGATTCACGACGCTTGGCGCAGGTGCCGATCCCCAATAAAAAAAAAACTTGAAAGGATTGTTCTAGATTTAACAGGTGCCTGCTTACTGCTAAGGCGTTTAAAGAAGTTTGACTGATGATCACAGTTTTTAAACTATTTCCCACGGGTAACACATTTATTTTATCATAATCAGATTCATCCAGCGAACACGGAGAAGGACTTGTAGGTGACTGATTGATTAATCGCTAATAATTTATTTTTATTATTATGAATCCGTGATCGAAATGCACTGCCTCAAACTGTAGCCCACTTTCCCACAAAATTACTATAGTAATCACTCGGGAGGTTGGGGGTTGTATTATCTGTATTGTAATTGTGTAATTATGAGAAACATATATAGGGTGGGGCAATAGTCCGTCCGACTCGATATGTCGACGTCTATGATAGCTAGAAACTTGATTTAAAAACATAAATGAACTAGACAAAAAAGTCTATAACCGGAAACTATTTTCGAATATACAGGGTGAGCCGAGACGATTCTACAGGGTCAACTAACATTTTTTTAAATGGAATGCCACGTTAATATACGTAATAACATTTTTTGAAATCTCTTTGTGGCCTCCTTCCACTCCTGTATTATTATTGACTCTTTCCCAATCACTTGGATGTAATGATTTTTTTTTTGTTGAAATTATGCCATTTACACGTGTACATTAAAAAAATCACTACAGTCACAATTATCGATTTTAAGAAAAAAATATGTTAGTATCAGTTATGAGACATCTGTGTGATGACACTTAGCCATTTTCACTTCCTAAAAGTATGCAGGGTGGTCAAAAATAATTTTTAAATTTACAACTATTTGAACTGAATTTTCTCAATTTTTTTCAAATGGAACACCCTGTATGTTTTTTGGCGATGCGATGGAGAATTGAAAAGCGAAAATTTTTTGTACGTACATCCCTATGGCTATTCGTAACCATTTTCGATTTATTGAACAATAACTGCAAAATTAAACAATAAAAATTAAAATTAATTTTTTTTTTGTAATTCAAGAGAAGATATTATAAAAAGTGCTCCACATGTTGACACACGTTTCTATGCGTCTTTGAAATGAGGATTCTACTGTTCATAAAATTGCCGAAATGATACTTCTAAAAGCATTTATTATTCGTTCCTTCATATTGTGAATCAGTGGCGGTCGGTCCATGGAAGCAAGGGAAGCAGTGCTTCCCCTGGGATTATTAAAAAAAACACATAAATAGAACCTAATTATTATTTATCACATATATTAATCATTAAAATTTACTTTTACCCAATTTCAATAGATACGGCCCTGCATTTCAGCAGCTGAGATAATGTGCACGTTAAAACCGTAACGATGACGCACTCGATTAATCGAGCCAACACGAACTCGCGCGACTTCGATATGCTTAAGCAGAGACAACTGTCTCTGATGTAAGTAGGGAGGTAACTTATTGAAATGCATCCCATCCCCACTTCATAATATTGATATCTGAGCTGTATAGCATCGTAATACGTTTTATTTTATAGATTTTAATCTCGATTTTAATCGATTTTAATATTATACTTAATATTAATCTTCCTAGTATTATTCTCAGCTTTTGTGCTATATTTGTAAAAACTTTTTTTGGTGTTTCTAAACCTGTGGTGCGGCGACAAGTGATTTTTAAAACGTTGAATATTAGTGCGCGTGTAAGCAGATTTAGAATTACTTATTAAATTTGGAAGCTGGTTCTAGCACTGTGGAAAATATTATTTGCATTTGTGTGGTGTGCAATTTGTTGAAAAGGGGATTTTCAACATATTCGTTTCAAGATAAACTGGATATTATTAGAAATGGGAAACCAACACCTGATTTAAAATTCTTAAAAACGAAAGTTAAATCATGCTATAGGTACTTTAATATTGAAGTGTACAGTGCTAATCAGTGGTTAAGGGGGTTGTGAAAATTTGTGTAAATTGTTTTGTTGGCCATATGTACTGTTCACAAATGGAAAAGGTGTTTGGAATAAAAATGGCTTTTCAGATTTAAACAACATTCACAAAGTGACAAAAAGGCATGGTAAGTGTGAAACTCATTTGCGAGCGGTGCCAAAAGAATAAACATTTGGAAAATCACGAATTGAGCATTCATTAGATCGTCAGTTGAAAGAAAGTGTTAAAAGGACTTATTGACATTGTTTGTTTTCTCGGCGAAAATGAACTTAGTTTTAGAGGTCATACTGAATCTCGAAGCGTTGCTAATAGGGACAATTTTATCAATTTAGTTGATTTATTAGCAAAATACGATACAATTTTAAGTAACCATCTGGAACACTCCACGATATTTCGCGGTACATCAAATCATATTCAAAATGATTTGATTCAGTCGATAAGCAATATTGTTTTAGAAAAGATCAAGCAAGAAATAAAAAAGCTCCTTTGGTGCAGTTATGTTAGATGAAACAACCGATATTACGAATATTAGTCAGTTGTCAATCGTAGTACGCTACATAAATCCAAATGGGAAAGTCCAAGAGCGCTTTTTAGGATTTTTAGACGTAACAACGCCATGAACGTCCGCAGCTTTATATACTATAGTTTGTCAGATAGTCGATGATCTACAGTGTGGTGCTAAACTTATCGCCCAAAGTTATGATGGGGCCGCTGTAATGGCTGGTGAATTGGGGGGCCTGCAGGCCAAAGTAAAAGAGACTTCTCAGAATGCAATATTTGTACATTGTTTTGCGCATCGAGTATTAGTGGAATGGCTGCCTTTTTTTTCAAAATTATCAAAGCGGACACGAGAATAAAAACTTTTTTCAAGAAATTCAATCAGTGAAGAGCGGCTTTCAAAATTGTCCCTGTTGACAATAGAAAGTGACTTTGTGAAGGAGATGTCCAAAAATTCAAACTTTTACGACGAAGTTATTTCCGACATCGCAAAAAAGGAGAGGCGGATTAAACTACATTGTATATAGGTAGGTATGTGCATGTTAACTACTTAACTAGTTGGATCAATTTATAGTTGGCTAGAGAGTGCACGATGGCTAGTGTGACTGAACAAACTCTCTATTTAGCTGCGGGTTCAATCCTCGCCACCGGCGCTGGCAATGTCGGTGGTAATGGTTGTGTGTCTGCGTTTTTTTCATAAGTGTA
This sequence comes from Rhamnusium bicolor, assembly GCA_029963845.1. Taxonomy (NCBI): domain Eukaryota; kingdom Metazoa; phylum Arthropoda; class Insecta; order Coleoptera; family Cerambycidae; genus Rhamnusium; species Rhamnusium bicolor. The sequence continues at coordinate 1,494,376 of JANEYF010005770.1, forward strand.
ACCCTCGCCCGTGCAGCTTCAACTTTGGAATCGGTGGTTGTCTAATTTTTGTGGTGTTTTTATGTTTTATGTTTATTGAGGAGTGGCAGTCCTACAAGTGTACTTTTTTCTAGATATCATAACTTTGCAGCTTTCGACATTTGCTTTAAAATGAGTATACGGAAGCCACGTCCCTTTTCTTAAAATAATTTTTGCCTCGCTTCGCTTGGGGCCTCGCGCTACCCATCACTCTATATCACAAACTGCTTCCCCCTGTATCAAAACTCACCGCACGCCCCTGTTGTGAATTGTTGTTAGTGTGATGTTCTTATGGGTACATGTGTAAATAGTATAATTTCAACAAAAAAAAAAAACATTACATCCAAGTGGTTGGGAGAAAGTCAATAATAATACAGGAATGAAAGGAGGCCACAAACAGGTTTCAAAAAATGTTCTGATATACAAGGCACTTCATTTAAAAAAATGTTGCTTGACTCTGTAGAATCGTCTTGGCTCACCCTGTATATTCAAAAACAATTTCCGTTTATAGATATTTTTGTCTAGTTTACTTATGTTTTTAAATCAAGTTTCTAGCTATCATAGAACTCGAGATATCGAAGTCGGCCGCACTATTGCTTCTAATAGAGCATTTTAAAAGTAAAATTGTTACTTGAACGGTCACTTTTTGCACCGTAATAAGGTAGAATGTGTAAAGCTTTTTATAGAAACACAAACTACTCGACTACAGTCACACCTGTGACACTATCAGTATAGAAATTGTAAATTCGCGACCTGGTTGTGTACGCGTTGAGTGTATGTATTACATATAATGATGTGGGGGTTCACAACCACCTTTACGCTTTGAAACTTATATTTCATGACAGTAAATATTTCCATTTTGGAAAATGTATAAAAGAAGAATTTGTGCCTATACTTCCCTGATCAATTTACAGGACAGAAACTCTTACACCTGGAACTTTGGTCCGTAACTGCTTTTTTGAATAATCGATATACGTATTCGGTAAACCGTAATCAAGAAATAATTGCTTGAATTTCGTGTTAATGGTGTCTTTGCGTCCTCTGAAATTTAATTGTACGTGTGCAAATGCATGAAGCATGTAGTCTGCACAGCGCCCTAAATGTTGCTCGTTTTGGGTAAAATATTCCAACAGCTGGTGTTTTTTTAATAATGTATTTGTGCACGTTAATTTTTCATATGAAAAATGCGAAATAATGATATAAATAAAATTATGTGTACGTTGTTATTTTAAGGTATGAAAGCATGTGTGACGAGTAGTTGGTCAGTGGGTTTATGATAGTTTCGTCCAATTTGCGAACCACTGCTCGCATGTAATTCGTAAAAAATTCTTCCAATTAGTGGAAGGTATACAGACGGAGTCTTATGCTTTCGACCATGCCTTATTACTTTCCGCTTTGCGAGCGCCACACGCATTTTACTTCATTCTTCACCTTTACAGACACCACTTTTTCAATTTCCAATCTGCCAGTTTCTAGAACTGTGTGCCATAACTTGACTTTCAAATGATTATTCTCGCTATTTGTGGAGACTAATTTGTTAAGAAAATTGATTAAAACTTATCTTCCATCTCTCTCAGTTATAATTAAGTTGTATGCAACAAGCATTTTTTTCTCGCCGTTTAGATTGTGTCTTTTTAAATAAATTTGAACTGTGACCATGTCGGTATTAACGATATTTAGCCTCGGCCTTACATACAATTTAAAGATTTGCCTGAAGCTGGGGGGAAAAAAATGTGAATATCGGACGGCTTGTTCGATTAGATACGTGTATGTACATTGCTCAATAAAAGGCAAGCCAGGCTTTAATAAACTTGACTTGTGTCAGATAACGATTGCCTTTTGCCTTAACAAATTTCGGATACAATACGTTCCAATAATTAAATATTATTTAGTAAAAAAGTACTGTATCTCTGGCTAAGATTTTATCAGAGAAGAAATTTTAAAGGTTTACGTAGATGGAGGATTCATCAATTAAAACTCATTTAATATGTGACTGCATAAATGATTATACACCTGCCAAAAGAGTTTAAACATGGACGTATCGCAAGGGAACCAATATGCTAATAATACCCAGAAGTGCCTAATTATTCCTGCATAACGTAACAGTATTAACATGAATAATGAATTGTAATGTAATGATGTACTACGTCGTTTTAAAAAATAAAGTAAGAACTGCCGGCATAAACCACAATAAACTAATACTGGTTTATTTTCATCCTAGTTCTATAAAAATACACAATACATAGGCTCTTGTCGAGATTCAAGGGACTTTAGTTGTCCCTCAGGGTTCCATTCAAGGACCACTTCTATTTAATGTATTTATTAATGATCCCTTTGACTCATTATATTTGAACATCGCATGTGAATGTGACTGTCTTGTAATTTAAGATACTGCCGATTACTGTGTCAGCGATTCGATAATGATATCCTTACCCGACCTGCCACCTTCTACGATCTCGGATTAATTTTATATGCAGTTTTTTTTCTTCACGATCCAAATTATCCAAGCAATAGCAAACACTTATAGCTATAAATCTCTTGGTTTCATAAGTAGAATTCTGATAACTTAAAGAATTTGTGAAGTAGAATCCCCGATTACACTTCTATGATATGATATCTTAATTCTGTCTTGTAGATGGTTATAATTTAGGGTAAATTTAACGGCATTTCTTGAAATATAGAAATCATAAAGTAATTAGATTATATTTTGCCATTGGTCTCCATAGGTACAGTTTTTGGGAGCTAGATTTTTATACTATGATATTCATTGTCAACAAATTCTAAACGTGTTTAATTCTCATGTCAATTTTATCTGCCAATAGTTAGAACTGAGGCAAAAAAAGTATCTTTTAATTATCACGTATTGCTTAGTATTCTTAGTGTTAGTGCGGTTTTTCCGGTTTATAAACTTGTTCAAATTATCCTCCAGATTTTTAGTACGGGCGCCTATGAGTCGTGAGCAGTCCCGTGTACCACAAAACGAAAAGTGGCAGATTGTATATATCACTTCCGGGAATAATTTTATATTCTCGCCAACTGCATCGCTAAGTCCTGCAGATGGATGTGACGTCACTTTACGTCACTGCTACTTATCTTTATCGTACCTTTATTGTTCTTTTCATGAAAACGGTTTAAATGCCTTCTTTTTACACACATGTCCCACCATCACATTTCATGCTATAACAATCACCTAGTGAAATATACTGTAATTTAAATACCGTTCATGACACATGTATATTATCATATACTATTTTTTATACGAATATTCATCTTGTAAAAGTTTCTCTTTGCTTACTTCATTAGCACGTATGTGCTTCTATAGCAGCAGCTGTATTTGCATAATTTCGATACGCCTCTTACCTGCAACATCCTAATTACTAAAAACATTCTATTTTTGTCTATTTGGCGAACGTTAAAAGTTAACGAAAAGGGATTCGGGCCATATACCTCAAAACATGAAACAACATCGCAGCAAAGAAAACTTAAAAATGGTGTCTTAACCGAAGTAACTCCTTGAAAATAAGGGACTTCATATTATGTAGAAAAACAGAGACGAGACGGTACAGTTTATTGTGTAGTCCGAACCACATATGAGGTATGTAGGGAAAGTATCCGATTTTACGCTATAAAAAGAGAAACAGCTACTCTGGATAAATGATGCCTATGATCTCTTCTTCTTCCAGCGCAACTCTCATTTTTTTTAAGCAGTTTTTGAATTGGAATAACCTGCAGCTGGCTTGTCGAATTTTGTTTAATCTCCTCCACGTCCTCAAATCTCCTTCCTTTTAAGGGCGATTGCAACTTTGGGAGCAGCCGGAAGTCGTACGGAGCCATATCAGGACTGTACGAAGGCTGACGGATCTGATGTTTGACCAAAAGATCCTGAACAAGATGAGATGATAGGGCGGGTGCGTTGTCGTGGTGAAGCTGCCATTCATCGTTCTGCCACAGGTGAGGCCGTTTTCTCTTGCCTGCATCTGTTAATTTTCTCAGAACTCACACGTAATACTCCTTGTTCACCGTCTGACCTATTGAAGAGTATTCATAGTGAACCACATCTTCGTAGCAGAAGAAATCAGTGTTGCCTTAATATTGTTCCAACATTGGCGCGCTGTCTTTGGTCTTTATTCTTCTATATATAAAAGTTTAGGTAGATAGTGAATCAAATACAACACTTCTAATATATTTTTTTTGCTTCTAATACTAAGAATACTGCTATTTAATTCAATGCAATACTTGGTTCTAGATTGAGTAGTTGTTTTAATAGTTTCTACGATAAAATATATTGGAAGTGTTGTGTTTGATTCACTATCTACCTAACTTTCATATTAGCGCATTCAGATAAGAATGATAGTATAAAATATAAAAAACTGTGGGTATTTATTATTGTTATCATGTTAGGTTTGAAAGGATGCTTAAGTAATACCCAAAATTATTTCGTATTTTATTTTATTTTTTTTTTGTTATCCTAGTCCTAGAGTATAAACCCTAGATCATGATTCCATAGGAAACACAGTTGTTATATCTACAAATAATTGATTCTATAAAGGAAGTTATACAGGGTGGGGCAATAGTGCGGCCGACTTCGATATCTCGAGTTCAATGATAGCTAGAAACTTGATTTAAAAACATAAGTAAATTAGACAAGGAAGTCTGTAAACGGAAATTGTTTTCGAATATACAGGATGAGCCAAGACTACAGGGTAAAGTAACATTTAATTTTTATTACTTAATTTTGCGGTTATTGTTCAATAAATTGAAAATGGTCACAAATAGCCAAAGGAATGTACCTACAAAAAATGTTCATTTTCAATCCTACATCACATAGTCCAAAAATATACAGGGTGTTCCATTTGAAAAAATTGAGTAAATTCAGTTCAAAAAGTTGTAAATTTAAAAATCCTTTTTGGCCACCCTATATATTTTTAGGAAGTGAAAATGGCTGAGTATGATTACACAGATGTCTCATAACCGGTACTAACATATTTTTTCTTAAAATCGATAGTTGTAATTGTAGTGATATTTTTAATATACACGTGTAAATGGCACAATTTCATCAAAGAAAAAACATTACATCCAAGTGGTTGGGAGAAAAACAATAATAATACAGGAGTGCAGGGAGGCCACAAAGAGGTTTCAAAAAATGTTCTGATGTACACTTGATTTTAAAAAAAAACTGGTACAACTCTTGTAATCGAAAATCTTAATAGTTTAGTTGTGTGCATATGTCTGTAAATAGGGCTGGCCAGGCATGTCGAGAGGGGGGTGGAGAAGAGGTGATTTACCCCGGACCTGGGTTTTTTGGAGGAGATCGGTTTTCTTTGTGTTTTTAAACTTATTAAACCTTTCTCTTTTATTTTATTCAAATGTAATTTTAAAAAATAATTAGAAAATAACTTTTTCAAAACATTTTCAAGCCTGCCATATTATTGTTTAAAAAAATAATATTTGTTACGGATAATTCTACTAATGGTTGTAATTAAAATACTAACTGAATAATGATAATTCTATTTTTAAAATAAGAACACAAAAATACCACTTGAGATTAAAGAAAATGTAAACAATGCAAACCGAACATAAAAATACAATAAAAAAATATAATAAACTTCAATTACGTAATACAGAATTAACTAATATTTTGTCATTGCTCCATTAGCGTCTAAAACTGCCTGAAGTCTTGCAGGCATGGACAAAATCAGATTTCTTGCAAGGTCAACTTCTTGCGACAAGTTCTCCCAAGCGTCTTCAATTATCCCGTCCAATTCTTGGGCATTATTTGGATGGTTATTTAATTTTCTTATATGTTTCACCATCAGTCCCCATACATTTTCAATTGGATTTAAATCCGGACTTTTAGATGGCCACGGTAACAACTTTATGTTTTTATTAAGAAACCATTGCCTGACACGATGGGTCGTATGTATGGAGCAGTTGTCTTGTTGGAAAATAAAATTATTTTCCGGAAACACCTCTATTACTGACGGCAACATAATATTGTCTAATATTTCAATATATTTAATGGAATTGAGATGACCACCACTGTTCCAACACACACCTAACCCATTTAGGCTCATCCAAGCCCAGACATTGACTGAAAACCTTCCTGATATTTGTGGATCGAAAGTATATTTTTCGTCGTATCTAGTGGAAGGAGGCCTATATACGCGAACATGTCCATCGTTACAGGATTCAAAAACCTTTTCGTCAGAAAAGACAACTTGTCCCCAGAAGTTTTCATCATTGATTATATAGTTGAGTGCAAAAATAATCCTACCCTGCTTCTTTTCTTCTGAAAGTTTGTATTTTTTTAGCCGCTGAACAACTCTTCAAGTCGCTTTGTAGTTTTATTCTTCTGCAAGCAGTAGATACCGAAGCAGGGAAATTTGTCTCTGAAATTGCATTTACTGCAGTCTGAAAAGGGTTTTCTATTAGGTAATTTATAAGATTTTCATCTTCTTGATTATTGCTCTTTCTGGGCCTACCGGAACCAACTTTACGGGATACCGTTTGGTTGGTTTCCCATTGTTTTTTAACACTCATTATCGTGGCTTTAGTCACATTGTATTCAGCAGCAAGTCTTCTTATGGACCAACCATCTTCAATTTTAGAAACAATTCGAAATTTTTGATTATCTGTTAGATGTCGAACCATTTTTAATAATGACGCCACTGATTAACGTCAAATAAGTGACATTTGTAAGATTATTAATATCAATCAAAGAACGAATGATTTACATAGCTAAAAGAAGCAGTTTTTTTTTGAAATCAAGTGTACATGGCATTTCATTTAAAAACAATGTTACTTGATCCTGTAGAATCGTCTTGGCTCACCCTGTATATTCGAAAATAATTTCCGGTTATAGACTTTTTGTGTAATTTATTTATGTTTTTAAATCAAGTTTCTAGCTATCATAGAACTTGACATATCGAAGTCGTCCGCACTATTGCCCCACCCTGTATATTGTAAATAATAAGTTTATTACTTTATTTTCTACATAGAAAATCTTATGATTGTTGTTAAACTGTTTTATTTTTCGTTATGTATTTGGCATATGTTGATTATAATTTTTTTATCGATATTTTTTTGTTCTAAAATTCTTTATCTAAAGATCCATCCCGTCTGTCCAAGATAACACTTAGGCATATACAAAATGCCAGCTTGTAGACTACACAATATTCCTTTTTGTTTTTGATAAAGTATTGTTTGTTTTGGGTGATTTTTTTTATTCAATCGTTTTGTAACACTTCAATTGAACACTTTCATGATTTTAAAATATAGATTTGTGCAGCCTTGCAGCTAAAAAAATTGTGTAATTTAAATTAAATCAGTGTATATTTACGAGTTTATAGCCGCTTGAAATATCGATAATAATAATAGTGAAAATTGAACACCAAAATGTATATTTCAGGGATATTTCAATTGCGATGCAATGTTAGCTATATGTATATCAAATGTATCTTTCTAACTACTACTATAAATGTATCGTTTAAGATTTTCTGGTGCCGACCAACAGATACGAAAATAAAGTTCTTTCGTGTGCGTTGGTCCTGCTAAAGAAGTTACACTGGTCAGTTTTAAATTTTAATATTTATGTACTTAGCAAAGTGGAAACGATAATAAGCGCTCGATATCGCATGACCTGATGATTCGAAGTCTTGATGTGCACCATCAGCCGCAATGACAGGTGTTTTGGACGCAAATAGCACTTCACCTGCCCCCATATTAACAGATATCTTCAAATATCACTACACGGTGGACACATTAATACCTCTCCACTTTGGGCTTGTAAATTGCCCAAAGTTACTTTAAATTGTTTAATTGCGGGATTTGTGGTGTATCACCTTCCTCGCCAACAACAGCTTGCGCATTTAGTGTGTCTATACAATACTTAATTACCTGCTGTATTTTGTCAAAATTGTTCGTTAACTCCAAACGACTATCGGATAACACTTCAGAAATGTCAAACCTATTACTTCTCACTGTCGCGCCGGAAAAAAAAACGGAAAAATTGGGAACATGTTTTTTTTTGATACAACGTAAGTATTTTTCATATTATCGTCCCCGTCGTAAAATTGTTTTCAAAAATCCTTGATAACTATGAAAAAGAAAATTAATTAAATCACATATACATCGATCAATGATGCCACCTTGTGTGCATATGAGGGCCAAAAAGATGTCGCAACTAAGATGTGAATGTTACGTCAGGACAAGAATAGTTTGTTGCTAAAGATGGCAAATTTGACAATACAGAAAATCCTTTGTGGGAATAATCATGAAGATACAATTATTGACTCTATCTGTTATAAACAAAATTGCATTATTGGCATTATTATTTAAGTAATAAAAGGCGTAGTGTAAAAAACGAAAAGCGGTAATGTAAATTCAACAATATAAAATTGCAATAAAATTTATTAAAGGGGTACAAGGCTTACATTTTGACGGTATTTCATAGGCATTCAATCCATGAATATAAGTCACGGGATAACCAGCATTATAAGTTACATACCCTTGTATATATATACTGAATATTTAACTTCTTTCTTTATTAATTACTATTAAATAATGGGTGCGTATCTACAAGCAGTTAGCCGCAACGTAACCTTGAGCATAACATCAATTATAAATAAATTTATAGCGATTTTTGAAATTTTAACTGTATTTGTTTTTCGAAAAAAGAAATACCTACGTAATTTAATTATTTATTTATAAGTATATATAGTTTCTTTTTATTATTACCTTCACAAAAGTTCATTAAGGATATAAAAATGTTTTATTTATATTAGGTACCGGATTTCGAACCTTACAATGGTGCGCCACAAGGCCCTATGACAGGTGCAAAACCAAATGTTAACAAGACCAAAAAAATAATTTAGGCTTTTACAGGTGCTCCCTATTATGAAAATCCTTTAAATGGGAAACATGACAAATATATATGGGCACACCTTAATTTTTATGGGAATCGTTTTAGAACTGTAATCAGGACATTTCCTGAAAATCTTATAAAATAAAGTCAATTAACTGGTGGATAAGTACATAATAAAGAAGAACACGCAACAAATGCATTAATTTTTATTATGTAGGTTAGAACATATTTTATAAATTAGTTATTTTTTATGAATTATTAGTATTACAGACAAGAAATATCCCATGCAAATGAGGGAACTTCATTATTTTTAAAGTCGGCAGTAAGAAATTTTTAACTCTTTTAAACTGACAATATAGTTACTAGTCAGTAACATTTATTATTGTACAGGATATCTTAAAAATATTACTGTATATTCAAATTTTACCACAAGAGGTGGATTAATTTGAATTTTTATAAATAAAATATACACTTGGAATCCGGTCTTCGGTTGCGATAGGAAGCGACTTTAATACTGTTTTTTGATGACAATTCTGACAATAACAATAAGAAGCCAGCAATCGAGGACCGGAGGGCAAGTACAAGACCCTGTATATTTTGAAATATTTTTGAGTAGCAAGCAAGCTTAGTGTCTTAAATTATTGCAAAGAGATACGTATTGACCATATTCCACAATTTTTCCGTTCTGCATATATTTTATAATTTTGTTAAAATAAGAATACGTTGCTCTGGTCTTATAACAAAATTCTCAGCTGTAAATAGGATTTAAATCGTCAAAATCAGACGAATATTACTGGAGTTTTGACTAAAATAAATATAGTTATGAATCACGTGCATAGTATCGCAAAAAGTTGGAATAAAATGGGTTTATGTTTTGGAATATAATTTCGTTGGTAAGGTTTAATTTGTGTACACATTTTTATTCTATTAGACTGAAGATTTTCATTAATCTTTTAATAAAAAAAGTTACAGTGGGTCTTAAACTAAACAATTTTATCAATTTTTAACAAACAAGTAAAATGGTTGTGGTCATATACCTTTTTTTGACACGATAAATTTGTACAACGTTTTCAAAGTGTTGTCTAAGTTGTTTTGTATTTCGTTGCCGATTTACATAATAAATGGTCAAACTTGCCAATTTACCAACTTGAACCGAACCGAGAATTCACTTTATTTGTCTACCGAGTTGATTTGAAGAAACAAATTCATTAGAAGTTGAAAATGGTAATGTTTTTCTTTTCTTTCAAGGGCATAGCAGTTGGCTTACGTTGCTACAGTCCAGTAAAATTAAACAATAGACATCGCTATGCCTAGTGGCCGTCTCGCCTTGTAATTTTGTTTTTTTTTTCATACAAGAATATCATTTGACAATACCGATATTATTTTATGTACTTAACACGGGTCATCAATAAAACGTTCACATGTGCCCTTTGTTAAAGGGACATTATTTTTAACGAAACGACACGAAAATGTGACGTTTATCACAATAAACTACTGGTCGATTTTAAAAAGTATACAGAACGTCAACAATAGGAATCGTGCTTTTGTTTAAACACATTATCGATATTATTGTATTGTTTATAAAATAATAGCGGGCATTCATTAATCGGGCATTGTTTTACCAAAAACAGTAGGTGCATACTGTTAGATCCCTTTAATTGTCAGTGTCATTAGCGCTGACAAAACTGGGATAATAATAATAATAATAATAATAATAATAATACCTTTATTAACCATTGTGTGATACATAACATGTATATATGGTAAGTCAAATAAATTATGTACAGTGTATAAAACAAACAGTAAAAATAAAACAAACAATAAAAGAAAAGTAGACAACAAAACAGTAACATGTATGAAAATTAATTAATTAATTATTGTGCCAAAAACTCTAAACCACTATAAAAAGACATTTCTATTAAGTAATTTTTTGCAGCTGTCTTAAAGTTGTTAAAGCCTGTTATAGTTTTTAGATGGTCAGGAAGTTTGTTAAACAGATTGATGGCGTTGTAATTAGGCGAATGTTTATACAAAGTGGTAGAGTGAGGCGGTATTGTCAATTTGTTATTATTTCGAGTATTGTAAAAGTGTGTATCTCCCAGTTTATTAAAATTTGTAAAATTTTTATATGTATAACACACACATTTTAGAATGAAATACATGTTACAGTTAATATTTTATTTTTCTTAAAAACACCTCTGCAGCTGGTTTTAAATTAAAAATAAGTCTGATTATTCTTTTTTTGTGAAATTAGTACCCTGTTTATATTTCCGCCTGCACCCCATGTGACTATATTCATAGACAAATGGCTGTAGACTAAGGCATAGTAAATATTTAACAAACCGTTAGTATCAAGTACAGTTTTCATTTGAAGAATAGCAAAAAACGCAGAACTTAATTTGTTGCATACAAAATCTATGTGATTGTCCCAAGAGAGTTTAGCATCGAGCCAAGTTCCTAAGAATTTTATATTTGACACCACATTAATATTGTTAGCCAGTAGAAAGTTTGGAGTAAGTCCTCTTCTATTATGAAAATTTATGAAGACGGTTTTTTGTCATTCAATATAAGTTGATTACGCTGACACCAGGTATCAAGCTCATTGCAGACATGAGTTATATTTTCAGCTAACTCCTCAGGGGTCTGTGCTGACACTGTAATGGTAGTGTCATCTGCGAACATTGTAACTCTACCTTTTGTGATGTGCTTTGGTAAGTCATTCACATATAATGCAAACAGTAATGGTCCCAACACAGAACCCTGAGGAACTCCCATGTGCACATCCCTCATATCTGACATAGCATTATTATATTTTACCAGCAATTTTCTGTTGGACATATAGGACTCTAACCACTTCAGTAAAGTTCCCCGTATTCCAGTATTGTATAATTTGCTTACTAAAAACTCAACATTAACAGTATCAAATGCGCGAGAGAGGTCAAACATCAGTGATATAACGTACATTCCTCTATCAAGGTCTTTATAGACAGGATCTAAAAGACAATAGGAAGTAGTTTCAATAGATTTTGTGGATATAAAACCATGTTGGCAGGGTGAAATAATATTAGGCAAATGTAAAAATTTAACCATCATGTTGTGAACCAGCCTCTCTGTTAGTTTTGAAATTACACTCAAAAGTGAGATTTGCCGATAATTGGCTATATTATGAGGATCATCTTTTTTGTACAATGGTATGATACATGCTATTTTTAGGATGTCAGGAAAAACACCAGATTCTAAAGCTGTATTAATTAGATATTCAAAAGGTTTACTTATAGTGTCACTAGTGCGCTTTAATAATTTGATAGTCTACTGATGATATAAAATGAATGTACTACGTGAAAATGTTTAAACTGTTAATTTATTTTTCGTTTATTTTGCAGCTAAACTATGACATCATCCATACTTTTTTAAATAGTAATCTACAGTGTGTCCACTCCATTTTTTAACCATATTGCCATCTTCTAGGTACACGCTTACGGCCTAGTATGATTTTTTTTACCCCCAAAACTCGAGAAACAATTTTAACGATTTTTTTTATCCATAATCTGACAGCATAGGATTAATCCTTTGTAACAAATTTCATTAAAATATGACAAACCGTATTTATTTTATTAAGGGACAACCCAAGCACCACATTTAGCAGTCTCTACCTGGTAGCTACCATCAGTGGAACTTTAAAGGTTTCCGCAACTAACGACTGTTACTCGATGGGAACGATCAGTCTACCAAGAATTCACCAAAATGGGGAATAGTTATTACGTAGCAATTACTATTCCCTGGTACGTGTTGAAAACTAGAGGGCTTTTCGGGTGCAGAGAATTATTAACCAGAGGTTATAACCTCTCGATTATCATTGGTTGAAATTAATTTTGATTTTGAACTCAACCAATGATAATCGAGAGGTTATAACCACTGGTTAAAACTTCTTTGCACCCAAAAGGCCTTAGGTTATTATGTAAACGGAATGTAACCAAGTAGTAGAAATGACTAACTTTTGGAATAGCACTTTATTGGTATGAGAGCAAACTATATTTTCCCCTCTCTCTCTCTCTCTCTCTCTCTCTCTCTCTTGTTTGAATAGCAAAATATGATGTATTGCAATCGGACTTACTGATTGTGAGTTTGAAGTCAATATGTCCAAGTTAATTCGATTGACTGAAATATGTGTGTGATAATAAACCACGATGTTTTGCATTCACCCTATGTGGAAATTAAAACGACTACTTGTTATCTGTAAAATGTTTACTTCATACTTTAATAAAAAAAACGCGCTCTCTAGAAAATTGATTTTCCGAAAAAAAAAAAATTGTTGAAAAATTAGGTGTACAATCGTGTACAAAATTTTTGATGGAAAACATTTTTTTGTTTATGTGTTATGAAGTTATAATGATCTGTTTATAAAGGATCAAGGCAAATTACCATATTTAAAAGAATTGGTTTTCAGAATTATATTTTTAACTATGTCAATATGGCGTCATCATTCAGCATTTACCAAAAAGTAGCAAATGCGACGAATTACGTAATTTTTTTGGTAACTTTAAACTGGCCTCTACTACGCCACTACGAAAAAGTTACCAGAAAGTTCCCACGTACTTTACGACCCACACTTTTAAGTTGGTAGAGCTGGCTGACCCGATCTATTCCGATCCATTCATATCATATGAGCACATACATTTTTTTTACTTGGGCTCGCAGAACGACCCTCTGTCGATCTTCAGTCGTGCATAGTTCTCTAGCATAAGCGCCCGGTGCAATATATAAATTCACAAAATGTATTTATATAGTACCGCTCGCCCTTGCTACATTTTTTTATGTGCTTATATGAAATGAATGGAGTACAGTTAAAAATAAGTTTATTGTTTGGGATTGGCAACACGTTGACTAACTAAACATCAACAGATGACAGCAGAAAGTGTTATCATTAGCGAAAATCAAACAAATGATTAACTCGAGGATTTCCTTGATTACCAACAAAATTCAATTTGGCGAAAATCTCGATTGCCCAAAGTTGACACTATTATCCATATTTTTTGTCATCTGATCACTCACGTATTCGTAAATTTTATAACATCTCCACGTTATTCATTTGTTTGAATTTTGCGAATTTTGCGACATTTTTATTAATAATAATAAATGGTAAATCACAAACAATCACAATCAATTACATTATTTACTTCAACATTTGTTGGTTCTTCATTGCATTGTCCGATTTTCCCGACAATTTTTCTAACCTGGTTATTTTTCTATTTCAACGAATAAGAGTCGGTTCCGCATCAATCAAATAATTTGTTAAATTGATAACTTCACTTAACTGCAACATAACTTTTCAATAAAGGGTCGATGACTGCCGGAAAATGTTTATTGGTGTTTTACTGCTTTTCGACGCCACGTTCGATTAGTTCCGAATAAGAAAGTGGTGACTTAATGTCGCTAATAAGTTAAACAACTTTAAAGCTCGAGAAAATGCCCCAACAACGTTACAGGAACTTTAAATAGAACACTTTCAGTTATCATTACTTTGAAGTAATCCTTTAGTAACGTTGTGTAGTCGGCATTACTACTAATTCTTACTTTAAAGTTGAAAATGCTTTAAAGTAGTGCAGAGCAGTATTCGCAACGTTGCACATACTGCAGCAGTTACTTGAAAGTGTAATAACTATGCAGTACCTAAATTCAGTAGAATTTACGTAATTGTTACTAAGTGGGCATACCACAAGGTGAATTTTACACTAAAGTCGCAGATTTAGTGGCAGTTATGTAATGCCTACCGTATTAAAGTTCCGATGCCAGTTCCCGTTACATTGGTGCTAGTTGGGAGAGTTGACAAAAATACCATAAAATATATAACATGCCTTGGAAAAAAAAACAATCGACTATCGAATAGAGAAAATATGTCTTGTGATTCAAAAATAAGTTGTGAGTTTACTCAATTTGTTTGGAAATGATAATTAGGAGTGTTGTGTTGAAAATGTATGATGTATGATTTTAGTCCTAGAGTGGATTGGAACCTCTGATGTGAAGGTAACACAAGATGATGCGATGATGAATAAAACTCAGTTTTGATAATGATTAAAACTCAGTTTTAATCATCTCCAGATGATGCTAACTTGGCTGGCGAACGCGCGTGGAGTGCAGTATATGGTGTTTTGGTGTTTCGTGGAAAACTGCGTCAGTGTGATTACTTTTAGAATAGAATTTCAAAATTCAGTATTTTGGAAGTATAAATAAATCATAAAGGGCGGGTGTGTGTATCTAGAAGATGACAAGATGGTAAAAAATGCAGATTTTGATGCCTTTCATTACAAAAAAAATCATTCTTTTATCTCAAAAAATAAAAATTTCATAGGCTTGTGTGGGGCGCTTTAACATAGACACACTGTATATTTTATAGTTAACTGATGAATGAGCAGGAAACTTTTTTAATTTCATTGCCTGATATTACAACAAATAATCTCAATTTCGTTTTACTCAAAAATTTATCCCATACTTTTTTCTACACTGAATGTTTTTAAATCGCCGAATTTTTTTAAACTTTTCATCTTGTCCAGAATTTGACCTTTTGTTTATTTAGTTAAAAAAATGGTTGCTGTATATTGTCATGTCATAATATATGTACAAATAAAGAAGTTTTAACCAATTGTACAAGTGATGTTGAAACGGTTTTCGATCAAATATTTACTTAGCGGCTATTAGGAATAAAAGGAATAGACTTGTTGTGTTATTAAAGTTAGTTGACTTCAAATGAAAATATTTATCATGTGGTGAGGATTATCTTCAAATTTTCCAGCACCAGTCGAAACGAAACTATAAATATGTCTTTTCATACAGTAACATTCTAAAAAATTTAATTAGGTAATAATTGTTATAACTGCAAATTTCATCAGTGAATTTTGTTAATTAAAGCAGAAATTATTCAAACTAATCAAAGGTATGTATTAAATAGTACGTAAACAATAATTAAAACCTCCATATTACAACAATAGATATTTGCATAATAATAAACCAATTACATAACATAGAAATTCTATGAAAATTAAAATACTTTGCTTTCAGATTTGAGAAATTTTATTTTAAACTGATTTCTAAAATCTTCGATTTACTAAATACAATTGAATGCCATATTGGGCGTTATTTAGAAAATCACGAATAGTTCACTTTCATTTTACAATAGCTCACATTTACACTGAAACCGTAACACCGAAAAAATGCAGCAACATTGCGTTATATTAAAAGTATGTGAATCCGAGACTTTCAAACATCACTTGCCACGTAAAATTGTTCTAAAAACTTTGTTATACAATTTCCGCCTGCTTTTTTTCAGCAACTTTACATAGGAAAAACAGTATGGTCACTTTAAATAGTCAGATATTTCAACTTCTTAATATTATTTTCTAATATATATAAAAAAGAATATTTTACACGCACGTGTTAATTAATGAATGAATTACCTCCTTGCATATATATTATCTTGATACTAGAACATATTTAAGTATTAAAGGGTTTAAAATTATGATATTCGGATAGGATAGAACAATTTAGATCCTCCTAGTAAATAATTAAATACTTCCTTGCATTTCTGTCGCATTGTTAGTCGGAAGAGGCAAATATTTCAACATCTTAAAATTTGTAATTTGCAGATAATGCCCTGATAATTAAACTAGATACCTCTTTGAATGTATGCTATCCTGGTAAGTAATTATAAACTTGCTGACGATTCTGTGGTTCTGCTAATCGGTATTAAACTTTCGAATAAACAAACCAGTTGAAGATTGATTTTTGTTATGTTTTATATTCGTGAAGTTTTCGTTCTAATTGATATCAATAAACATCATCACATGTTAAAACCACACCGGGCTCCCATTCCAAGTGATTCAAAAGTTTTTGTTTTTTATAAATAACCCAAAAAGGTTGAAAGGTACAGTAAACGTGCCTGTAACATTCAGCTGCACAAGATTTTTATTCAAGCAGACACCTTTTCAATCTACATAAAAAACCATCTTCAGTTACATAGTTGAAATCCAAATGCAGATGCAACAACAATTACAATTAGTCGAAATTGCTCTGTACTTGCGAGGTATTAAATTACCAGAGGGCTGGTAGATTCGGTTTTAAAATGGACAGATAAAAAGATAAATATTAAGTTGCAGATATAACTGATGTATAGAATTATTACTAGAACGTTGTTAACAATAGCCACGTTTTCATTTTCATTTATTTCTTTTTTTGTGTAAATATAATTGTTGTTGATTGATTCAACGTAAAATAAAGTATAAGAATCTAATCCAAACGAAGTCACATATTTAATTCTCTATATTTTGTATATCAAGTAGGTTCATATATTCTGTATAAAGCCATAGTGTTTTTTAATTCGTGTTTAAATTTATTTAATGAAAATATCAATAAATTGTGTTAATAAAGAATATAATTTAAAATTAAAACAAATATAAAAATGAAGATTTGATTTGAATCTGATCAGTTAAGACTGTATGTGTAAATTGTTTAACTTAAAATGTAAATAATCGAAATTTTCTTTGAAACTGTAGTTTTCTTCTAAAAAAATAATTGTCGTAAGTGGAATATTCTTTTCTAATTTTAAAACGTATTTTGGTTTCTCAGATCCTTTCCTTAAAATCTCCGTTTGTGCAGTACAAACTGTAGGGCGGCAAATACGAGGGAGCACCTTATAATTAGTTAATTGTCATGGGTAATACTGAACATTTTTTTCTCAAATTTTGCAACGTTTTTTTGTTTACAATAAATAATTAAATTATAAAATTTGATTAGTTGTAATTACAGTCATGTTATATTGGACCCGGTAAGTAATTCGCCGTGGTAACTTCCTATTTATTGAATTAATATAATATTCAAAGAACTCTGTCAGAATTTAATTGAGCAATTATTCATGTTATAGTGTATGGAAATTACCTTTTCCTTTAATAATCAAAATTTTGCCAGAATGTCAGGATATGGTCATTTTGTTTATTAAGTAAATTGTCCGGTAGGCTATTATTATTGTTATTAAGTAAATTCGATTTTCATAGTTCAGAATCAAGTGGTTGTTTATATTAAGCGAACATTTATATATTTCTGAGCATGTAATACCCAGCAAATTCACATATTTTTCACAGTGCCCTAAAAAACAACATTTAAATAAGAAATGGTCACAGTATATCGTGTCCTTGATATCTTGCAGGTTCTTTGTGCTCAAACACAATTTAAAGCTTTGTTTTAAACATTATACAACTACCCCTATCCTATAACACGGGCCATGCCATGAATGAATTCAGAAGAATGACACAGAGCCGTATTTAATCATTTTCGCAATAGGTGGATGTCACGAAGCACATGTCGGCGAGAATTACATCTAGCAATAATTGTCAGAAACAAAAATAAATTTTTAACTTTCTTTTAAACAATATAAATACTAACAACTCCTAAATTGAACTTTTTAGTTTCCAGTCATGGGTCATAGTTCATTTATAATTGAACTTTGAAAAATTCGGGTTGGTCACATTTTAAAAACAATACTCCATCAGTCGATAGTTTAATTTTAAATTGTACAAAACCCATAAATATACGAATCTTAAAGTCCATGGGATAATTTTAAATATATTAAGGGCCTCCCACTAAACATTTTGTACAGAAATGTTTCAGATATGTTTTAGAAACTGAAAATGACCTACCTCAAAAATGTTTCAAAGGAAATGTTAGCAATATATTAGCAATATACATTATATATTGTGAGGGCTTCATAATAGATAGGCGTTAATTAAATGTGGAATACGTCCCTCCGTTATGAAATTCTTGATTTACTTTTCGACATTTGAAATATTTCATCTGAAACATTTTTGAGGTAGGTCATTTTCAGTTTCTAAAACATATCTGAAACATTTCTGTACAAAAATGTTTAGTGGGCTGTTTTTCCACCTGCCATTAAATCTATTTGACAAATAAGTTTTATTATTATAAACAATTGTTTATATTGATACAAACTATATCCAAAGAAACTGTTTACGAAATAAATTTAACAGGAAATGGAAAGAAGATGGTAGATAGTTGCCATGGATACAATTGTGTCAGTAATTGTTTCCATTGAACTTATTTATCAATTAGATTTAATGGGGGATGAAAAAACCGGCCCCAAGATAACAATGTGAGAAAGTGTCCAACATAAAAATGCTTTCTATACAAAAATAAATTATTCTATAAAGTATCTTTGTTCTTTCAAAATACTTCCAGCTCTGTCTATATATATTGCTTCGATTTTTATCATTCTGTCGAAGAAGTTTATTAATTTTTGTTTAGGAATAAATAAATTACTTGAAATAGAAAATAATTAACAAGTATCGAAGTTTTTTTTATTTTGTTTTGTTTTCCTTTTATACAGGCTGGAATAAAATGTATATCATCTTTATGAGCTATGTGACAGTGAAAACAAATTTTAAATCCATAGCCTACTTTGTAAGATATTATAAAAAAATTTAAAAAAAAATGGAAATACTTCAAACGTTTATATCTTCCTTATTAAAAAAAAAATGAACAAAAGGAGATGAATGTTATTTATGTATGATACAGCTGTGTGGTTCAATTGTTTTCAAAACTTGTTTTTAGTGTGCCCTCGATTTTGTAAAAAATTGGCAGTTACATTTTCATTAACCTACAATTGTTTTAGGAAATAGAAAAAAAAATCAGGATAAAAGTTTACTCTTATTGTAAAGGGAACACGACTGCTTTGCTCCAATATTCCTAAATATTATCGGTTTTAATGTGCACTGTTGGGTTTATATTTTTTTAATGAATCAAGCGAGCACAGCAAAAACAATAAGATTTGGAAACAATTGAACCACATAGTTCTGTTCCTACATCATTGCTATTAAATTTCATATCTTTATTTTTTTTTCATATCTTTCCAAATAAGGAAGATATAAACGTTTGAGGTATTTATATTTTTGATCTCACGAAGTAGACCAAGGTTATAAAATTTGTTTTCACTATTATATGTATACCTGATCAAAAATGGAATAAATTTTATTCAAACATTTTTCTTCCACCGTGGGGGTGGGCCTCATAAAATAGACAGCCTGATAGTTTTTATGTTTTTTTTAGTAAATTAAATTTAGTTTTCACCTCTTGCGTTAAACACAATTTTGGATTTTATTTTTATAAGAATTTTTCTTTAATTCGGTCCTGCTCGAGCAGTCCATAATTACAATGAAACTGAAGTCGACCTTTAAATTAAAAAAATATTATGCGGGCTTAGCTTCTTTTTTTAACATTGTACTTATTGCATATCAGTGTTTATTTATATTGATGTATAAATACTTCTTGTGATGCCTCTTATCAAAATCAAATAAGTTCGTATATGTATCTGCGTGATTATGCCGCAGCTGTATGGAACAGATGTAAATGTAAAGGCAGCTGGACTTTGGCTTGTAACTTCCTTACCTTATCCTTCATAGTTTACTTTACCTTGCCTTACACCGGACTTGAGACTTTTTGGCCTCACTTGGCTCAAGCTCTGCTCTCTAGAGATGTGCGCGGTTTGAAGCAAACAATTTTTTTTATTAAATTTCATTTCCGAAAATTTATTTTTTATGCAGGCAATTTTTGCTGTGTACTAACAAAATTTAGTTTACAACACACGAAACAAGCATATCATCGCAATTTACATACAAGGTATCCACAGGAGCGTCAAAAAACATATGTCCGGAGATGCTTCCTAAGAGCCCTTTGTAAGAAAAAATACATTTTTCTCGGCATACATTTTTTTTCTTTAATTCTTTTGATAATTTTGTTATTGAAATATGATTCTTTGGACAAACTTACACAAAAAAAAATTCTTTATAATAACTTTTAGAGCCAACTACGATTTAAACGATTTAATAATTAAATCACTCGCTATCAACGAATCTGAGACTATTCAACAACTCAACGGAGACCAGGATCTCACCATATATACAACGGACTTCAAGAGCTGATCAAGTCGATAACGATTAGCAGGTTTAAATTGTGTTAAAAATATTTGAGATATCTAGATAATTTTTTAACATAGACTGGTAGATTTGAAACCGTTGGCCTCAAGTTACCAATATCGTTGAATTTTTTTTTCAGAACGTGATTTTTTCTTCTACTGAATAGAACATATTACACAGAAATATAAAGTTGAGTGAAGGTTCTAGATAAAAGCCACAATTACGATGCGCGCCACTAGCGGCCATTTTGTGGCCAAAGACGTCATATTATGTAAGGGCGCAGATCTCACAAAGTAATCCATACGCAAGCTGTCAAAAATTAACTAATCGGAATGAGTTTCCAACTAATATGGTACGTATCAGCGACTATCGCAGGAACTTGTTTTGCCAGTAGTCGTTGGTACACAATAGAGACACCACACCACAGAAATTAGACAACTACCGAAATGCTAAGCCGAAGCTGTCTAGAAAGGGGCTACATTTAGAAAAAACGTAGACATACAACCATTCTCATAGGCAATGCCAGTGTCGGTGGCGAAATTCGAACCCGCAGCTACGATAGATGGATTTCTAGTCACGCTTGCTATCGTGTGCTCCAGCCAACTATGCCACCGAGCCAGTCCTATTATAGTTTATTTTAAACTTATTTGCAACATAAAAACGACAGCTTCTTTGACGGCGGTAAAGGGATCAAAGAAGCTGACGTTTTTATGTTGCAAATAAGTTTGAAATAAACTGTACGTTTCTGGGGCCAAAATGGGAACATTTTATGGAGACGTCCCTGGAACTTATCTCATTACGTGCCAGCAATTTGACGGGTACGAGATCGGGACTTGGCGACTGCTCTATTATTTGATACTGTCGCTCGTTTCATCTTGCAACTGCAGAAAAACCTTTGTGTCCTATCAAGTCATCATTGTCTATGCTATTAGCTATTACTGTTATCTAATGAAAAATATCACGATAGTTCTACTATAAATCTAACATGAATAAACTTGGTAATTTCTCTGCTTACCTACATTAATACCATTTCAAGTTTTCTGTTGATATAGGGATTGTTTTTATATTCTGCATTATATTTGTAGCAATCGAAGCGTTGAATAGTTCGATCTTGATCAACTACTGTGCTAAATTTAGGACCGAGCCCAACTCTAGAACATCATTTCTGTCAAGAAGTGACAGCTGCACTTCACAGATAACCTTCTAAAACTCAAGATGCAAGACCTACTTAAAAAAAATCTGAAAAATATTAAGTAGCAATCAGCCATTTCTGTGGCAATGCAAGCTATAATTAACTATAGAAAATTAGTATCAATGTCGTGCAGCACACACAGATCTGTTCATATGTATGTACAAAGTATTAAATATTTAAATAATATTATCGTTGTACAGGCATATAATAATTACTTGAGTTTGCCGAGAGATGGAATCATAATTATCATTAATAATGGTTATTTTTTATGCGATAAATAAATTAAAAACGTTCATTGACATATATAATTCTTGATTTCTTATGTGTTCTTTTAAAGGGTGTGATAAAAAATATAGTACTGTTCCAAAATCTCTCAACGGCCTGAGGAGTGTTCGTCTATCCCCAAGCAATAAGCAGTGCGCATAAGTTTTCTGTATAATTTTAAATGAGCAATTTTTTTTACTACAACGAACCCGATTAATAATTTTGTGTATATTATACAAACAGTTCCTAGATAAAGCTACAACTTACTTGAACATGTTATCTGATTTGAATTAATTTGGAGATATTATTCGTCTATGACTAATACAGAAGAGTTAGACATTAGATAATTTAATCAGGATAACCGTTTAATGTAGTTATAATAGTATAAACATTTTTTATTTCTGAAAGTAACGCCGAAGCCACATTCGCCTGGTGTCACATTTAAATTTAATGCTTTGAAATCGTTAATAATTTTGTGAATGAAATATTTTCTAAATTGGAATTTGACAACATATGTTTATAAATTTTAGGATGCATAGAGGACACGACCTGTTGAACGCTAGACAAGCGCATGCGCTGTTTGAATAGCGAATTTAGCGCGTGCTTTGGCGCGTGCCATAAAATAGACAGTCTGTGCTGCAGCTGTCGATTCCGACCTTTTCTATAGATTGCACTGTGCTTTACATTTATCTGACAGTATCTCTAAAGCCCCTTTGTCCACGTCCTATTGAAAAATTCTACATGTTTACCTGGTTTTCGGTATCAACAAGTATCCTTCAACTCAGTAATAACAAATAGACTTTTATTATACCATTATATCGCAATATATAATCATATAAAATGGAGCAGATACGATTCATGTACTGTAGACAATATGTTGGCACACCCCAATAACTTACACCTATCATCAAAATATATTTAATCAATACATTATTTATACATGCCAGTATGTTAAACATCCTATACAATGTGGATATTATTGGAATCCATATTCTTTGTGGTAACATCCAAAAAAAGTTCACTTCTTTTTTGTTTATTTTTAAGACTTTAAATAGAGGATGTCTTTGAAATACAATTTCAGGAGCGCGAGCGTGTTCGGGGCATACAAGTAAGTCAAAAAGTTAAAATTGGCACATGGTCGAAAATGCTACCTAAATGAGGATTTAGGAATCATTAAAATGACGTTCCTAAAATGAACCCACAACTCAAAGACAGTTCGTACGGCATCTGGAATGATCTTTCGAATTTGTACCCGGAGGGCATGATGGGCAGGATTGAAAAAAATATATTTTTCAAAAACGCCATAGTTTGAAGATTGTGCTCATTTTTTTACATCGGCATCCCAAGCTTATTGTTTAGCATTTCAACAAAAATTTTTAAATCCAACCCAGCAAACATTCTCCGTAAAATTAGCTATCACTCGACTTGGTAAAAGACGAATTTACTTGCTGAGGTAGTTATGACGTAAAATTTATTGGAAAATACACTTTCCATAGAAATTTATCTATTGGCTTTACTTTATATTTAAAAGACACCTAATTCATAGTAAGATAAAAAATAAATCAATGTCGGTGATAAAAATAAATCCAATTTAATTGCGTAGTATCAAAAGTTCACGGTTGTTGAAATTAATTAGTTTCCATACAAACTCATTTTGAAAATTTCAATTTCAAATCGTACTACAACTGTGGTAAAAAAATATGGCGTCTTGCTCTAATTTGACCTTAGGGTTAACTGTCTTTGAAAATGTAACTACAAACGATATTTGACTAAATGGTTGAAGTCAGGTAGATAAGCTAGGTAGAATTTATCGACGTTGTAGTCCTAATATTACTTTAAAGGAGCGTAATAAAGGCTACCAAATAGGTTGCTATGTAGGTATAAATTACGTAGAATCTCTCTAGTTAGAATATTCTACCATTACGACGATTTCCAGTCACCAAAAAGGTAAATATTACCTAATTATACTACCTTTTCGACTTTAATAGAAATTTACCTTTAAGGTAATTTGTGGTAGATTTTTTTAGTTGTTTTTCCCTTGCTGCTTTAGTTAAAAGTACTTTTAAGCAAAATAGTGTATGAGGTAGACTATTGGTATTAATTACGTAAATTTAAATATAAATTAAAACCAATTTCTATGGGGTGTATTTTTCCAGTCAATTTTACATTATAACTATCTCAAAAAGTAAATTCGTCTTTTACCAAGTCGAGTTATAGCTAATTTTATGGAAAATGTTTGCTGGGTAGAACTCGATTACATACTACTGCTGATACATTCGCCTTTTGAAGAAATTTTCTGTGCTTGCAGCATCCAATGACAAAAGACACAAAAAGTTGCCTCGTCGAAGAAAGTATTTTTAACAAAATTCGAATTTTTTTTTGCGGGAAACGCGAAATATACGTTTGAATATGATGAACATACGTTGGATACTTTCGCAACATATTTCAAACAAAATGCAGAAATCGTTCGTCTACCTTGACATATCGAGCTCGGTGTTCAGTCTAATTATGATGCCCCTCTCTATTTGACCACTATTTAACCCTAACTCTAGTGCAAATTTAAAAAAAAATGTAACTCTTTAAATAACCAAAATATGAAACGTATCGATAAAATGTTCTATTAATGCCTTGAAGAACACCTTTTGACCTTCTCGAGCATTTTCAAAAAAATCTTGCAAGAATTTTATCATTTATACGATACGTTAGGGACACCCTTTATACATAAATTGCAGAAGATAATATAAAGCGTCCGATTCAGTTTTCTAAAATTTCCTTCCCAACCAAAAATTGCAAGTTGAACAATTAAAAATAGAATACGATTTATTGATAGTTTTCTAAAAACACGAGTCTTATTATAATACGTGGACACTTCCAATAGATTTAAATAGCAAATACATTTTCTGACAGTATTTACATCGAGAATATTGATCATAATTGTTTGAAATTGAATACGTGACGTTCATACGTCTCGCTGCTTTAAAATTTTAAATGATCGTGGAAATTTATACGTGTAAAATCGTAATACCGAAAAATAATAACTAAAGCTGGCGAGTCTTGCGGCGGTTCATTGGTGTGACAACAGGTGTTTAGGGGCAACGACCGGCGGACAAATAACAAATACCGAAGCGAGCCGCAGAATATATATTAAAAAATACACGGTCGTGGTTATGTGTTGACGAGACGATGAGATTGTAAAAAAAATTCTATTGTAATTGTTATAGTACGTATACTGGACCCTCTTAAGCCGACATTTCCACTGTTACCAGCTAGCAAAAGACTAACTGAGTGTACTGGCCAAACAATTACGCGGGTGATGCTGGAGACTTTAGAAAAATTTGCCCTGTCAAAAAGTCAAGTGTTGATGTTTGCGACCGATGGTGCTGCGACAATGCGTTTGGTAGGCCGTTCTCGTCAGGAACGCGGTTGTAGGTCGGTACATGTTACGTGTAAAGTGCATGCTTTCCATCTTGTAGCAGAAGCTATTCGACAAGATTTTCCAGAGGTAGATGCATTAATAGCAAGTACAAAAAAAGTGTTTCTTGAATCTTCTAAACATCTTCGCGCATTTCACAGCAAGTGTCTCGCTATTCCCAAACCATCACAGCCGATTCTTACACGCTGGGAACATGGTTGCAGGCAGCTTTTTATTATGTTGAATATTTCCAACAAATAAAAGCTGTGATACTACAATTTAATCCTGACGAGGCTGCAGCTATTAAGGAGAGCCGGACAAAATTCGAAGATATTTCCGTTGAGGCAGCTTTAAAAACTATTCACAAAAACTATAAAAGATTACATGACGCCATAAAAAACTTACAAAACGGTACGTTGTCAATAGCGGAGTCACTGCAAATAGTGGACGAAGTAAATCGACTGCTACACCGTTATAGGTGACGCAAAAATAAGCGCGTTAGAGAAAAGTTTGCACGTGTGTTAAAACAAGATACCGGTTTTACCAGATTAAGACAAATTTGTGATGGTACTGATGGTGCATCTCCTGATCCGTTAAGTGCGTTCAAAGACCATTTTAAGTGTACCTGTATTACATTAATAGATATCGAACGGTCGTTCTCAAAATATAAAAAATATTTTTTCACCACAGCTAACATCACTCATGGAGACAACCATAGAAACATACCTGATGCTGCAAAGTTTTTACAGATCTTCTCCAGTTTGTGATAACCAAGCTAGTTAGTTCATCAGGTTAGTTAAGAGAGTAAGTTGTGCATACATTGTTATAAATTGTAACAGTTTATTGCATTTATTACTAATTAATTTCTTTTATTACGCTTATTGTGATGCTTGCGTCTATGTCCTGCCGCACATTTCTGCCAGCTTTAATAATAACAAACAGTAGCACTGTATAGAATAAAAGTTGTTAGTATGAACTTTATATCTGCAAACATGTCGTCTATTAAAAAAAAAACGTTTAAAATTTTTTAATTTATAATAGTAAGGATATGGGTGTTTTCTACTGGAGATGCCGTCGTTGGGCACCGATGGCCCTCCACTAACAGTTTAAATAGCACATCCCCGACAGTTACGCGAGTGACCATTAGTCAGGCCGTAAATGTTTTTCTGATTCAACCGAGTCCATGATGACCCGTATAAGGGAAACGGCTTGTATATATGCATAAAATAATCCTAAATAGTCATGACCAGAAAGAATTCTCACGAAGTTTAACACACACAACTTTTCATTTCACCATACGTCTCCGTTTACGTGACCATGAACATAGTACGTAGATTTATCCTTTGTATCTTTTGTGCTGGACTTGTTTGGATTTAGATTTGTTTAAATCATTAAATGTGTCAAAAACGACTTACATATGTTAACGGGGAGATCAATATAACTCATACTTTTACCATCTGCAATTTGTTAAATCAATTTTAAACCACCACTACAGATATACTTGCGGTTGTCGATAATGCCAAAATGGTTAAGTCTAATTATATACGATTACATTTTACAGTTCTGGGTCGTTTTATAAGGGTAGGTTAATGAAATACGTGGTAAGAATTTCAATTACTGCTTCATGCCCATATAACTACAAAGATGCTAATTTAATTTCAGGCGTCGGCGTTGGGAGTTTCCCGATACATGTTTTTCTTGAAGTTTCAAGAAAAACATGTATTTATAAAATTTGCAGTCGAACAGTAAAATAGAGTTGTGATGATAAAAAGTATATTTCTATTCTGTGTACCAAAAGGATTCGAAAAAAATCACAAACAAATTAAAAGTAATAAACGTTACAACACAATAAACAAAATTTTTACTAAAATTAGATCTGCATTATCACCACAAGATGAAACAAACTTCGTATACAAGATAAATTGTAACCACTGTGACAATACATATACAGGTCAATCAAAATAATGTCTAAACTTTTATTTAGATATTATTTTTATATATGATGCGCTTTTATTTTTTTGAATAAACATGCGCATACAGAACGAAAACCGTAAACAGAAACTAGACAACACTTGTGGCGTGTAACCCCAGCCTTGACTTTGAGTATGTACCTAAAAATCCTAGGAAATTGAAGAATAATGTTGTTTATGATATTGTCAACATACACTTGAGCTTTTCTAGAAACAAAAATTAAATAAAATAATTACAAAAGCACTCTTTCAAACCTAACGTGATAATAATAACAAATACTTATAGAACTTATCTGAATGTGCATAGTTATAAAGGTTTTAGGCCTATAATGAATCAAAAACAGCAATGCCCATACATACGTTTTAGCATAGAAACTATTAAAACAACTACTCAATCTAGGAGCAAGAGCTGCATTGAATTAAATAACAGTGTTCTAGTACTAGAATGGAAAAAAAATTGAGATTATAAAAATATTAACTCGCCAAAAGGGAAATTGTTCACAGTCAAGAAATGATACAATACAATAAATAAAAACCCTCTAGTCACATATATATCTACTTTCATTTTTCTGAACTTGTCCGAGAGATAATAAGCGTATAAATTATTTATAAAACTATTTAAATTAGAAAAATCAAAATATGAACATTTGTCATATTTATTTTGACATTTTAAACTGAAAGACAATATCTAGATTAATTACTGTAACTTCGGTAATCATAATAACATTAATGACATCTAACCTAACCTAAATAAGCCCATTCTTTTCACACACTTGAGCTGTCTTCGTTCTCCTAACAATAAACAAGTCAGACTGTCCACTCAGTGAGTAAATTTTCAAATGATCACAGAGTTAGCCAGAGGTAGTCAGAAATCGTCATCAAATTCATGAAATCTATCCTTATGGCGATACCTAGTTCAATCATGGGGTGCGGAGGCATACGCTTTGCCTCCGCACCCCATGATTGAACTAGGTATCGCCATAAGGATAGATTTCATGAATTTGATGATGATTTCTGACTACCTCTGGCTAACTCTGTGATCATTTGAAAATTTACTCACTGAGTCTCATCGGTGACTATTACTCTCTCACCAATGCAGATGTTCACGCGTCAATTCTAATCTCGCTCGCTTATGATGTATGGTCAAAGGAACAATCCTCAGAAGTTTTTTAGGAGCTATACCTCAACCCTTCAAACGTATTCGTATCGTTTTTGTGTGTACACGTACTCCACCGGCATTGACTAATGCACCTGCTGTTTCTTGAAGTACAGCATCTCTACTGGCAGTCAGACATATGTAACGGTCTTAGCTGCATTGGCTTTTCTTGGACGACCACTTCTAACCCTTTCAGATGCAGATCTAGTGTTTTGGTACGGTGATGAAAGTCTATAAATGACACTTTGAGACACAATGAATTCCACAGCGACCTCGATCAACACGAATAATTCCAATATAGTTTTAAAACACCGTTACACCTAAATTTTGAAAGTGAAGATTTGTACAAAACGGAGAGTGGTAAATTATAACGTAAATGATGAAACTAAAGATTCGTAATAGCACCTTCAACTCCAAACGTCCTAAACATCCATAACGTATTTCGATTTGTCTACCCCTTTTCAATTACTGTGTGTTTTGGGTGACGCCTCTGTTTGCTATAGGGGTTTGGCACATGGAACAAAGGGATACAAAATTTGGTATTATTTTAATGATAAAATAGGCGCTTTAAGCGTCACACTGTTCGTCTAGATGTTATCTGCATATTTTTGGCTTGGGTAGATAATAACGAAAAGCTAAAATGTCCGCCACTGAACACCAGGCTTGGAGCGCGCCACCCGGCTATGTACCAGGTGTAAACCATTGCTTGACACCTGTCCTCTTAAAATCAATGTGCTATGGCAATTATTGTTCAATGTTCATCGTATTTTTGACCAATGAAGCAGTTAGTCATTACATAGATTTTTAATTGTTCGTCAAATCAGTGGATTTTGTTTAAAAAATATTCCCAACGATTTAAGTGAATTCGCATTTTCTTGTACACTAGTCACCACTAATGGACGGTTTTTAATTTTATAGTAAACCGAAATAGCATTCGTGAAAAGTACTAGCGTTTCGCTTTAGAATCGACAGAATTTAGCTTTAACCCATCCACTTGTTTTATTTTGATCGTGAGTATGTAGATTAGCCCTTACTGATAGAAAAGGCATATTAAAATTTTAAGACATCGACGAAAATATGTCATGTAAGTCAGCCTATGTTTCTAAACGTCTTCGACCATCTTCGAACAAGTCCTCTTGATTTGATTATAATTGCGAAGGCTAAATGTATTTTTTTCCATCTGTCTGTTTATCAAACATTACTTTCTTATGAAAGTAAGTAAGATTTTGCGGAGTAAAATAAACTAGGCATTTAACTATGGTTTCGTATAAATTTTTAAAAACCAAACACATTAAGATTGGATCAGCATCTGAGAGGGTTAAAAGTGGTGACCACGAAAAACTAATGCACCTCAAAACCGATAAATTTGTCCGATTGTCAATAGAGAGAGATGCTGTAACTCAATCAACCGTATCAATCACAGGCAGGCACTGTTCTCAACCTTTTTAATTCATAATCCTCCCCCCCCCAAACAGGCAACGAAATATAATATTAAAAAGAAAACAAAATGAGTCTGTATGAACTGTAATGTAAACTGTAATAATAAAAAAAGAACAGAAACAGCAATATTTTAACGGTTATTTTTAAAAGAATACATACAGTCAGTTTTATGTCCCTTAATATATTGCTCATTAATATCGTACTTAGTGACGTCGATTTCTGCACCTTGCAAAGCACTTCTAAAAACACAAACAGCAATTAAAGACGTCTCTCGTAACCTGTTTCGTTTTTTTGTCTTTATGTCGGTCGAATTCCGGTATCTTCACTCCCACCGAGGTCACCAGACCTCAGTCCCATTGAACACGTGTGGGATATGTTTAAAACAATCTTACCTACCTGATCATCAATCTCATCCACAAACAAGAAGAGATTTGAGTGCGGCCATTCTAGTAATTTGGGCCAATCTCTCATTGATCGTATGCCTAGATGATGTCAAGTTGTTATTGATGCAAATGAGGGACATACATGTTATTGAAATTGAAAAAGCAATTTGTAACTTCAAATGACATTTGTATTTTTTTTCTATTTTGGTTACTTTCCTGTAAATAAAATTGAAAAATGAAATTGTTTGAGCTCGATTATGAATGGAAAATTAGATGTTGATAAAACGTACTGTAAATCCCAAACGAAAATTCGTATTCTCACAATATCCTCCAATGTCAGAAACCACTTTTAAAGGAAAGAAACTGCTTGCAATAAAATTTATGTAAAAAGTAAGCATTTAATTTTAAATGTTTACAATAGAACGAGTAGTTTCGAGAAAAATGCCTGAACCTAAATAGTTGTATTTTTTATGTCTTGTATTTCCTCATTGAATTGTTAATAAAGTAATTTTTCTAAATTTAGACACTTACGGTAATTAAAAACAATAGAAAATTATAAGCGGAATTACCTACTGAATAGTAAGATAAATTTAATGAAGAACACTTACTATGTTAATGTATTGCTATCTTTTAAATCACGACTTCAGTGATTCATTTTCGTTTTTATGAAGCAGGAAAAAGGTACAGTTTAGATACGTAATACATTGTTTCATAATCATGTCTATGTATATATCATGCATGAATGAATGAAATTACAATTTATTAATAAATAAATATAATCCTACACCTATTTATAATTGAAATCATTGGTACAATCTACACTATTATGAGATGATGGTCTAATATACAAAGCGTTTCAAACTACGAAATACAGAATATAGTGAAATAAAGGAAATTTCATATTATAACAAAGCTTAAATCATATTCTGAAAAAAAAGACTCAGTTATCATCGAGATTCTGTTCTAAACGAAAATTGATCGGATTTTTCTAAAATTGAAACATTTTGTGTAGAATTTTCTCAAAGAGGTCCTGATTTTTTACGAAATAGATCAGCTGATTTTATTAGCTGAACAAATTCTGAACCACACCACCACTGTAGTTGACGTAAAAAACAAATAATGCTTTATTCAAAGTACAAATACCAGTCTCTATTCTTTTGCTAAAATCAATATTATCTAAAGCGCGTTATTTTAAAGCATAATAACACTTGAGACTCACTGAAATGTCCTTTTATAAGAGGATATAGATGTGGCAGACATTCGCGAGGAAATGTGGGGTCCTAATCCGACAATTTAAAATAAAGCTCCTGTCTCTTGCTATTTCTCCTAAAAAGAAAATATAAAAAAACACCATAGAAAGTCAATTTATTTGGATTTGTAATACTGATTTATATACAGGTTATATATAATATCCTATTAAAGGTTTTATCCTTATTTTATATTTATGTAGGCTAGGATGTTTTTAAATAAAAAAAGAAAGAGCCCCCTCTCTAATAACTACACTGACATGATGCGATTTAGTAAAAGGAAAGACGGCAGCTCATTGGCTGGCTATTTTGCTAGCAAACTGGACATGTCTAGCAGCGTAGCTTCGAGCACTTTAAACGACATTTTTGTTTAATTTCAGATTTTAATTGTCTTCATTCCGTTTGATGCTCAATTAGTTTTGTTTTACATATTAAAATGATCACATTGGATAGTAAAAAAAACTTTGTTTTGGAATTGTGTTATAACAGCATAAGTAGTTTTCGAAGAAAATACCTACCATGTCATAATTCGATATTATTTTTCTAGGAGAAATAAATGCTTATATTTGTTTAAATTCAGTTTGCAAGACGCTTAGAAAAATTCAAATACATCTGCTTTAAAAACTATATGGCATTTTTTGTGTATTCTAAGTAAAAAAGTGACCCAACATAAGGTGCCCTTATTACAAAGTTGTGTTGTAAGACATTTGATAATGGCTATTTTTTTTGTATTGTCATGTGGAAGGTGGAAAAATACGTTATAAAAGGGTTGGTTCTACGTAGGTTTAGGGTGGATAAAATAGGGGTATTTTATACACATCTATTAGTACTATCTACTCATGAATGTAATATGAAAAAGAAATAACCTCCAGCGGAGATAAGTCCTGAAGAATACGTCGCAGATGTTTTTAAGTCAGTAAAGAAAAAAAATTGTTCTATAAACACTTTGTTTTACAAACATATTTCCGAAAATCGGGTTGTTGAACTTTTCCATTGTTTATAATACGATTAAAAGAAATTACACTACAATAAAATATTAAACGGCATCTCTCTATTGAATGTATTGTACATAAAAACGTAAACGTGGTTACAAATTATAAGTGATTTCTATATTTGATAAAACAGTCATATTTGCCTCTTGAGTCTTTTTCAGCAGGACGTCTAGATTGCAAATCTGAACGTGCGTCTGTCAAAACAGATAAAGATTTTCATTTTATATGAAACTGAGTGATTTATATCTAGACAGATGGCTGCATTTAAATAAGCTGTCAGTGTAATGTGGCACATGGGGATATAAAATTATTTAGAACTGATAACAATTGATCTATAGGATGTCCTTTAGATGAATATTTCAGTTTTAATAATTAATTTAAAAACTACAATTCACAAAATTAATCATGATTTAAATGAAATAAAAAATGGGACCTTTCAGAATTCACTCCTATTAAATCCAAATAAAAGTAAAAATATAGTCTTTGGCACTGCAAATAAATTAAGAGGTCTCACTCACTTTCAACTGTCAATTGACAATGTAATTATAGAACAGGTTGACAAGGTGAAAAATTTGGGGCTAACCTTTAATAAAAATTTCAACTTTATTCCTCATATATCGGCAGGGACCGCTCGGGCGTTTACGCCGGCCCGGACAAAAAACAAATTGCCGCCCCTTTTTTTCTTAATAAAAGATGGTTTTAATTTGCAATAAAAACGTATATTTAAAAAGAAACAAGTATTAAAACTTAACATTTGGTACAATACAGTATAGGTTAAAATAAAATAGAGTTGTAGTATCTATAGTTATATTTTAAACATATTTACGTAGTTTTAAACATACAGGGTGCAATTTTACCGCTATTACAATTTAGATTCTTTTTCTCAATTATACCTAAAACCGAAATAGAAAACAAAAGATAGATACATAGAACCACAGTAATACATTGTTTGTTTGAGTTATAATCAGAAGAAATTTTTTTTCTCACTTAATTCTGCAAATTTTTTTATTACCTCTTTTAAGTTTATTTGATCAGCAATTTCATGTTCAATTGCTAAAATGGCCAAGCCGTTTAGTCGATTTTGCGTAGTAGTTGAGCGTAAAAAGGTTTTTGATTAATTTTAATTTGGAAAAACTTTCTCCACTTACTACTGATATTGGAATAGTCAGTAGTATTCTTAAGGCAATACTAAGATTTGAAGCAAAATTTAGCATTGTTATTATTTTAAGAACATCACTTAAACTTTCTTTTTTGTCCAAAAGTGCACAAACTGCAGAAATTTCCTCTACCAATTCTAGACCGTTAATGTCAGCTGATTCACCATCAGACAACATATTTACCAAACCTTTGCAAATCTTTATCAGTGTCTCTTTAGGCATGGTTTTCAAATCATATATATGGTTACTACGGTGATTCAGTTGTTCAAATCGACTATCTAGTGCGTTTAACGCTTGATCAATAGTATAGAAGAAAAATTCTATTTTGTATTTTTCTTTGGGATCTTTGATTGGGTCGTCCCTTGTCTCATATGAAAAGTTAGCCTTTTCTCTTCTAACACGGTGTCGTGGCGTTGTTGATTCAAAATTGGCTTCAATGTTAATTTCATCAGCCAATTCTCTTGCGTCAACAATAATTTCATTGAAAGACTTATCTGATCGAAGATTTTTAAAGAAATTTTTGCAGTTCTCTAGAAGATCAAGTGCTTTTTTTTAATCAAAATCTTTTGTTTGCATAAGCTTGCTTATGGGATTAATACAATTTAAAATTTTATACCATATGACAATTGAACATAAAAATTTAAATTGTTTAATGCAACTTAGGAAAGTCGAAGCTTCGTCTCTTATTGAGTTATCGATGTCCTAGTTTTCATAAATGCTTACCAAAGCATCGTATATTTCATCAAGTTGAAATCTTAAGGGCGTTAAGCTTCTATCCTGCTTTCCCATCGAGTGTCACTCAAAGGTTTTAATGTTAATCCGTGGACATGTTTTAAAAATATTGCCCATCGAAAAGTAGAAGCAGAAAAAAATAAATATATTTTTTTGGACCATATTAAAAAAATTGGCTGCTTCCAAGGATGCTTTTGCCATATCATTTACCACTAGATTGAGCGAGTGGCTACTACACGGAACGTAGAATGTTCGCGGATTTAAATTCCTAATTCTAGATTGCACTCCTGCATTTTTGCCCCTCATGTTAGCCCCGTTATTATATCCCTGCCCTCTTATATCTTGCACATCAAGTACCATTTCATGAAGCTCTTCAATTATAATTTCATATAGTTGTCTTCCTGTAGATCTTTCCACAGGTAAGAAACCTAAAAAGCTTTCGTAGATTTTTATTACGACATCGTTTGAATCAGAATCAGACTTATTGATAGAAACATATCTAATTATCAGGGTCATTTGCTCCACCTTACTAACGTCAAGAGTGTAATCTAATATTACGGAATAGTATTTCACTTTTTTATTTCAGCAATAATATGCGATTTTACACTTTCGTGAAGCAAGTCTATTATCTCGTTATGAATGTTTTTTCCAAGATAGTGAGTTTTGGTTTCCCCTTTTTTAAGCACTCTACGCACGTGTTCCTCCATGCAATTCAACTTTTTTTAAAAAGTTGCCGTTATTATGCTCAAACAGCTTGTCGCTTGCACCTTGAAAAGCTAAACTAATTTTACCGAGCATTTTAGTAATTGTTACAATCCTTAGAAGCACCTCGTACCAGTGATTCGTTTCAGCGTTAATAACTCTTTGGGCTGCTGCATCTATAGTTGTACAACACTTTAACCTTTGACTGCGTTCTAGCCAGGATTTTTGAGCCTGAATATGATTTTGAGAAATTTCGTGATCCTTTAAAGTTTCAACGATGTGCTTCCAGCTTTTAAAGCCTTCTTTTGAAAGGGAACTTGACACGGTGGTAAATTTTGCAGCAAAAGCAATATATGCAGTTTTTTGAAGTGGATTACACCAGTCTCTTATAACTTGCTCTACATTTCTTAAAATTCGAGAATAGTAATTTGCGCTAAATATTCGATCAGTGCCATCATAAAGAAATTTGTAATTACACAATGGTTTTGGTGGACCTTGTCGTACTAAAAACTTCTTTCGGCATCTCCTACAATTCTGGGCTACAATGCTGGATCTGTCCCTAAAGTTGTACATTCCGTGGGTAGTAGAGTGGAGTCAGTTTGTAGAAGTAGAGTGCTACTACTGCTAGCTAGGGTGCCTTCTGCAAGTGCCAAGGCGATGTCAGTTGGTACGCTGCTTTCATTTAGTGACAAAGTTAGTTTAGAAATATCGTGTATTGATTGGTCTTGGTCACCAACACTCACTGATGATTCCGTGTTTTTCTTTTTATCCGAATTTTTGGAGATATTTGTTTTGGTACTAATGGTACTACCGGACCTATCCTGTAAATAATTGGGCACCAGCTTGTTTTTGCTTTTGGGTTTCCTTCTCTAGCCTTCGCATTTTGCACTGATGGCCGGACAATTTTCTTTGCGCGTCAGACATTCTAAAACAACAAATTAATCAATGCAAAATACGCTAGTTAAAATAAGCCACGGCGCGGCGTTGCTAAAAATAATATTTGGAAAAATCTTCGAATCCAATTAGTCAGAAACTTAGTCTGTCTCACAGTTTTGAAAAATAAAATGCCTAGTTTTAATTACCTACTTAAACTATTTTTAAATATAAAAATGAATTTCTTAACGTTTCGAGCTAATTTTCAACGCCCCGTTTGGAAAAAAATAGTTAATACATTTAGTAATTAAAACTAGGCATTTCATTTTTTTAAACTGTGGGACAGACTAAGCCACCGTCACCGACTAATCGTATTTGAAGATTGTTCTTCTTTTATCTTTTTATGCAACGCATTGGCATTGGCTTATTACTACACAAAATTATTAATTAGTAGGATTTTTTCAAAGATTTTTTTTTAGGTGTAGTGGATCCCAACAAAGTGGATAAATTGCGAACCACCACAACGAACATATAAAAACTAAAGATTTAAAATATATACCTATCTAAATCGTTTGAATTATTAAGATGGATTTTTTTGTTTCAAACAAATTGATAAAAACCCGTCACAACAAACATACAGAAACTATTTAAAAATGTATAAGTACGTATTGTGGAAAATATTTTTGAAAATAATTCTTTACCACTTAATATAGGTATTTGCAGAAGACTTACCTTTAGAAATTGGCAAAACACACAAAAGTCACTATCCCGAACTAAACGGTTAAATATTTTTAATATTTATAATCTTACTGCAAGGATATGTTTATCACCGGCACCGACGCATTTGCAATAATAACACAATACAATTGCGCTTAGATGAACTCTTTATATAGTAAGGCGTGAAAACATGTCCGTGCATGTTATGTCTTGCAGTTCCTATTTTAAACAAGTAACTATATACCTACAAGTTCATGCAGGGTCATGCGCGTCTTTTAACTATACGTCTTGTTTTATTTCAAAAATAAATATGCTAGTTTTAAAAAGGTATTTTAATATTTTTCTAGCTTTAAAACAATACAAACCACAAAGATCAAATGTAAATTGTATAGTACTTAGTTTTAGTTAGGGAAAATATTAACAAGTAGTGTCAAATTTATATTAATTGAGAATAATTAATTTATCAATATTTGGTTCACATTCAGGGAGCGAAAATGCCGCTCTCAGGTTCGTCGCCCCGGACAGGGGCCGGGTTGTCCGCCTCTAAAGCGGGCCCTGATATCGAAAGGCCTTAGAAAATGTTTCTGCTCTTTTAAACAAATTTCAAGCATTAGAAATATCCTCGATAGAGCCAGAAACCTTCTGGCCTGCGAGTCCTTAGTCTTATCACATGTCAACTACTGTGATTATGTTTATGAGCCTTCCTTAAATTTATCAGAAGCAAACAATCTTAAAAAAAATCCAGAATATCTGTATTAGATTTGTTACAAATAGTTCTTTCCACGAGCATGTAACACCACATATCAGGGAGTTAGAACTACTAAAAATAAATGGGAAGCGCTTCCTACATTTCACCTCACTATTAAATAATGAATAATGACATCCTAACGCAAGAACCTATTTATCTCTTTGACAAACTATTTGCGAGAAATGTTATGCATAACCAAAATTTGAGACATACAAACGATCAATTGAATACAATAAGGCCTAAATATGAAACATTTCGATCGTCTTTTACTTATCTATCGACTTATGTTTATAATAATCTACTTCCACAGCTGCACAACAAATCAACAAATGTATTAAAACATCAAGACTCTGATTTTGAACGACGAAATAAATATAAATTTAAAATTGTTTTAGACGGTGATAAAAACATATGCTAGACATTATATACTGTTCTGTTAGATATTATATATTATACATATACTGTAGATATACATAAACTAGATATACGTTAGATATACATATATTGTAATATTAGATATTATATACTGTACTAATAGTATACCAATGGTATTCTAGGTTAGTAGTTTTGATATCAGTGTATACTGTACCACTAACCTTTTGTGTTAAATTGTTTTTATTTTACACAATAAAGACTTCTTTTTCCGGAATATCCGATGCCGGAAGGCCGGAGGCCACGGGAGGACTCCGTGGCTTCCGACGCCTCACGGGAGTCATGCCGGCGTATTAATTACAGCCACTCTACATATCCCGCAGGGCTAGTGACTGTAGATATCAGAATCGTGTGCCCTAAGCAGACGGAGAGAACCCAGAATGACCGCCTTCTACATTTGGCCTGCCTGCCACTCGGCTGATTTTTGACAGGCCGGTATGGTTTTCAGTTTAGAGAGCAGCGTAGGCTTTATCCCTCCGAGTACACCGATTATTAGGACGACCATTTTGACCGAATAGCCTGGGTACAGCACATGGAGCGCGTACCGGAGATCGCGATATTTGGTCCGTTTCTTCTCCTCCTTCAAGGTGATGTTATTCTCCGCAGATGCCAGGAACTCGATGACATACATCACCTTGAGTTGATAGTCGAGGAAAACTATGTCGGGCTTGTTGGCTTGGATTAGCCTGACCGTCGGGAACGAGTAGTTCCAGTAAATCCGGCATTTCTCGTTCTCGACAACGGACTCAGTATCTCCGGCGACGTATGGTAGGACTGGTGTCTAGTCTACCCCATACGAGTGCCTTAGAAGGTAATATAGCATTTGAAACGCCCCGTTTTGTCGGTGGATGAAGGCCGAATTCACGTATACGGGGTATTTCGGCGCCTGATGGCCGGTCCTGTAGTTGATGTCAGGAACCTCTACACGCCACACGCGGCTGCGGTAGACCAAGCTGTTGATAACACCATCTTGGGC
The DNA here is from genome assembly GCA_029963845.1 of Rhamnusium bicolor. Lineage (NCBI taxonomy): Eukaryota > Metazoa > Arthropoda > Insecta > Coleoptera > Cerambycidae > Rhamnusium > Rhamnusium bicolor. Next base: position 1,533,625 of record JANEYF010005770.1, read on the forward strand.
ATAATAAATCCCTCGGTCTCCGACTTAAGCCCTGCTGACCTTAGAAAAGCGAATGTCAGCCTGGTCGATAAACCCAGTGTTTCTATGTTCTTATAGAAGACACCATGCTGGGGTTTATCGACTTATTGCCGAAACAGATTTTCCTGTTCGGCAACTCTAATTCGGGCCTTCACGCAATTTGGCTGAAGTTCAATGACTGACTCTACATCAGCACTTCGTCCGCCACCTCGCCTGGTGTCAAATGGGAGACCGAGTTCATCTGCTGCTCTTTTTGCTGCATTGAACAATCCTGGCTCTCACTCCTACAGTTTTGTGATTTTACAAACCACAAGAGGGGATCTGAGCTCCTGAGGATGTTACATGCCTTATTCAGTATTACTATGCCATGCTTGCACTCCAGGCTGAAGAGTCCTCGGCCCCCCGTTGACGTGAGAGGTACACACGAGGAACGGACGATCTAGGACGAATACTTCAGTGAATATTCATCATCTTGGGGGTATCTCTGTTTAATTGGTGCAGCTCACCTACCGTACTACTCCGAAGGAGTAGAACAGAATCAGAACGGCAAGCATATTAGTTGCAGACACCTTGTTCTTCTCCGAAAGTTCGGAAGACCAAATCTTTCGAAGACGGTGTCCGTACTTGCCGCGGAGAGAAACCTTTATTTGTTTTACAATCTGGATGTGCGCTTCCGTCTGCGGGCTGCGCATCTTCAGAGAATTCCCCGCATCGTCCTCTCGTAAAGTGGACGACTGCACATTTGTCCAACCTGAACTTCATACTCCATATTATTATTTATTGTTAATATTATTATTATTATTTTTATCACAGCTTAGCTAGTTGTAAAACCCGTGGGAAGGGGCAAATTTGCCAACTTCTTATGAGTCATGAGTGAGTCAGAACTCGAAGTATTGTGCTGCAAGTGGCTAAGATTACAGATTTTTGAGCTAAGCTGACTATACGGACTGCGTCTCCTAACCCTATCTTTTCCAGGTTTTTCACAGTGTCCTTCTCTATTAAGCCATTGGAGGAAATGATTGTTGGGAGGATGAGGACTTATTATTATTATTATTATTCGGCAGAATTTATTAAATAATTGGTACGAGGTTGGTAGTAACGATTGTCGGAAGTAAATGTATTTATGGATTAACACAGTAAAAAATCAGTCAAAAACTCATAAAATGGTGAGAACATAATATTAAGTTTGTTCCAACAGCAAACTCGGACTAGTTTGAAACCGTCAGAAATATTCGCCCAGTTAAGTATTAATGTAAATACAGTGAGCCTATCGTATATGAGGGAGCTGAGTGAAAATTGCTAATGATTTCAGACTGGTCAGATGCTGCTGTTGGAGCAAACCTACTGCAACGTTTGGTAACGCATTCGATTGAAGAACTGTAGTTCTGTTATATACATTGATTTGTACTCCTATGGGCAAAAATTCAATAGGTAAATCTGTGGTGCGGGCGCGTCACTGTATTGGACCTGAAAGATCAATCTATCGCCTAGGATAGGTTCTGTCTGAAAGGACTATTACTACTTGACAAATATTACAAGGCAAAGATACGCGCTAGGCACCAAAATTTATTGCACAACAGTTCACATGACACTGAACTACAGAGTACAACAATTTTCTGAAAATTACCTTTTACAACAGCGTACCGATGTAAACACAAATACCAACGTTATGCGAATGACAGTCCCTACTCTAAACAACCCTGGGCTCTTTGCGCATCTTTAACTCACTGCCAGTGCCACGATATGTTTGTCAAGTAGTATTTGTATGCTATAGTGAGGTGTCCCATCCTGCTGAAATGTAAAATGCATGTCAATTCTTCATCGTTATTTTCTGTTATTTGACCTATCAGTGGATCTCTTTTGTTTTCTAACATCTCAAGGCATAATTGGCCCGTCAGATTTTCTTCAAGAAATAGCAATCATATAACATGATTTTCTAATATTCCTGCCAATACGTTAAGTTTTTCGGAAAATTGGGTATGATAGTTTCAACAAAAATTAGAATTGCTTCGCTTTACTTTCCAAACTACAAACCATTTTGCAAGGGAAATGTAAAAAATAAATTTGGGAAGGTAGGAACTACTTTTAAGTATCTTTTATTTCAAGACACTTTTTTTGCAGCATCTACATGGTTTCCAAAAAATCGTTTTTGTAAAATAACCTTACTGTAATTTTTAACATTACTTCCTTGTTAGAATCTGAGAAATAATTGTTTTGAGTGTAATAAAGTTTAAAAAAAAATAAAAAAATTTATTCAAGATGCACCACATTATCTTCTGTCATAATTAGGTTCTTGACCCCACCTGAGATGCTCGTTGACTCGTGGTGACCTTTTAATTATTTAACGTAATTACTGTTCTGGGAATATACATATGTTTTAATTATTTATTTTCTCGCATTCTTACCATATACATTTTTATGTAAAGGTGTTCACGTCACTATATAGATAAAATATATAAAAACACTACAATATACTTAGCCGAGATGGGTAATAACATACCGAATGATGAGTATGTCTTATATAACAGTTTTTTCTGTTTACAAAGATGTTAGAACATATCGGATTAAATTAAGTAGCTTGATGACCAGAGCTTCTCTTGCTTTTACTAATAGTTTATTTTCAAATTGATTAATCCCGCTTACTTACGCTGACATTTTAATCGGATAAATTCACATAAACTCAGTTTTTGTGAAATCAAGTTGGCAGTAGTTCTGTTAATATACATACAATATATCTTCATGGTGTAATAGCAAAAATCTGGGTCACTACAAAGATGCTTTAAATTTAGTTTCATGTATTGATCAAATATACCAGCTATCTGTTTTACAGGGGTGGCAAAAAGTGTAAAGTATGGAAACTGATGATATATAAAAATTCTTATATTTGTCCCCAATAATCAGAGATACGTAGATAATAAAGCAATGTTGAAGATAAACAATTGAACTTTAATAGTTCCAGTAGGTCACAATAATTTATTTCTTATGCAAGAAATATAAAAACAAGGTGTCAACTTTGCCTAAATTTTACATTTAAAAAAAATTCTGCAGTATCTATGTTATTAAAGGAAAATGATTCATAATGCTATATAAATAATCATTAAGCTTCAACAACTATAATTCTAAAATGTCTGTGTGTGTAGCGAGCTGCGTTTCTCTTTGGGGTATTTGGCACGATTTTTGATATAGATAATATTATTTTATATCCCTTAAGATTTAAAGATAAATTTAGATAGAGATGTCTAAATGCTTGAAATATTTGACAAATGCGACTATTTTTCTATGATTATACTTTTTTTGCAAAACCGTGTTTATATTTGTATATTCTTACATTGAAACAAATTGTATCTATAAAGATACGACAATTAATTTTGTGTTCAGAGATCCTTTTCCAAACATTTCTTCTGATTTGTCCTATATAAACGTTAGGGAAAAGCACTACAAGTCAGCTTGCAGACTCCAGATTTATTTTCATTTTAAATTTTTTCTGTAGGTGCATCATATTACGTAGGAGTTTCGATGATGATGATGATGATTTATTATAAAATTAGGAAAAATTAGCTATATTGTTTTTTTTGAAAGTTTTGTTATAAAATTATCAATTATTGCTAGGATATACTCATAGTTTTATATTGCATATCTGATGGAAAAATAGCTCTCTATATATAGTAGGAGAAATCGCATTAGTGACGGGACGTGCGGGGTAAGGCGCTTCAGAACACAGAGATAAATCCATATCTATATTGCTCGCGCGTTTACTTTTTCAATGTAGGTTTTTGTGCTCAGTTTAGCTAGCAACAATTTAACAGTTTTAGGAAAAAGTATTAACTTGAAATAAAAGTATTGAATTTAAAGTATGCAGTAGACAGTTTTCAAGTTCGCTTAATATAAATTATCGTTACTACCCAGCAAGAACCGCGAGGAGGTATAAGCATTTCTTGCCAGGAAAGGACGGATATAGAATATTAGGACAGAATAAAGAAATTATTTAAAAAGTAAGAAGAAAAAGAAAAACAAAATAAAAACAAAAAAATAAACTCTCAAAATAGTAACAGAAACAAATATTTTTCTCAATAAATAAACTAAAAATAAATTCTGACAGTAAAGTTATTTATTATAATAAAAGCACAGACGGCTTTTTATCAAAATGAAAACAAATAATATTAATAAATAAAACATCCTGTAAAAGAATATTTCTCAAGCACTGAACTGCGAAAGCACAAAAACGTAAATAAATAATACAGTTGATATCACAAAATTCACTTCTTCAATTCACATCACTTCACTTTACCTCACCTCTGAATCCTCGCCCTTCTCACCCTCATCCTCATTTTCAGATGAACTGCTATCCTCGTTCAAATTTATTTCCTCCATTTATATGACATTCAGCAATTTTTAAATAATCATCCTCAATTGTAATTACTTTCCTAATTCTTTTTTCCCAGTCTTCCTTATTAATTTTCGACACTTCATTTTGAATTAACTCTACGACTTTTTATCGAATTTCGGAGAAAAGTGTTTCAATTTCTGACATTTTTCTTCAATTTACACCAAATTAATTCAATCGGGTCGAAAATAGAGAAATATGGCGGTAATCTCAACACCTTGTGGCCATATCTCCGCCCTTCAATATCTATAATATACTTCTCATAATTTTTCGTTTGCAGGACTTCCAAGAGTTGTGCTTTATTATAATTTTCCTTATAATAGAGATCATGTTCCATTAAAAAAATTTGTAACTTCAGCTTAGTACAACTCTTGTTAGGAATTTTATACAGTTGTCTCGAATGGTACTTCGCATTGTCGAGAACAATACTACTATTCGGTTTTAATTTTGGAATTAGGTAATTTCAAACCATTCCTCAAATATTTCTCCCTCCATGTCCTTATGGTAATCCACGTTACAGTCATCCATGTTTTTTAGGCACAGTTTCGATGCATTATCAACCCATCCATCCACAGTGTAATATAATCAACCGAGCCCCTTTATTAGGGGGCAATGAGATTGGTTGACGTTTCCTAGATTCATCAGTCCACCTTTTTTTACGGTGTCATGAGTATCATACCAAGTTTCATCTAGATAATAAATTGGGTCTATTTTCCCTTCTGATTTCTAAGTGCGTACCTGTAGTATCATAGAATGTAAGTGAAACTCCGCCTCGGTCGCGTGCCAACAAAAACAATAATCATCTTTCTCACATTAATGTAAGCGGTGTAAAAGACGGAAGATATCGTGTGTTAGATATTTCCGGCAATCATGTCGCGTCTTACCCCGCACGTCCCGTCACTAAAGCGATTTCTCATACTATACATATATTTTTATGTAATGCATTTTCAAATTTAAAATTATTTTCAACTTTATAAAAAAATGGGGTGGATATAGCTGGACTTTATGCCATCCGGTTTGCGCTTATGATTGTTTTACGATAGTCCAACATTTAAACATGAAGAATACCTACCACAAACTAGAGTACTGTTGAAAAATGTAACAATATTGTAAACAATTTAAGTGGCCTTTAAAAGTATAGTATTAATTATTAAATCCAGTTATTAATTAATTTTTATATATAAACAAATTAAATACGTATTATTTTTTCATCTTCCTCCTTATGCTAGTTATAACCTTAGCGCGCATTAAAATGATGGATATATCCTACCGAGATATTTAATTAGTGTTTTTTAATATCATCTTTATAAACAAAATTTGAAATTCAGTTATGTTAATTTTATTATGTTATTTCCGGTAACCCTTTTTTTTCTGTAGCGACCCTAACACTGACCAGGAAATATATATAAATGTTAATCATTTTTATTACAACACAGCCAAAGAAAAGTAGACGAAATTTAAAGAAAAACGTTTATATGAGTTCATTACTCATTTGATGTAAGTCGTCATGGCAAACGAAAAGCGCTTTTGCTGGTGTATTTATGCAAGTGAAAAACAAATGAATTTAAGTGTGGCAATTTGGCTCGTGTGCTCGCTCTTCCGAAAACCGGAAGTCTTGTGGATCACCCAACTGTAATGTGGGTTTCTATACATTACCTATGTCTTAAAGACTGTAATAAAAATTACTAATCGCTAAAAATATAGTCGTTACTTCAAGGCCAAGAATAACTTGAATTAAATAATATGTTAAATTAGAATATTAACAAACAAAGCATTTTTTAGATTTTGAGCGGAACTGAATTGAAAATGGCAATGACATCAAAATAGTCACTCATTCAACTCCTTGGTATGAAAACTGTTTTAAAATAAATCCAAAATATTGTTGTAGAATGACTACTCCGTATGAATTAACTAATATTAGAAGCAAAACTCTTATAAAACCCGTTGTTTATTTAACGAGAACTGTTGAATTTGACTAGATCAGAGAAAACAGGAAATTATACATATTGGTGAAACATTACCGTTTATATCCATCACAATTAAAGAACATTTATATATACATTTACCTAGAGCATAAAATTTGCATGCCCGAATAGCCTGTGCAACGATTTGATTTTTGTTTGTGTATACATATGTATATATACACTACAGAGTCCGGCAGTTATATAGGATCAATCATTACTCTAAGTAAAAAAAAACATCAAGAGCAAATTTTCTTTAATATTTTGTGCGAAAGTTAAGGTATAATCATCTTGTAGCTACGCATGAAATTCTATTATTTTCAACAAACGGATTAAACAGCTTCGTCACTTTTAAATGAACGGAGGACGTCGATAACCATATCTGCATTCGGTGCCGGAGCAAGCTCCCAGTAAACACACATTATTGTCCAAAATTACCCACAAAGCATATCTGTTATAACTAATATTAAACGTTTATAATTTCATTATCCGAAACGTGTAAAACTGCGACATTTTTAAGTTGTTTGTACGTAAAAAAAACACGTTTTTCAAATGGTTTTTGAACATTACAAACGTCTTTCTAACGTATATATGTTTACTGGGTTATTACTGAAATAGGCTCTCTCAAAGAGTAATAAAGTGATATATAATTATTTAATACCATAAAAACTATCATGTTTTAATAATAAATCATAACACAGGGGTATCAGCGCCCAACAATCATTTAAAAGCGACGAGGCTGTACATACATTCTTCGGAAACCGAACGGAATGCAATACGTTTGTTGATTGTCAATGTCTTGATAGTTAAAAGTGGGACACCCTGTAGATAAATAAAAGGATTTAATGTTTTATTTTGTCATAATGTTTAAATAAATAGGTTGCCTATTCTAATGGTATTTTTATTTTTGATATTAGCCTCTACCATGTGAACTAGCTGTCCATTTATAAACAATGAAACAGAACAAATAAAACAGAACTCTTTATTAGTTGTATAAATATAATAATACTTTACTGTTATAAAAAAATGCTGTTAGTTCAATGTTGACATGAAATCTTATTGGCCAATAACATTGACCTAATGCATTTGTTTTGACAAGTAGCAAGTAGTAAAAGGCAAGATGAGAAATGTTACATCAACATAAAGTTATGCCTACTATTGAATCTTGAGAACCACATTTACATATGTAGATATCTACCAATCCAATATATACACATCTTTACACAGTCGCCATAAAAATACAATAATCAATATTCACATTTTTGTTAGTTGTATGTAAATAAATATTAACAGAATTATAAATCCTCTCTTTGTTTATTTCCACTCCAGGGCTGGATTTAATTATTTCATCTGAGAGTATATTTTATTTAATTTTATGACATCCAGATAATTTCTTATAGATTTATTTTTTAACTCCTCACTTGTTTTTGAAATTTTTTAAACAGTAACTATGTCGAATTTGTCAAATATGGAAAAAAATATATTGCATTTTTGTGTTTCTTGTGTGTATTCAAGGATTTGTGAGGTAATTAACAAATTAAACTTGAAATAGAACAGTATTTACATTTATTCACAGAAACAACATTCAAAAATTAATAAAAAACATGCTTATTTTACTTTTTTACTTGTATACTTTATTACTCATATTACACTATTACACAACTCACTTCAACACGATAACCTTCTTAAAATATTTTCAAAAACACGCCAGCAAATAAACAGATATTAAATAATTATTATAATATAGTAGATTATTTATTCTTATAACATTATACATACAAGTATATCAGCACTGCTAGAATGATTCGGTAACAAAATTAAGTGCGGCCCTGAAGTATTACAGCATGTAAGCTAAACTCCGCCTTGGTCGCGTGCCAGCAAACACAACAATCACCCTTCTCGCTTTAATGTAAGCGATGCAAAAGACGGAAGGTGTCATGTGTTATACATTTCCCGTTCACATGTCGCGTCTTGCTCCGCACGTCCCGTCACAATATAGGTTTCCTCAACTATACAAGATGTTTATCACTATTGGTTTTATCATGTGCAGTGTGTTATGTTATTTTATAACAGAACTAAGTTCTTTTACATCTGGATTAATATGGTGAGTCAATTATTATTACTTATTATAACTGTGGACTTACTGACGGTCATGTTAATTCGGCATACCGTCAGTATTCCTATTACGGAGTACCATAGTCGTAGTCCATTGTACACTGACATGTGTAACGAGGCATAGCGAAGTCCTTGGAAGTCTTGCATATTCTGACAGACTACTCGATGACTCCCGCTTGTGGAATGGTAGTCGTACCGACAGAGCGACCATCTTCCCATGTTCCTTTAACATGACTAAAATACTTGTTGCTGTTATAACAGTATTCTAACCAGCTTTTTTATATTGCCGAATTAGCACTTAATTTAAAGTTAAGGATGGATCGTCTTGTGTTTTGGTCTTTGACAACGAATTATAACGTTTAAGAAAGAACAAGTCTTTCTATTCAAAATATTGTGTACACCAATATATCTACATTTCATGCTATGTTCATACTATATATTAATAGTTTTAATTGTAACGAGAAGGGTTTTTATTTTTAATTGTAATAGGTAACATGATGGTAGAAGTGAAATGGCATTAAAAGGGTACGCAGAATAACAATGACCCATATTTCCAACACAGGTGATAATAATATGTAGTGGAATTTACACCCATTGGCGGCAAGTCCGTATTATACGTCAATCCATTCATTTTAAATGTAAAAATAAGATATATGGAATAGATCAATTACATAATGCCACATGTTGTCCTGACCTATAAAGGTGTTTCATTTTTAGAAAGGGTCACAATCAAATAATTCCACTGACAGATGTAGATATATTATAACTTAGCCCGTATTTTGGAAATTACTGTGTTACTCTGATCTATTAAATATAACGGGATATGTTAGAACTTTCTACTTAACAGTAAACTATAGTTTGTTTTGATACGCTACCTCCCAAGTCAGGTTTCGCCCCATATGTTACGTATGAATAAGAAATTTATAATGTAAATAAATATATAGAAGTTTTTAATGAAATATATATATATATATATATATATATATATATATATATATATATATATATATATATATATATATATATATATATATATATATATATATATATATATATATATATATATATATATATATATATATATATATACATATATACATATATATATATATATATATATATATATATATATATATATATATATATATATATATATATATATATATATATATATATATATATATATATATATATATATATATATATATATATATATATATATATATATATATATATATTGTGTGTGTGTGTGTGTGCACTTGGTTCATGACATAATAATAAATTGCCACTCAAAATCAATGTGCTACTGAAAATATCAGGTATATTTCAATGGATATAAAACCGTAATTATTGGGCCGATTTCATCGAATCTTTTTTCTTTGTTAACCCAATAATGTGGTTGTAAACACTGCTGCTATACGGCCCTGCTGTAGCCTAAGAGCTGTAGTAGGAAACATTGATTTACAACTACTTGATTAATGAGTGTATGAATTTTTTCTTAAAATGTTGCTTTCGTTAAACGCTTCTAAAGGCTCTAAAGCCGGACAGAACGAAATCGAACCTACTGAATCAAAATGCCGTGAGTTGTTATAGTCAGGATTTTTAATGTGCAATTGTCAAAAGAATATATTTTTCTTATTTTTCAATTTTTAATAAAAAAAATTAGTAATAGTTCTCTTTTTTTCTTTCTAATTTATTTCTTATAATTAAATTCGTTTCACATTAGTATTGATTTAAAAAATACCGACGAAAAAACACCCCATACCGGAAACATACGTGAAATTATATTAAAAAAATATTTCTTTGATGCCTTCCTGAGAATTAGGGGCAGCATTCAAGCAGTGCTTTACAGCTTTTCGAACTGCATATGGTTCATATATATATTTTTTATGGTTAAAGGTAACCTTCCCACGTATTTTTTTTACTAATAATAATTATTTCGATAACTTCAACATTTTTGACTAACCGATATATTTTCGAAGTATTAAATTACTGAAAAATGGTTAATAGAGTATCGTCAGAATCGGACATTTTTATACAGATTATCAAATCTTTGTAAAAATAATAAAAAAATTTTCGCCAAACCATTTCGAGATATTTATCATTAAAGTGGAATGTCAGTATATCAAATATTGGTGTTTTTTTTGTGAAAAGATTTGTAGCTATTTGCTTTTTGGAAAGCAGATTCAAAATTTAACCTATTAGCGGACTGGCTACATTTTGTCAGGGTGACGATTTACCAAGATATTATCATGATCAACCTAGGGCCAGTTAATTTTTTTTTAATTTCTTGGCTAAATTTGTTTTTATTTATTCTTTAATCTAAAAATATTATTATTTCCTAATTTATCATGTAAATCACTTAAACCACAAAAGTATAAATATTTAGATTAATGTTATGTGTTTTCACTGATGATGGCTTATTGCCGAAACCAGTTGGGATTTACACATACACGTACAAAAATTAAAAAAAAACTATAAAGTATTCGTTAGCTTCAGTCAAGACATTTTTTTAAGCTTGATTTGATTATATTTATAATAGAGTAGTAGTTATTTTTTTTAATGTTTAAAAAGAAAATGAGGTATGTTTCACTGTAGCAAAACTTTCTTTTACAGCGGAACTTTGCGACTCATTCTCTATTCATCACTAGAAATATCCTTGTCATGCATTGGCTTGGTATAAAAAAAATATTTTCAATTGTTTGGAATTTTGCCCAATAGAAAGTAATTCAGCCGTTCATTTTTTCTGATGCTTTGCATAACCTGACCCCTTTTTATTCAATTTTATTATATTATTAACCTACAAGAAATAAAAAAGGTTTTTAGCTCTTATGATGTAACAACCTGCTTTTCATTAGAAACTTCATTATAAAACCGACTACTAATAAATTTGTCAACTACTAATAAATTTCCAATAGTTCTTTAATAAAAATCGGCTCAGCTGACTGCTGAGAGTTTTATACTTTGCGGCCACATTAGGTGTACCGAAATGAAGATGGGAGCTTAGTTGATTTCAAACCACAGGTTCACCTATTTGATTATATCTGTGCTTGCAATTGAGGGTAAAAACGCATTAAACAGGTATGCTGCCAATACACGGTTAGATCTTGTGTAAAATATGTAGGCAACTATTTACCTATTTAAATTTTAGTTTTGTAAAAACCGTTAATTTGATACCCAACGGTCCAGGGACCCTTGACAGATGGGGGCCCGGATGGCGAACACCACCAGGGCCAGTCCGCCACTGCTTAACCAAATCTTGCTTCATGCATACCGCATACCAAATTATGTAATTTAAGGCTACGTTTTCATCAAGAGACTATGCCATTTTTTGTTAAATGCAGATTTCTTATCGTTTCTATGTCTAAAGATGATTATACTATTATGAATACGTATACTAACAATAACATCAAATTTCGTGACGCGTTTATTAAACAAGACACCTTAACTATAATTCGTACCAGTTATAGAGGTTTTCTTGGAGTAAATGGTATGCAAGGTGAAGAGTCATTAAAGAATTTTAATTTTAAAAAAATCATTAAGTGCTCTTTATGTTAAAAGTAGGTATAGTTTTTTTTTTTAATACGAATTGATCTGTATTACAGTATTTTATTTCCTAATTAGTACCCACATTGTCTCAATGAGATATTTATTGTTAATATTGTTAACCTTGTAGGTACTTTTTATAAGGGTATATAAAGAATCATGCCACATATAGGCGTAGCGTGCATTCTCCCGTATCTTTCGTCTTCGGTCTTGCGCAGCTATTAATAAAAATTTTATTGTTTCGTCCAGTAGTTGTACAAAGTGCAATTTATTTTGTAGCATTATCGTCATTTATTTTTTGTATGTACAATTCAATTTGTCAGCCCCTATGCATAATTATTTATTATAAAATTATATTTGATGGCAATAGCAATATTTATTTTTCAACTAATTCCATAGTTTTTGCAAAGCAAATACCCAGCTGCTCTGCGTGTCCAGATGCACTAAATATGAACAATTAAAAGCATAAAAAGTCACCCCTACTTCTTAAAATATCGAAGGTAGACGGCGTGCGTGTCATTTTTTATCTACTTTTTATAAATAACAAATCATAAATAGGTATCTAGCATTTGACACATGTGGTAAAAAATCGGCATAAAACGTGTCTTCTCCCTGTGCCCGCTAGCTAAAAAATGTAGATAAGGGCCTTGGGGAGGATGTCATAACGCGATGTGGATGTTGAGATCAGAATTTTTTAAAACACATGGGTGATTCTCACACGTGCTGTATATAGGTAAAAAATGAATTATGTCTGCTTCCGATCCCAGGCTATTTTTTATTATCAATATTTAAGGTATAGTCTCTGGGACTTCAAAAACATATGGTGCATGCCAAATCATCTGCAGGCATTCGCCAAAGTTAGCACTAGCAGATTATACTAACTGCCTTAGGAGGTTTCACCAATGGCAAACTAATTATGGAGTAACAAAATGTGTTTTACTAAAACTCGCATGGATTTGTACAGAAATATGTGTGCTCTTGTAACAGTTCTATTACTTGTACTGTAAAATTAGATATGAACCATTGTTTAAGATAAGTCACGTAAGAAACTTCTTAATATGCAAGTTGTAGTGACCACCCAATTGTTTCAGGTGCTAGATTCAATTGTCTCGAAGCCGGCCACCTAGGGTGGGACAACTCATGTCGGCCTTACTTGTCTTGTTTCTTTTTATTCGACAATTCATTATTTTATTGGGAATACTAATTGTTAATTGTCTTTTATACCGACAAATAGACAATCGTGGATGGAGGGATAAAGGGTATATATTAATGGGCTTCTCACAATTTCTTGACGTCTGCAACAAGAAGAAGAATACTACAATACCTAATGTTCATACATTTGATTTTAGAGAATTTGTGTATCGGGTGAGCAAATAAAAAGGTTTTTTTGAACTTCCCGGTCAGAGAGAATTGTGGGAGTGATTCGTTTTTTGATGAATATTAAAGTTACAAGACTTGTAAAATAATCCCAATATGTCTGTTTATCAGGCAGTCTGAGTTTCAAGTAAAGACCCAATGAAGAACAGTTTGTAGTTTTCTGGGATCTTTTTTAACAAAAAGTTTAATTAAACATGCAAAAATATTTCTAACAAATGAAAGCTGACATTTCTTTTTAATGCAGTGTTGTATTTTTGTTTTGTTAATAATAGCTAGAGTTGGCAAATCGGTCCGCAAGTCAGGGGCGGTGGCAGGTAGAGAAATATCCAAATACGTAAGCGAGACTTGTTTACTATTTTCGCAAAGACTAACATTTGATTTTAATCTATTGTTATGCCTCGTGGTGTGTATATCGTAATTTATTCCTCTCCGTTGTATTGTTGATAATTTTATTTGTTGTAATTTATTCCTGATATTAATTTAATAATAAAATATGTCATACCTGCCCAAGGGTAAAAACGGTCATACGCTGACAAAGTGAATACATTTTTCAGCGAATTCCCGGAATTATTTTACAATCGTGCTATAATAATTTGTAAGGTGTGCGAGACAGACCTGATGTGTTGGGACAAACGTGATTGTAAACGGCACGTAAATTCTGTGCAACATAAAACAAAAAAAAATGGCGTGTCTTCGACAACGCAGTTTATGTTCGATTTACTCTTAATGCTGATTACCTGTGATGTTCCGCTGCACATACTCGATAAACAACCATTTCATTAGTTCTGGAATAAATACAATCCCAAGGTGACGTTACCAAGTCGCACAACGTTGCGTAACTATGTACCAACTGTAAGCGAAAACATTGTAAATAAGATCATATGTGTACTAAAAAAATACACGGCTGTGGTTATGTGTTGAGGAGACGACAGATTATAAAAAAAATTATATTTTAAATGTTACAGTACGTGTACTGGACCCTCTTAAACAGACATTTCCACTGTTACTAACTAGGAAAAGACTAACTGAGTGTACTGGCCAAACAATTACGCGGGTGATGCTGGAGACGTTAGAAAAATTTGACCTGTCAAAAAGTCAAGTGTTGATGTTTGCGACCGATGGTGCTACGACAATGCATTTGGTAGGCCGTTCTCTTCAAGAACACGGTTGTAGGTTGGTACATGTTACGTGTAAAGTGCATGCTTTACGCCTTGTGGCAGAAGCTATTCGACAAGGTTTTCCAGAGGTAGATGCATTAATAGCAAGTACAAAAAAAGTGTTTCTTAAATCTCCTAAACGTCTTTGCGCATTTCATAGCAAGTGTCCCAGTATTCCCCAACCAACACATTCGATCCTTATTCGAAGGTGTTTCTGTGGAAACAGCTTTAAAAACTAGTCACAAGAACTATAAAGGATTACATGACGCCATACAAAACTTACAAAATAGTGCGTTCTCGCTAGCGGAGTCACTGCAAATAGACGACGAAGTAAATCGACTGCTACACTCAATGGGTGACGCAAAAAATGAGCCCGTTGGAGAAAAGTTCGCACGTGTGTTAAAGCAAGACACCGGTTTTACCAGATTAAGACAAATTTGTGATGGTACTGATGGTGCATCTGCAGTTCCGTTAAGTGAATTCAAAGAACATTTTAAGTATGCTTGTATTTCATCAATATATGTCGAACGGTCGTTCTCAATATATATGCATATTTTATCACCACATCGACCATTACTCTCGGAGACAACCATAGAAACATGCATGATGCTGCAAAGTTTTTACAGATCTTTTCTAGTTTGTGATAATCAAGTTAGTTAAGAGGGTAAGTTGTGCATACATTGTTATAAATTAAAACAGTTTATTGCTTTTATTACTAGTTAATTTCTTTAATTACACTTATTATGATGCGTGCGCCTATGTCCAGCGGCGCATTTTTCCCAACTCTAAACCTTATATCCAAACGGTATATACTGTAAATATCGATTTTTATCGCCAATATATTTTATAATAAAAATGTTATGTTTATTATACGTTTATTAAAAAACAACTTCCAATAACATACATTTTCCAACTAAACTATTTTTAAACATATGTATGCATTTTGACCTAGTTCTGAACGTTTACGTATGTGTAAATAATTTTTCTCTAAAACCTGTAAAAAGATTTAGATGCGACATTTCATATCCGTAATTAATATTTAGCGGCAATGCATGGCAAGTAACCAAATTCGTACGGGGTGGTCGACTCAAAATTACGCTCCCTCTTAGAAACGATTTATACGATGGAAATATTAAAATACGTTACTGCGCCCTATGGATTGATTTTGTTAAAATAGTTAATAAAAATAATGTCAAACTGTCAAACTACACTTGATGTTTTGTGTGAAGTTTTCTATACTGTTTTGCATTATTCATACATTCATATACAGGGTGATCCACCGAAATCAGCCCACCCGGATTTATGTCATTTTACCTCAACTTTAGACAACGCTCTTGAACAGGTCGATTTTATTTTCAAAGAGACCACTTAGAATCACTATTTTATCACCTAAACGTGGATGATATTTACCCCCAAGACTCCATATTTTATTTTATTTTTATTTATTTAAATACAAAATTCAACAGACAGGAGCCCAATTACAGGATTAGGTACACCAAAATTATGTATAGATAAATACACATAAATGATTTTGCGTGTTAAAAAAATTTTCTTAATGAAATATATAATATATACGAACAAAACCGAGCTCGGTGTGCAGTGGCTCAGAGCGTGACAAACGTAGCTGGTTAACTGCCTATCGATTCCCGGGTCAAATCCCGGTTTCGATTCTGGCAAAGTCGAAGGGTCTAGGTGTAACCCCTGTCAGAGCAGCTTCGGCTTTGGTTGGGGGGGGTTGTCTAATTTATGTGGTGAGTTTTATGTTTTTTAAAAAACATATAGAATTATGTATACAGATATAAATATACACTTGTACATATATATACACAAAAATAAAAAATACAGTAGATTATAAAACATTAAGGCGCGAAACAGAGTTTTTGATTACACTCTCATTAAAAAAAATATATCAACACAATCTTCAATTTTAGCATAGTTGACATATATGACATATGACATATGACTTTAATGTACCACTCTATGTTAACAATGAAAATAATGATAGGAAAACCAATATAATTACTAACTTTGCAACCTTCTTCGATATTCACCAACATAACAAAATACTTAATAATTCAGGCTGTCTGCGTCTGCTCGATATTGTTTTTTCGAATCTAAAGTGTGAGATTCTACACGATAATGCGCCACTTGTAAAAGAGGATATTTTTCACCCAACTCTTCTCGCCACAACAGAGCTTCTCTTAAAATGCACAAACTTTACATCCCCTAATAACCAGAAAGCCAACAATTTTAGGAAAGCCAATTACCCAGCTCTATATAAAGCTATCTCTGAAACCGATTGGTATAATCTACAAAACTTTTCAGATGTCAATTTAGCTCTTGAAGAATTCTACAACAGGCTTCATTACATCATAGATCGACACGTTCCTCAATACAGAACATATAAAAGGATTTATCCAACATGGTGTACTAGTGAAATAATCAATAACATCAAACAGAAAGACAAATATTTCAGCAAGTTCAAAAAAACAAAATTCAACAATTATCTCGAACGGTATCAATAACTTAGAGCTACAGTAAAACAACGGATCGATTTAGCTTATCAACAATATATCTCTAGTATACAGACCTCAATATCCTCCGATCCAAAACACTTCTGGTTCTTCATACAATCGAAAAGACAACAAACAAGAATACCTGAAAAAATGTCATATAAGGATAAAGAAAATGATAATCCACAAGAGATTATAAACGTATTTGCCTAATTCTTTAGTTCAGTGTATAGTGCTCAAGTAGCAGCACGCAAAATAACGATGTGACCCGATACAACAACAATTCAACAACAGAATTCTACAATCATGAACATTATCAATAAACCGGTACATTTTTAGGTCGTCTGCATCCAAGCTTTCAAAAAATATCATTAATAAACATTACGAAGAAGAGCGGTCCGAGTATCGAACCCTGTGACACGCCAGATCTTTGCAAGAAACTATTCGATTTATGATCTTGGTACTGAACAAATTGATGTCGATTCTCAAGATATAACTGTATTAAAAGAAGTAACGATTTTGAGAGATCAAATTCGTCAAATTTAGAAATCAAAGCACCGTGGTCAATCCTGTCAAAAGCCTTAGAAAAGTCTGTGTAGCTAGTATCTACCTGACCCCCTCGATCAAGACCTTCGCAAAGAAATTGCGTTTTGCGCACAAAGTTCGTTACAGTATATCAACCCTTCATAAAGCCATGCTGATCAATTAATATTAAGTCAGATGCGTGAGTGTATATAGAATCGTGAAGAAGAATTTCAAAAATTTTCCCGAAGTTACAAATAATCGTGATGGCCCTATAGTTCCCATTTTTTGAACACTGGATACACAGGTGAATTTTTCCATTTTTGAAGAAATCTCAAAGTACTGAGAATTAAATTGAAAATTATTAGAAGGGCTTCAGCAAATACAGTTGAACAATCTTTAGTTAGAAATGACAGAATTAGATCAGAGCCTATGGTTATTGTGGCAAGCATTACAAATTCCATCCCTATAAAATTCATTAGGTCCAAGAATTCGATGAAGATGACAATGATCGGCGTTTGCAATTTTGTGAGCAGATTAGCGAATGGATAATTAATCTGAACTTTCTTTTTAACGTTTATTTTTTTGTTTTCATTTTTCATAAATGGTACAGCCAATCGCTATAATTGTCGTTATTATTAGAAATTTAAATGTCTGGGCAGGTTATTGCGTTTTCGAAGCTTTTTTTTTGTCAACTTCTATTCGATAATTTTTTTTATATAATCAATATTTACAAAATTATACATTTCATACATTATTCAGTTATTTTTCCCCACCCTGTATATGAAATAAAAGAAATCGCACTCGACAACGACCGAATGCAATTCACGTTTCTACTTATTCTAATAAAAGTGATGTCTGTCGAATACTGATCATCTTTGTTTTGGATGTTATCTCAAGTTCGTTTCCACTTTTTGTTATTTAAATTCTTAAACAGACCGTATACTATAAAAAACTTCATTTACATTTAACCAAGGGATGAGGGTCGATAATATTCAATGATATTTTCATTTTGGCAAAACTCGAATAAGCACGTGCGTGTAAAAGACAGATGTGGCACATGAAGATTTGGCGCGCGCGCCAAATCAGTCCTTCCCCTACTTTTACTACAAAAGGCGTTTCAATAGGGGACACGAAAAGGTAGTTTGCCCTGCGGCTATGATTCATATTTTACATCTAACTTAAAACTGAAAAATATCGTGATGTGTGATAATACCAATGTTTGGAACTACAACTTTTATTAAAAGACCCTTAGTTTTCACAGGTATCTAGATACTTTGCCGTTAAAAGACTATCTTCAGGCGAATTGTACACCGTAAAGATAGCTTTTAAATATATAAAAATATTTTCAGAAATCTGTAAATACTTAAAATAAGTGCCAAGCTTTTGGAAGATAATGGAAGACACAACTCGAGCATTCTTTTTAAATATTTTCTAGAAAAATATTTTTAACGAGAAACGTTGAAAAGGTACAGGAAAATTGTTTTCCCAGTACGTGCGTCATCATAGACAAAAAAAGAGTTACCAGTCTTAGAAAACATTTTTATTAAACTATAGCTAGCTGTCTTTAGTGGCAAAAATGTACCTTGTGATGAATTTGAGAGTGGCGGCTATGGGTTTTACGCAACATTTTCACACTTTAGTGACCCTAGTAACATATGCCTATTGTATAGACTGTCAGACAATGGTACAAGGTATTATACAAAAAAAAAAAATCATCAGAAGTTGAACCTTGCTCTTGCTTAAGAAGATTACTAACTAACAAAACGAACACAGTTCAACGATGCCCCAGAATTAGTACAATTATTAATGCTGCCATATGTTTTCGCATTTTTAGGAGGTTTATTATAATGAGTTAACTTTGGCAGTATTACTGGCTGCATTATTATACCAATAAAAATAAAACCTGTCTGTAAGTAGTTAGCTTGACGTTCAAAAATAACATGTGTTTAAAAACATTGTAACAAAACATAAAAAATAATAAAACAACAAACACTAGTGGGTGTCACTTGTTGTATAATTTTTTGTGGGCTACTCTGCGTGTGTGCGGAAGTAAAAAATACCACATTTAATATTGTTTTGGTATTCATAAAATACTTACAACTCAAGTGCAATTTTTTTTGTTATCTAACACATTTTCGGGGACTCCCGCATTGAAAATGTATGAATTTCGTGGCAGAGGAGATACAACTACATGTGTAGAGTCTAAATCTTTAATCCATGGTTTTTTTCGAAAGGCATATTTATACACTTTTTTATTGCAACAGAAAAATATAAAATACATTGTGAAATTCATGTATTTTTATTGTCATTGCCATCTATTATTATTTACCTAAAAAGATGGAAATCGGTCCATCATTCCCAGAAGAATTTTTCAACATTTAGACATGTTATTTATTTACTATCTAAATTAACAAAATGTCGTGCGTATATGTGTGTTTTAAATCACGTAAAAAACACGTTGCCTATTAAAGCCAAAAATGCCAAATTTTGCATTTAACTTGATACAAGGACAATGGTAATGGTAATGGTGGGGGAGGCTGACGCCTGGCAAGTAGGCCGCAGATGGGCCCTTTTTACCAACCCCCAGCTGCCCCCTCAGCCATGTGCTCCTCTTGCTCCCTCATCGAATCTTTCCGACCTTCTGATGAAGGTCAGGATGTCACTCATTGCGAGGGAGCTCATCTTCTCCCTTAGAAGCGCCTCAGAACCGAATATACTGTGTCTCAGGCGCCCAAACGCTTCACATTGTCCCAGGAAGTGGTAAGATGTTTTTTCATCACTCCTGCATCTTGGACTGTAGAGTCGTCCTCAATACCTATCAATGATAGATGCCTCCTAAGTCTGCATTGGCCTGTCAGAACTTCGATTAAAAGATTCAGAGTTTTTCCACTCCGTCCCAGCAATCAGGCCGATCTCGATTTGTTCGGCCCCGTCACAAAATCTCGGGTTTGCCTGCAGGCCCTGTTGGTCCTCCAGTGCTGCCTCAGTGTCTCGTGGGCCCATTTATTGAGGGCCGTTGTGACCTGCCTTCTTGAAACGCCTAAAATAGGCTCGGGCCCGATACAGGCCCCGAGTCTAGCCAATTCATCGGCCTTCTCGTTGCCTGGAACTCCCATATGTCCCGGGACCCACACCCGTCTCACTTGTTTAAGCCTAGCCAGCTCTTCTAGGGCATCCCCACACTCGTGGACGAGAACTGATCCCTTTCTGGGAGAAGCACACCGCTTTTAGAGCAGTCTGGCTATCGGAGCAGATGTATATTATCTGTTCCGCCCCATTCCTAATCTCAACCTGACCCGCCACCGCTAGGATGGTGTGAACCTCTGCTTGGAAGACCGTGGTGGACGTGCCTAGAGCAAGGCTCTCCAGTACTTCTTTGCCTTCCAGATATATTCCCGCTCCGGAAGATACAATGACAAATTACTGTAACGACCAATTTTTGTTTGTTACGTTTTCTGTATTATTTATAAAAAATAATATACTCTTTTGATTATTCTTATTATCATACTAAAAATAGTGGCCATATAGGAAAGTTTAATACAAGTTGGTTTACTAAACTAGAGATGCTGCATACTTAATCATGATGACGATTTTGCAACATATATTAATTAATTTTAAAATTTACATATACCTTCTATTACTCATCTCACATGTGGATAAACGAGGATTTTAATTTCATTGATATAATGCTCAAGGATAATTCAACCGGTACTTAACTTGTTGTCTTATTCCCATATATCTCGGTAAATTTTTTAAAAATTTGCTGTGACATATCACATACAGTGCTGTCCATATGTATGGAATAAATTTATTTTAAGAGTAATTTTATGAACTTTTAGGAAAAATCCTGAAACAGATCGATTTTTAATTTAAAATTGCCATTTTCTAGCATGAAATAATACCCCCCTCGTTCACCCCCTCTGAATTCTGACTACCCCCGAAAATTTTAAATTAGAAGCGGATCGTACGGCACCTCGTTCGAAAGGGATTTTGATTCTCTACTCAGCAGTATAATTTTTTTTTAATTTGGGGCATTAATTATTGAGAAAATTAATTTTGAAAATGTAAAATTTTTTGAATGTCTTGTGAACTCAGTTGAGGTATTTTTTTGCTAAATTATTGGTTTTGAAGGAAAAAATTAAACTGATCTGTTGTTGTTTTTAAAGTTTTTAATACAAAATTGTACCCACCTCAACCCTTTACATAGAATGAAATGCAAAATTTCACATAATATTGAGAATGTATTTCCAATTTATTTATTCGTAATTTTTATTTCAATAATAATGTTAACAAGTAATAACTTAATTTAATTAACGTTCTGCATGTCTTCGTTAGGAACGCATGCAAATCTTGCCCTTTTATTGATAATTTAATCTACCTTTTGACAGTTTTTGCCAACAATTAGCTTTTGTTAATCTGATGCGCTTTACTTGTTATTGAGGTATATTCCGTTCAGGTATATTCGACCTAATTTACTGCTGTTTTCACGTGGGTTAGATTAAATATATTGTGTCCAAATTAAATAGAGTTGTAGCCGCCAGCGGCTACTGATTACATGCGAAAATATGACCGATGTAAATCAAGCCATTTGAAAATATGCCAAAGAAACTTTTTTTTTTTTTTAACTTTGAAGGCCCATAACTCTGCAGAGAAACATTTCCGGACCCATGTTCATATTTTCTTTAAAATTCCTTTCTACATTACTTAGGAGACACCCTGTATTAATAAAGTACATTCGTTTATTTCTTTTGTTGTTATGCTGCAAATTGATGGTTCTTCCCACATCGACTAAACTTACATTTTTGTTCGTTTTTTTTTTATACTATACATAATCAATCTACTAAGTATATGTATAAAAATAACTGAAATTATAATAAAGGTTGTTTAAATACATACATACAAAAACAACTTTTTCTCTGTGACATTTGTCAAGTATCTATTTGTGGTCGATTTTTTCTTGTTTGATTGACATTTCGTTTTGACTGGAAGTTCAATATTGGGAGACGCTAATGGCGCAATAGCAGTTTATAAATTTATATAATTTGTAAAAGTGTGAATCACTGATGTATTCACACATCCTGAAATTACTAAAATTCTTAGAGAAACTGTTAAACATATGTGAAATTTGGCATACTTCTGTGTTCTCTATACTTGCATGTTTATGAATAAACATCATGTGTGTATTTTACAGCACTTTTTACTGCCAAATGCACGTGCCAACTAACTACTTATTGATATCATACGATCTTCTCAACAAATTAAAACAAAAGTGTTCATAGATATGTTAAACAAACTAGACTACAAACAAGATTTTAACAAACCGGTGGAAACATTTTATTTTCAATACCTCACCTATGAATCATGAATAAAAAAAAATGGAATCAGATCAGGAGAGTTAACTGGCCACTCTAAAACCAAAATAATTTATTGTGGGTTATTCTAAGTACACGTTATATGCTGTACAGTGTAAAAAGTTCATGAACAAGTTTTTTCATGAAATATGCACTAATGTTACCCTTGAAATTCTTGGTCAGAGTTTATTGATGTAATTAAACTAACACTCTGATTATTAGAGACACGCTAAGTTTTGTTATATTTAAGAAAATTTTTTGTAAGAAATGGTTCACAGACAATAGACATGAAGTCTAATTTTGTCCATGTTTATCATCGATTATATAGCGGACTTTGATTCCTATAGCGATGCAGAGAATCCTTCTTTTATTTCAAATGAAAAGGTTCATTAATATAAGCTTTGGTAGAAATCCCTGTATATTACAAAAAAATTGATAGTCACATACGGCATTGAGAATTGCATCTGTCATTAGAGTTTTATTTTTTATAGGTAAAAATGGTAGAAAATCAATGGTATTGATAAACTAGCAGCTGATAAAAACACATGGTAACTTAAAAATTGGTAGTGAAAAAACCATCTGCCTCATCGGACATGATTTGGTAAAATATATGAATACAGATAAAGAAAGGAAAGGGTTGATGTTCACTGTAAGCAAAAAGAAGTAACGGGTCAACATCTGACGACTTGAGGATCCAAATCAGGACTGCATCTGTTGTGCAGATGGTTAGTAAACTTCTAAAAGACCTGATACCTTTGCGCAGGGCCCTCGCACCTTCAAATAGGTAAATTCACTTGATTTCGTTCTTCCAATAGTCGACGCAGGACCGTGCTAACAAATTATATATATACACATATATATATATATATATATATATATATATATATATATATATATATATATATATATATATATATATATATATGTATGTATGTATGTAATAAATGGAAAATAGTAAAAGCTACTCTTTCAATGTCCACTACCTACCACTAAAGGATTGGATCCCAGTAATTATTAAAGAATTACTTAAGCAGGACTCCCTTTTGTAGGTTGGTACACTGTAGTCATCATAGACCAGTTTCGAGGTTATTACCTCTCGTCAGTATGGCATAGGCAAGACCAAGACAGTTCACCTACCAACAAAGCGAGTCAAGCTCCAGATAATCTCTTCAATACACCATAGCGACTTGAAACCTTAAGGCGCGTCTCCCTCTAGTGGCAGCTTATTGTAATCACTTTGTGTAGCGCGGACTTGCCAACTACATGAATCAAAAGTATTAATAGAGGTAAAAAAAAAAATGGAAAATTGTAAAAATTACTATTCTAATCTCTTTAACACTCTAAACCACAAAGGCAGAGTATATTTGCATTGCCAATGAATCTCATCATTGTACAGATGCAGAAGCCGTGATTACGACAGGCTACTGCTAAAGTCTTAAAGTTTCAGGTTGCTGTTGTGTATTGATCAGATTAAAACTGTGTCACATCAAGTAATCTTTAAAATATTTTGGTGAAGATTTTCTATCAAATGGTTTAAATTTCATTACGACTGGAGCTGACAAACAGGGAAATGTTTCGGCAGCATGTCGATAAACCTCAGTACGATGTCTTCTATATAAACATTGAAACACTGGGTTAATCTACAAAGCTGATATCGCATTATTAAGGTCAGCTGTTATTAGATTAGAGACTGAGGGATATCAACTGCCGGACCTGTCTTCAGGTGCTCATGCACTTACTGGATGCATGCCCCTTATACGTCATTTCTGCCTACTACCTGAGGCACTCGTACGGGGTAGACCAGACACCAATGCTGCCTTACGTCCCCAGAGATATTGAGCCCGTTGTCGAGAACGAAAAGGTCTGTATTCACTGGACTACTCATTCCCGACTGTCAGGCGATTCCAAGTCAATAAATCTGATATATTCCTCCTCGACAATCAAACCAAGATGATGTATGTCAGCGAATTCTCGGCACTTGCCTAGAAAAACATCTCGAAGGAGGAAAAAAACGGACCAAATATCGCAATCTGCGGTATGTACTCCAAATGCTGTACCTAGGCTACTCGGTCAAGATGGTTGTCTTAATCATCGGTGTTCTGGGAGGAATAAAGCCTACGCTGCTCTCGAAATTGAAATCATATCAGCCTGTCAGAAATCAGCTGAGCGACTGGCAGGCCAACCTCAAAAGGCGGTCATTCTCGGTTCTCTCCATCTGCTTAGAATCATGATTCTGAAGTCTACAGCTACTAACCAGGCAGAATGTGGCTGTAATTATTTTCTGGTGTGACTCCTGTGGGGTTCGGCGGCCAGAAGAGGACTATGCAGCGCTGGATAAACCAAGACGAAAGAAAAATGTTTTGAAACATAAGATTCCATCGTGACATATTTGTTTGGATATTATTACTCG
The DNA here is from genome assembly GCA_029963845.1 of Rhamnusium bicolor. NCBI lineage: Eukaryota > Metazoa > Arthropoda > Insecta > Coleoptera > Cerambycidae > Rhamnusium > Rhamnusium bicolor. The sequence goes on from JANEYF010005770.1 coordinate 1,558,982, forward strand.
AAAACGGTTGGCTCTTCGACAAACGTTTATGTAACAAAATGAGATTATTTTGCGGTGTTCTATTAAATTTGGCAGATTCAGATTACTTTCGGGACACCTTCCCTGCGTTTACTTTTAGTAGATATTTGCTTGGATATTATTTAAATTATATATATTTTTTATTATATATTATAGATGAAAATTGTAGATGTAGGCCATGTCATACTATAATGTAATGATAATCAAGTACGAAGTGCGGATTTTATTTTATTGTTTGATGTTAGGTTTCTAACTGTCCCTTAGTCCGGTTCTGTGCACATTTTATACCTGTATTCCATACCATCCGTGTGCCACATTTCAGCTATATTATTTTACCTTAGTTCATCACGTGATTGTGTACTTTTTAAACTTTCTGCCATATGGCTGGTTTTTCTAAAAGCTTAATATTAGCACCTTTTCAAGAAGTCTTTATTGTCACATGAAATTAATTACCGAAAACAGATACAGGCTTAGTAAATATATACCTGGCGGTGATTGTATAATGCGGAGATATTCTTATATTTTCAAATAAACTAAATTGTGTTTTCTTCTGTGAATATACAACATAGGCCAAAAAGTGTAACGCTATTATACTTTTAAGTTTAAATGAATGCCAGTTTTACACATTTAGAACAACAATGAGGTTCCTTAGCGGACGTTCCTGAGAAAATCGCTTTGTTTTAAAATAGCTGGCACTTTATCTCTTAACTTTTGAAAAAAATGTTAAACCACGTAGTAACTCGCTGGATCTCCAGATTTGATTCCATCAGACTATTTTTTATGCGAGGGCTTACGGTAGGCCAAAAAATGTATTATTTAAAACGGTGGATATGGCTGGAAATGAGGTCAATTAACACTGGATGTTATAAATTTGTTTTAAGTATAAATCATTGTTTATTTTTGCATAAAAAAGCATATTCGTTTTATTTTATCTGAATAAACTGTAAAATCGGGCGTTGTAAAGCACTTAATTTTAGTCCATAGGTATAAGCTTTACTATGATGTTGATGAGACGGATTATAAACATTGTTATATAAATTATTTTAAATCCTAGTATTCTGTTTTTTGAACACTTCGTTCCCATGATTGTGTGTTCACCTTGCCACCGACCTAAACCCTTTAGCACATTGTTTTTTTTTTCTATTTTTATAGAAATGCAAAGTATGGGAAACGTATGGCTGATGGGGGAGTCGAGAAAAAATTTACCTGTGCCAAGTAATAAATGTGCAGGTAAACTTTTATATAATAAATGTAGGTGTAAAGATTCAGTCGACAGCATCTGTTCCCTCGATTCCCAGGGATACAAGAGCATGTGCTTCGCAGATTTTTTTTAAGGAAACGTACAAAAAGCAGGTGCCAAATATCCATTACTTTACGGAGAAATGTAGTTTCATATGGTATGTTTTTATATATACAATGTGAATCGTTGGGAATTGGAAATCTCGAGGCTGGAGTTACTGGAGATCACAACATAACGATTGAGCCCAACATGTCATATACAAATGTTGCTGGTTTAGGAGATACAGGGTGTTCACAGTTAAAATTTTATTTGGAAATTTCTCAATAATATTGAGTTTTCATAGTATCAACTTGAAAATTGGCAGCGTTACGTTTATTACGTTATTATTTTTCTGTCTGTGCTATTTCTCTTAATTATTTATGATTCATCCGACACCCTCAAAATTATTGAGAAATTTCAAAACAAAATTCTAACTTTCAACACCGGTATCTCTTCAACCAGCAACATTTGTATGAGGCATGTTAGGCTCAATCGTATTATTTTGGTATCTCGTATCTCCAGATTCAGAATTTCCTAAATTTCCCATTCTTAATGAAACACCTTGTATTATATATATATATATATATATATATATATATATATATATATATATATATATATATATATATATATATATATATATATATATATATGTATATAATCGCCAGGATTTCATTTCGAATTCGTTCTTTTAAGGTCTCAATGGCATTTGGTCTGTTGAAGTAGACCGTACTCTTCAGATAATCCCACAAAAAAAACTGGCGTGAGGCGTGATGTCAGGTGACCGTGCCGGCCATTCAATTGCCACCCAATCCGGCGCCCAGAAAAAATGTCGTTTAGGTAATCCCGCACAGTAATGCGGTAATGAGGGAAGCTTAATCTTGCTGGAACCACAAAATATTATTTGGAACATCAGGGTAGTTGTAATTTGGGTACAGCACAGCTATGGCAGCAACGAGGTGGTCTCAGAGTAGTTCCAAATACTTTTCATCTGTTAGTGTCTCTGAACGAAATAAAGCCATTAAATTCTATTCCCAACAATGTCAGCCCAAACATGGGCCCAGGTATGTGCTTCCATCATTCATTATGGATTCTGGAGAGCCCAATAGCGATAATTTTGCTTGTTCCGCTATTTGTAAGATAAAATGTAGCTTCATCAGGATCATCTTCTTTCAACTAACTCATGAACTAAAGTCGCTTTGTACGGATGCCATTCATGTTTTTTTAAGTACTTCCACAACAGATTTCATTATTAGCAGCCAACGCGCGTGTAGTGCAATGCGGATTTTCTTGCAATTGCAACAACATATTCAAGCCCGCCTAGGGATCACTGGCGCAATGAGGACGACACTGACAGCTGCTCTGTAGGTTCTGCTAGGCTTGTCAACGCTTCCCTCGTGAATAAAGAGGGAGGCTATGGCTATCTGAGAATTCGGGATTCTGGGAGCTGGCAGTGTTCGGGTAGAGCTGAAGGTCACGCAGAAATTGATGGACTAGCGGAGAGAGAAATCCCCATTTCTATCCTAAAGGTGAAATAAGCGAAATACCAGTTAGGGTTGGAAAGGATATATACTCTCACTCATCCCAGTAGGGAGGAGTGGAGTGAAGGGAGAATTGACTTCCCCGGACTCTCAGGTGTGCTACACAGATGGATCTTGAGTGGTCACTAGACCATCCTCCAAGGCGGGTATACATCTGGAAGGCAAAGGAGTGCAAGAGAACTTGCTCTAGGTTCGTACACCACGGTCATCCAGGCAAAGGTTCACGCCATTCTAGCGGTGGCGGATAAGACTGAGGTTAGGAATGGGGCGGAACAGATGGTATACATCTGCTCTGATAGCCAGGCTGCGCTAAAAGCGGTGTGCTCCCCCCAGGACGAGATCAGTTCTTGTTCAGGAGTGTGGGGACGCCCTAGATGAGCTTCCCAGGCATAAGCAAGTGAGACTGGTGTGGGTCCCGGGACATACCGGAGTTCCAGGCAACGAGAAGGCCGATGAATTGGCTAGACTTGGAGCCGAGGAACCCTGTCTCGAGCCTGAGCCTATGTTAGGCATTACAAGAAAGCAGATCACAACGGCTCTCAATGAGTGGACCCATGAAACACTGAGGAAGCATTGGAGGACCAACAGGGCCTGCAGGCAAATTCGAGATTTTGTGACGGGGCCGAACAAATCGAGATCGGCCTGGTTACTAGGCCGGAGTCGAAGGACTCTGAATCTTTTAATCGGAGTTCTGATAGGGCACTGCAGACTTAGAAGACATCTATCATTGATAGGTATTGAGGAAGACCCTACATGTCTATGATGCGGGAGTGGTGAAGAAACATCTTACCACTTCCTGGGACAGTGTTAAGCGTTTGGGCGCCTGAGACATAGTATCATGGGTTCTGAGGGCTTTCTAAGGGAGGAGATGAGCTTCCTCGCAGTGAGTGACATCCTGACCTTCATTAAAAGGTCGGAAAGATTCGACGAGGGAGCAAGAGTAGCACATCGCTTAGGAGATAGCTGGGGGTTAGTAAAAAGGGCCCGTCTGCGGCCTACTTGCCAGGTGTCTGTCTTCCCCACCATTACCATTAGCATTCGGTGGTGTTGTACATCGCGCCTAGTATATCCTCGTACCGAAATTAGACAACCCTCGAATCCAGAGTCGAAGCTGTCTAGAAGGGATTTACACTTAGAAAAACGTGAACACACAATCATTCCACCGACATTGCTAGTGTCGGTGGCGGGATTCGAAATCGCAGCTACCATTGAAAGATTTATAATCACTTGCCATCGCGCGCTCTAGCTAACTACGCCACGAAGTGGATTAAGATATGAGTAAATTTGCATAATTTCATTATGCCAAAAAAAATGTACGACTACTTTTTTTATGAAACTCTGGCATTTCGTATCTTCACCTGTAATGTAATGGTTTTAATTTATTATGAGATAAGATTTATGTATAAAGGTCTACATTTTGAAGCAGAAAATGTATGTTTTTGGTCATAAATCGTCCTTTTAGAATCGATTAATGCTTAAGATATTCGAGTGTAGTCTTTTATAATTGTATTTTTAAGACATGTAAACCCCTATAAATTATAGGTATGGATTTAGGCAGTAAAATTTTACAAATATAATAAATCCAATTCAAAATTAAAATAAATAAGAGAATGTATGGCTCTATGCCTCTATAAAAATAGATTCCTATTATATAGGAGTGTGCTGGATCTATTTTAAATAACGACGGTTTCAATTAAATCTTATGAAATCAGTGCCTGCGTTTGACATAAACTTCGACTTTTAAATAGCTATCTCTACTTTATAGGGGAAACGGGAATGCTATATGAGGTAATAAATGAAACAATCCAGGTCTGTAGAGATATATTAAACAGGGTGCACTTTGATGCATTGAAATTCAAAAAATGCGAACTTTAGTTCAGGTGGATATTATGAGGACGTGCTAGGGTCGGGTAGTTGGTATAATAACAATGCTGTTCAGATCGTTTCACTTTACACAGTATTGTAGCCAGTTCTCGAACATCTGTTTTAAGAATCTTCACATAAATATTACCAATACGATGTTGCAATTTACGATCACATCACCAGATTATGTAAAAAATTTTCCAACTCTGTGAGAATATCACTCTCCATCCGCATACAATGGCACATTCCATTGTACACTACTCGGGTGGAGTATCATTTACCTTAAATTTGTTGAAGCACCAGACAGCAAAGATTTTGATCTATGTTGGCGTTCACATTTACTCCGTGAAAATTACTTATACGTGATATCAAGGACATCAGAAATCGAAATCATTATGCATTTTAGTACAGTAGTAAAAATGATATAATGGTGAGATTTTTTACCTTGTACTTATCTTTGGTATGTCACAATTCGGTTGTTCATATACTGTTTACATGCTTATAGTGAGTGATACCAAAGATGGTACCGGTTGTTTGTACCAAGAAATGATATCGATACCAAGCTTGGGTGTCGATATTAAACCATAATATCATAACGTGTCGAAATTGTCGTTCATAAACCACTTGACCAGACAGAACTTGCATAAAAAATAAATACATTTTTAACGCTGTGAAAGTGGGCGGTAACGGAACTAAATAAATTTGCCTCCGTCGCCCCTACTTTGATATTTACCCCCGGATTTGATAAATGATATTATAGATGCAGATGCTTAATGGGTGTTAAAAAATAGCTTTAGCTGGCACAGATTGCACATTAATAATAAAAAAGGGTGATGATAATGAAGTTTTTAAGACACATCCGCTGAAAAGTTTTAAACCATTAATGGCTGTTCTTTAGCATTAATTAACTTCCGCAAAGTATTTTGTTAAAAATTAAATTACTAAAGATTTTTTACAAGATTTGTTTTAATAGAAAATTAGCGTCCCATTTGCTACAACAATTGATTATACAGTGAGGCCCATAAGTAACGGATAAATTCGAAATATCTAGGTAATTTACAAGTTATGAGTAAGATCCTGAAACACGTCAATTTTTAATTCTAAAATTACATTTTTAGAGCATAATTTTATACCTCCCCCTTCAACCTCTTTGAAGTGACAGCTATCCGTTTAAAATTTTTAAATGGAACGAGGGTGCGTGTGATAGCTCAGTTGAAAGGGTTTTTAATTCTCTGTCCAGCAATATAAGATTTTTTTGAATTTTGTATATTTTTCAAGAAAATTAAATTTGAAAATTTCAAAATGTATTTGTAATGTATATAATCAAATGTTATTTATGCCTATGTGCCAAATATCTGTCAAATCTGACTTTTCTAATTAATTTTGTGTCATAACATTCAATTTAAATGTATCGGTTTTTCTGGTACACAGGTGGCAAAATACCCAACAAAAAGAAGTAAAAAGGGTTTCTTTTTACATATCAGAAAAAATTATACATTTACATTTCTTTATTTGCTACATCTGTGCAAACTTATGTTTCTAATTATTTATCGCTGATTGTCAAGTTGATCATTATTTTAACAATAAGTCTTTCGGTTACTCAAAGAATTGAAATTTTGATATTATTAGAATGTGGTGATAAAAAAAGGACGCTGAAGCAGGTATGCGAAATCTTCAATACTAAGTATCCTGACAGTCGCATTTCACAGTCTACGGTTAGTAGAATAGAAAACAAATTTCGTGAATTTGGAAATGCCACAGATATTCCTAAATCTGGTAGAAACCGCATTTTAGACGATGAAAAGAAATTGCATATATTGTTAGATATTCAAGATAATCCACATAAACCTACAAGACAAGTTGCCGCCGATAATGATGTTAGTAAAACGTCCATATTGCGTCTTCTAAAAAATTAAAAATACCGTCCATATAAAATTCATTTGGTTTAAGAACTTAACGACGATGACCCTGATCGCCGATTGAAATTTTGCGAAATCATGGCAAATAGATGCCAAGATGATCCGTTATTTATAAAAAACATTCTTTTTTCTGATGAAACAACATTCGTCGTAAATGGAACAGTCAACAAACAGAACTGTATATACTCGAGTACAAAAAATCCACATTGGATGATGGATGCCAATACTCAATATCATCCTGAGAAGGTGAACGTTTGGGCTGGAATTATAATTTCTCAAATTATCGGACCATATTTCTTCGACAGCACATTAACTGGCGCGCGTTACTTGAATTTCTTGCAAAATTTCTTAGTTCCAGAGTTAAGACTACTTTTCCCAGATGATGACAACCCTAATGAAATTGAAATTGAAATATTTGGTATCAGCAGGACGGAGCTACATCACATTTTGCATTGGTGAGAGCCTATCTGAATCAAGTTTTTCCCAATAGGTGGATAGGCAGACGCGGTGAAATTGAGTGGCCTGTCCGTACTCCCGATTTGACTCCGCTTGGGTATTTTTTATGGGGTTACTTAAAGTCGAAAGTCTACTTCAACAGACCAAATAACGTCGATGATTTAAAAGACGGAATGAGGCAAGAAATTAATCAAATCACCCCGTAAACGATACAAAATGTTTTAAAAGGGGTAGCTGTCACTCCAAGGGGGTTGAATGGGGAGGTATAAAATTATACTTAAAAAATGTCAATTTAGAATTAAAAATTGACGTGTTTCAGGATTTTACTCATAATTTGTAAATTACGTAGATAATGAATTTATCCCTCACTTGTGGACCTCACTGTATATTTCTGTCCATTAAGAAAATGGCAGGCATTTCTATAATGTGAAAGTTGCTAAGCACCATAAGATCAAGACGTCTATATTAATTATATTAAATAAAACATTAAGGATGGGTTATTATTGTACAGTATTTGAGAATATACAGGGTGTCACAACCAAAAGTAGGCACCCAAAATTGGTGAAACACATCGACCTTGTTTCCAAGGGGGGCATATTTTAATGTAATACTTGTAAACCTATCATCATCCCTCTACCCTACCCGGCCATCCCCTCAAAAAAATTCAAATGGCAAAGGGGGTCAAGTGATACATCTCTTGAAAGGTCTTTCAATTCTCTACATAACTGTGTATTTTTTTTAATATCAATGCGTCTAGCATTGATATTATTTATTTCTATCCAAAAATAACAATTTAAGATACTTAAATATCAAAGTCTCTCCTTAGTATCAGGACAACAGGACTGCAAGGAATTATATGGTTATCTATTAGAAGCATTGATATTATTCGCTTCTATCCAAAAACAACAATTTAAGACACTTGAATATCAGTGTCTCTCCCTAGTATCAGGACAACAGGACTGCAAGGAATTATATGGTTATCTACTAGAAGAATTGATATTATTCGCTTCTATCCAAAAATAACAATTTAATACATTTGAATATCAAATGTCTCTCCCCAGTATCACGACAAAGGGACCGCAAAGAATTGTATGGTTATCTATTAAGAACATTGATGTTATTTGCCTCTATCCAAAAATAAAATAATTTAAGACACTAGAATATCAATGTCTCTCCCTTGTATCAAGACAACTGGAATGCGAGGAATTGTATGGTTATATGGTTATCTATTACAGACATTGATATTGTAGTGTCTTAAATTATTATTTTTGGAAGCAAATAATATGGATGCTTCTAACAGATATTCGCATACTTTCTAGCATTCCAGTTATCATGATACTTGCGAGATAGACACTGATATTCAAGGTTATTTTCGGATAGAGGCAAATTATATCAATGCTCTTAGTAGATAACCATACAATTCTTTGCAGTCCCTTTGTCGTGATACTAGTGAGAGACGTTTGATATTCAAGTGTTTTAAATTGTTATTTGCCTCTATCCAAAGATAACAATTTAATCCATCTGAATATCAGTGTTTCTCCTTAGTATCATGACAATTAAAATGATAGAGAATATGTGAATATTTATTCTCACGATGGTGTAGTTGGCTAGAGCTCGCGATGGCAAGCGTGACTAGAAAACCTCTATCGTAGCTGCAGGTTCAAATCCCGCCACCTGCACTGGAAATATCGGTGGGAATGGTTGTATGTCCACGCTTTTCTAAGTGTAACGTCCTTCTAGACAGTTTCAGCTTTGCATTTCTGCAGTTGTCTAATTTCTGCGATGTTTGTTATTAGAGGAGCATCGATATAAGTCCAATTGTTTATCAAAAAGCCATCGACATATTTTAAGAATACTAGGTATTGCATTTTCTATGTCACATAGTACATTATTTTCAGGAAGAAAAAAAACAAACTATTAACGTTAAAGTTGTTGAAATATCGTTTGTATTTTAAATAAAAAAAGGGCAAAAAATATTTTTAAATGTATTTTTAACTTATTGCGTAACTCGCTATAATATGTATATCGAATGATGTTTATGGCAGAACTGTCTTTTTATTACGCACTTTTCGACATATAAGTTGCTTAATATCTTTATTAATTACATGAGGTTTCTGGTTTAACGTATTCATTAATTTAATTGGGTTTGAAATAACTGGAAAGACAGTTGTTAGGACCGCTGAGGTTTTTAATAATAATAGATATACCTGACAAAACACATCTGCCTTTGACTCTCGAACTTTAAAAAGGTATCCTTCCTTTACGCATTCAAGTCTCTGTCCTCTGTACATTTTACAATTATGTAGATTTTATTTCACTTGTATGTAGTATACATATCGGTTGTTTCCTTATTACATAATTAATTTAGTAGAGTTTATTAATTTAAACATTATTTCTGGACACACGAAAATCCTCCCATGATATGCCATTTAACTTCTCATTTTATCTAACAGGAAAAATGAACAAAACGATTGTAGCATCCGCCTATTTTGTATGAAATTTTTTTCACTGGGCAATGCTCAAGGTCTCAACCAAAATGTAATTTAAAACAGTTAAAATTCTAGCATTTCTTAATGAATTCTACAAATTAAATGGTATCATCTGCAACCTCTATAAAGAACATTTATGTAAATATGTTTCATTTAAATTATATAATAATTAACGTAAATTTCCATGAATGACGCAATGCATATGGTTTCCTTGTATTTTTTTCGTGGTTCCGCTTATGTTTCGTCGGGTCAATAAGTGTCGTGTCCAGCAGAAAGTAGAAGATAGAGCAGGTCTAGAGTCCACGATGCGAAGTTCCGCAAGCGGCTGACCGGAAGCCTTGAGTCATGAAGACACTGCGTCCACTCACCGAAACCAACGCAGCCAACTCCTACTTTCTTATGTTATTTCAAATCTTGAGGAGCCAGACGATTCGGTGACTACCCCGTCAAATTTTATAAGTACATAGTTAGTTAACTCACTAATAATGTTGATCTACAGTCATTAAAAACTCTATGCCACTTAAATGACAATAGTTTCCCCGGGAACAAAACTGAGGACACATGGAGCAGCACGTTAATTTTTTTATAAACAATGGGCATTGCCCACAAACTTTTTACCGAACATTTTTAAGCTCCTAGGGGTGAAAAAAAAAAAAGATTTGAATTTTAGACTTCTCGCAACATAAGCAGACAATGAAATCGAATACGTTACCGCCATTTTGCTAGTTGTACTTATTGTTTTATACAGCGTGTCCCTAAACATTTTTGAATTACATATATCAAAAACCAAAATGACAACAAACGTCTGAAAAAAATTATTAGTATTGTTATTCTCTTGGGTATTGTCACTGTGGGAGTTAAAATCGTACGTACGTACGTACGTTTTATATTGGTGCAAAAAAATAATCTTGAAAAAGTTTGATATAACACAAATTCGCGAAATATCAAAAACATGCTTTCAGTTTCAACCACCAAACAACACAAAAAATACGTTCGTGGTTTCCGAGGCCCCCTAATTCTTTTTTCTAAAATACAGATTTTGAAAAATTCGAGTGAACGTCATTAATATTTTTTAGTCTAATTCTTAGAATTGCTTAGGGCTACTTATATGTTAAATATCAACGTAAAAATTTTCTTCATAATGAATAAAATGAAAATAAAAACGCATAACCCTTTCTGGAACAATCTGTTTCACGATAAACATGCGTCAAAACCCACAATAAGTTAAATTCAGTTTCCATTTGACTGGTGGTAATTATCAGACTATTTTGGAATGGACGAAAAAAACTGTTCGCTTGGTAATTAGCTATTTCAATCGATTTTCCTTGAGAAACTCGCTCATATTAGTCGTTGTCTGTTGTTAATGAACTTGAAATTTATCAACGATTTTATAAATAGACTTTGTCGTTGAGTTTTACATATGACAAACAAACAGAGATTTTTATATACATCTTTCATCAAACCATTTTAGTTATTTTTAACACTCTGAAGCTTAAAAAAATTCTTCACTCTCGTTTCAATTTCAGTTTGTGATATTTTCTTATTAAGAACATAGTTAAACTTTGTATCTAAGCATAAAATCAATTTTCATTTTTCTCTAATTTATGCAAGTTTAATAGTCAGTTTCATATTGCATCTATTAAATGAAAGGCAACTAGAAAAACTTGTTAGAGATTTAAAAAAAAATACTGAGCAGCCCTAATTAGGCATTCAGCGTCGTAGAGAAGTGGCACAAGTATTGATCGATCGAATCCAAACAACACTTTTTCTGTCTGATGTACGTCGTCTGCCGATATTACCGATTTGTTGATCTTGTAAATAATTCGGGGTTAAATGTGAATGAAAAGTAATAAAATTATCACATCACAAAACTAGGACCTCAAGATTTTATACCCCTTTCAATTATGGTGCATGTGAAACGGCTATGGAATCTGCATGTAATACTTTAAATAAAATGTATCCCATTGAAGATGCGCCTAACCCTGTCCTTGTTTCAGAATTAAAAATATTTAAAATATGTTTGCAAAGATGCGGTTGTGGGAACCGAGCCTTTAATAAATTTGGGCCTACCCTGAGAGATTAACAATTAATGCAAAATAAAAATAAAAGTAAACTTCAGCTTATTTAGTGTTTTAGTAAAAATAAAAGAGCAGTTCAGGACTCGATCTGAAACATAGTATAATTGATATAATGATAAAGTTGTAATACAATATGATCCAATCCTCCTTATTGGAGGACGATTTCGGCCGTGATGACGTCTAGTTATAAGCATAGCAAAAGTATGGTATACATTGGATCAACGTTGTTTTCAAATTATATCCAAGTACACGTATCCAGTCAAATTACCAGACAAAAAGTTCTTATATCTAACTCGAGATTTTGTGACGAGGCCGTACGAATCAAGATCGACCTGGTTACTGGGCCAGAGTTGGAGGACTCTGAATCTTGTAATGGGGGTTCTGACAGTCCACTGCAGACTTAGGAGACATCTATCATTGATAAGTATGATGATGACCCTACATGGCCAGGATGCGTTAGTGATGAGATGAAGAAATGTCTTACCACTTCCTGGGGCAGTGTGAAGTGTTCGGGCGCCTGACGCATAGCATATTCGGTACTGAAGCGCTTTTAAGGGAGAGATGATCTCTCTCGCGCTGAGTGACATCCTAAGCTTCTTTAGAAGATTGGAACGATTCCACGAGGGAGCAAGAGTAAGTATATGGCTGAGGGGATATCTGGGGGTTGGTAAAAAGGGCTCATCTGCAGCCTACTTGCTAGCCGTCAACCTCCCTCACCATTACCATTACTATTATGTACTTCGTGAAATATCCTCGGATAGGCATCTGCCCAATAATGACATTTATGGCGATTCATTTGAGAATGTCCCATCAGATCTAATTCCCACGAGATCTAATTCCCATGACATCTAATTTCCATGGGATCTAATTCTAATAGCCACCCTGTATATCATGTTTCCAAATTAGTTTTATATAGACCGATAAAAAAAGTCCCAGGAAATCTAATTCCCATGGCATGTAATTCCCACGACCTCTAATTCCCACGAGATCTAATACTCCGATGCCATTTTCCCATGAGATCTAACGCATCACCCTGTATATATGTTCGGCTTTCCGGATGCGTTTTACCTTGTAACCTATCTAAAAACACCGATTTAAAATTCCCACGAGATCTAAAAATGTGACGTTGCATTGGATACTGAAGTAAAGCATTACCTATGCAGCATTCAGAGGCGTAGGAACAAGTAAGGCATCAGACTCACTACTACATTGATTATGCAAAATTTATACATATTACAATTCGTTGAAAGTTTTATTATAAAATTTTCATTCACACATTGTACCAGAATAATAATTAATTGCTTTATTCCTATAAATGTTATCTAACCAAAAGAGTTAATTACAATAATGTTTGCCAATATAAATATTTGAAAGTTTAACAGATAAAAAGTAATCTCTTAATTATTATACATGCACATGTAGAGATACACATGTTTATGTGATAAAGATCTGGATTTTGTGTTGACATCCACAGTTTGACATCCTTTTAATACATAATAATTTGCAATTTTAATATTCAGTGGAAGCTAATTGCATAATTTTGGGCACAGTATTGAAAACATTTTTGTCCAATTGTTTTCTTAATTTTTTTCTATTTTGTATCTTTTTTCTTGATCTTTGTATCATTTCATATGAAACGTATTGACTTAACTCTGAGACAGCAACAAAATTGAAGATACGATTATTTGATGACTTCTTATGATGTGATCGCTATTATTTTATACAAGGCGATACTACTTTCTATTTTCTTTCTTAAAATTAGCTAAGAAATACCACCTTGAAATATTTTAACATACTTAAGTTACACCCTGTATAGTGTAACTAGGTCTTCAAGTTTCAAAATTTCTTTTTTTTTTTTTTAATTTATAAACCATCCCTCTTATTTCTTGAACTTATAGAATTAATGTGGTATTGCCATTTTAGGTTACATTCAATTTGTATTGTTAGTTATTTATTTTTATTTTTTTATTTTTTATTTATTCGTCACAACTCAACAGGTATTTGATTCGTTAATATGTTGTTCGACATTAATTTTAAGTTTGTCATAGTTGGGTAATGGTAATGGTGGAGGAGGCGAACGCCTAGCAAGTAGGCCGCAGACGGGCCTTTTTTTACTAACCTCCAGCAGTCTCATCGACCATGTACTTCACCTACACCTTCGTCGAATCTTTCCGATCTTCTACTGAAAATCAGGATGCCATTCAGTGAGAGGGTTAACGGATATGAATTGAAGTTATACAATATGCGGACGCCTCTGGACGTTATGTGTAAGATGTCACAATTAGATCTTATGGGCATTAGATATCATGGGATTTTTATTTCGGGCTTTTAAATATCGTGGGATTTTTTAATTGGATTATTCGGAAAGCCGAACAGATATACAGGGTGATAAGTATACTGGTTAAAATTAGATCTCATGGGACTTTCTTTTCGGGCTCTTTAGATCTTATTGGAATTTGAAATCGGTGTTTTTAAGTACGCATCCATGATAATAAAACACATTCGGAAAGCCGAACAGATATACAGGGTGATGGGTTATATCTCGTGGGAAAATAATTTCGGTGTATTTAAATCCCGGGGGAATTTGATTTCGTGGGAATTAGATTTCGTGGGAATTAGATTTCGTGGGAATTAGATTGCGTGGGAATTAGATCTCATGGGACGCACTCGTTAACTTTTTCATTTACGAAAAATGAGCATTCATCAGAAAAAGTAGTTCGCTTATCAGCTCGCAAAATTGCAAACGCCAATTATTGGCCTCTTCATTGAGTTTTCGCACCAATGAAAATAGTGAATTTAAGGCCCCCCCCCCCTTGGAAATAAATTCGACCTATTCAAGTCTTTTGTCTAAAGTTGATCAAAATGGCATAAACTCGAGTGGACTGTTTTCGGTGAGCCACCTGTATAGGAGCTGTAAACTAATTTTTTGGAATTTGGTTAATATTGTCAATATTATAATATAAAATATGAACGATATTTGTATATCTGCATCTACATTCAATGAAAAAAATAGTTACTTAAATATATCGAAATTTTTTTTAATATTTGTTACCGATTAGTTATCTGACAAAAAACTAAAAATTTATGCAACTGTATGTTTACCCGACATTCATATATCTTGTGGTTTATGGTATATGAATGTAGATGGTTTAGTTATGGCGCATCAGTTACTCATTTAAATGGTTTAATAATTAATTTGGGGATCCCAATTAAATGATCCATTAAAAATAAAATTCCACCTCTGTTTAGCGCTCTAGAGAATCTATTGCTATTTAAAGATTCCAGACACCATGTTGCCAAATGTGAAAAAACTTGAAACAGATGTGTCAAGTTGATCTCCGCCTAAAAAAACATTCCTTGTAGATTTATGCTGTTTTTAGTTATTTTCTACTATTTCGGCCTTTCACCATCGTACTTATTGTCTGTTAAGAAGTGAACCGCTGACAAACGTACGTTAAGTTGCGTAAGAAACAAGTAAGTTTGAAAAAAATATACAAATTTCTACAGGAACAGTAATTGTTGGTGAAAAACTCCCCTTGCCTGCGACATTTTTACCTGTGACGTATAAAATTACAACACAGCTTGATATTGCGCTATATATGGAACCAGTCATCAGTTTTACCATCGCAACCTAAAAATTTCACTTTCAATTACGACTATCGATGGGCATAGTCGCAGGTATGTTTGCCCCAGGATATAATCTAGAATAGAATTCAACCGCATTAACACGACACAGCAAATAAAAAAATTGCAAAATTCTGTCAGTTGTCAACGGTTCACTAAAATTTTGTTGACTTACGTTACTCAGTTTTGAAAATTTGCTAATTTATATTAAAAAATATACCATGTTTTAACGGAATTTTAATCATACCAGCATGATGCCTATGATGGACAGCCTTCTTTTTAGGCTGACATTTTGAAATTAAATAATTGCAAATTACTGTTTTTTCCTTTTCCAATTCTTACTTTATTTTATTAGTTTGTTAGAATAAATTACCAAGTCTTCATAACAGTGTAACGGAAATTCAACATTTAACGAATGGCTTATAATTAGAGTTGGCAAGTCGTGCGGCTATTCAGTGGTGCAACAGCAGGTAGATAGATATCTGGTGAGGCAATGAACGGCTGGAGGACAAATCGAAGCGAGTCGCGAGACTAGTCCATTGTTGGGTGTCGTAGTGTTTACACGCTAATTTATTCTCCTCCGTTGTATTTTATGATATTGTATTTTTGATAATTTTATTTGTTGTATTTTATCGTTGATATTAATTTAATAATAAAATTTGTGCGCAAGGGTAAAAAGCGGCCATACGCTGACAAATTGAATAAATTTATCAGTGAATTCCCGGATTTATTCTATAATGGTGCTACAATAACTTGTACGGTGTACGAGACAGACCTGATGTGCTGGGATAAATATGATTGTAAACGTTACGTAAATACTTTGGAGCATAAAACTAAAAAAAGTTGCGTGTCTCCGAAAACACAAATTATGTTCGATTTACTGTTGGTGCTTATTGCCTGTGATGTTCCGCTTAACATATTCGATAAACAACCATTTCGAGAGTTCTGTAATAAATACAATTCCCAGGTGACGTTACCAAGTCGTGCAACGATGCGTAATTATGTACCAACTGTACGCGAAGACATTGTATATAAGATCAACTGTGTTTTAAAAAATACACGACTTTGGTTATGTGTTGACGAGACGACAGATCGTAAATAAAATTCTATTGTAAATGTTATAGTAGGGGAGACTGTTGTACCTTGGCCATAATGTACCTTAGAACAAGTTGTGGATATATTTTAAAATATAAAGTTGGATACAATTATTGACTTGCAATTTGGCAACAATGTTCTAAAAACTCAGTTTAGCCCTATCAAATGTTTGTTACAGAGCGCTGGGTGTTTACAGAGACAAAAAACAATTATCTATGTGAAAAGTAAATTTTTTTGTGATTAGTTTTTACTCAACCATTTTCCTACCTTAGGTTTCAAGAGAAAGTTTTCTTTTCTTAATTTAAAGCACGGTGAGTAATATAGGATATCTTATTTTAACGTAAATTCTAACCTCAATCAAAAAATACGTTCTGTTCGGTAAAATACATCCTGTTGTACCTTGAAACAAAATGTTATCTTGTACCATGGAACAGTTTCAAGCTACAAGACTATTAGAAAAGCACACATGCATGCTGAATGTTAAACAAATATTGTTTTTATAGGAGCTTTTCGATTCTTTTTCTAGATAAGCAATGCCTAGAAGCAAAACTGGAATAACAAGGTTGCCAGTTGATTCAAATGCTATTGAAAATACTGTCAATACCTGGTGATAAGAAAATTTCACTTCGCGAAGCATGTAAAGTCTATAAAGTTTTACTAACAACCCTATCAAGACATCTAAGAAAATTTAAGGAGCCAAACAATTTTCGTATTTGGTTAAATACGATGTAAAAAGAATATTTACAAATGAGGAGGAACAAACTCTTGTCCAGTACATACAAACTATTGCTAGAATGCAATACGGCTTAACAAATAAAAAGAAATTTCCACCAAAATGGGAAGATGATAAAATGGCAGGAGAAGAGTGGATACGTTTATTCATGGGTAGACATAATAAAAGTCTATCGCTTCGAAAACCTGAACCGACAAGTCTATCAAGGTCCACCAATTTTAATAAAACAAACGTAAAAAATTTTTCAACAACCTCGAAGATATCCATAGTCGTTTTGGACCAATTCCTCCGGACAGATTATGGAATACAGACGAAAAGGCATTGACAACGGTACAGAAACCATCAAAAGTTGTTGTGCCATTGGGAGAAAAACAAATAGGTAGCGTGACATCCGCGGAGAGAGGCCAGCTAGTAATGCTCATTGCAGCAATAAATGCAATAGGAAATCTCCGATTTTCCCACGAGTCCACTATAAAGATTTTATGACTAACGGAGCGCCACCAGGAACTACTGGAGCTGCAAATCGATCTGGATGGAGTACCGAAGCTATTTTCTTAAAATCTGTAAAACAATTTGCTAATGATGTTAAGCCATCAAAAGAGGAACGAGTATTACTTGTTTTAGACAACCATGAAACACATTTATCTGTCGAAGCAGTAGAATATGCATCAGAGGTTGGTATTGTCATGTTAACATTCCCTCCACGCACATCTAACAAATTTCAGCCATTAAATCTGACAGTGTATGGTCCATTGCAGACATGTTGTGATCAGGCAGTAGATGCATGGTTAAAAAATAACCCAGGAAGAACATTTGACATTTATAGCATTGCTGAAATGTTGGGAGTGAGTAGCCTATCCTCGAGCATTTACTACAAGCAACATTGTAAGTGGATTTAGAAAACCTGAAATTTTTCCATTTGATCGATCATTATTTTCAGAACAAGATTTTCTGGTACCATATGTAACAGATCGTATTGATCCTACAATAACGCACGCTTCCTTCTCAAGCACTGAGTTACTATAGTCATCAACAATAGAAAATTCCAATCAACCATTTGAAACTCCACCTACTAATAAAGACTCGTTGTCTAATTTAACTTTCATATCACCGGAGCAAATTCTGCCCTATCCCAAGGCGGCTTCTAGAAAAACTAATAAAAGGGGAAGCAAGCTAGGTGCTACCCGTATTGTTACAGACACGCCGGAAAGAGAAGAAATATGAAAAAATAAAGAAAACATAGTTGAAAATAAACACAATAAAAAATCTACTGTGACAAAATCAAAATGTAAAGTTCTTCAGAGTGATTCCGACGAAGATTCAAATGATATTAGTCTGCAAGACGAAGACGACGATCCAGAATCATTGCTAGATATTGTTGAACAAGAAATTGTAAACATTCAAGACCAGGATCAGTTTGAATCGTGCAGTTCTGAAATAGGCGGTTATGTCCTTATTCAGTTCCCTAAGGAAATGGCTGCACCAGATCATTTTGTCGGAAATATTGTTTCAAAGGACGTGTCTGATTCTGAGTTTCAAATAAAGTTTTATAAACGTAATGAAATTAGCAGGAAATTTATTCAGCAGTCGCATCAAACGTATGATGTTAATGAACAGGATATTATTCTTAAATTGCCAAAGCCTATCCCAATGACAAGTTCAAATAGAGTAGCTGACCAATTATGGTTCCCTGTAGACTTTACTAAATTTAAAGTAAAATAAATAACCGTTTATATAAAACATTTTTGGTAATAAACATATCTTTAACTTATATCTTGCCTCAAAATTATTAACGTTTCAAGGTACAAGAGATAATGTTTCATGGTACATCACGTCATAGTACTATGGAACAATTTTTATATTTTTTGTAATCTCACAATTAAAAAAAAATGGGAACAAATAATCATTATTGTGATTATTGGGTCATAAACATAAATGGATGCTCCATAAGACTAGATGATCAGATTTAAAAAAAAACATTTTTTTGTTTTTTTAAACAAAAAAAGATAAAAATGTTTTCCCAGGTACAACAGTCTCCGCTACGTGTACTGGACCCGCTTAAACAAACAATTCCACTATTACTAGCTAGCAAAAGATTAACTCTGAGTGTGCTGGCATAACAATTACGCGGGTGGTGCTGGAGACGTTAGAAAAATTGTATCTGTCAACAAGTCAAGTGTTGTTGTTTGTGACCGATGGTGCCGCGACAATGCGTTTGGTAGGCCGTTCTCTTCAAGAATACGGTTGTAGGTTGGTACATGTTACGTGTAAAGTGCATGCTTTACATCTTGTGGCAGAAACTATTCGACAAGGTTTTCCAGAGGTAGATGCATTAATAGCAAGTACAAACAAAGTGTTCCTTAAATCTCCTAAATGTCTTCGCGCATTTCACAGCAAGTGTCCCCCGATATTCCCGAACCACCACAGCCAATTCTTACACGTTTGGGAACATGGTTGAAGGCAGCTTTTTATTATGCTGAATATTTACAACAAATAAAAACTGTGATGTTACAATTCAATCCTGACCAGGCTGCAGCTATTAAGGAGAGCCAGACAAAATTCGAGGATATATCCGTTGAAACAGTTTTAAAAACTATTCACAAGGACTATAAAAGACTACATGACGCCATACAGAACTTACATAACAGTGCGTTGTCGTTAGCGGAGTCACTGCAAATAGTGTAAATCGAATGCTATACTCGCGTGTTAAAACAAGACACCGGTTTTACCAGATTAAGACAAATTTGTGGTGGTACTGATGGTGCAGCCCCAGATCCGTTAAGTGCGTTCAAAAACTATTTTAAGTATGCCTGTATTACATCAATAGATGTCGAACGGTCGATCTCAAAATATATTTTTTTCATCACAGCGAACATTACGCACGGAGACAACCATAGAAACATACCTGACGCTGCAAAGTTTTTACAGATCTTCTCCAGTTTATGATAACCAAGCTAGTTCATCAAGTTAGTTCAGAGGGTAAGTTGTGCATACATTGTTATAAATTGTGACAGTTTATTGCTTTTGTTACTAGTTCATTTATTTAATTACGCTTATTATGTCACGCCACACATTTCTGCCAACTCTACTTATCACTAAAGCTGGCCGAGGTGGCTGGAGTACAGCCACGGTCTTGCGCCGGCGTCACACGTACCGATTTAGAAGTGATTTACGCTACAGTCTTATTTGAAAGGTTAATGCGTGAGGTTGTACCTATAAATTATACATAATGTCAAACGCGCCAAAGGGTAAAAAACGACCGTACGCGGACACAGTGATTAAATTTATCGGTGAATTTCCGGATTTATTCTATGACGGATGCAAAATAATTTGTAAAGTTTGCAATCAAGACTTAATGTGCTGGCACAAAACAGATTGTCGTCGTCATATCAATACCGTGCAACATCAAAATAAAAAAAATGGCATGCCTTTGACAACTCAGTTTATGTTTGATTTATTGTTAATGTTAATAGCCTGTAATATTCCGCTACACATACTGGATAAACAACCATTTCGGGAGTTTTGGAATAAATACAATCCCCAGGTGAACTTACCAAGTCGTACATCGTTACGTAGATATATTCCAGCTGTTCGTGAAGACATTGTAAATAGGATTAAATGTGGATTAAAAAATACACGGCTCTGGTTATGTATTGACGAGACGACAGATTGTAAAAAAAATTCTATTTTAAATATTATAGTACGTGTACTGGACCCTCTTAAACCAACATTTCCACTTTTACTAACTAGTAAGAGACTAACTGCGTGTACTGGCGAAATAATTACGCGTGTGGTGTTGGAGACATTCGAAAAATTTGAACTTTCAACAAGTCAAGTATTGATGTTTGTGACTGATGGTGCCGCGACAATGCGCGTGGTAGGCCGTTTTCTTCAAAGAGACAATTGTAGGTTTTTACATGTTACGTGTAAAGTGCATGCGTTACATCTTGTGGCAGAAACGATTCGAAAATGTTTTCCAGAGGTAGATGCATTAATAGCAAATACAAAAAAAGTATTTCTCAAATCTCCTAAACGGCTTCGAGCATTTCACAGACAGTGTCCTGGTATCCCTGAACCACCAGAGCCGATTCTTACACGTTGGGGAACGTGGTTGAAAGCGGCTTTTTATTATGCTGAATATTTTCAACAAATAAAAGCTGTGATACTACAGTTCAACCCTAACGAGGTTGCAGCTATTAGGGAAAGCCAGACAAGCTTTCAAGACGTTTCCCTTGAAACAGATTTAAAAACTATTAATAACAATTATAGAGGACTACACGACTCAATAGAAAAATTGCAAAATAGTTCGTTGTCGTTAGTGGAATCGCTGCAAATAGTGGACGACGTAAATACACAGCTACAGACTATAAATGACGCAAAAAATAATCGCGTTAGTGAAAAATTCGAGAGTGTATTACAGAAAGATCCTGATTTTAGCAAATTAAGACAAATTTGTGATGGTGCATCTACAACTTCGTTAAGTGAGTTCACAGATTGTTTTACTTATGCCTGTATTACATCCGTAGATGTCGAACGGTCATTTTCAAAATACAATTTTTTCACCAAAGCGAACATCGCTGACAGAGACAGCTGTAGAAACATACCTGATACTATTATACTATAGATCTTCCCCACTTTGTGATGACGACAACCAAACTACTTCATAAATCTGTTTAAAAGGGTGAGTTTTACACAAATTTTTATAAAATGTACCATCAGTCACAAACATCAATACTTGACTTGTTGAAAGTTCAAATTTTTCGAATGTCTCTAACACCACACGCGTAATTATTTCGCCAGTACACGCAGTTAGTCTTTTACTAGCTAGTAAAACTGGAAATGTTGGTTTAAGAGGGTCCAGTACGCGTACTATAATATTTAAAATAGAATTTTTTTTTACAATCTGTCGTCTCTGTCATAAATAAAATAATTATTAATGTATTGTTTAGAAATCCACTCAGTATCAATAACACCTTTTTATATACTATGTTTTATGTCTTATCAGTTACTTTCTTTTGTATGTTTTTATTTATGTATAATTGGGATGGAAATAAAGCAGTCTAAAATGATCTCTTGTATTTATCACAGTCTCGTCAATACATAACCAGAGCCGTATATTTTTTAATCCACATTTAATCCTATTTACAATGTCTTCACGAACAGCTGGAATATATCTACGTAACGATGTAGGACCTGGTAAGTTCACCTGGGGATTGTATTTATTCCAAAACTCCCGAAATGGTTTTTTATCCAGTTTGTGTAGCGGAATATTACAGGCTATTAACATTAACAATAAATCAAACATAAACTGAGTTGCCAAAGGCATGCCATTTTTTTTATTTTGATGTTGCACGGTATTGATATGACGACGACAATCTGTTTTGTGCCAGCACATTAAGTCTTGATTGCAAACTTTACAAATTATTTTGCATCCGTCATAGAATAAATCCGGAAATTCACCGATAAATTTATTCACTGTGTCCGCGTACGGTCGTTTTTTACCCTTTGGCGCGTTTGACATTATGTATAATTTATAGGTACAACCTCACGCATTAACCTTTCAAATAAGACTGCATCGTAAATCACTTCTAAATCGGCACGTGTGACGCCAGCGCAAGACCGTGGCTGTACTCCAGCCACCTCGGCCAGCTTTACTTATAACTCTTATAACTCTACTGATAATGGATGAACGCACATTTTTTCAAAATAATTTTGCTCGGCCGGAAAATAAATTTGTTTCCTATAGTACGTACGGATTATATTCGTTTAGTTGTCCCACATTTTCCCTTTTCACACTGAAAAAGTATTTTTGTATGCAACTGCATTTTACCGACCTAATTTTTATTTATAGAAAAATTAAAAGTGTCTTATATTTAGATTAAAAATACATTCCTCTACCTGCATGCGTCAACTATACTAGGATTACATTGTATTACTTTCAAAAACATCTGTCCATTACATTATGAATAAATTTAATTAAAAAATGTCACTGTTTTGATAATATATCATATACTTAGATATGCACAAACTAATTACCCATTATAAAATAAGTGTTTCCGTTATCTGGAGGATATCTTTCTTAATGGACGGATAATTATTTTTGACTTTATCTAGATGCCTTATTTCCGTAGCTGGGTATTTACTCCCTTAAAGTTTAACATATGATAAGGGTGTTTGTTATATTTGAACATAAGATCAAATGCAGAGCAATCTATAACGCTATTATATTCGATACTTTGACAGCTAAACAAACATTAAGAATAGTGTTAATTTAGGGGGAAATAATCATTATTTTTCTTAAGATTTCAACTGTAACATATAGTTGTCTCCCCTAGCATAGCAGCTCAGAGGTTTAGTGAATAAATTGAACCGTGTCAAATATTTTATACCTAAAACGATCTTTCAAACAGAAACTATATATTTTTGTACCTATATCGTCAGATATTTTACGCTAGAACACGGTAACCATGGTTTATTAAATACGTGAAATATTATTAAAAGAATAACCATGTTATTTTGAAAATTATGTAAATAAAAAATATATTACAAAATCTTGTCTATAGATATTTATTTGTGAAATCATACAGTGTTTCCTCGTATCTTCTTTAGGTAGTAAAGTCAGTTCCGAAAATTATGCAAAACATATATTTATTAATTAAACCTCTGCGCCAGAAGGATTAGACAGACATGTGTCATATTAATGTTATTTCTATTTACCTTGTCTCGAAGAATCGTCAGCAAATTATATTCTATCTACAGGATAATTAGATCCATATTTATCATCGATTATAAACACACAAGAATCCGCTATTGTTTTATTAAACGGTGATAATGGTAAATGTGTATCTAATAATTATTATTCTGTAGATTTTTGTAACTGGTGAACAATCCGTAGAGAAGAGGTATGTAGAAACAACATCAATAAAACATGTCGTACGATGCAGCATATTAGGTTATGTCACATGATCTTGGAGACAATTCATGTACAGAAATTTAGATTAATTAAACGATCTTGAAAAGTGGCTTGCAACATTTTGACTGTTGCAGCTGCTGGCACGTTTTCCATGGAAGCTAAAGAAGCACAGCTTCCCTTACAAGAATCACAAAATATAATATTTATATTCTTATTGCTCACAATCTTTTTTTTTTTCGGTATCTGCAAAATAATATAATTTTTATCAGAGTTGCTTCCAAACCTTTCTTTTGTCTTTGACTATAATATTCTGGAACATTTAAATCACAAAAAAAACACATGATATGATACTATGTCGATAAAATTGGCAATTTTGTTTCTTCTCCGTTTGAGAAGTTTGTATTAACTCAGTAGTCCATTTTTTTTTAATTCTCAAACAATTTGTCAACCGATTGATGTGAGAAAAAGCGTCACTCGAATACTTGCGAGTATTAATTCAGTAATACGGATGGGAAGAAGTAGCTCAAGTTATAATTTTGATGTGCATGTAAGTAGGGGCCGGTCGATGAAATTATTTGCTTAATTATGGTCATCATTTTATAAAAAATAACCGGAACTTACACCTTAATAGAAATAATGACCGGAACCGTTCTTAAAATTGTTATGGTCAATTTCATACACTGATCATTAAATATGTATAAGAAATATTATTTAAAGGAAAACTGAACATTACAACTGTTCAAGAAATTTTAATAAAAACCATTATTAGACGAACCAATTTTGGAAAATAATTTGAATTTTTTTTGTTTATGTTAATTTATATTATATACTATATAGGCAACTTATTTAATCTAGGCAGTCATTTTGAAAATTGTTATGAATTACTAACCCCTTGTGACATTTTGGCATGGATGTATGCAGTGGCGAATTTAGAATTTGGGTAAGGACGGGGGAGGCACAACAGTGGTGTATTTAGGGGGGAGTAGTAATAATAACCCAAGCAGCAATTTTGCGACCTCCGCCCACATCTGCACAAAAATTAACGTTGTATTAGGTGTAGAAAGTTGTCATCATGTCACTCACGATCTCTGGCCGACTAGATGACGTTGCTATCAGTTGTTTGTGACCAAAGTAAAAGAGACACGTTTTAACAACGTCTGGCCGACTTCAATATATCTACGTTGGTGAAGGTTTTGGGTTATTGTTGACGTTGCGGAAACATAGTCATAAGACTGAAATATCAACGTATAGATCAGTCGTACTTTAACGTTTTATGGACGACGCATTGTGAATAATGTGTGCATTATAAAGAGGGCAAAAGAGGAAGAACTAAAACAAACAACATAACCTATAAATGTTCGTTGTGTTATTCTATTACAGAGTATTTGTAATGTTTGTGTTCAACAAGGTGGAGATATACCTAGTGCGATTACAAAACACGTTTGGCCTTCTAACTGCCTCGATTTGAACTTTCTTGTTTTTTTCTTTGGATTTGTTACACAGAAATATCTTGTTAAATTACTGCGTGAAAATAAATATTATTGACGAAAGTGACTACTTATAAAATGTTTAACATGCCAGTTTCTTTAATTGTTAATATTCATTTATCAATATTCACAGAAGATAGGTTTCCAAGTAAAAATATGTACTCAAATATATTTAAAATAAAAATAATTTTTGGAAACAATAACCCCTACTAATTTTGGTTTGTCTTGTACCTACTAGACAATAAACTATAAATTTGATTATCATGTTTGTTAACGTAACAACAGTAACAGTATTTTTTATTTGATCTGTTCCGTAATTATGGCATGATATGACTGTAACTAAAAGCCCTTGTTGAAATGGGATTTTGACAAATCTGGTGTCATGATGACGTATGTATGTGAACTTGTGTCCATTTTAAATGGGACACTCTCTGACATTTAAGGTGAGTAGGGCATACTTGTTGGCTTATTTATTTGTTAATTTCTGTCATGTTTTTAAAAGAAATGGTGGAGGTTTTGTCGAGAAATATAAAATATACCGCGAAAAAAAGAATATGTAGGTACCTCATAGTTGAGGTGGAATTTTAAAAATAATAAAATGAAATCATTCTTGGTATGAAACACAAGTATTAATAGAAAAAGTGTTATGTTAGCCGAAAATATTCCAAATAAAACATATCTAAGCCAAAGCTAAAGCGATTTAATATAGTTGTATAATTTTAAACATACCAAAATACTGTTTCGTCCCATTTCAAGGTTAATCTCACTATCAGCACTTTGGTTTTTAGAAAATCATATTTCTGTTAAAACAAACTACATAAATAAATCAGACACTCACTATATATTTTTAGTAGGTATAAATTCACTGAACAACACTCGATTTTAACAACTCGTTTTACACTTGACACTATCTGTACACAGTCATTTTCATCACTGCTGTAAACATTAGAAAATCAACCAGACACAGTAATTGATTTACCCCTGAATAACAATGTTCTTTCATAGGGATTCATACACTGAAAAGTACTGAAACATACTGAAACTTCATATTTCGTGTTTACAGAACAACGAAGGAGTTAAATCTTTTCACCGCTTTATATTTAGCGAAATAGATAGAAGCTCCAAGTTCCGACCTCTTCTAAGGAAGATATAAATATCTTGAGTCTGTTTAATGTACTATTTGTTTGGATTCATTCAAATTCAATTAAGTCAGGTGTTAGCTGTGATTTGATTTGTTTTTATTTTTGATCACTTTTATTATACACCGTTAACTATTAATTCATCAATACCATGCTCCCATATTTTCGAAATTATAATTAATTTTATATTAATTGTATGGAGTCAGCGGTTGGTTCTTGGTGAAACATACTTAAATAAACTAAGATTAATTAAGATAAACGCTTGGTTTTATTTCCACAACTAAAACCAACAATTTTAATTTTAAGAAAAATAGTTTCAACTAACATACATCGAAGTTTGTTCTGTTTCAGAGATATAGGGCGTTGAACATTTTTTTTTTCAACTTTCTTTTTTAACTATCTCTCAAACAGATCTATATAAAACTTAGTACGCTTATTGAATAGTTCATAAGCAATATTTAGTGGTACCTAGGCTATTTTAATAAATCGGATAAACTGGAATTCTTAGTTTTAGAGTACATCTACCGTTTAAACCCCTTAATCTCTTTTATATGGCACCATTGGTAATTTTTTATTATTTGTTTGGAATGGCTAATCAAGTCGATCAATCTGGAAACATTTTTGTTAATAGAAGATTTTCGATTTTTCTCCATTCAGAAGTTATTTTGCATAATTCATTCAAAAACATAATAAATAAGCATTGCCTAAAGTAATATTTATTTACTTAACAAAACCGAAAACTGATATTTTTTTCTACAAATGTTCTTGCTAGTCACAAAATTTTTTTTTAACTTGAAATCTGTTGCAAACAAAATTCAAAAAAATTCAACAAACATGTAAGCGGCTTACTTTCAAAGAAGACTGGATTAACCATTTTTTTAAAAATTGCAAGTAAACTAGATAAAAACTGGAAATTATTTTCGAACATACAGGGCGAGCCAAGACGAAATTACAGGACCAAGTGCCTTTTTTTTTAAATAGAATGCTATGTATATCAGTACATTTTTTGAAGCCTCTTTCTAGGCTCTATTCATTTCTATATTATTATTGGCTATCTCCCAACCACTTTGATGTAATGGTTTTTTTGTTGAAATAATGCCATATGCAGATGGATATTAAAAAAAATCACCACAGTCACAATTATGGGTTTTAAGAAAAATTTATGTGAATACCAGTTACGAGACATCTAATTAATGTCTTTGAATCATTTTCATTTCCTAAAAATGTACAGGGTGGCAAAAAATTAGTATTCAATGAAGAACTTTTTTAAATTGAATTTTCTCAATTTTTTCAAATGGAACACCCTGTATATTTTTCAACGATGTGATGTAAAAATGAAAAACGAACATTTTTTGTAAGTACTTCCCTATGGCTAATTGCAACCATTTTCGTTTCATAAATACATAAGTGTTTATTTTTCAATTAAGAATTTTTTAAATTGAATTTTCTCAATTTTTTCAAATGAAACACCCTGTATATTTTTCGACGATGTGATGTAGAAATGAAAAACGAACATTTTTTGTAAGTACTTCCCTATGGATAATTGCAACCATTTTCGTTTTATAAATAAATAAGTGTCAAATTCAAGAATAAACTTAAAAAAAAGAGGTTCCCTCAAATAATTCATTAGAGAAATTTATAATAGGTGTTCGAATGCAATTTTGAAATGAGGCCATTTAGTGGGACCATTTCCATTGAAATGAGTAAATAGTATTTAACCAGTCCTTTACTATAATGTTTTTTTTGTAATTTTTTTTGCTGTTTTCGTTATTCGACAAGCAATAAAACCTCAGTTTGGTATAAATTGTCGTGTACAAAGGAGCATTTATCACACTTATCGGTCGTTAGTTACAATTTGTATTGAATTTAAAATATTTGGAATTTTACAATATGAATTTTAATAAAGCGGAACTTGTAGACATGACTTTATCCTGAAAGAAGGCTTCCTGATGTTAGCAGCTTCCAAAACCTTCTCGATAGATTTCTGGAAACTGGAAATGTCGAATATAAAAAAAGTGAAAGAATAAAACGTGTTGTGAACGAAGAAAATGAGTTTTCTGTGGTGCTGGCAACGGTTGAGGATACTCATGTTAGTCAAAGAGAAGTGACCTCATTAGTAGGAATAAGTAGACGGTCTGTGGGTCGAATCTTAAAAACAAATAAGTTGCATGCATATCATGTTCAAATGTACCAGGAATTATCTGATGACGATTTTCAAAAGCGCGTACAATTTTGTAATTGGGCCAGAGGTAAAATGCAAGTTGATGTCAACTTCTTCAATAATGTTTTATTCACTGATGAGGCAACTTTTCATAAAAATGGATTTATTAATAGGCACAATTTCCACTATTATGTTTCAGAAAACCTCACTTTTTTATGCAAGTTGATAACCAACACAGATGGTCTATAAACGTTTGGGGAGGAATTATAGGAGAACATGTAATAGGGCCACCTTTCTTTGATGGTACATTGACTGGAGCTATTTATCTTCATTTTTTGGAAAACTGTCTGTCACAATTATTGGTAAATCTCCCTGGAAGAATTCGAAATAGGATGTGGTTTCAGCAAGATGGTGCTCCACCACATTATTACAAACAATTACGCGGGTGGTGCTGGAGACGTTAGAAAAATTTGACCTCTTCAAGAACACGGTTGTAGGTTGATACATGTTACGTGTAAAGTGCATGCTTTACACCTTGTAGCAGAAACTATTCGACAAGGTTTTCCAGAGGAAGATGCATTAATAGTAAGTACAAAAAAAGTGTTTCTTAAATCTCCTAAACGTCTTCGCGCATTCCATAGCATACATGATGCTGCAAAGTTTTTACAGATATTTTCAAGTTAATGATAACCAAGCTAGTTAAGAGATTAAGTTGTGCATACATTGTTATCAATTGTAACATTTTATTGCTTTACTAGTTAATTTCTTTTATTACAACTCTAGTTATCACTCCAGGTACTGTTGCCAACTAAAAGTGACATAAGGGATCGGTAAACACTTTACCGATCCCTTTTTGAATGAATTATGCAAAATAACTTCTAAACGGAGCAAAATATCGAGAAATAATCTAAACGAATAATCAAAAATTACCAGCGGCGTAGTATAATAGATTGAGGGGTTTAAACGGTAGATGGACACGAAAAATAAGAGACCCACATTACAATAATTCTAATATAATTATAAAAAACGAATGATTTTTATCATTAGTCATGATTTATGTTATTCTTCTAGAGCCCACAGACGGACGACCAACTTAAAATTCATTCGCTATAACCGTCCAGACATGCCATCTGGACACGATTTTGGATATTTTTATTTTTTTAATATCCGTGTCGTATATATTTAAACATCTACAGACAAAAACAGAAAACGTCTCGACTCGATGAAAATCAAAGTCCATAAAATGAACAAAATCCATAAAATAAAGGTAACTAAAATCCCTAAAACAGTGACAATTTCTGAGAAAAAAAGGGTTACGATAATAGTCTGTAAGTGTTGGTCCTTATTTTGGGACTTAAAACATGAATATTAAAAATTAATTGTTCCGAAGGTGTTTTAGGGGACTTCTGTAGGTTAAACAAGTTGAACAGACCTGTAAACTAAACGAGTTGGACAAACATCACAGGTCACAGCTTCCTACTCTGGTAGTTAAAACATTTTTTTTTAACTTTTTAGGAAAAATTTCCATTTCTGGAAAAATTATTTTCGATAATTAAGGCATAAACTTCAAAAAAAAAATAGTTTGGCCTAAATTATCTTTTACTTTTTTTTACCCAATTGTTTTATACATTTTTCGTTTTAAAATAAAATATATCAATTATTGGAAAAAATCACCGTACAGATTTCCGAAGTTACATACATAATTTAATGAAAGAAGACCACTGTGACTGTTTATTTTTGAATATGACTTTTGTTTGCAATTATATTGGTTCAATATCAGGGACGTGCGACCGGTTGCTACGAGTTAATGGTGTAGCGGGAGGCATCGCGACGTTCATGGCGGCATCAGGCACTGGACGGATTTAGATTTCTTATGATTGTCTCAGTATTTTAAGTGTAATCCGTCTGTTATAAGTCTCTGAACTTTGAAGAGGCTCTTATTTGAATCGACTTGTAAATAATCAATAACGAACTATGATGTTCAATCAAATTAATTACTATTTATAGATAATTAATTGCCTTTGCTTTTGGTCTGTTCTTAACACTTTTACTTCGAGCAATTCCCTCATTATTTCGTCTTGTCAATTTGGCTATCCAAGTCGAACATCTTGTGGCATTACATTCAATAATACCAATTTTGCCAGGAAAAGAAAAAAATGAATAGTTATTAATTAATAAAAATGATTAAAGACAAGTCCTGGAGTGGGTTGGAACCTTTGATGTGAAGATAACACTGACGTAGTTTTCCACGAAACACCAAAACACTATATACTGCACTCGACGCGCGTTTCGCCAACCAAGTTGGCATCATTTGGAAATGATTAAAACTAAACTTATGCTAACAATCTACTCTATTTATACCTAAACTATTGTCACCGTAACCAATGAAGCGGACTATTTGGGATAGGCCCTTTGTCACTATTCATACTATTTTTACACTTTATGATTTCCAAGCTTTCAAATGCATCCAGCTGTCTAGTATTTGTTACATTCCTAATTAATCTTAAATTGCTAATACATATTTTATGGTTTTTCTCAAACACATGTTGGGCTACACTAGACTTATCTGTTCTACCATATTTGAGATGGGCCATATGCTCTTTGAATCTAGTTTAAATTGATCGTCTAGTCTGTCCAACATATTTTTTATTACAGTCCTTACAGCTAATTTCGTAAATCCCCGACTTTTCGTTTGTTTCAATTCTGTCTTTTGAATTGCCTAAAAGCGCGTCGAGTGCAGTATATAGTGTTTGGTGTTTCGTGGAAAACTACGTCAGTGTGATTAAAGACAAGTTGTTCAGTCAAACTTCAGCTGAACTTCGTTTTAAATCCAAGGTAGGTAACGATTGTTTCAACAATGGTATCATTGGATTGTAACCAAGTTCAGCTCAACTTTGGTTGAACCATATTCGTACAACTAAACTTTAGAATTTAATGACTTAATAATTCAGAGGTATGCAGTTGTGATGTGATAATAAACTAAAAATAGTAAGAATTTAGAAAACAGGCAATCTAAGCGTTCTTGCAATATAAAATTATACATAAGGCAAAGGCTAGTAGCTGCTCAAAAATAAAACAAAGCAAGGACTAATGCCATACTCTAAAAACAATTTTGCAGCTACTGACACATGTTTCGGAGTTATTGCTTCTCGGCAGCGCAAAGTAGCTAAGGCATTGTATTTAGGATGGGATAAATCAAGAACAAAAACTAAGGCTGGGAAGTACAGTACACAGTACGCAATTGGTGCCTTCCTGTACGGTACTTTCCAGCCTTGCGTTTGTTTTTGTTTCTGATCTATACCATTCTAAACCCAATTTCTTAGTTACTCTGCGTTGACGAAGGGCAATAACTTCGAAACACGTGCCCGTAGCTGCACAGTTGTTTTTTTGGGGTATATAGCATTAGTCCCTGCTTTATAAAATTAATTAGTTTAAATTTAAATCAATTTTTAAGTAAGCAAAATTTAGTGCCCCTTATATTTTAGCAAAGAACTCTTCGCATTCCTGTTGTCATAATACTCTTTTTTCATATGTCATATTTAATATTTTTACACACATTTGCTACCAGTTTTTATTTTCCGATCCTCGTATTTTAGCATGTACCTCCTCTCGTTTCTGTTATCCCGATACTCCTAATAGATTTTCAGACGTTTTAAATGAACGAATTTTTATGTGAGCGTGTGATCATGGATGCTTAACGTCCAGGGGTTCAGATTCTATTACGGTTAAAATTAGCTTAATATTAGAACAAACAATCTGAAATTTTGCACATGTACTCCACAACTCTCTTTATGGAGGGATAGTTTGGGGGTTGAAGGGGTGACTTAATGTTTTAAACATTTTTTTAAAGGGCATTATGGTCTACGAAATTTTCTACATACCTACATGTCAAAATTTCCAAATATTTTTAATGAAAAATGTCTCTTTACCATTTTCGCACCATTGTATGTCGCCGATAGATGTTTTTTATATTTGATATCAATAAGAAATGTTGGTTGCCTAACTTCCAGAGGTTTTGACTGATTCCCTTGCAGGGCAATATTTCGCTTGCAATTAACACAAAAAATATTCAATTCAACATGTGAAATCCAGGTAGGATCATGTCTCATATTATTTTATCGTGCAACAACGTTTTTTGTGTATTTTTAACACTTGTACAGCGTCTTAAAATGTCTTAAAATGTAATTTTTATTAAGAAAGACACTACTTATTTTCCTCTCCTCGTATTTTAACGTTTATGTTATCCTGATACTTCTAATAGATTTTCAGACGTTTTAAATGGATATTTTATGCCAACGGATGATCATGGTTGCCTAACGTCCAGGGGCTTAGATCTATTCTATTACAGGGCTATAATAAGCTTAATATTAGAATAAAAAATGGTAATTTGGCACATGTACTCCATACAGGGTCACCTACAATATGTATATGTTTATCCACAATTCTCTTTACCGAGGGGCAGCTTGAGGGGTTGAAGAGGTGACTTAATATTTTATTTATTTATTTTTTAAGTGCGTTATTGTCTACGAATTTTTATGCATACCTACACGTAAAAATATAAGTAAAAAATACCTTTTTTTTACCAGTTTTTTATAGAGACGTGTGTCAATCAAAATAGGCTACATATGGAGCACTTATTATATTTTTTTCTAATGAATTATTTGAAGAAACCTCTATTTTTTTAGTTTATTCTTGAATTTTGTACTTATTGCTCAATAAAACGAAAATGGTTGCAATTAGCCATAGGGAAGTACTTACAAAAAATGTTCGTTTTTTATTTCTACATCACATCGTGGAAAAATATATAGGGTGTTCTATTTGAAAAAAATTGAGAAAATTCAATTTAAAAAGTTCTTGAGAAATAATTATTGGCCACCCTGTACATTTTTAGGAAATAAAAATAATTTAGAAACATTAATTAGACGTCTCGTAACTAGTATTCACATAAGTTTTTCTTAAAACCCATAAATGTGACGTGATTTTTTCATTATGCATCTGTAGACGGCATTATTTCGACAAAAAAATTCATTACATCCAAGTGATTGGGAGAAAGTTAATAATAATACAGGAGCGAAAGGAGGCGAGAAATGTTCTGATATACATGGCATTTCATTCAAAAAAAATGTTACTTGACCCTGTAGAATCGTCTTGGCTCACCCTGTATATTCGAAAACAATTTCCTGTTATAGACTTTTTTTATCTAGTTTACTTGTATTTTTTTTTTATTTCTAGCTATCGTAGAACTCGAGATATCGAAGTCCGACGCACTACTGCCCCACCCTGTATATTTGCTATCTTCAATAATGTTCAATTCCATTTTGTTTTTAGGTTTACCACATGCTTAATTGCGATTCGGGGCAGATATCGGTTCGACACCGAGGCGGTATTTTAAAGAGCCCAGTGCCGAACCAGTATTTTTCTCGTTGCGCCATTCTACGTCGTCAGCATTGGCTTGGCACCATATACAGCAGAGACAGACAATCTTCTTTCTGTATCAGTGGCGGCTAGTGAAATTTGGTTGTCATATCTTAATATTAAAGCATGGGTCCCAAATAATACTTTTATGCATGGACTCTCAATTTTGAAAAAAAGGTTGCAGTTAAAATTGGGGAAAAAAAGTTGCAAACATGGTTTGCCCACCCAGGTAAATTTTAGACAATTTGTAAAATATTGACTTTTTTTTCATTATCAGGAGAATATTTCACCGACACGTTCCAAATTTCATTAGAAATTTTGATTATTTAAAGAGTTAAATACACTATTTTGAAATTTACACAATGAACAATTTATAATAAAATTTCAAGGTGTAATTTTTAAATAATCAAAATTTGTTATTGCAATTTGAAACGTATAAGTGTAAAGTGTCCTGTATGAAAAAAAAGTTGCCAATATTTTACACATTGTTTAAAAATTACCTGGGTGGGAAAATCGTTTTGTCAACTTTTTTTCTCAAATTTTAACTGCAATCTTTTTTGCAAAACTTCTTCATTGAAGTACTAAGTCGGTCATTTATTCTATAAAGTGTCATTTTGGTTCCATGCCAATCAAAGTTCACCAACTGTCACTGTTTTCTATTGATATTGGAATCTTCCGTCTTCCGGATGCAGATCAACTACTTCACATAACCAAGTGACCAGACAAATAACGACACGACACTGAGGTGTATGATAAATCACCCTGTGTCAAGTCATTGTTTCTCTCGTTGTTTTTTTCATCTAGATCAACGATCAACGTTTAGGAGTGTTTTTAAGTAATTATGTATATCTGTAAATAAAAAAAATATTTCCATCTCTGTTATTTTTTAAATACCTCCATTTCTTTCTATTATAAACAGAAACGCAAAGAGGTACATAAGAATCAGGAGCGCAAAATAATTGATGTTTATGCAACCAGCATTACACAAAATGTGTAATGTTGGTTGCTTAAATCTTAAATATCTTACGCCTCTGATACTTTAGTAAATACTTCCTCGCGTTTCTGTTATCCTGGTACTCTGGTAAATTTTCGATTGTCTTAGATTTAAACATTTAAAATATTAGGATCACAAAACAATGCATATTTAGGCAACCAACATTACGCAGAATGTGTAATGTTGGTTGCCTAAATATCAGATATTTAGCGCTCCTGATATTTAGTAAATACCTCCTCGCGTTTCTGTTATCCTAATACTCCTGTTATATTTTCGGAGATAAATTTTTCAAATTTCTTAAATATTCAGATGCGTACATCTATTTGAATAATTCATATTTATTCGTATACCTCCTCGCGTTTCTGTTATCCTAATACTCCCGTTACATTTTCGAAAGTAAATTTTTCAAATTTCTTAAATTTTCAGATGCGTAAATCTATCATTGGTACCAGGATAGCAGAAATGCGAGGAGGTATTAAAAATATCAGGAGCACAAAATATTTCGAATTTAGACGACCAACATTGCACATTTGGTGTAATGTTGGTTGCCTAAATTTGAATTATTTTGGTGCTCCTAATATTTTAGTGAATACCTCCTCGCGTTGCTATTATCCTAATACTCCTGTTACATTTTCGAAGGCAAATTTTTCAAATTTCTTAAATTTCCAGATGCGTAAATCTGTCATTGGTACCAGGATAGCAGAAATGCGAGGAGGTATCAAAAATATCAGCACAAATATTTCGTATTTAGACGACCAACATGGCACATTTGGTGTAATGTTGGTTGCCTAAATATGAATTATTTTGGTGCTCCTAATATTTTAGTGAATACCTCCTCGCGTTTCTGTTATTCTAATACTCCTGTTACATTTTCGATGGTAAATTTTTCAAATTTTAAACTTTCAGACGTGTAAATTCTATCATTGGTACCAGGATAGCAGAAATGCGAGGAGGTATTTAAAATAACAGGAGCACAAAATATTTCGTATTTAGACAACCAACATTGCACATTTGGTGTGATGTTGGTTGCCTAAATATGAATTATTTTGGTGCTCCTAATATTTTAGTGAATACCTCCTCGCGTTTCTGTTATCCTAATACTCCTGTTACATTTTCCAAATCTTAAACTTTCAGACGTGTAAATTCTATCATTGGTACCAGGATAGCAGAAATGCGAGGAGGTATTTAAAATATCAGGAGCACAAAATAATTCGTATTTAGACGACCAACATCGCACATTTGGTGTAATGTTGGTTGCCTAAACATGAATTATTTTGATGCTCCTAATATTTTAGTAAATACCTCCTCGCGTTTCTGTTATCCTAATACTCCTGTTACATTTACAATGGTAAAGTTTTCAAATCTTAAACTTTCAAACGTGCAAATCTATCATAGGTACCAGGATAGCAGAAATGCGAGGAGGTATTTCAAATATCAGGAGCACAAGATAATTCGTATTTAGGCGACCAACATTGCACATTTGGTGTAATGTTGGTTGCCTAAATATTAATTATTTCGGTGCTCCTAATATTTTGGTGAATACCTCCTGGCGTTTCTGGTAAATTACAGATGATTAATATTTTGAATGTCTTGCTGCGTAAATTTACGGAGGGTACCAGGACGGCAAAAATTCGAGTTTTTTAAAATAGGCACAAATTTTATATTTAGGCAACCAACATCACACAAGATGTGTAATGTTGGTTGCCTAAATATCATTTATTTTACGCATGAACCTACTGTTATTGGTATTGGATGATGCTTTTAGAAATTAAACAAGTATTATCGCAAAAATATTTATTTAACGAAATTTTTTAATACATTTTTATTTATCATAATAAATATATTACATGTACAAAACAATTGTTTAATATTGAGATAACAGTTAAAATTATATAATAATTAATTAAAAATAAATATTAAGGAAAATAAATATTTGTTTTAAGTTAAAATTTGATTAAATAAAATGATGAGGGTTAAATTCGGAATTTATTTACAGTGTGGCACAGGACCGTAGCTAGGGTACCTACTTGACGTCATCATGATTTTGACGCTAGCTACGGCCCTGTTGTGGCAACTGTTTAGTAAAACCAGCTGATCACGTTAAGTTCCGAAACCAACAAAAACATTTTTATTACATTATGTGTCCCAAATTCGATGTTCACCATTGAGATCTCGAAAACTATAAGAGCTACAAAGTCGGTTAAATGGGGTAAGTTTTAGCGTGATTCCAAATCTGTTAAGAAGTTACTGCTAACTGGGACCGTTCTTGAGATTTTTTTTTAAAAAACGAAAATTTCGTGATTTTTTGGACTATGGCAAAGTAATCCTAGGCCAGATTATAGAGCAATCGTTTTTGCAGCAAAATATTGGTCTCCAAAAAGTGTATAATGTAAAAACCTAGAACCTGTCTGACCAAGGATTACTTCACTAGAGACTAAAAAACACAATTTTTTTTTATAAAATCTCAAAAATGGGCCAAATTAGCCGTGATTTCTTAACAGATTCGGAATCGGTACAAAATTTGCTAATACTTACCTCATTTAAGCGACCTAGTAGCTCTTATGGTTTCCGAGATTCCAATGGTGAGCATCGAATTTTGGACACACGGTATAGATCGGGACATAAAAGTGATCCTTTTATATTAATATGGATATGTACAGAGAGGCAATAATTTCCAATGTGCATTATTTCTGATAATAATTAATTAATTTAAAAATATAAAGAAAACAAATAAAGTTATAAATAAATATTGTTTAAAAAAATATATAGTCGCGTATACACAAAAGAATGTCATTTTCTACAAAAACTTTATACAAAAACATTTCTAATTAATAATTCATAATAATAGTAAAAATATGTAAAAGACCCGCAAATTGTAAAAAAAAACCCGGATAGCCTGAGGAGTGAACGTGTTTTGTCATCACCAGATTATGGTAAACGGTGATCTACTCCACCATCTGCCATATATTGTGAATGGACACAGTTGCCCTTTGCAGTTTTCAGTTTTCGGCAACAAAAATTAGACCAGGCGTCGGATTTTTCTAAATTTGCGGAATTTCTAATTATCCCTCCTGTACATGGAATTACAAAAATTGGAAAAGGTCAATTCTAACAATATTTATACAACTTAATCGTCCGGAAAATCATAAAAAGAATAACTTGAATACTGAGTACCGCTAGTAGTGGAATTTGAGCTATTTAAGTTAGTACCATCAGAGGGCAACGGTACGGGCAGAGGTCTTGCAGGTTTGCGAGGTCTGTATGTACCTCTTGACCCGGCATTAGAGGGACCGCCTGGTTTCAGACGAGGTCGTCCAGGACCCCGCCTGACAGTAGGAATCTGCGCACTACTAGTGCTGGTGCTTGGACTTATTGGTACATCCATGAAAGTACCAGAAGGTGATGACTGAGATGATGAAATTGAAGAGGCGGAATCTGTAGGTACAGGATCTGTAAAAAATATTTTTTCATAAATTAAAAACAGATAATGTAATTTTGCCGTATTAGGTATTATTTTTCGTTGTTTTATTTTACTTTTTATTGTTTTATCTTAATTTATATTTGTAAATATGTGTTACATAAAACAACAAAATTAAATCCAAATATAAAATACTTTGTACTTGGGTTTTTTGTACAACTTCCGTTTTTTTTAACATAAACTCGTTTCTATAAGCTTGTTACACAGAAAAACTCTGTTTTGTTAGCAAATGACTGAGTCGTTGAATACCCACAAAAAATGGTTAAAAACACCTCGAGACCTAATTTCAATACATTTCCTGAAGGATATCCGCCAGATGGAGGCCTAACTAGCTTCAAAATACACCTTCCCATATATGGGACATACATATAATAGATGCAAGATGAGACTTAACAACTAAGACAAGGGTGCTGTATTATACGATTATACAATTCTGATATGCCTTCATTCTTCATTCAGTAAAGTTTCGACAATATTCAACGATCTCGCCTATTTCGTATATCGAAATATGTATGTTGTAAAATCGATAGTGTCCGTGTCATCATTTTACTGTTTTATGTTGTTTAAAATATTCGGATAATTTAAGTTTCGAGCAGGATGTGCAAGCACACGCTTGCAAAAAAATACTGTTCTTCAATTCCTCAAAAAATTGGTTTTCTATTGAAAATAAAACTAATGAGTACCTTTTTTTAATACACTACTATAGGATTCAAAAGAATTAATTACGAGTATTAAATTTCGCAAACACTAAGGAGCGAAAAAAATACACTAACAAGAAAAGTCTAGGGATATTTTTACAAAATCATACAAGACATAAAAGACATTTTTGTTTGGTTTTTTTTTTCTAAATCAATTAAGAAAAATACGTACATTTATAAAAATGTTCATAGACTTTTCTTGTGAGGACATTAAAGAAATTATTGTTT
Organism: Rhamnusium bicolor; assembly: GCA_029963845.1. NCBI lineage: Eukaryota > Metazoa > Arthropoda > Insecta > Coleoptera > Cerambycidae > Rhamnusium > Rhamnusium bicolor. The sequence goes on from JANEYF010005770.1 coordinate 1,598,590, forward strand.
GTTTTCTTTCTAAATCAATTCAAAACAGAAATACGTGTACCTATATTCAAAAAAATATCCCTAGACTTAAAGAGTTAAATCAGAGCACAAATTCATCAGAGTTAACACTTCATCATTGATTAACACATCAAGATTGAAAATGTCGTTTTATAAAAATATGAGAAAAAGCATCTTTTTCTTAGGTTATTTTTCGTATATTAAATTTTAAGAATCATAATTGAAACATTTTATACACAGGGTGTAACACTTAAGCAAGGCTATTGTGCCTTTGTTAATATTCCTCAATTTAAAAAAAAATATATGTATTTATCCGAAAATTAAAGCGTCATATCCCCAAGTAAATACATATTTAAATAAAATAAATATCTACCTTGATTATTAACATTGGTCCCCTTTATTCAACAAAATGTCATTTTACATAACAAATTATTTTGTTAAACAAAAAGAAATATGAGATCAAATTAAGTTGTGAAATAAATTAAGGGATTATTTAATTTAACGATATTTTTTGTCAAATCATGAAAATAAACTCTAAAGAAACTAGTGGCGGTTGGTGAATTTTGATTGTCATGTTTTAATTGGAACATGGGACCTAAATAACAAAATGCATGATTTTCACTTAAATCAAAAAATTTTGCAAAAAAGCTTTCAGTTAAATTTTGAGATAAAAAAAAAATGCAAAAATAGTGGTTGTCTGCCCAGGTAATTTTTAGACAACCTGTATAATACTGAAATTTTTTTTATAATCATTAATAATCAGGGTACTTTACCGACGATTGAAATTTCTTACGAAATTTTGATTATTTAAGGATTTGTACTTTTTTGAAATTTGCACAATGAAAAATTAATTTGAAATAAAATTTCAAAAATGCATTCTTTAAATAATCAAAGTTTCTTAGTAAAATTTGGAACGTATCAGTAAAATGTCCTAATTATAAAAAAAAATTCTATTTTTCAAATTTTAATGCAATATTTTTTACAAAACGTCTTCATTTCAGTATTGAGAGCTTAAAGCATCATTTGGGTCCTCATGCTTCAATATTATGGACATGGCATAACAAAAATTTTACCAGTCGCCACTGAAACAAACATTTTGTAATTTGAAGTAGAGATGTGTCGTGCGCCAGCGACCGACCACTCCTGAGAAAGGAGCGCAAAGTAGTAAAATAGCAAATACCATATACATATTTTTATCGTACATCATGCATCAGTTTCTGGATGTGCTCAAATTTCTAATTTTTTCCAATCCCGTGCCGTTTCCATTGAAACTGCAGAAGCATGCCTACTGACAGAATGTTGATATGTGATTGGCTGCACTAATTATGATTGATGATGAAAGAAGACAAGGCAGTGATCTAGATTTGCCAAGCACACCACCAGATATTAAGGAAACAGCGAACTTGGTAGAGTAAGAATCAAAATTAAGTCGCAGACATGTCGAAGTCACTGGTGCGTGGCCTTTAAAATTACTCCGCGTTACATTCAGTTTATTGAAATGGGCCAGCGAGGGTTACCTTCTTATAGTTTGGCAGCGCTTTCAGCTAATAAATCATAGGTACCGAATTGTTACTTAAAAAAAGAATATTACTTTAACCTTTGATCTACTGCTTTTTTAAATCTAGAGTACGCTACGAAAAATAATACAACGGTTTTATGAAATGGAGGCAAAAGAAACATGTTAAAAGTTTCTTCGAGTCAGTAGTTTTGGCGTACATTTTGGATTTAGCTAACGTGCAAAAATCATCTCAATATTCGATGCTGAAAGATAGTTTCGTTAACCGCTACTTTTCTTTTATTTATATCTGCATATCGATTTAATGGGGGAAAACATTTTATAAAAATATCAACATTTCGGTAGCACAATGCAACGTATGTACATACCTACACAAAATAAAAACCAATTGATTATGATATCTTAAGAAAAAAATGGGTGAGGTACCAAACGACCTGACATCCTCGCTGGAGCTCCTAATGTAAGAGATGACATCTTGTACTGTTCGTAAACTTGCGTCATCGATAGAACAACCAGATTTGCAGTTTGGGATTACATTTTTCTATCTCATCATGTTTACTTCTCCCTAGTAAGGTACCTGGCGTACAGAGTGAACTCATAGCATTTGAATCAACCTTCTATAATGATAATGAACGACGTGATTTACTTTAATTCTAATGACAAGAAACTGACTGTACTATTCGTATACTTGTGTCATCAGTAGAGCAACCTGCTTTGGACACAGGGATTAACACTTTACCTCGGCATGTATACTTATCCCTCAATGAGGTACCTGGCGTACAAATCAAACTTGCATCGGAATTAATTAAATTTCACATAATTCATTTTCATAAATAAAAAGTGCAGGATTCAGTGGGGCTCGAACCTGGCGATTAGCCGTGTGGTCAGCAAAGGGTCAGCGCTTTAGCTAACTAGGCTATCAGTGCCTCCGAAATATTTAGCATAAATGTGTATGTAGACATGAAGGAATTACGTGTACATCGTGTAACGTCTATATATTACGAACTTTTTTAGGGTATATAATTTTTTCCTCAATATTTCCATAATCAAAATAATGACTATTAATGGTAGCAGTTAATGGGTAATGTTGAGAGGAAACTACACTTTTATGAAGAAAGCAAGCAGCTTTGAGGGATGATACCTGACAAAATCAGAAACGATTTTACCGGCAGTACCCAAAATTTCATCCCTTGGGATTCAACATGGCGGCCGTTTAAAAATGAATTATAAAAATTATTAAAAAATATATTTTGGGTACATGTTTTGATGGTGAAATTAAATCTTTTGTGGTATTTTTACCAACTGAAATACACAAAAATCAATAAAATGCATTGTAGAACGAAATATGTCAGTGGCGTAGACCAAAAATTGTGGTTGCAGATTTAAAAACTAAAAAAAATCATAAGAATTACATTGGTTTTATGCAGCATTGTTAAACATTTGTCTGTTCTCCTAAGAAAAGTAAAGCAAACACATTTTCAACCTTCCGATTACGTATTTGTTAAGAAATTTCTCTGGTATTTGCTAATAATAAGTTTAAAGGTATTGTAATACTATGAAAGAAAGAGTGAGTTTTCGAAATGTTTAAAAAATGTAAATAATACTTTTAAAATATACTGGAGATGATTAAAATTGTTTTAATCATCTCCAGATGATGCCAACTTGGTTGGCTTAACGCGTGTCGAGTGCAGTATATAGCGTTTTGGTGTTTCGTGGAAAACTACGTCAGTATTAACTTTAACAAAATTAGGTTTAATAGTAACCACGCTGCCACAACCATACTCTTGTATGTAGATAGAGAGATAGGTTTAAAATTAAGAATTTTAGCAGTTGCGAAAAAACAAATAAAATAATTTAATTTTAAAAAATTTAAATTAATTTAAAAATTAATAAATAATTTAATAAAATTTTAAAGAATTTCTTTCCAATATTTCGCTTGATAATTGAAAATACATATTATCTTGTGAATATGGGCAATTCTAATAATTACATTTTTACACAAAGACGTAAAATACTAAACACAAAACACAAAAAGAACTAGAACATCTAAACATCCAGGGAAACTTACGTAGTACTCTGAGAACTCGGAGTCCTTATTTTTGCATGTAATATCAACAAAGAAAACTGAATTATTTTATTAAAAAAAAGTTAACGTGATTGGAAAAATATTACAGTTTCTGTTAGAAGATTTCACGCTTCAGATCGATGTAATGTGTATCATTTCATTTTCCAGTCACGATAATTCATAAGAGATAAATACACTCACTGGTAAAAAAAATCGATTCACCGACAATTTTGACAGAAGTTTGATGTTTGATAACTTTTTCACTTTTGGGCCGAGTTTAATGATTTTCTTAAGCGTTGTAGATAAATTCATAGAAATTATCACGTTTTCTAATTTTCAAAAAAGAATTGAAGAATTGACTTGTGCCATAATATGACGGGGGAAATATATGCTGTTTTATTTACTAAGTTAAAAACATCCTGTAGAATATTTATACAACGTGGTCATGTTCCAACATTTTTCATATCCAAGTCACATCTATTCTCAACATTCTCTTTTTTGAATCATCCCAATATCTGTCGTTTCGTAGTATACAAATTTCCAAAAAAAAAAAAAAAAAACGATGACAATTTTACAGTATTGTTTGTTCGGCTGATTGATTTAGTTGACTATGGAAGTTTTGTCTTCTTTTTGTACAAAAAGTATGAGAAACCGAACGGAGCAAATCGCAGATTCGTACTTCTTTTACTAAGCGCAGCTCTGCTGAAGAATGGGAACAAATTGAACACGAGATAATATTCGACACTTTATCGAAGGACTGCCAAGGCATATAGGGGCCGTAATTCGTGCTCGTGGGTAAATACACGTTACTGAGTTTTCTGTCTTTTGTTTTTTTTTTAATTGGTCATTTGTTATTCATGCTATGAATGTAGTTTCGTATATTTATTGTCGTAAATAAGTAAACAATATTGCAAAAGTGTCAGCGTATTATTTGAAAATTTGTATCTCCTGACAGATATTGGGATGATTCGAAAAAGAGACCGTTGAGAATAGACGTGGCTTAGATATGAAGCATGTTGGACATGACCATGCTGTCTAAATACTCTACAGGGTGTATTAAACTTGGTGAAAAGAAAACAGCACATGTTTCCGTTCGTACAAGACTATAACACAAGTTAATTCTTTTCTGAAAATTAGAACACACGTGATAATCTCTATGAATTTATCTAGTCTGGTAAAAAAATCATTAAAATCGAAACAAAGGTGAATAAGTTATCAAACATCAAATTTTATCAAAATTTTGGATAGATCGGTTTTTATGCCGGTGAGTGTAGATAATAAGAATATATTGTTTTTGACTTACCGGCAGAATAAACTCCACTAGATGTCGAAGTGGATGCCATCCCAGAAGAATAATTCCTTCCTAGACCAGCTGTACGACTTCTAGATCCTCTGGGACGACCGCGGCGAGAGGTTCCCCGTCCAGGGATTCGCGGTTTTACTGTGGAACCGTACACATTATATACGGTATATTCTGGAAAATATATCAATGCTTGTTATTGATAACATTTTTTTTTAAATAAATAATTTATGAATAATTTAGTTCTTATTTAAGAGAAAGAAAAATTGTGTTAGTCGGCTAATTGATCAAGTGGGATCAAGAATTATCAACAGTAACAGCCAGATAAACATGGCAAATTGTTGTTATACACGGTGTTTCATAGGGAAATGTACATAAGTTAACTGTGGATGTGAGGCACCTAGGTGGTTCCAAATAACCTATGGTAAATGGGTCTAACAACCTTCATTACCAAGAAACAGGGATTTTATCGGTTTTACCTAATCATTTCTTAAGCCACAGCATACGAACGACTTTGTCATTTGAATACCTATTACATCATAAAATCCACACCTAAATTCTATGTATGATTATTTTATTACAGCTCTGCGCAACTGATACGTATACGACAAAAAACGGAGGCATTTGCCAAAAATAAAAAAAATGTGAGGCCAGGACCAGATGCACATTATGTGACAAAACATAAAGCGTGAACCTAATTCACATATGGTATTGTTACATAGTGTGCACGGAGGATTTACATGTTTTTATTCAATAATTGATGGACGATATTCGTTGAGTACGAACTAACTGCACTAACGCGCGAAAAAAACAATCTCAAACATAAAAATAGGTTTGTTCGAGCAATAGTCAGAAATGGTTTGTGTTGACTATGCACTATAATTTGTGATAGCTTCTGCCTGCAGTCCAAACAAACCTAACACTAATCATTCCAACCTATTTTAATTTTAATAGTGTTATTACGTATAATATACAGTAGTGCTTCTTTAAATATAAAAAAAAACACTTAAGATAATATATTAAAATAATGGCCACTCAAATAAGATAACAAATATGCTTTAAGATACAAATAAATCACACTGGCAGACTTAAGGTAGAGTAAGAGAAAGTAGGCATTTATTTTTGTTTCGTATAAACATTTCAAAAATCAAACATAGCAAAGATATTTAAAATGGTTTTAAATTAAAACCCTGCCATTATTTTAAGGAATATAACAATATAAATTTATAGTTGTTAATTGTTGTAATTAAAATTTGTGACCTGACATTCTGACAATAAAAATACCTCATGTTCAATCAAAAATTATATTTATAACAAAAGTTAACAACCAAAATTTGAGATAATTACGATATGAGAACAATCCGGTTCACACTTTATTTAAATTTAGATGATATTCATTGGGTACAAACCAGTAGATAATATAATGAAACAATCTGAGATCATTATCACTATCAGAATATGAATTTTACGATGCAACAGTATTAACTCCGCCCCCTCCCTTATCGACTACACAAGTGTACCTTTTTAAATTATTTAAAAAAAATTCACTTGATATTAAGGAACATTTCATTTACACTAATTATGTTATGTATCTGTTGACAATAATATGAATAAATTAAGAGAATTAATAATATACATATGCCCCATTAATTTCAAGAGAAATTATTTTTTGATCTAATTTAAAAACAGACCTTTTGTAGATTATGATTGTAATAAAATAATTCGGTCGAATTAAGAATGGGACGGTATTAATACTATTATCATGGTAAACTCCATAGCTAGTACAAATTGGCATTGTGTCAATACCCTTCTATGCAGTTGGTTTGTGCCAGATGAATACATTTAATAAATAAAAAATAAATAAAGTTATGTGCACACTACGTAACGAACGTCGTACGTCAATCATACAAAGTGTGTTCACACTATATCACATTGTCATATGACATTTTAGATAACATACACGGAGCTTTGTCTTTTTTAAGTTTTTTATTAAATAAGACTTCGAAGGGTACGAACGAATTGCACACATGTTTAATGAAACAATCTTAAACAATATTTACATATGGATTTTTTGTAATAATAGTATTTATACCGTCCCATACAAGGTTTTCCTAGATTATTTTGTTATGCTTATAACTTGAGGAGCGCACTTTTTAAAATCCATTAAAAAAGTAATTTCACATTCGTCTTACTTTCAAATGTAAAATAATTAAAAAGTTATATTAATATACCACATTAATTTCAAGTGAAATTATTATTTTTACGAATTAAAACAGCTTTTGTTAACCAACTAAAATTTTATCATATTTTTTGGCACGGGAAAATATAATACAGGTTACGCCCATATAAAATTATGAATCAACAAAATATAAATGTTTAAATAATAAGGAGAGATTACCAGTTTAAAAAATCTGACCTATGCACGGCATATACAAACATTCATTTAACAGTTTTCTAACAAAGTTAAAGTAAATTACTCAGAATTTTAAATGGGTGGATTGAAATTTAATCCCGATTCAAAGGACTGTCAAATATTGACTTTTTTTACAAAATTTTAGACAATTTCCTTGTCTATAGAGCTGCGTAATGCTATCCTTTAAAATCAGTATACTGCTCATTCTACTTGGTGTTGATTCAAGGTATTACAAAATCGACGACGGGCAAATATTAAATAGACTTCTTTTCGTCCAAATATTTTTTAAATTTTGTATTATGACATAAAATCTATAGTGCAACCATGAATTCTTTGCCTTGATCATAAAAAAAAGAAAAATGTTGGTCGAATTGGGTGCTGTTTAAAAGTGGACTATTTTGTAGCTAACATTTCGATTCAACGCAAGAATGAACACTGTAATAATTTTAAAGGATAAGTTTGCAGCCTTATAGCCAAAAACATCTTCGTTTTTTTAATCGGCAGATATTTGTTAAAGCGACCCCTTTGAAATTGGACCAAATGTCGAAGTCGACGTTGAGATTGTTTATATTGAAGACATTTTTATATTACGGACCTGTAAATTCAAAAAAGAATACTCACTGTTAGTAATTGGCGAATCTGCATCATCATTATAGGTGTCCGTCAAATCATCTGTCAAAATATCAGGAGAGTGGACACTACGAGGGCTGTTGGGTCCGCTGTCCAATGCGGTTCCAGTGCCACCACTGGACTGCTCTTCAAAGCTGCTATCTAATGAAGGATTTTCTTGTCTTAGCCGCTTCACTTCAGATACAGCAGGTATTGTCTGAAACGGCAAAAAACAACACGGCTTGACGTTTACTTTGTCATTGGAATTGTGGACTAATAACTATGTTTTTATCCATGGTAGGTATCGACAAATTTCAACCTGTCAACGATACTTGGAATTCTTTAAATAAATAAATAAGTCTATACCATAAATAAATTCTTATTATTTTTTTATGCAATTATCGAGACGGTTCAAAAGTTCCAAAACAATTGACTATTGAGTATGAATACAGTACAAAAGGACAAGTAAAAAAAATTAAAAAGTCGGATTCTAGAATTTTAAAAATTTGTCGAATTATTCAGGAACATGTGAGAATAACCCTCTTTTTCAAAATGTGGTTAATTGTTTTTAGTGTTCAAACTTATAAGTCTGAATTCTATATGTTAAATAAAATTCTTTATTTGTATTGCGCGATTCTTAAAGTTGCAGCGATTTATAAATTCCTTACCTTGAAAGGCAACTTCCTCTTTCTGTCTGATTCCCTATTTTCTTCTGGCGGGCAGTCTATTTTCAAATGATCTGAAACCAAGATGGCATAATAAATATAATGTAGGTACAGTAACATGGTAAACTTACATTTTTGTACCAATTCATCATCATCCAATAAAAGCGATACCACTTCTTTTGGTTTAAGAGTATCTGGTTTAAAGTTGCCTCCACTAATTACCAACTTTTGAATCTGAAAAACATTTGTTTGTATGCATCTATATTTTATCTTTTAAACTAGTTCTTACCTCGCTTTTTTCTCTGGCCCTTTGCAAAATTCTTTCTTCTATGCTTCCTTTGCATATTAATCTGTATACTGTCACTTGTTTTGTTTGACCTAAGCGATGGGCTCTGTCCATAGCCTGCTGATCCACTGTTGGATTCCAATCGCTGTCGTAAAAAATTACCTGCAAAAAATAAAAGGTGTCACCAAATAATCAACAAAACGTGGGAAATTACCCCAGAGAAAGTTAAAAAATACAGTTTTTCGAAACATCATCAAAATTTAACAAATAACAACGAAGAAATATCTCGGTGTGTCGTGGACACACTACAATGATGCTGTTAAAAATTAAATAATTGTTAAAACTGACTAAAAAAATTCACACGGGTTATATCACGTACACATGTACTGTATTAAAATTCAATATATTTCTGAGAATTGTCGTATAATTTTATTCAGGTATTGAATATTTTAGTAGTAAGTAAGAAACCTCATGATGTATATATGATGATAGGGCGATTTAAGCATAACTCTAATCAGGCCCCCACATCAAATCATAGGCTCTGATGCCAAATTTTCCAGCGGCTCCCGCAAAAAAAAATGCCGCAGTCGAAATTGTGTTTTAGGCTCAATGTCATCCATTTTTCTCTCACCTCAGGATTTTCAATTATAGGCTATTATGCGTTTTCTGAATACAGGGTGGGCCACCAAAACAGTCCATCCAGCTTTATGCTATTTTGACTCAACTTTAGACAAAACGCCTTGAACAGGTCGATTTTATTTTCAAGGAGAACACTTAAATAACTAATAAAGTAGTCAGCAGATTAATTTATCAAAATATCCCCCACCAACTTTTTCCGCATTTTATAATATGGAAAATTCACTATGCGCGTTTATTGATACTGATGGTTTAATGCAGGAACGTAATATCGAGCATTCCCCTTCTGAGTGGCGCTTATTCATAGATTCCTAAAACTATCTATACCAATTGCCCATTCAGTAACAATGAAACAGTATTATGACAATATGAGCATAATTTTAAATAAAATTAATTGCAACAAATACAAATAGTAAATATGTGGGAATTTAAAAGTAATAACCATTTTAGTATGGCTTCAAGGAGTCCTTACAAAATATTGCTGTTTTCTTTACTAGTAAGCGAACTTTTAGATTTGTACCAAACACTTGGTTGCCGTATGTCTATGAAAATCACTTTCTCACTTAATTTTTTTTCTGAAAATTTGGATGCGGCAACCGACGAGCAAAGAGAAAGATTTCATCAACATATTGGGACAATGGAAATTCGTTATCAAAGACGATGGGATCCAGCCATGATGGGTGATTGGTGTTGCTTCTTAAAGCGTGACGATTTGACAACCCATAAATGAAAAAAATTAACTGAGCATATGTTTCTCACAAATTATTCTCTATCTTTGTAGATATATCTACGTAAGCCTAAAATATGTCATATACATCATGATATATAGCAATAAATTGATTAGTAAAATTATCAATAATGTTATTCCTGACCACAATGTTTTATTAATGTAACAAGAAAACGCTACCTGTTACGACTTTTTGCTTGTCATTTCTTTAATCAGGCTTTAGTCCAGTGGGAACGTACCTTATTTTAATTTATCATATGGTAGAATGCGAAGAGGTAGGTAGTAATTAAAAGTTTATGAGATATCTAAAACACATTCTACTTTGATATTTATTGCGGTAACTTATTAACGAAATTAACTAACTGTCTTATCAAGTGAGAGGTACGTGAATATTTGTAATCTTTTTTATTAAATAAATGAGAGTTAGAAATTTGTGATGTAATGAAAGTGATGCGTTCATACTATGTAAATGTTATATAAAGTTATTAAAGTTTATTAGCGCAATAAAATAGTAAGTATTCGTTTTCACAAATGACGAGGAAAGTAAGTGTATGAAGAAGGCATACATTTTTATTAAGTAAGTAATGAATTATGTTGCGATGGGCACAACGCGAAATAGTATATGAAGTGACACCTTCTTGGGCCGCCACATCACCACACTACACAATACAAACAAAATTTGCAGTGGAGCGTTGTATAACATATACAAAGTGGGTCACCAAAAAAAGAACACGCGTGTTTTTTGCATTTAAGCCCCGTCGATTTTATTTTCCAGGGGAACACTTTCATTGGGTATTTTCGATCGAGCCACCCTTAAGCGGTGGTGACACCCACCCGTAAAATTTTAAATGGTAAGGGGTCAAGTAGAACATCGTTTTAAAGCTCGTTAAATTCTCTTTACAACGGTATTTTCCTTTTTAAATTTGTGCTAACAGTTTGCGAGAAATGGCGTTTTAGTTCTAAAGAATTTATTGAACTACTTGCCTATAAAGTCACAGACTAGGTACTGACTAGTCTTGATTTAATAATATCGGCTAACTGTTTGTTTTGTCGTTTTTTACCTTCAATGTGAACAAAAGAAAACAAAGCAAAAACATCAAAATGTCTGGGGGCGCATTTACCGTATACTGTCCGTTAGCAATGGACAATAATTTAAACAACCAGAGATCTACTGAAATCTACAAAAAAATTGTAAGGCATGGCAAAACCATCTTGAAATGCAGGTGTAATAGAAGTATTTCAAGATTGTACGGCTTTGCCGAGCCTAAAAATTTATTGTAGGGTCCAGTAGACCTATAGTCTGGCCAAATTACTGTACATTGCTACGGACCGACTGTAAAGTCCAATTCGTTGTTGTATTGCATTATTTAATAAATTCTTATTCTAGCAATAAAGCATTGAAAATGACTTTTCGAATGCTAGGAGTAAACAATAATATTCATTTACCTTTGTTAATATCGCATTCGACGACAACCTTATATTATACCACAAACTCATTTATACACATGAATCATTCGCAATAACCTTATTATTTATTAGTCTCACTAACTGTGACACATCAATCTCTGCACGTTCAGGACCAGATCCCAACTCGTACTACGACGTTGTATGCTAAACACTACCGATAATTCGGTAGTTATGACATGACAAGCTTTCTTGCATACCTAGTTGTTACGGCCACTGCGTTTTAATCATGTTTTGCATTCTTAAAAAAATATATTTAATCATATGACTATAATTTATTAATTTTCAATAATAACGTTAATTATGCGGTAAAAATAAAAGTAGGTATATCTGTACAAATAACAGTTTGTACTGAACAAAAGGGTATCAATAGTGTAATATGCAATAGTAATTAATATATACTTACTACCGAAACAGCAGCTTACTTATTTTAATATAAATAAGTTGTGGCTTATATTTTACAAAGGAAAAATAGTAAAATTTAATTATAAATCTCTATAAATTCCTCATGAAATTAAGAATATAAAACCAGTCCAACAGTGCAGATTTGTATTCTGATCATTTTGAATAATTTTTTAACACTTCGGAAAAAATTACTCGTGACTTATTTCTCCAAAAATTCAGAAGAGCAACACGTTTGCAATAGGCCACAAACCAAGCCGAATTCCTTGTGAATGAGGCGGCACTATAGAATTTTTAGCTGTGGCACGCAGTAGAGATGGGCGATATTTCACAGTCGGTGATTTTTTCACTGTGAGTGAGCAATCAGTCAGTCACTGTGATTCAACTGCTACCAAAACAGTGACTGTGAATTTTAGTACAGTATCGGTATAGTACACACTACTGTGCAAAATCATTGTCGCAACCAGTAGGCCAATCGCAGTGCAGATCGCAGATCGCACTGGGACAATGGTCACAGGTAGTATTCACAGTCGCAATAATCATGGTTGAGCCATGATTATTGCTTTGACACACTCGGAAATAATTTGCTATACGCTGCGATTGCTCCGAAGTTGTGATCACAGTCACACGTTACAATTAGAGATGGGCGATTATGAGATATACTAATGGAATCATTCGATTATGAAGATCTCTCGAGATATCTCGTTTATTTCAACAACCCATTGCTAATTAGTAGTAGTAGAGTAGAACAGTCGATTCGATGTCTCGATCAAGCGCGTTCTCTCCAAGACACACGGTCCACTGTCTCGCTGAGCATGACAAATGGCATGGCACCATGCAATGAAGTGGCGGGATGAAGGAAGACCCACGTCTTATTGGAGAGTTGGAGACTATAATAATTGTTGCTGGGGACGCCGCCTCGTGCTGTATTGGTGTATTGAGCGGGAATAAAATATATTAAATTAAGTAAGTAATAAATAAATATATAATTTTAATTTCATGTGTACATAGGTACGTGAATATAAAATAAATATATGTAATACGGCTTTTAATTTTTTGATTTAAATTTAAAGCAACAATTAGTAATACTAATTAGTAGTCTTCATTCGATTATGGAGATCATTCAACTATTAATTTCATAATCGATTATCAAAATTAGTAATCGAACGATATCTCGGATTATACAAATCATTCATAATCGCCCATCTCTAGTTACAATCACCGTGATTTAGAAATCACAGTGTGATTTAAAAATCACCATTCAAGCCCATCAAAAGTTTAGAATTACATTGTAACCAATCCACGATATAGTGCGAGCCTATGGCCTTTTTCGGTTATCCGCAGCAGTGGCATTTACCGCGATGTATCCAGTTCCAGTAAAATTGAGTTGGCATAAGTCAGCGACTTGAAATAAAATAATGTAACACCATCTAATGGCAGTTTACTGCAATCAACTTGGAAATGTCCGACTAATATACGATTCAAATATACTGAGCCCTCACCTTCACTGCGAAAATGTTAAAAATGGGCAAAATGACAGAACAGGAAAAACTGAAAAATTTATACATTTATTACGTGTCTATTGTAAACCGTTCATTAAAATTTGAACAACTTACGTTAAACACTTTTGAGGATTTGGTATGTTAAAAAATTTTCACCGTCTCCAATGATAACACAGGTCCACAACAATTTTTGTTTTGTCTTGGTGTCGAAAAACTAAGCACTGATTTGAGATTTATAGAATTTAAAAATCTTGGGTCAGTCCACAACTTCTCCTCAAAGCTAGCTACGGACCGAATTTACAACGAATTAAAGTGAAATAGACTTACGCGCGAATCGTCAGAAAGCAAAAGAGACAGAAAACACTGGCAGGAACAATGTCCGGTAACGCACGAAGTTCAATAGTGAATAGAGCAGTCTTAATGCTGACTAGGTAACCGTTGGTCGGTAAATTCTGTCGCGTTGTTTTTAATGCCTTTATTTGTGAACATTTTATTAGTAAATCTTTACTTGTCGTGAAATTAAGTAAAACAGTGTTTTTGGTGTTTACTATTAAATATGAGCGTTGTACAAAATATATTAAAACTGAAAGATGGACATAAGTTGGGTTATGAATAAAGTACAAGTAGTTTTTGTGTTTAGATACGTTTTAGACGGTGTTGTATGTGAGACATTTTGGAAATTTATTCAGCCTCAAGGAACAACATTGCAGCATTTGACAGATGTAATTTTAAAAGAGTTAGAATGTCTGAAAGTTAATGAAAGTCCTGAAAAATTGATAGCACAAATTTACGATGGAGCATCAGTAATGAGTAGTGCTTTTGGAGGTGTACAAGCCAAAATTAAAAAAGTTATCCCTTAGCAAATTTTATTCATTGTTACGCTCATCAACTAAATTTAATTTTATAAAAAGCATCAAGCCAGGATAAAAGCATAACAATTTTTTTTTGCTAATTTACATAGCTTTTCTTCATTCTTTGGAAAATCGCCAAAAAGAACAGCCGTGTTAGATAATGTTGTTAAGGTGAGATTACCTAAAGCGGCTCCAACACGATGGAATTTTAATACAAAGTGCATAGAGACTGTTTATACCTATCGAACAGAATTATTAGATTGTTTAGAAAAAAATCATTGATAATGAATCAGAAAACAACACTCTAAACCAAGCTATTGGTTTAAAAAACTACTTACAAAATGAACATTTTCTTTACTAGTTAAATTTTTTTCATTTAGTTATGCCTCATTGTGATATCTTGTTCAATCAATTACAAAAATGTAATATCGATGTCATAACAGTAAATAAGTGTATTGGCGTTTTTAATAGTAAAATTGAAGACATCAGAAATAAAATTTTGAATAACTATTTGGAGGAGACATCCATGCGGTCTCCCCTGAGATGTAAAACGGAAGAATCAAAAAGGAGAATTTCATTAGAAGTTTGTGATATAATTACATCTGAGATCAAAAACAGGTTTGGCTTCAGTAATCATTTAGCAGTGTCTCAGTTGTTTCACGCAGATCGATTTAAAGATTATAAAAAAGCTTTCCTCAAGATATGTTTAAATTAGTTAAAACGGAGTATACAGTCATAAATCATTTGAAACTTAAAACTGAATTAGAAGTATTATATAGCCGAGAAGATTTTTCCAATAGTGAAGGTGCAGTTGCTTTGGTACAGCTTTTTATTAACAATAATTTGTGCAATACTTTTTCTGAAAGTGTCAAACTGTTAAAAATCTTCTGTACTCTCCCTATGACTACCGTCGAAAGTGAACGTTGTTTTTCCACCTTAAAATGAATAAAGACATTTTTAAGAAATACCACGGGTCAGGAAAGGTTATCTTCTTTAGCTATGCTTACCATAGAAAGGGCATTAATAAAGAAGATAAAAGACTTTAATGAAAAAGTAATTGACCACTTTGCATCTCAAAAAGACCGGAGGATCGACTTGGAATTTAAATCACTTTAAAAGGTAGGTAATACAGTAAACTTTTCTAATTGACCTCCCTATCTCTTGACCCACGAACCGCCACTGGCAAATAGTAATAATCTGAAATGTATATAGGTTAAAAGATGAGATGATTTTATTATCAGTTTTATGGATTCAAAAAATAGGGCAGATATACCGCATCTCAGAATCTAGATCTATTAAAGCATATTTGACGGTATTTTTGGATTCTGCATCCTAAAATTACCCAGAAACACTTAACAAATCACACGCACCAAAATGTGTGTCGGCTTGTGTAACTGAACAGACACGGTGGCACATTTTTGTAAATAATTACGAAGGTTTTGGGCAAAGAAAATTGAAAAAATTACTACATATAAAAAGGATATTCTTTTATATCACAACAAAATTTTACATAAAACTAATAAGTGGTTTGAGAAAAATGACTACTTAAAGTTTAGCCTGACGAGAGCATATTTTTTTGTATAAATTTTAAAAATTTCATACTGCTTTAACCCAAGTCAATCAAATTTTACTGAGTGGTTTATAATAGACACATAACGGATACATAATTTTTAAAACAATTTTCTGCACTTACATTTTTAAAATAGTCGCAGTTAAAGCAAGGGCTTGAAATACTTGAATCGTATAGTTTGGCGAAATATATGCATATTTATTTTTGCCCGATACAGAGATCCATTTAACTAAATACTATAAAAAAAAACTGAATAAGACATAATATCTGACAGTTTTTTTGGGGATTTCGGTCAGGTATAACTAATGTTATTATTTTCTTCCAACATTTCGGTTTATTACACCATCATCAGAGAACTACAATTAATATAATATTATAAAAACATAATTATGGTTATTTTACATTACATTATTTACTTACACTATTAATTATTAGGTATTTGTTTTAAATTTTGTTACATGTTTGGTGTTATTAGATCGTCTGTTTTAAGGTAACTGAGATATTTTAACATGGTGTGTAGGCTCTTAAAGTCTTGTTTATGTTACAGAGATAACGTTGAAAATGTATACACTGTAACATAAACAAAACTTTAGGAATCTACACACCATGTTAAGAATCTCAGTTGCGTTAAAACAGACAATCTAACAACACCAAACATGTATCAAAATTTAAAACAAATACCTAATAATTAATAGTGTAAGTAAATAATGTAATGCAAAATAACAATAACTATGTTTTTAAAATATTATATTAATTGTAGTTCTCTGATGATGGTGTAATAAACCGAAACGTTAGAAAAAAAAATAAAATTAGTTACCTATACCTGACTGAAATCCCCAAAAAAACTATCAGATATCATTTGATATTAACGGTCAAGAAAAGAAAAATATATAGAATAAGACATAAGCAAACCAGTGATGATTAATGAATGAAAACATTAAATTATTATTGATGTGGATTTCTGTGCCGCCCATCATTGAAATATGGGGGTGGGCTAAAAACCAAAGGATTCGGAAGCCCATCGGGTAGTGTACATACCATATATGTAATCAATTCGCAAGATGAGATTGCAGTGCCACTCCAAATCTTTAATACGCGTACCACACGTGCGCGAGGCAGGAAGTGGCATTAACTAGTCGTTTCTTCCGGTATATTATTCAAGAACAATTTAGTTACTCCAAAAGAGATGCTGTAGTGTTGTTTTCAATGGCTTACGTATCTGTCATCCGATATTCCACCGCATCAAGTAGGTACACTCACTCACGTACTAAAATAACGTAAAGTTCAAATATTTACTTTTTTAAATATACGGAGTATTCGAAACGCCGGGCACAATTTCAAGACCGTATTCGGGACATAAAAATTGTAAAAAAGGGTAAATAAACATGTCCGAAAATGTTTAGTAACGAAGCTACAGCCTACAGAAGAGGAGGTACATTTTTCTAGACGAATTTTTTTATAATTTGTTACCGAATTATGATTCTTCGCAAATTTTGAGGCCGCAGTTCACCAAGGAAACATTTCCGGACATAAAAATAAAATAAACTTTGTGTTTTTGGCATATTTTGATGTCCCAAACAAGCTCCTGAAATCATGCACCGTATTTCTCAGACACCTTGTATATCGTTTACATTAAGTAACAAATATTTTTTTTAATTCAAAATCGTTACCAGTAGGGAAATAAAAATTTCATTACAAATTATAAACATTTGCGCAAGGGAATGTACCGAACAATTTACACTTCATGTACCTATTGTGCAACATTAGCATTATCTAGATGATGGGATGGGGAAAACTTATACACAAAGTTATCAGCGATTTTCAGGGTGGTGTTTCATAAAATACTTGATACAAAATTAAAAAAGAACATTTTACGTCAGGAAAGTATGTTGAAAGTGAGGTGAGACTACAAGATGAAATATTTTCGTTATTGTCGGCTAGGCCTTTGATATAATACGATGAGGGGAGGCGACAAAAAATCGGGACATAAAGAATCAGGTATTTGCATACCGCCGATTCTGTGGAAGAATAAAGTTAATGGTCTGAGAGAACATTTTTTTTGTTTGGTTTTCGCGAGCATCGCCAGGTCCGGATGGGATATTAATGGTCAAAACGTTCTTGCAAATAAGCTGTAATGCAAGTTAATTTTTTAAAAATAATAGAAGGAAGAATTTACAATATGCAAAATCATTTCAACATCTAAAACGTTTGCTGTATTTAGCAAACTGCTTCTTCAATCTCTAACTATTGACATCAACAATTATAAAATGTAAATAAAGTCTCCAGACATTTTTAAACATAACAAAACCAGAATTCAAACGTGTCCGAAAACTAATTGTAATGCTCAAGGATTTAGAGATGTGTCGTATTTGTATGATTCGTATAAATGATGCGACTATATCCGATCAATCGTATGGTACGAAACTTTGGCACCGGTACAGTTTCGTATTCGCACTAACGCCCAGATGGAAATGACTCGAAGTTAAGGAACTGCTAAAAGACAAAGATACGAGTCGAAAATTACTGATTCCGATTTTGTATCGTGTTATTATATCATACCATCGTATCTAAATAATACAGTATGACCGTAGTCGTAACAAATCGTATCGTCCTTCGATACAATTTGTACTGTAGACTAATGAGAGCTACCGTTTTTAGGCTCACCACTTGGCGCCACTGGCGAATAAGGTAGCTGTCAAAAGTTATTGTTAGGCGCGGAACAAGTTTATGGAGTTTTATTATAATTATTTCGTACACCAGTAAATAAAAAACTTGTTAATTATACCTCAACGTTTGTAGTTCAATCAAATGGCGGACATACGTTTCCTAGAGACAGAACTCGCTTAGAACAGTGGTTGGTAGCGGTTCGCTCCTTCGAAACATTCGCGTTTGTAAGAAACATTTTAATCTTGACAATTATGCGTTACCAAAGGAACCTACTACAGAAAATCGTAAGTAATAATCATGCACATTCGTTGCTTTCATCATGCTCATGATTGATATAACCTAACTTTAATGACATAAGACACCTCTGGATAGGTGCATAAAATTTTCCTACCGGGCAAGTAAATTGCTACTTTCCCCTTCTGCCATCATTGTGTTAAATGCTTTTCAACTAATTTTTATAAAACCTCACTAAAAACCCATAATAACACATTAACGTTCAGTGACATTTACCTTACCCTACACTAGCGCCTCTCGTGGTGAATTCAAGCGTGGTAGCCCTCATTCTTCGCATAGTACGGCGCACGATGACTGCATCGTGCGCCGTATCACTGGATACGAAACATATGAATCTTTTGTATTACACAATCAGTACGGTACAATTTCCTTATCCTCGAAAAGAGTCGTATTACCCATCTGTACAAGGATCTAGTAAGTAAAGTCACTAAATTATGAAAAAATTTTGCTTCAAGTTAATAAATACAAACCAAATGCATTTAGCAATTTTGGCGAGCATCTAAACGATGCAATTATCACAAAATGATGTAAGGGTGCTTGGAGGCTTGACGCAATAAACATAAACCAACAGCAAAAAATCACAGATAATGTCAAAAGGTGTCGGTACATTCTAAATTCCACATTTCTCCATTTTTGCCGTTATTAATACCGCAACAGTAAAGCACCCGTATCGAGAAAATATTTCTGGACTAGGTGAATTAGAGCTGCACTAAATCAGCGACATGCAAATGAGTACTACAATAAATTAGCATATAACCGGATAAATATGTTTATTAGTCAAAATCGCCAACGAAAATATAAAAATACAGTTTATTGTTTTTTCTAAGCACGATCACTTTTATTAGATTTCAATTTTGCCTTTAAAAGCATCGTACAAACATTTTATGTCATATTAGAAATTAATGCGTTTGAAAGAATTTTGGCAAAACCTCTAGTGACATGAGGGTACATTTTTTGTAGACAACTGTGAAAGTTTTTAACAGAAAATATTGAAAAAATTACTGCATATTAAAAGGACATCCCCACAGCTTCATTTAGTGTGACGAGTGTCGTTAAAAAGAAGTACATTTTTGTATAAATTACTAAATCCACGTAACAGTATAACGCAAATTAATCAAAATTTAATGGGTGGTTTATAGATGAAGGATAAAACGCACATTCTCTGAAATCTTTTTGCCGAGCAACATTCGCCGCTAAACTGGAGTGTCAATACATTTGATCCTTTTATTAAAGTATTTATTATAACATAACTGAATGATGCTAATTATCAATAAAAAGGTGTGAGAAAAATTAAGTTGAGTACTACGTGAAGATATGTGACGGGCTTCTGGAATTGCAAATGCGGCTCTGTGTAACCTACCTCTTTCTACCTGTTAGTAAGTAGCCTGCGAATAGTATGGTGGTGGACGACGCAATCGGAATGGCCTGACGTATGCTACGGATTTGCTGAGAACTTTTCATCGCGGTTCTCCCAGCATGTTTATCGAAGTACGTGGACATCCGTTATACAGCGGCGCACTTGTAAATTCAATCACAAATAACATATTTATTATTCGATAATAATTTGTTAATGTCAATGCCGTTTCAAATTCATTCATTATTCATTATCAGTTTCACTTAGGTGAAAAAATGCGGTTAACTTGTGTGTACTTATGCATAAAATTTTATTATACTAAAACACTGTAATATTATCCCATAAACTGAATTAACACAATTTTTATTACACAATACGAATTAATACCCATAATAATTGTAATCGGGAGCTGTCGACTACCAATTTTATTTTACTAATAGCTCAATATTAAAAAGTAAAATGCCGTTGCAAGAGAATTTGACAGGCATTAAAATTATTTGACACTTAACCCTCTTATACAGTTTACGAATTGAGGTGGTACTAACAAAAATGGTGAATTTAGGTGACCGACCCTCTTGAAAATAAAATCGACCTGTTCAATTGTTCTGTCTAAAGTTGAGTCAGAATGGCTTAAACACGGATGGGCTGTTTTCGTCAGACCACGCTGCGTGTTATTCCTGAATATCAGGAAAACAGAAACGCAAGAAGGCATAATTATTTATCAGAAACAATGAGATTTTTCTATTTTATAAAAAAAATTGTTCTACGACACTTAAATACTTCTTAAGTCTCTCCCCGGTATTTGCATTTTTTTGAAAAATTAAAATGCTTGTCGATAGCGAATGATGGAGGAATAATCAATTTGCGGTCAATTGTCACTCGACGTCTACAAGCAATTAAATTCAATGCTTTTACTTATAACTTGTATTGTATTATACCTAGGATACATGAGTTTCTTAAGATCCTTTAGGAAAGTAACTTCTAAAAGTAGTTGAAACGTTTCTAATCAGAGAAAAACGAAATCCCCTAACCAAGTCACCGGCACTGGCAATGTCGGTGGGAATGATTGGTGTCCGCGTTTTTTCATAAGTGTAACCCTCGCCAGTGCAGTTTCGATTTTGGATCGGGGGCTGTCTAATTTCTGTGGTGTTTATTATTTATTATTATAAGTGTACCATATAATTGGTCAGTTGTTAAGCTGTAAGAGCTCGAGTTTATGAATACATATTTTATTAAGAAGATATGGCTGCACTACAAAATATCTAGTCCAGCTTTATTATTATCATGATTTCTTATATAGCTACAAGTTTAATCTACTTGAAAATATACACAACATATTAACGAGGCGCAGCCATATCCTCTTAATAATATATATTTTCATCTAGCTCTAGACCAAGGCGTTTACCTGTGGCATCGCACACTTACAATTAGTTAGAGACATTTTCTTTTCTCTGATTGTGCATTCGCCAGTACACGTAAAATTTTTTCGATATTTGTTTGAAGTGCTGCGAAACGAATGCAACAAAATAAAAAAAGTTTGTTACATATAAATTTGCAGACAACTAGTAAAAGAAATCCGTTTGCTAGCAACTCTTAATTAATTAATTTTCATTTTTATTAACACGATTGGCCAAAAATAATCAAAAAGTCAGAAAGTGTTCAACTATTTCATTGCGACTGGAAGAAAATGAAATAATTTATAAATGCAATTTAAGTCTGGTTTTATTTTGGAAGACAATGACTCGAGGGCAATGTATTTTCTTTTAAGACTTATCTAACACAGTCGAATTGTTCCTTCCGGTTCAGTAAACTGGAATAGTTTGCAATGGAATTTACGAAAGCACGCAAAGAAAATAGGAAATGAAGATACCAAAATAATTGCACCCAGACTAACGAAAATATCGCTTTTCATATTTTGTTTTGTTCCCGTTTATCGCAAGACCATGCTGCGGATTTAAGGCTGTCTGCTCTTTTTATTCCCTCGCATTATTTTTAACTTAATGTATATGCACAGAGGAGGGTCCGCTCGTTTATGACTTAAAGGCCACAGAAGACGCCCACTTTATAAACAACAATTATAATTACGAACAGTTTTTAGTAAAATTTATTAATATCGCGAAAACTAAAAGAGACAACTTTTAAAACCCCAATTAATCAGCACCTACGACGTGTGTCAATCAAAATGGGCAACATGTGGAGCACTTACATATTATAATTTTTTCTAATGGATTATTTGAAGAACCTCTATTTTTTGTTTATTCTTGAATTTTGTACTTATTGCTCAATAAAACGAAAATGGTTGCAATTAGCCATATGGAAGTACTTACAAAAAACGTTCGTTTTTCATGTTCAAAGATTGAGAAAATTCAATTTAAAAATTTCTTAATTGAAAAATAATTCTTGGCCAACCTGTACATTTTTAGGAAGTAAAAATGATTCAAAAACATTAATTAGATGTCTCGTAACTAGTATTTACATAAGATTTTCTTAAAACCCATAATTGTGACTGGTGATTTTTTCAATATGCATCTGCAGATGGGGCATTATTTCAACAAAACAATTCATTACATCCAAGTGGTTGGGAGATAGTCAATAATTAATATAGGAATGAATAGGGTCTAGAAAGAGGGTTCAAAAAATGTACTGATATACATAGCATTATATTTAAAAAAAAACCACTTGATCCTGTAATTTCGTCTTGGCTCGGGCTCGCCCTGTATATTCGAAAATAATTGCCAGTTATACACTTTTTTATCTAGTTTACTTGTATCTTTTGTTAATTTTTAGCTATCGTAGAACTCGAGATAAGTCCGTCGCCCTATTGCCCCACCCTGTATAACGTTCTTGTTTCAAAACTATGAGTATTTCACGTCTTAAAATGAATATATCAATATATTTTCTTCACCCGTCACTACCGTGTTATGTAGGTAGGAGAGCGCCTAACATCTAGCGTGCCTTATTTTAAAATAATAATAATAAGAATCGCGTGGCTCATTCCAAATATAAAATTATGCTGGAGGACTGCAAAAATTTGCCTAGCAGAGAAAAAGGACTTCTCTACAGTCGCCATGTCAATGGAGTCAAAGACTATTGTGTAGTTTCTGGTTATTTGCCTTGATTAAACATTTTTCCTACATCGGCGATTACTGGCTATTAGAGATGGGCGATATTTCACAGTCGGTGATTTTTTTACTGTGATCGATCATCACAGTCAGTCACTGTGACTCGACTGCTACCGAAACAATGACTGTGATTTTACACTTTCAAGATACAGTATCGGTTAGTATATACACAATATTGCACAGAATCATTGCCGCAGCCAGTAAGTCAATCGCAGTGCAAGTCGTATAGATCGCACTGTCACAGGTAATATTCACATTCGCAATAATCACGAGTGAAAGCTTTGGCACACTCAGAAATAATTTGCTATACTATATGCTGCTGCTAATGGCACTATTCCGCTGCGATTGCTCCGAAACTGTGATCACAGTCACAGGTTACTATCACTGTGATTCAGAAATCACAGTAGCAATTCCAGTGTGATTAAAAAAAATCACCGTTTAAGGAGGCCCATATCGCCACTGGCTATTTGTCTTTAACAAACATTTTTGACAAATGGGCAATTACGCCAGCAAATTCAATATCATCGCGATATAATCCTGGATTTTTGTCAGCCTAAAACTACATTAAACGAGCAACTTGCAAGACAACTCACTGGATCCCTCTGATAGGCACTTTATTTCAGTTAATTTGTATAAATGCCTAATTGGCAAATATTCGACAAGAAATTCTACTTTAAGATTTTTAATAAAGGTCGATATATTTTAAAAATGAAAAACTTCTCCACTTGAACAAATAATACATTCAAATGTCTGAATAAATCGGTATATTCAAAACGATACATTTTTGTGTGCATGCATAAAGTTATATAAAAAGTGCTAGAATTATAGTGATTAAATATGTAATAAAATAAAATAGTAATATAACGAATGTATCATATCGTAGCAAAACAAAGGAATTGTTGCTGTTTAAAAAATATTTAGATAATAAAATATAAAAGTTAGAATCGACATTTTCTCACGCCCTCTATCCCATACAGATATTTTATTACCAGATATAGTCATTCATTAAGTAGAATTTGTCGCGCATTTCCTTTTCTACGCCACTAATAGCAAATTTAGGTATCATTGGCGGACCGCTGCAAAGTTTATTATATGCAAAAATTCAACAAAATTGGTACACCGCTGTAATTTTTTTTTTCGCAGACATTTAGTCACCGGGAATAATATTTATTACAGGAATTGAAAGAATTCACCATCTAGTGCGGACACGGAAGAAATATGTAACAAACGGCATTGTTTTTTTGGCAACATTTTGGGCATATCAAGTTTTAACAATTAATTACTCACAACAGTTTTTGTACATATTAAGTGATAAATAAAACTTTATCGGCAGAAGATGAAAAAAGTAAAACAAAATTTTGAATTTAGTGGCGATAAAAAAATTCAAAATGACAACCATTTATATAAATTGATAATACAAAATCATACGCATTTAAAAAAATCCAACTCTCAATGTAATGCGAAGCCTCGATTGTCTGTTTATTATTGTCGCGTATTTCTTAATTTGAATGTGAACACACCAAGAAAGGAATATTTCGTATCAATTTACACAAATATCAGTGACAACTCATAGCTGATTGTTACGTAACTTTTTTGGGATTTAATATTTTCTAAAAATATACAGGGTGTTTCAAAGTTAAATGTACAAACATACGTTAACTATGGGTAGAAGACACTTTGGCGGTTAACTGTGGAGTTAACGTATGTACATTTAACTTTGTAACACCCTGTATAATGTAAGCTTAAGTGAAACAGTCTAGTGGCAAAAACTTATAAAGGATTTTTTTTGGCAGTTTATTATGAGACGCCACCGTCCGAAATCAAAGTTTTACTTTCGTTTAACCTAATATCCACATTTAGATGCAATGCAGTCCTCTCTACAGATAAGATTGTGGATGATGTTGGTTCCACAGTATAAAATAAATGATCCATTTGTAATCGCCTAGCTATAGAGGTTCTTTAGTAAGTAAATAGTTGATAGATGATGAAATAAAAAATAGTAAAAACGTTGAAAAATTAATATACTCGTTTTTTAGATGTTTACATATTTTCATGAAAAATTTACAGCTGACAAGGTCACAGAAAGGCATTTATTTTCTTTTTATACAATGAATAATGGTACTACTTTCAAATTCTAAGACCGTTTCGTTATAAACTTTCTGTTGTTAACTCATTTTATATTCAGAATGCATTTTACTTTAGTACAAGTACTGAGTAATACTATTACGTATTTCTCAGATTATAACATTTTATATAAACAATGAGAAATGTCACAGTGGGTATTTTCACACGATATTTTATGCGGAAGGAAAACTTACTGCTTATTTTTTATGTAAAGCAATTTTTGTGCATTACTTTTGTTAAATAAATTTGTGAGAAAACTTAATTAAGAAATCAATGAAAATAGTGACACGAGATTAAATTCGAGTTATTGTTTTATTACCCCTTAATCACTGGTTCTAACAGCAAAATTTTTGAATTGTATTTTTTTTTAAACCACGGGTGGCGTTTAATTAATTTCCCGAAAGGGCACATATATTTGCATAAAAGCAGTAGCGGCGCGGCACATATTTAATTATTTGAAAATGTATTTAAGTGACAAAAATCCTCGCAAATAACATTGTTTTAGATTTTTATTTCAACCATTGTCTCAGTTGCATTTGTCACTCCGCTCTGTCAAATATTTTTGGTACAAGTAGTTCACCTGTACGTAATTTGACAACCCGATTATCAGTGGAGGCTGGTAAAATTTAGGCTGTCATATCTTAGCATTGGAGCATGGGACCCAAGCAATACTTTAAGGCATAACTATCAAGACTAAATAAAGAAGTTCCAGTGGCATACCAGAGGGTTATTCACTTCCATCTTTCAAAAATAATCCATGATATCATTTTTGAATTTCACAATCAATTCTGAACAAAATAGCTCTCTCAAATGTTCACTAAAATAAGCAGATTTCGAATTGATGCATGGAAAGGACCAAAGAAATACTCAATGTTAAATAATTGTTTTATCCTTCAAGGGGGTGGAAAAATGGTGTGCGGTCATTTCCACCAGTTTTTATAAATTATTTAAAAGTAAACACATAAGTATCTCCAATTCTCACTCAAATTTTATTTTATTTCTTATTTTTAAACGAAAATCCAAAAGTAAAATTACCATATTTTTATTTTTTATAACTTCTATTAATTAAAATCATAAATACAGATTAACAAAGACAAAAAGGAACTATTTGTGAATATTGAAATGTAATTTACCCAAGTTCAAATTATTAACATTGAATGTTTCTTGGTCCCCTCTAAGCGTCAACTCGAAATCTGCTCATTTTAGCGAACATATGACCACTTTTTTAAAAAATCCATAGGCATAGAAATTATTTTTTAGTACGCCACTGGTGGATGTAATTACACCAACACACGTCATTTTTTATTGTAACTTATACCGTCGTAATTTATGCCAAATTGTTAAGTCAGTATTTGTTGTCGTTTCTGTTTCCCAAGGAATGATTATTTTAAAATATATACATATTTCAACACCCTGTAACTCAAAAATGAAGCCTTAACGGGTCTATGTCTATAGGAAATTTTCTTCCTAGAATGACTTTTTCCGACCACCGTATATAATAAGACAATATGGTCCTCTTGACAATTGTTACAATTTACTATAAGTGGTTCACAACTACGTACCTATCTTTTTTATGTAACCAACATCAGACAGACGTATTGCCTCTGCTCCTGATTTTAATAGAATTTATAAAGTACTAAGCGATTTTTTTTATATACAGTTAAGTAAATCATAAAACATTTGAATTTATTTATGCAGGAAAATCCCGTTACCGCTGTGTATACCTTTGGATTCTTTATAGAATAAGTAAATTACATGTTTCATTTGGGAATAATAAGAAGAGATAATCGATTTGTCAAGAAATATAGCAGTGAACTCTAATTTGCATCTGCTAGACGAATATTAAATTGTTCAGATTCTTTTTTTTTTAATGGAATCCGAACAGTCCTAATAAAAAAAGCGGAATTTCCATTATTGAGAACATTACTGAAGTGTAGCGGCTTGTCATTTCATGAATAAATTTAAAAATGCATTCTATAGCGCCACCTATGTATGGATAGCGGTATAATAGCTTGGTACATGCTTAAAGAACTTCTACAGTGCCCCCTATATATTGTACTAGCTTCAGTACGTCGGATAACCTGCTACATTCTACAAAAAAAATATACGCCACCTTCAGCATTTTCACTAAATTAATGCTGGTAGCAATCTGTCTTTTAAGGTTCTGGAATATGATGTGGTTAAATTAGATCCGCATATTCATGTCACATTGTGTGGCCTCTTTAAAATTGAACGTGACAGAAATCACATAGGGTTCAGCAATTACATGTGATTCTGTAACTTTTAATCCTGATTGTCTTGTATCTGTGATTTTGGATGTTAGGATGAATTTTTTTTCCGATTATGAAAAACTGTCCTTTTTTAATAATTTTTACTGCACTTTTAAATCGTTAAATTAATTCAAACTACTGACCCCTGTGCCTGCTGTAGTTTTCTATAATTGGCTTCCCATTACTTAAGTAAAATAAAGGAGATACATTATATTCAAGTGTCTTAAATTATTATTGGATAGAAGTAAATAATATCAATGCTTCTAATGTGGCATTTACGAGTAACCTGTATATGAGTGAGATACTCATAAACAAAATCGTAAATGTAAACATGTACTTGTATAAGATATCTCACTCATATACAGGTTACTTGTAAATGTAAATGCCGCTTAAGAGATAGCAAATAATATCAATGATTCTAATAGATAACCATATAATTCCTTGCAGTTTTGTTGTTCTGATACTAGGGAGAGACAATGATATTCAATATCAATAAAAATCATCGACATTATTTGTGTCGAATCAAACATAATAATTTAAGACACTTGAATATTAATGTCTCTCCCTAGTACTAGAACAACAGGATTGCAAGGATTTATATGATTATTTATTAAAAGCATTGATATTATTTGCGTCTATCTAAAAATAATAATTTAAGACAATTGTATATCAATATTTTCCTAGTATCTATCAGAAGTACTGATTTGTTTGCTTCCGTCAAAAAATAACAGTTTAATAAGATACTTGAATACTAATGTCTCTTCTGTCATGATTAAGGATCGTGAGTAAATAGTAGTGACGTAAAAACCAGAGGCTGATCCTGGACACTTTGCTGACATACATATATAAAGATGTGATAAATTAAACACCACAGATAATACAACCTCCTGTATTCCTAAAGGCACCTCAATGTACCTTTGTGGGAGCAGGAGAGATACGATAAATTATATGTTACCTTTTACTTGAATATTTTGTAGTATCCAAAATAACAGGAGCAATACATATTTCACTGAACACACAACACTGCACACTAGTAATTTGTATAGTTCCAGTAAATTAGCAGGATCTGTTCTAGATATTCAGGTGTTAACTTTTGACGTCTGTTGCTCAAAACATATATAAATACAAGAAATTCTTAAGAAAATCGAATAGATGTTAAATATGCGAGGTATAAACTGACAAAATCAAAAAGTCCTTATCACTAATGAAGGGATGTAGATATCGAAAAAATAAATGAAAAAACACCCCCACATGCTCCCGTCAACTTTTTCTGTGCAATAGTCTCAGTCATGAACTTACGTTGGATCTACCGATCGGTTTCCAGGGATGGCTTTTACAGATATAATATAATATATTGCAAACACCTACTAAAACATTCCCAAACTACAAAAACATATGTGAATTTTATTTAATTTTACAATGTTCGTGGTCACTTAGTTTTGTCAGGGAATGCACTATATTAAATTAAAACGTAATGCGTAATACGTTCTTTTAAATTACAGTATATTGGTAATTTACATTACTGAAGGCCAACGGCCAGCCTTAGCATGGAGAGGAGAAAATATATAACACGATCAAACAGTAACTTGCATAACGTGGATTCATTCGGACGTAGGTACTAAAAATGCGCTGTTAAAGTGTCACAACGTACTAAACCGTTGGACGCTACAGTAAATTCTTGGATTCGCACTAGATGTAACAAAGCAATTTCGTGGTCATGCAACACAAATATTAACAGACATATTTCCTCAGAAAACCATAAGCGTAGGTGGCTTTATTTACAGTGACATGCAACATAATTTTATCTTAGGTTTAGTGGAATTTATGAAAGGATGTAACGTACCGTGGTCGAAACTAGACAATCCACTTTTTAGACAATTTTTAGAAAAATGTATTAGTGGCAAATATAGCAACGTAAATGTGCCTTCGGGGTCTACACTAAAAAAAAAATATTCATCAACGGAGTGTGAAAGTATTAGACAGAAAATTTCTTCTGAGCTAAATGGAAAATACATCTACTATACAATACTAACAGTATTTAGTCATGATACTAGGAAGAGACATCGATACTTAAGTGTCTTGATAGTTGCAAATATCAAAAGTTCTAGTAGATAATCACATGATCCCTCGCATTCTTGTTGACCTGATACTTTCATGAGAATATTCCGATAAAAGATTTTCCATATTATAAGATTCACAAACTTCAGTAACAAATTATTTTTGTGTCCCGATAAAACTTTCTTATCTCCTTCCCAACACCTTTTTGTTCCTAGCAAAATTAGTTTGTCAATGCGGAATGTAAAGTGATACGGCATAGTAAATATGCAGATGTACGAAAAATATTGATGGTATTTCGAAAAAGGAATAATGAGATATATGGCAACTTACAGTATCTGCAGCTGTCAAATTGATTCCTAGTCCTCCCGCTCTGGTTGACAGCAAGAAAACAAAAATATCAGTTCTAGCTTGGAAATCAGCCACCATATCTCTGCGCTCAGAAATTTTTGACGAACCATCTAGTCTCATGTATTTGTGATGTCTGTGCCACATATATTCCTACATAAAAATAACTTTTTTGTAAGTTTCTACTATTAGATCATACTATTTAATCTTACCTCTAGTAAGTCTATCATTTTAGTCATTTGTGAATAAATGAGAACCCTATGCCCTTCTTCTTTAAGCCTCTTCAACAGCCCATCTAATACAGATAATTTTCCAGAATCGGTCACCAAAGTTTCTTTGTCTGGTATCACTATATTTGACCAGCCATTAACAGGCCGGACGTTATCCACACAACTAAATGGCTGCGGGTAAAAACTTTCCGCAGATTTAAAGTTAAATTTGTTTCCCGTTGCTTGAGACCAGTAATAATTTAATGAATTAAAGCTATAATCATCTATGTGCTTTCTTAGATCCCAAGCGGCTCTTCGTGAATAACAATAAAGTCCAATGGGGGCCGCAGAAACCTAAAAAAATTACAATAATTTGAAAGGACAACCAACAAAAAAAACATAAAAAAATTCACATTCATGCCTTTAATGCATACTTTAACACATTCGTTTAATATATATATATATATATATATATATATATATATATATATATATATATATATATATATATATATATATATATATATATATATATATATATATATATATATATATATATATATATATATATATATTTCCAAAAATTCACTTACTTTTGGCATATTATAAAACAAAAATGAAGGAAGTTCAGTCTTGGTACATTTGAACACTTGCTTTGGCCTTTTCAAATAAGGAAACTCTGTAATTGAACCGGTTTGTTGAGTTTTCTGAAAACAAAAGGGATTAAAATAATTCCAAAAATAATGAACTTGCTTCTTTTACCACTCCTTCTTCAGCTACTACGTCTATAACGGATTCATCCTCGACATTAGTTTCTTTACTTTTCAAACGAATATTTTTATGCTCCACGGTTTCTGGCATGGAGTGGTATACATGATCGGCATGAGTGTATATCACTTTATATCCCCTTGTGAATCGTGTAAAAATTAAATTAGGTAAAACGTTACTATCTTCTATTTGTGAGGAACACAACTTGAACTCATTCCGCAAAACGAACTGTTGGTCTCAAGAAAAAGTGAGGATCCCAAAATTTTTTTTGATACAATATACTGTCTCCATTTTCAATCTCAAAATAATTCTTCCACCTGTAAAAAAAGAATAGAATATATTTATATACAGCTTAGGAGCATATTCTCGTAAATAAAGATAAGAGAAAACATTGGCTTTGTGGTGTACCGTTTATGAAGAACGCAAATCAATATTTTTTTTTGCAATGGTTTATGTATGTCTATAATAACATACAGGGTGTCAATTTAAAATGTCATAAAAAAAATTTTCACAATTTGATTTTCTACCTCATCCTGACAAGACGGTATTGGAAATTAACAGGAATTAGGCCGAGTTATGTATTATTCTTACCTGTGCATTATATCTCCATTAAAAATCTTAAAAAAGATCGTTATACGATAATTTCAGTGCAAAACAGAAATTAAAAATGGTTCTTTCAAAATCCTTTTCAACAGCACTGGCGATATACTCAGGAGTAAACACGAAATATTTGTTGATTTTTATCGCAAGCCTCTGTCTAATATTACAGTCATAGACCAAACGTGGAATATTGTAGTGCAGTGTGGCAATTCTTATCGGCGACTTAGCATCTCTCCTTTCAAACAATTCTGGATGATTACAAACCTAGAACCAATCATTTAGAAAACTTACAAAATTAACCGTACATATTTACCTTACAAAAGAAACTGCATCACTAAATTCATCAAATTTGAGGTAAAGTTTTTGTCCACAACATGAGAATCCCCACCACCAACCGTGTAATGCAGTAAATCTTCTATTTTTATTTTCTGTTTTAAAGCCAAATACAACAAATTCTGCCTAGTTGTTAGAGGGCAGTATACCATTACCTCAATTTTATCTGACAATTCGTTTTCCACATCCTTCTTTATTCGTCTCAACATAAAAGGCTTTAGGATCATGTGAAGTCTCGACAGATGTTCTGAAACAGAAGTTACTTTTTATCTTCGCTATATCGAAATGAAATGGGCACAACTCAGCAACACCAAATTGAATCCCACTTCTGAAAATTTTAAGCGAATTTTTAAAAGTTTCTCACATGATCACTATCATCCCATATTTTACCACTTTGGTACCATTTTGTAATAAACATATGGCTATAAATTTTAAACAGCAGATAAACAAGCAAATATGGTATACCAAAGCAGGTAAATGAAAGCTAATAATTGTTATCATTGTATAATACCACCAGTACTAGTTTGTTCCATTACAATATTAGAATGATGGTGTTTTTTTTTGGAAAAAGAACTTACTTTCATCGATTCCAGTTTTGTTTTCGGCATGGCTCTCGATGTCTTTAGAAAACCACTCGTTGAATTCCTCGTGTGAGTCGAAAAGTGTAGGCATGATAAAATGTAGTAAAGCCCACAGTTCTGCCATACTATTTTGTATAGGTGTACCACTCAACAGGAGCCTGTTCCTACAACTGAATCCTAGCAAAGTTTTCCATCTCATGGAACTCGTACTTTTAATAGCCTGTGCTTCATCCAGAATCATATATTGCCATTTAATCCTATTGAAATACTTTATATCTGTTATAACAATCTGATAGGAAGTTACAACGATGTGGAAACTAGCATCCTTCGTATACATGTCTTTTTGATCCCAGAACTGCCTAAGGATTTTTCTCTCATTAGGATTCCCCCCAGTATGGTACCACTTTGAAATCTGGTACGAACTTGGCTATTTCTTGCTGCCAGTTATGGAGGGTTGATGCGGGTGATATAATCAAAAATGGGCCCCAAACCGCTGTTAAAAAGAAAAAACTTTAATGTCATTGCAACAGCAACTTGAGAGCGGAAATTAAAAAAAATTGCTTATGTTCACTTACAATATTTTTCAGCGATATGACAGAGGAATGCTATGCTTTGTACAGTTTTTCCCAATCCCATTTCATCCGCTAAAATCCCGCTTATTCCCTGTGAATACAAATTGGCCAACCAATTCATTCCTCTTAATTGGTAGCCTTTCAATTTTCCTCTGAACAAATCAGGCTGCGGTTGTTCACCTTCGTTTGAATCAAATTGTCCCAAGCAAGAATTTGCCTGTTTGTCAAAATGTTTGGTTCTCGCCTTTTCACTTTGGAAGGCATCTAGAGCATTTTTCTTTGCTTTCTCTTTCATCGATTCACTGTAAATTAAACAACTTCAAAAAAAAAAAAAAAAAAAAAAAGTATTAGTGATTTAGTAATATCTGGTGTTTTACACTATTCTTCCTGCTGCCTCTGGATAGTATTTGTTCCAAACAGATGAATAGAGAAATTATTTAGAGCAAATACCATATGTTGAAAAGTATAACGAAGAAAAATTCTTAATTCCATATATCAAGAAAAACTGAAATTTTATTATTACCTGCTTAAGAGATAAAACACCTAATATCTCTTAAACAAACAAAAAATCATTACGGCTAGTAAATGGCCGAAGAAATTAAAAAAGTAACACCAAAAATCTCATTTTTTTATTCCGATCCTTATTGACAGGAGTCGGTATGTCAAAAAACTATAAAGTTTCATTAACGAACAAATTATTTGTCACACTTGTATAAATTACTTGTACTTCGCAAACAGCTAGACGTTAAAAAATAAACATAAAAAACATTGAAAATTTAAGCACCAGCATATCGTGGTGGTTTCCATGGCAACCAAGTGAAACAATATCAATTGGTGTCTGCAAATCGGTGCCTTATGATTTCTTCTCTGAACAATTTCACTCTATTAGATTTAATGAAAAATAAAATAAAGTATTTTTTTTTAACAAGAAATACAGATGAACATTTAAATCTTAAAATTAATAAAAAAATTATAAGAACTATGACACCTACAGGCTCAATTAATATCAATGTTATTAATAATACAAAAACATTTTACTATTTAATGGTGATAAATAACCCTAAGTATCGTACCTGTCATAAGTGTCACAACTAAGTTTGATGGTATTTTCTTCATCCAGTTGGCTTAAAATCCTCAACTGTTCCTCCGCAGACACCTGGCCCAATTTTTTGGACATGAAATGAGCATACAACTCAGTCTGAGTGATAAGAAAATTCAATTTTCTTTGCTGCCGTTTGGCCTCCACCAGTTCATGGTCAATTTTACGTTGTTCTTCGGCCTCTTTTTCCAGTCTCTTTTTAACTTCTCTGTCGAACCGACGTGACCTTTTCCAATAGGCTATGTTTTCTCTTGCCAGTCTTTTCATGCGCCACTGTTGTTCTTTTACGGTTCTGGCAGATTGCAGCTATAAACAAAAATATATATAAAAAAAAAAAAAATTATTCAGACATTCAAAAGCAATTTTTTTTTTAATAGTTAAAATAATATTTACCGCTTTCTGCCTGGCAGACTTGGCACAGTGCGACGCTACTCGTTTACACTGCAGCAACATTTCCTTATGCTTGTTAGTTTTAGCTCTATGCTGCTTTCCTATTTCCTTTTTAACAATACTGGTGTACAGTTTCTTTCTCTTGATGGTCATCATG
Organism: Rhamnusium bicolor; assembly: GCA_029963845.1. Taxonomy (NCBI): domain Eukaryota; kingdom Metazoa; phylum Arthropoda; class Insecta; order Coleoptera; family Cerambycidae; genus Rhamnusium; species Rhamnusium bicolor. The sequence continues at coordinate 1,633,536 of JANEYF010005770.1, forward strand.
TCTTCCCATTTTTTACGTGACTCCTCATCTCTAAACTTTTTTGCCTTCTTTCTAGAAATATTCATATTCAACTGAGGTGTTGGAATAGCTTGCATTGACACAATGTACTCTGAATTCATATTTGATTCTTCCATTTCTTCCATTGAATGGAACTCCATTCCGTTTTGAAGATTCAAATCTAAACATGGCTCATCCTACGGCATTTTTCTTAATTAGAATCTGTCAATTATCATTAAAGTTGGCTACGGTGTTCGGTCAATTATATCAGTCAATTAACCCAACATAACCGACAATAATACATGTGGTCCTGACAAATTTAAATCTACTAGAAAAGTTTTATTACGAATACTTACAGATATATCATCCAATATGTCTGGAAGATACAGCGGTGACTTTGATGTATCCTCTGCTTTCACTGCCTTTCTCTTTACCTGTACCGGTAGATGTTTTTCTATTTCTGGATAGTGATCAACAGTACTAATCAGCCCTGCCCCATAAAAAAGGTGGTTGTCGAAATTCTATAAGGAATACAAAGAGATACAAACTATTTTCAAAATCGTTTTATATAATAATAATATTATTTATCATTTTTAATACATCTGTACAAACAGAAAGGAAATAATAATAATAATAAAAGTATTTTCCTCTTGGCTAATACTCTTATGCAATAAAAAAACTGGGATATTTTAATATCTACTTTCTATATATTTGACATTCCAAGTAAGTATACGATTTTCATACTTCGGGGATTTAAACAACTGTTTTCTTTAGTTCTTTTTCCACAATTCTGATCAATTTTTATTATGAAACTTTTGCCTTTAAATGTTTTAAGAATAATTTTTAAATAACTGTTTTTTTTTTGTATCATATAATTTTTAATATCCATTTTTGGACAGAATTTAATTGTTTTAAGTAAGAAATGTTTACTACCTCCTTTGTCTTTCGTAGATTTTTCTGGTATGAATGCATTCTCATAATATGTTTATACTGGGCGTCTTCTGGAGTGCTGTCTGTGTTTTCTTGTAAAACATCTGCCAGCCATTTACGATTTGCCGATACATTCTTGAAATTATAATACTCTTTTGGAGAATGTGGCTCCGATTCTGAAATACAGAACGCGTGAAAATATTTTGATTTAAATTTAAATGTCCCCATATTAAATCGGTACATTCTGAATATTTGTCCCTTGATTATCAATTATTATAATGCAATAAACAAAGCAACCGATAACGTAGGCTTTCTCCACTAATTAAAGTAATATGATACCGTAATAACTTACCTCTTAAAATGTTTTCAATGTTTATATTATTAACATTTGGGGTATCATCATCTGAATCTTCTGAATCACTGCTTAGTATCAGCTGCTGATTAACATTTTTTAGAAACATATTTAAATTCAGTGCCCTCTCTACTCTACGTAAATGTATCGGTTTTGATGTACTTGCTCTGAGATGAGCTTGAGTGCCATCAAGAATCATTTTGTCGCCTGAAAATTCAAAAGCAAATGTATTATGAAATGTATAACCAGATATAAAATTGATAATTCACCTTTTACTATCTTGTATGCCTGATCATAATTGTTTCTCATATTTTTCGCCATTGCACTTATCTAGCAGTCTATATACGTTATCTACACTATACTGGAATTGTAAAATCATTAAATTATTTATATAAGTTCCATTTCATTCATTATTTAACATAACCTACACTCTCATTTCAATATTTTTGATGTTTGACATAAAAACAACACTTCAAGGTCATTATATTATAAATAAGGTGCGTTCCCAATCTGCTCGTCGGAATCTCTATTATAAACAATTACTAGCATCTGTTTCTTACGTCATACATTCGGTTGGGTGGTAAATATTAATAAACAAATTAGCAATATAACCTATAATGAACAGTCAATTTTATTTAAGACGTGTAATTTTGTAATGTGGAAGACTGAGGTATACAGGCTTTATTATTTTGAAATACCCCAAACATACACCATTTGAAACTTATCAAAACCAACTATTTTGTCAATTCCATAGATCTTAGATTGCTATTGAGATATCGAAAAATATCAATTCGGCACAATCTTTGATATCGCCCATCTCTATAAAGAAGAATTAAAAATTTGTGAGCAATATACATACAAATGGCCACCTCGCGTTTTTTCGATGGGTGCTTTTGACTGAGATTATAGCCATGCTTCTTCCCTGATTCTCTAAGCGTGCAGGATCTTTAAACATCTTAAATGGCATTTTTTGCTTTATACATGTATATTTTCATGGTATTTGGAAACTGACCTGAGCATCAATTATCTATCTAAAATATTTATCGATGGACCCTAGCTTCCCATCTTACTAATTGAATTAATTATTAGCTCTATAAAATGCTCGACGATTTGATAATTTTTAACTCTTAAAAATAACAATAACTACATATAGTTTATTGCCAATGTTTCCACATAAGTTCCCGGTGGAACTACATCGCGTATTATCATCTACAATGAGATTTTATTCTATTCGATCTCTATAAGCCTAATCTAAACCTAATCATATGATCAATCAATAATTATGTATCTCGTCATGCGCATAAAAAATAATTCCAAACCCAGCACGATAACATATTTTAAATATTTATAAACCACATTTTAGAGGTGCCCTGTATTCAAATTTAGAACGCAAAAAGCATTAAATAAATAAATGGAATACATTAAATTTGCGACTGAAGCCACAGAGACAACTCCCTCTGACTGTGCTGAAACAATCCGTAAATAATAATTTTCTATGGTAGGCAAATTCCTTTGAATAGTTCAGCTCTGGGTAAAACTTTTATTTTTAATAGAGTATCTAGTAGTCAGCGATCTGTTATTATATCGTTGATCGTAGTATAAATAATGAGCAACATGTGCTCTAAAATGAATCGAGTAGTTGTGTAAAACGACACAAAACCTTAGATTAGAGAAATTACTATTCTCTTGTCTAAGCACAAAACGATACTACAATATGTGAACTTACCCTAATGTTCCCTAAGTGAGCGGGGTATTTATAAGACGAATCGAAAGGCAATCGGTACGCGTGATCCCGTGACTTGGTGCCAACAATTTCATTGGTTGTCTTGTCGATCTCCTCCTGTGGTGCCATCTGAAATGTTGGAGACTCCTTAAAGTCGGCATTTTTCTTTTCTCTCAAGTTCTACGCAGTTGAGTCATTTCGTAATTGTATATTTCCATTGAATACTTTCGAGTATTCGTTTCATCTTGTTTTGAATTTGAATTTTCGTGGCCTAGCAACACAGTTTGCTAAATTAAAATAACTTTTCGATTAGTGCAGTTCTTTTAAACAGCTTCCATGAAGGTGAGGCCATGCTATTATATGTATTTGTGTAAATGGGCAGACATTTTTGTTTTACAATCTATATTTTCGCAGCTTTTTTTTTTTTTTTTTTTTTTTTTTAATTTGATTTTAGGTGTTATAATTTGTACGTTGAATATAGAGGTTGTAAGTACATGAATGATGCCTATATTGTACAGATGTTAGACGTTGTATGCAAGTTATATCAGCAAGCCAAAAATAGGTTGTGCCTTTCCATCTTGATACAGTGTCCAAGAAAAATGGGACACCGTTTATATGCAGTTTTTTTAGCTCGCAATACACTAGCCAGCGCCGTCTTACATCCAAATGTATACCATGATGCACATAGTAACTTAAAATGCTTGACAGATTTTAACTGGAATCAGTAATTAGTTTTAGATAATGTTGGCAGTCACTCAGTCATGGTCACTATGACCGGTCATTTACTGGTCAGGTCACGATGAAGTTGACTGATCAAATAGCAACGTGTCCAAGGTGGTCACGGCCATGGTCAACTTATCCAAGTGGTCCAAAATTGTAAATGTTCCTGCCATTTCCTTTAAAATTTTGTACATGACCCTCGACAATTGATGTGAAACATCTGTTTTTGGCCAATGAAATTGAAATAAATCCTCAGTAATAGGAGAGATCAGTAGGCTTTCATTTTCCTTTTTAAAAAATGTCAAAAGAAACCCTCATTTTGGATTTCTTTGGAAAAAAAAAATTGGTGTTAAAAAATATGCACAATGCCAGGTTCTGTGGAATGAGGTATCAAAGCCATGCTACCAGTGGTGGCTGATCTTAGTATTGGAGCATAGAATTTTTTTTATGAGATTTGAAATCTGCCGATATATTATCCTCCCGTTTTTGAATAAACAAATGTTGCAAATAATTACAAATTGTTTAAAAAAAGAACACTTTTTTAAACTTTTATCGCAAATTTCAATCGCAATTTTTTTTCTGCAAACCCTCATTTAGTTTTGATAGTTATGCCTTAAAGTAACGGGTCACATGCTTCAATATTAAGATATGACATAACCTAAATTTCAGCAGCCACCACTGCTACTTGCCTGACAAAACGCGTAGTAAAAAATTGCCAAAAATATCCCAAAAATGTGAAGCATTTATTCATTCCCAAAGAGAGCGCAACTTCAGAAAGTGTTACGTTGATTAAATTCGTAACAAAACCAACGCTCAATGAGAACATCTGATAAAGAAGTATTTAGGTGAGCTCGGTTTAGACGATGGGCGTGAAAAAATAAAATGCTAAAAAATCCTAATTTGCACAACTTTCTTCAACATAAGCCTCATTTATACAAGTATTACACACCATTTTCATGAGAAAATTATGATACATCCAATGACAGTTATTTTTCATTTTTAAAAATGACCGGTTTCGTGACTCATCTTGATTGATCACGATGATCCGTTCAGCCACGGAAACATCGTGACCGGTCAACTACCCATCACTAGTTTTAGAGTTGTAGTAAAAAAAAATAATAAGTACAGAATGTTCGTGTTTAAAGACCTCATAGCTTTGTTTTTACTAAGGAAACTGTACTGTAACTAAATAATGTCCTGTTCTTTTCTGGACACCCTGTGTGTGTAGAAACGCATTCGTTTTTTCACTTGTTTTGTTGAAAATGGTTCCATTTGATGTGATATTTTTAGATGGGTACGAGAGTTTTCGTGGGAGGGCTTACATATAGGGTGAGAGAACGTGACATCGAGAAATTTTTCCGAAAATATGGAAGAATAAAAGAAGTTGCAATGAAGAATGGCTTTGCTTTTGTGGTAAGTAAAGAAATGTACTTGCATTTTCTCTATGTACTATTTTTATATATTTTATAGGAATTTGATGATCACAGAGACGCCGACGATGCTATCTACGAATTAAATGGAAGGGACCTACTTGGGGAAAAGTAAGGATACGTCATGTACATTTAACAAAAAAATAAAAATTTTAATTACATACAATTACTGAAGTAGATATTGAACTCGGATAGGATTTACCCCCCCCTCAAGTTTGAACACTAGTATTGTGAAAATAGGAGGCAAAAAAATTGAGAATACATGATATTTTATACATATTTATTTTAATAGAGTGTCGGTAGAGCGTGCCAGAGGTACACCAAGAGGAAGTGACCAGTGGAGGGGTAGTTTAGGAGGTTCCAGAGGATATGGAGGGCCCCCTCGTAATAGAGAAACTCGTGACAAGTAAGTTGGAATTAAATTTTATCTATTTCGGTGATGGAAATTTGTGAAACATGATGATTCATATCTTTCGGGTCTGACAATTATTCTGAAGACATTTATCCCAGCGTTCTGACAAAAAAATATGTTAATATTTGTATTTGTTGGTCAGTTGTCAGCTTCGTTTACGTTTTTTTTTTTTTTTTGTTGCAGGTATGGTCCTCCACAGAGAACCCGATACCGTGTTTATGTTGATAATCTGTCCAGCCGAGTTAGCTGGCAGGTAAGTTCTGTAAAATTCACAGTGAGAAAGTAGCATGTATATGTACTTCGGTAAGACTCCTGACATACCTATTATAGTTTGTTAATTAAAAATTGCCACATGGATAAGGGAAGCTGAAAACCAAGAATCAGTATCTTATACAATTTTTTTCTTTTTTCCTTTTTTCTTTTTTTTTTTTAGGGAAAATTTGTAGTCCATGTGTCATTTTTGACTTAACATTACTATTAATCCTTTACTTTCAAAAACCAAAAGAGCGTTAGAGAGAGCAAGGCCAGTGATTTGAAAATGGGGCATTTCGTCCAATTTGACATGCAGTCCATAGTCTTGAGGCAAACGGGGGTACCATGAGAGAGCAACGATGTATAACCACATTTTGAGCAAATCAATGAGGTGTTCTTGGATGCACCAAGCCATGGCTATGATGTTTATGAAGATCCAACCAATCCCAGGCTCTGTCTGAAGATGGGTTTTTCATTTCACCATACCTTTTTTTCCTAATTCCTATTCACTCTCCTCTCCCTTCAAGTCAAAAGTAATTTAACACTATTGAAAGCATATGGCACCTGGCCAAATTTTCAAAATGAACACCCGGCCGCCCTGTTTTGGCCCTCATGGGTCCTAGCAGTGGTGTCCACACCAGGTAACCATATGCTAAAAGTGCAATTAAAGTAGCACCAAAACATAACTGCCATCTAGTGGCGTGGACTATCACGAACTTGGCATCATAATATATCCGTTATGATTTAAGTGAAGATGTAAAATTAAATACTTTTTTGTAAAGAGCACCCATTTCCCACGGAGTGTGTGGTATCTCTAGGCCTATTCTATGCTCAATCTATGTGGTACACCCTTGCAAATGAGTGGCAGTCAGTCGATTCAGTTATTACGCCAGTCCATTGATTCCATTGGTTCTATGTGGTTTCTCATTCACAATGCCTCAGGTAAATGCCCTAGCATGACGCGCATTTTGTCATTCTGCCGTTAATTACACTTTGTCTACTGTATGCGCCTAACTTGTAATATTTTCAAGAAATTAACAGTATTTACCATAAAAAAAGCTAGGAATACATTTGTTTTTTATGGAAACTTGTAGTATACAATTATATCAAAAATATATATATATATATATATATATATATATATATATATATATATATATATATATATATATATATATATATATATATATATATATATATATATATATATATTTAGGTGGTAATATTAATTTTGCAGATGCAATTGAATATTTGACAAATGTTCCAAAAAATCCTACTAATTAATTTGTTAAAACAACGGGTTGTATTTGATGTCAAAATAAAAATTTTGTCTTGTCGATTGAATGAAATGAAAATATTTATGGATTTTGTGTTTTTTTTTATAAATCACTTGACATAAGCAATAATTATAATCTTGTTAAATGTCAACGTATAGGAATGATTTTGGATCTTATGAATTTTCTAGTATTATTTCAGTATGTTTACATATGGCAACACTGTGCTGAAGCAGTGAAAACTTGTGTTCGGTGTTTATTATTATTATTAGTGTGACATTCTTTGCTTTGTTGTTTAATTTTAATGTGAAAATGACAAAAATTGGCAACTCTTGGTTAATTGCCTATTTAAAAAAAAAAACTATAATACAGTGATGTTTTTTGGAATAAATTAAAAAAAAAAAGTTCCTGGTAATATTTCCCAAGATCTTCCGAATCATTTATGAAGTAAAATTCAGTTGGCCCTTTTTTTTGACATCAAATATTACTTGCATTGTTTTAAAATAGGTGAAGTATTTGCAGTTTAATATAAGCAACTTTATATAGGATGTTTCAAAATGTCACTCAACCACATATTTTGGAGGATAAATAAAATTGCAGCCTTTTAAAAGTTAAAATAACATGTTCTTCATGGCTATAGATACAGCCATGAAACAATCAACTTGCCTTTTAGAAACACCCTGTATAAACCTACTCAACGGTCAACTGTCCTGCAGTTAAAATATCAGCATTGACTGGGCTGATGATACGATGTAGAAAATGAGTGAAATATTGTTGTCGTAAAAACCATTGAAAATTACATATAGACAAATTAGATTATGGTGTTTTCTTATTTTAGGTTAGTCTTTGATAATTTATTTTATTAAAACGTACTATTTTAACAGACAAAGTGTAATTAATTTGAAAGAATAAATATGTTTCAATTAGATTTATTTACAAAGACATTTATTTTTGTTTTTTAAGTTTGGAATTTGTACCTTTTGTCGCAAGTCAGGTAACTTGTTTTTACCAGTCAACTCTTTATTTAAATCACACGATAACTACCTGTTTTTTTTACAATAGGACCTCAAGGATTATATGCGGCAGGCTGGAGTAGTTACATATGCTGATGCTCACAAGCAACGCCGTAATGAAGGGTACGTATGCAATATTCTTAGACTAACAACTGAGGTCACTTCTTTTAACCGCTTGCTGCATGCGCTGCCTCTGTGCAATTCCGCAAGATGTAGCCGTTGAAGTGGCCTTGGATTAAAAATTATGCGATGTAGGGGTCATTCTCCTGTTGCTTTTAATATCATGTCATGTATGTATGATTTTGGAAAACACTGGCATAGTTTTTCATGAAACACCAAAACACTGTATACTGCACTCGACGCGCGTTTCGCCAACCAAGTTGGCATCATCTGGAGATGATTAAAACTAAACTTATGCTAACAGTCTACCTTATTTATACCTAATCTATTGTCACGGTTCACCGAACCGTGACGGTAAGCTTTTGGTAAAGTCCAATTCGACCGTACTTCGTTTACTGTATAGATACTTAATTTCTAAATCCAGCCATTTCTGCTTTGCAAACATAGTAACTTTATTTGAAATGTGTGAAGTATTGGGAATTTGAACAAAATTTGGTTCGTTCAGTATTTCCAAATTCAAAATTCCTCGACCTTTCAAAATGAATGAGAAAATCCGAAATTTGTATCGATTTCATTCGATCATCGATTCACCCGTGGTATTGGTAAGATTTTTAAAGATATAAGTCTGACAGTAGTTTATTCATCGGGAAACAAACTTCAACAACTTTTAGGCAATCCAAAATTGAAACAAACGAAAAGTCGGGTATTTACGAAATTAGCTGTAAGGACTGTAATCAAAAATATGTTATACAAATTAGACGATTAATTCAAACTAGATGCAAAGAGCATATGGCCCATCTCAAATATGGTAGAACATAAGTCTAGTGTAGCCCAACATGCATTTGAGAACAACCATAAAATAGATATTAGCAATTTAAGATTAATTAGGAATATAACAAATACTAGACAGCTGGATGTATTTGAAAGCTTGGAAATTATAAGGTAAAAATAGTATGAATAGTGACAGAGGGCCTATCCCAAATAGCCCGCTTTATTGGTTAGTGGGTCACGGTTCACCGAACCGTCACGGTTTGGTGAACCGTGAATAGTTAGTATATATGGGGTAGATTGTTCGCATAAGTTAAGTTTTAACCATCTCCAGATGATGCCAACTTGGTTGGCGAAACGCGCGTCGAGTGCAGTATATAGTGTTTTTGGTGTTTCATAAAAAACTACGTCAGTGTTATCTTCACCTCAAAGGTTCCAACCCACTCCAGGACTATGATTTTGGAAGTGGGGATATATTTTTTTAATTGACTATAAATAATCACCAAAAATCCACCATTTAATAATTTCACTGTGCTAACCTTACAAGTTTTTTTTTTCTGTTAGATATTAAAAGTTGCATGAGAATGCCCACACATATTTTCCACATGATGATATTTTTCTACCATCTTTCGGATCCGAAACCAAATGAGTGATACCCTCCGTTCTGATTATTATCTGTCGGAGTATATTCTCGAACATGTTTTTAATTTGTTTTAATAATAATGAACTTATCCACAGTATCGTGAGTTTGCGTCCTATAAAGATATGAAGAATGTTATTGAAAAGCTAGATGGTACCGAGTTGAATGGTAGAAAAATAAAACTGATCGAGGATCGTCAGTCGAAAAGAAGTAGATCAAGGTCAAGCAGCAGGTCTAAGTCAAGATCAAGGTCCGCGTCCCGGTCTAGGCAAGTTTTATTTTTTTTTGCATACAACAAATGCTGAAAATAATTTTTATTAGGTCTAGGAGCCGTTCCAAAAGGAGCTCAAAATCGAGAAGCCAGTCCCCTCCTGGCTCCAAAACTAGATCGAAAGATGGATCTAAATCACGTTCTAGGTCACCAAGGGAAAAAAATAACATCAGAACAATGTCACATACTAGATCTCGTTCTGTATCTCGAAGTCGGTCCCCAAATACAACCAGAGAAGATATGTAACCACACAACTTTTTCTTTTTATAAATATACATATACATGTGTAGGCAAATGCTATATACTTTACATGTAGTCTTCCTGTGTTGTTGAACAAATTGAGGAATTCCCTTTTTTTTATGTATAATCACGACTGATGTTGTATAAATCCATAAAATTTGGATAACTAGTATATTGTTTTGATGATGTCCGAAAGTCTTTTTATATTAAGTTTTAATGTTTATACTTTTATTTCGGGAAATCATTTTAAATTTCCAGAATGGGCAAAGGCCTATAATAATTAATTCTGTTTGCAATAGTAACTCATTATTTTAAATTATATTTTTTGAATTTCTTCTAATTTAGGTATTCTGTAGTTTTGTATGTTTTATTAATTAATAAATAGGTCCTAAATATTAGCTCAGTCGTTTTTTTTATTTACAATAACACATCCTCGCCAACTATAAGACATCATAAATTGTTATACAATACACATTATCTTCTGAGATTAGAACCAGGAGCTTTGCTTTGAAAACATGCAGCTAGAATTATTGTACACGGTATATATTAATGCACAGAAAAATTTATTCCGTACGTAATCTGGGCTACTATACTTGTATTGTATTATAAATTTTACATTTTGTTTTGTACAAATGTTCCACTGACTTTGGCTGCAGTAGGTGTTAACTGAGCTTTCACAATACTGCTGTGTGTTTACAGCAATTCTTTAAAGACGTACATTTTTAAAACCACTATATAGGAGATGACGTTGCCACATTGGTATTGCTTTCAAACAAACTAAATTCAGATGTAGAAGGTTCACTTCCAGTTATCGACAAAGTAGAATCGGATACGACGGTTTCCTCTGAAAGAGCGAAAACGTATAGTTAATACGATCTCAACGGTTTAATGAATAAATTGACATTTACATTTTTAAATGTTAAGTGTCTACTTACCGAGTTCATTTTCTAGTTGTTCTATGCCTTCTGCTGCAAATTTCAATTGCCTTATGAATTCCTTGCTTCTAATGGCAGATTTTTTAATAAATTCTAATTCTTGAAAAGCCGACTCGTAATCAATCTCCTAAATAACAAACGTATTTAGAATAAAAATGGAATAAAAAAAAAAATGAAAGAACCTGTGTAAAACCATCAATGGTGTGGCTTCCTTTAACATCAGCGTCATAGGTGAGGCTTTCTTTAATATCAGCATCACTTGTGACACCTTCTTTAATATCGGCAAAAACTTCAGTCGCAATATTTTTAAGTTCTATCAAAGGCCGTACAGAGTCTTTGCCAACATGTAAACTGTTATCAGACTCCAACTGATATTTAATTTCGTCTGCTTCATTACATATTTTATCCCCAGCCCTGTCAATGTCCTTCAGGGCCATCGAGATTGAACCTAGAAATTAAATGATATATGCAAATATTTTAAATTTATGGGAGATTCATGCCAACAAGAAACCAAAGCACCTTTCATATGCCTTAATATTAATTTGGTGTACGCGTATTCACCTTTAATAAGTCAAGAAGGTACTTACTACCTAGCTCGTGGATCTCAGTAAAAGGAGTCGGGGGCTTTGCTTTTAACTTCCGTATTTGTTTTGCTTTTTTCCTCCATTCAGTCAACTCTGCATAAGTTTTTAACATATTTTCATGCAAATCCATATTAGTTTGTAATAAAATAGTTTATTTGATTAATGTATTGTTTTAATTCCTGTATTCTTCTGTATAGTTTGTAAAATTTGTAGGTTAACTTTTCAAATTAGAACCGTCGATTACGTTTCTGTACTAAGCAAATTGAAATTGCGTTGAGAGTAATCTATATTTTGTAGCTACCTAAGCTAGTGAACTCACTAATAATTTTGAGCACGTCTACCAGGTGGCACACCTAAAAGGACTACACGCGAATTTCTTAAGCCGGCTTCAGAGAGCAGCGCAACTGTCGCAGGCGACGGTAATTTCTACCAATAGTATTTAGACATTTGTCACGTGCCTGTATTCCCCTTATTTTGGCCGGGACAGGAAATCTATCGCCGTGAAGTTAAAATTTGCCAACTACAAACTACACGTTGAAGTGTCCTTCGATCATGTGTTTATGATCGAAGGAAGTGTCACCAGAATAACAGGGGTTATGTGTTGTTTTTATGTCACAACAAAGAGAATTTGTGGTAGCGACAGTTGTTGCTCTCTGAAGCCGGCTTTAGTATATCGAGAAATTTGTGGGACTACAAGATGATAGATCTAACCAGCGACCTAACAAAAAAAGAAAGCAACATTCAATCCCAATTCGCGAAAATCTAGAAGAGCGCGACATCTATGAACAACATATTCATTAATACGCAGTTACATACATTCTTAATGGGAGTTTTAATGGTATCTGTTGATTAAAACTGCTTAAAAAATATAGAGTTATATATAAAAAACACACTTTTTTAATGTAAACAATAGCGTATTTTATATTCAATGACATTTTGACGTTCAATCTTGATTAAAACTTCTCAGAATTATACAACACTAACTTTTACTAAAAGCACAGGCAAATTCCCAATATATTTTTTTTTTTATTTACGAATTACATGGACAGAAACGTGCTCTAAATCGCCATCTTGAAGATACATTTTGTTGCATTTCGACTGAAAACACTGACGTAGTTTTCTACAAACACTAAAACACTATATACTGCTCTCGACGCGCGTTTCGCCAACCAAGTTGGCACCATCTGGAGATGATTGAAACTAACCTTATGCTCACAAGCCACCCTATTCAGTATTTATACCTAAACCGGTGTTTCCTAAACTATTGCCACAGTTCAGTGAACCGTGACCCACTAACCAATAGAGCAGGCTATTTGGGCATTTCGATTGGTACAAACATATATCCTTGTGGTGCTATTTCATCCAATCAATTCACTGTGGCCTGTTAGAGATCCATTCCTGTCCCCGATTGAATGTTTAATTATATTATTTTTATGCAATAAATAATTGGGGACCGCAATAGATCTCCAAGCAAGGCAAATTATTGGACCGGACTGGCCGAACGAATTATACCACACGAATAGCTAATGGTGATTTCCATTGGTTACGCTAGTGGGCATTGAACACTTTTATATCCTAAAACAGGACATACAAGTAGTGTGCATTAATGCACTCAATGAAAATCCCCATGTTCCTACCAATAAAAAAAAATCGAAATGGATCTTCCAGATGGCGATTTTGGTCATGCTCCAGTCTATGTTATTTAGATTGAATGTTACTTGCTTTTTGTCCAATATTTAATGATGGCCCGTTGTGAGCAGCCATCCATAAAAAGTAGAGGGACATGTGCCAAGAACTTCACATATTATGGGTTTCTACTCCAACAATCACTTAATCACAGATGCTGAGAGACGTATGTACAATACTCATCACCTTAAAGTCACCACCTTCCTCTCTGCTCTCTTTCTGGCACACCTCATTACAAGTAGTGCTAGAATGGGAGCATACGAGACGGTGGTGACTTTAAGCTGCATATACCATACATGCGAACAGAGATTATATATATTTGCATTAACGTATACATCAAAAGTGAGGCGTTTTTTACTGATTATTACCTTTATCCGAGTCTTTTGAAATAGCGAACAATGTGAATATGACAATTGACACTGGTGTTCTTGTTGTCCAGAAATTTAAAGACGTTTTTAAGAGTGTGCGGTATCACCAAGTATCCAACTTAGATCAATAAATCATTAAAATTTTCCTGTTAGTAATATTAAAAAACTTTTAAGGTTTTTTCAACATGTGACAGTCCATTTACTTTATCAAAATTTAGTTTAATTTCATTATTTGCCTATACTGACTAATCACAAGGTATTTTTGAACCATGTCCAGTTATTTGTATGAAGAAATTTTTTCAGTGGATTTTTAAGGAAACCAAACTAATGGGATAATTGGCAGGTGTAAAGAAGCATAGTAATAGTTTTATGGGCGTTTTATTAAAATGTTTTTATATTGTTAATCAGATACATAATGTCACTGGTAAAATACAACTTTAGATATAAAAAAATATGAAAGAAGACATGTATTTTGGACATTCATAAAACTATATAGAGTAGTTTCTTAAAAAGATGTATAAGGACACTACAATACCAATTATATATATATCATATAAAAAAATAGATAAAAAATTACGTATAAATTACGTGAAAATAACTGAGAAATTACAAATAACACGCATATTTTCAATATACAGCAATTGTCAGGTACTATAAAATAAAAAAAATACAAAATTTGAGCGTTTACAGTGGAATTTCTTACCGGTTTAATCAATTACTTTGTATAGAAGTTGGTAATATATAAAATACAATTATATATAATATACCACTGGTTTAGTAAAATATCATAGTTATTTCTAAGTTTTGGCACATATTATGGACTGTGTGGAGGTAACACTCCACAATTTTTATAAATTGCCAATTTTTATTTGATACATCAAATGGCAAGTAATTGATTTTGGACAAGTTTTATTAGCACCTTAAAATTAAAACCCACTTTTAGAATTTCCAAGTAGAAAAAGCATACCCATATAATTAAAACTGCAATCCTATAAATCATCATCACCGATACCTTCAAATGCATGATTTTCAATAAATTCCCTTCCACTTTTAAAGGAAACACTCGAAAATTTCTCCTGCAACTTCTTTATTGAAAACGACTCTTGAAATTTGGGCTCTTGCAGATCTTCCTAAAAAAAAAAAAAAACGGCTTTTACATTATTCTAAATTAACCCAAAGAAGTTAGAAATTTATCAACATTGCACTCTGTTTCTTGCATAATTAAATGTACATATTTTAAGGCTATGAAATAGTTTACTCAATTTAACCGTTTATTATTAACAAAAACATTTTTTTTAATGTTATTTTGGTACCGGGTCAGACCTCGATAAAGAAAAAAATTAACACATCTACCGAGTTTCAATGTAAATTCAATAAATTTCACCTTGTTCTCTAAATCGACATCATCAATGGAAATCAGATGACTTGATCCATCCCTTTTCATATAAGACCAACTTCCTTTGATAACAGAGGGTGGTTTTTTCCGCATACCATTTTTTTTCATCAACAACTCATCAACAAGCGATTGTAAACAGACCGATATTAGTATTGCTTGTTCACTTGATATGGTAATCCATTGCAATTTGTCTTTTGACATTAGATACTCAAATGACAACTCCAAGCCTGAACTAGAGCTTGATCTGCTGTTTGCTGCTATTTCTTGTTTATTCTTAAAAGACAATTATTACCATAAAGAATTTTAAAAATCCTGTAAACTTACATGAGTTGCTGTGATACGCCAACACCGCATTCTGGTAACTTTAAAATTACCCTCCTTTACCATGTGCCCAGGCCCAATAATCCTCAAGCTCAACTCTTGATCTCCTACGGCTATCAGAACTTTTGTTTGTGGTTTCGGGTAATCACAGTAACATGGCATAAACTGCACAAATCCATAGTATTTTAGTTTTTGAGCCAATTCTATATACTCTCGTTTCGCCAAACTAACTTGGAGATTGGTCAACTGAGATTTTACTTCTCGAGAAGCTATTACCCAACCTTTCTCAATTTCAGTGACCGTCTGTACATAGAGCAAGTTTAGTGCTACTGGATCTGTCATCAATTCAAAGTCATAGTTAATATCCCAATAACTAAAAATAATTGTCGTTAATACTATAATTAAAATAAAATGATATACAGTGTGGGCCATTACATGTATTGGAATATCTGAAACTATAAGAGATAGAAAAACTGCTAACTGGGGAAAGTCTTATTCTATTTGGTTACCAACTAATACCTTAAAAACTATTCCAGCTGTTCGGAATTTAGAGGTATCGTCGAAAATGTTGATGTTGCATTTACTAATATCAGCTAACTTTTTTTATTTTTCAATATTTTTTAAATCTGTAAAAACTTTTTTCGTAAATTTCAGTAGCCCAATGATGGTAATTATGCCTATTAAATACACCCCAGGTAGTAAAAGATGTTTCATCTGTCCAAACAAGGTTATTGCTAAAGTTGGCATTTTCTTGGTATTTATTAACATACCAATTACAAAATTCTATTCTTCTAGGAAAATCACCTTCCTGAAACCCTTGTACAACAGTCAGCTTGTACGGACGATATTTGTATTTCTTAGAATCGTAGTCCTAGGAATGTCTAATTCTCTATTACCTTTGTTGATGATGCTGGGTTAGCGTCGAAATAATCTGTTATATTGTTGTCACGGTTATCATTCTTCTTTTCATAACTTTTAATACACCGTTTTTCAAAACTTCCAAAAGTTACAAATTTGTCGCGTTTTGAGAAATACCTTTCACATGGTTGTTGCCTCTCTAGAAAATTTTCAAAATATCTATTTGAAGCCATATTCGCATTGGTTATTTTTAATATCACATCAACATATCAAATGTTTCTTCGCTGGAATAATGTAAAGCCATTTCAAAGAATTAAAACACACACCACGCAAAAATTTGAATGTAAACAATAATTTTTGTCAAAAGTTTGACGTGAAAATATAAAATCTACTTGACATTTCAGTTTTAATTTTAGTGCATGGAATTTTGATTTACCTACTTTTTTCTATGGAGAAAAATGACTTATGTAGAATTGACATTTTATTATATATCACTGCTTATGATATTTTTTGTTGATAACTAGTAGGATTAATTTACAAAATATTGTTAAGTTTTTAACAAATTACTGCTTTGTAAAATTTACCCAAAATCTATTATTTACCTTTTTACCTTTTCATCAAAAAGTTGTTCTTTAGTTACGTAACTTAAAGTACGTTTATTGTACTTTAACTTTTATTTTGAGACGTTGCCATGTCTAGCCGAAAAATTAGTTATATTTTTTTTCAAAGAATTTCTCATTTTTAGTTTACATGTGCTACATCGTTGAAAAGCTAAAATCAAACTCTTTTTAATGAGTGAAAAATCTAATAAGGCGTCTATAAGAAAAATGAACCTGATGATGGCCTTCAATAATTGAAACGTTGAAACCAAAATTTTACTAGACAGACAAATTCTACGAAAAAAGTTACTTTAAGAATGTTTTTACAAATTTAAAAAATAAAAAAGTTACAGCTGATATTAGAAAATGCAACATTCAACTTTTTCGACAATATTTCAAAACTCCCAACAGCTGGAATAGTTTTGAAGGTGGTTATCAGTTGGTAACAAAATAATAGTCTAAAACTTTCCCCCATTTAATCGTTTTTCTATCTCTTCTAGTTTCCGAGATCCTAATACATGTATCACCAAAATGGCCCACACTGTATATTAAAACATGCAAAAGAATACTGAAATTCCAAACTGATTCCCATTTAATATCTGTAGATTGTTTATGTCATTGTTTTCTGGGACATCCCGTATATATTTTATAATCACACCCATCATAATTTTAAGTGTAGAAGGAATATTAAGTACCTCAAATCTATTATGATCCACAGTTGTTATAATCATTTTATTTATCGACTGATAACTGATAAGAATAACAAAGAACAATCGGATCGTATATCTGGTTATATTCAAGTTTAATTATTATCTATTGGCATATTCCCCTCATTGAATATGTAATAATATGAACTTTACCTTTTTCTGATCACTATCTTATTTGCGTCTCTGACCGATTTGTGAGACATGTACGGCGACTCAAAATCAAGTAATTTCCGTAGTATAATGATTTCTCCGCTATTATCTTTTTTAACAAGATATAATGAAAAATACTGTAAATATTCCACTGGCAGGCTTATATACTTAAATGCTTTTAATAGTACTTGTTCAGTTCTATCAAATGTTGATACTCGAACAGGGATATGATAGTTGTTCATAGTGTAAACATCTAGGTTAACTTCTTGTTTTCTCTCGCATGTTGTTTCTTGTTGAGCTGATAGTAGAAAACCTATTATTAGTTCGGAAGACACTAGTTTGGAATCCTGACCAACTAAAAAAATAATGATTCCTTTGTTAAATTTCTTGAAAACAGCGTACCTAAGTACGAATTATTTATATTTGTTTTAAAATTTCAAAAAGTTATCTTACGAGTTTGAATGTATTTTTCTAATAAGGCCCTTCTTTCTTCCAGTTGTGAGGCAGTCAGAGGAAGTAACTTCTTGGGAGGAAACGGAGGGATTGAATCGTTACCAAATTCTTTTTTTAACTGTTCATTTAAGTTGTGTAGTTGCTTATATCTAACTGTACAGTGAAAAACACCATTTATGTGAATGTTATAACCCTAAAAAAAGAACTGTAACTAATGATATTAAAAGGAAATATTTTATCGTAAACATACAATAAAAGTTGACCCATTTCCCTCATTTAACTCTTGAGTATCAGGAATTGAAAAATGCATTTTCGTCAAGTTCAACTTAATTAATTAAATCACTAAAATTACGTATCAAACATAACAAACAAAACGACAAACAATATTAAAAACATCACACAACTATTATAATAATTTACTCCCATTCTCCCATTACTGAGCTTTGCTGAAAATGAAAAATGACAGCTAGATAGCATAAAAAGGGCTTTTCGATTGACGTACCAGGTACGACCAGATTGTAGTTAGTGATAACCGCCTTTCTTCACAGAGGAGTACCAAGATTCATTAACACGTGTTCAATAAAGCATAAAATCACATTCTACATAATAGACAACTATGTATTTTCTATATTATATGAAGGCCGTGTGTAAAGAAAGAGGGTGCATCACTTTTCTGAGTATTAAAACTATTAAAAGTAACGCTTCCAGACATTTCTCGATATCATGGGTTTTCGTAAATATAACCCTACCCTAATCTTAATGCTTCCACTCTGTTTTAAAAATCTCAAAAGAACGAGTATAACATTTTAGAAAGACCCCCCCCCCATGTAAGAAATTATTGCAAATTTTCAGAGTAACCAACTTTAAAAATAGGCAGTACTGTTAACTGTTAACGAGGATTTTGTGCAAGTTAATTTTCAGTCAAAATGGCAAATCACCGATACGTACAATGCATTGGCAAAATTGTGACGATTATATAGTGATGACTGATAACATTGCTGATATTGTGACACTTCGATGTTTGGTTATTCAGTGCTACCAACAATAGAAAAATTTACTGTGTAATATTAAATTGGCAACATTGTGAAAAGTTTCGGTTGGTTAGAAATTTTTTTTTATCAATATCGAGAATATTCAGGTTGTCGTTTGTTTGATTTTTGACTGTGAAAATATAATTTAGGTACAACAGCGTATTCAGTGTGCCAACATTAAATTTGATAGGGAATTATCAATAACAACTTTATCAATGTTGCCAACATCAGGAAAATCCACCAATTTTATTTTCTGTTTGGCAGCATTGGTTATAGTTAGATTTTAGATGAAACAGCATTGCAGTATCAAGAAAATTGGTGTCGTGTTTTCTCCTTAAATTGGTATCATTGTGTGAGGTTATAATAGCCGATTCAGTGTCACCAACATTATAATTGACCTTCAAATGATCGTTTAATTGGCAACACTGGGTAAGAATTTTAGGTTATAATTTAGGTTAATCAATGTTGCCAATATTGTGAAAATTGTTATCTGCTTGGGCCCTACCTCTTAGGTTGGCAATGCTGTGTGCAAATTTATTTCAGGTTAGGATTGCTGACATTCGGTGTTGCCAACATCGAAATATTGCCCAGTATTGCCAATAGCATGAAGATTAGCGGATTGATGAGAAGCAAGCGTCTGGGTAAAATAAAAAGTCACAATTTTTGTGATGCTCGCCAATTTAATTCAATTTATTTAGTTAACAATAAGTATAGGTACATAGAAATATATTACATATAAAATAATTTCTACTACAGTTAGTGATAATTGCACATTCCACACATAGTGATATTATATTGTCAGTAAATTTCATATACATCACAGAGAGACATGTATTTAGTGCTATAGGGGTATAGTGCATGAAAATATGTGATATGATTAGATCAGAAAAGGTACAGAGCAACACATGTAACATGCGAAGTTTTGGAAATACTAAAATACATAAATACTTATCGTGTTATATGCCTCTTTATCGCTATCTTAGAATACCTACATTAGCCAGTTTTTGGGCCCTATCAATGTGGCTAATATAAATACGACATTTTAATACTTAAAGGAAAATTGACTAAGTCTTATTGTCATTGTCAAACACTGCTATCCAGGCCAGCACTGGGGAATTTGTTGTCAATAATACATGGAGAAATACGTGCATTTTTATTTCACACACTACATTACAGTATTTTAACAGGGTACATATAATATATATTATAATATAATGCTCTCCGTTCTGCTCGTATTATTTATTATCGGGTTAAGTAAGCGTATTGTTTTGAATATCCTTCACGGATAGTGAAATCATGAAAATAAACATAAACACCTAAGGAGTAGCACCGAACGCCTATATAACTTCCAAACAAATTAATTAGAACATTCTAAATGTGATTTTTTTATTTCAGTATTTTTAACAAGCATTCATGTTGTCTCGAAAAATTTCGAACCAGCCTTTTCGCCATTTCTACAAGACAAAATATTAAAAATGGGTTTGTACTAACCTATTTTTTATAATATCAATGTAAAATGTGGAAAAATGTATTTTAAACATGGATGCTTACTTTCATACTTCATAGATGGCGCTGCAACTGAATAAAAGATATATTGATGTTATATTATCTTCTTCTTTCTCAACATCTTCTTCTTCATTTAAGCATTTAAACATTAATTGGCAAATTATTCGCAATAGGCGAATGTCTTTACCAGTGTAAAAAAAGGAAAAAGCCCGCCACTGTTATCTCCATGTACCGAAGAAGCAAAATGACAGAATATAGATGTCTATACCGAAATTCTAGCTTATAAGTTCGGAGGTTACATAATGTGTCGATTGACAACAAAGTGCATTAACTTAACATAACCTCAAACAAATTTTTTGGGGGTGTATATGTATTAACATCGATTTCTTAGAACATATATCTCACAACCTTTTTTAGAACTTGTACGTTGCCCATACCTCATCTGAGGTAGTTTGGGTTGATATAAATGGCATACAAAACATAATTGCAAATAAAAGAACAATTAATGGTGCAAGTTCGTGCAGTTTGAGACAAGCAGCTGGCGGCAAGTTACTTAGTATTTTCAAGGGACCAGCCATTTTACAGATATATAGGTATCGGGTGGAGGGCGAGAGGAAAAGATACAATGCGTTCACAATTTAGTTTTTTTTTTCGGGCATTTGAAATGTTTTAAATATATATGGCTATTAACAAATTATTTCTGCATGTGGGTTTTATTGAAAAATGCACCAAGAAGATTTGTTGTAAAAACTATATATATAATAAGAAATTTGTGGACGCATCGTATATACGTTTTATTGGTACAAATGGAATTATAACATAAACATTATTATTGCTTCTAAACTAATTTCTATGGATTAAAAATTTTCAAAAGACGATAATGTGCATGAAAAATGTCATTATTTACTCGCGATAAATAATTATATATATTATCATTTTCTTCATTATTAATCTAAGACTACAATTTGCACTTTTTAAATTTTATATATGCCTTTAAACTTGGTATAAAAAAAATGTTTGTCTGTTACCTTTTTGGTGAAATGCCCTAGGGACGAGCTTTTTGTACCTAGGCCAAAGTTCGAAGTCCGCCTCTGCTTAATTTGTTTAAATAGGTATATGGAAAACAAGCAATTGACGACTGTTAATTGGTTAACTTCTATTATTAATTATTGTTTTACAAATCAGACGATTCAAATATAGAAAATAGTTTAGAAGCTAACATCTCAAAAATAGTTTGGTAGAGGGGAGTAAGGCGCGAAAGCAATGCCGCCGCTGAATGATAATTGATAAGAAAGAATATCATTTTGAATGCTTAACACAACCCGTCTTGCCAGTACAGTGTACACTGTAATTTCTTCATGTATTCTAGCTTTTTCTACCCATTGCTGGATCCGTTTACCTTTAACGTTATATTGCACTTGAAACCAAATTCATACTATAATAAAATTTAGAAAGATATAAGAGCAATTCGTTAATTTATTGTCGGATCATCACATCAATTAATTAGATACCATTCCAAGAGTAGAATAATATTTTATCTAAAAATATCTTTCAAATAATTAAATATTCATCATATATATATATATATGTGTATATATATATATATATATATATATATATATATATATATATATATATATATATATATATATATATATATATATATATGTATATATATATATATATATATATATATATATATATATATATATATATATATATATATATATATATATATATATATATATATATATATATATATATATATATATATATATATATATATATATATATATATATATATATATATATATATATATATATATATATATATATATATATATACATATATATATGTATATATACATATATATATATGTATATATACATATATATATATATATACATATATATATATATATATATATATATATGTATATATATATATATATATATATATATATATTTTTTTTTGTATATTTATATTTTATTTACACTTCTTTGTACTATTTATTTGTAAC
Source organism: Rhamnusium bicolor (assembly GCA_029963845.1). Classification (NCBI taxonomy): domain Eukaryota; kingdom Metazoa; phylum Arthropoda; class Insecta; order Coleoptera; family Cerambycidae; genus Rhamnusium; species Rhamnusium bicolor. Next base: position 1,656,293 of record JANEYF010005770.1, read on the forward strand.
TCTCGATCTAGGTTAATGAAAATCGATTAGATTTAAATGAAATATAAGCAAAATGTGCAAAATTTTCACCTGCTAAACCTTTGTTAGGCATATCTTACTAGGAAGACTCGGTTTTTACATATAAATATGCTAGAATGATTCTATCTATTTCGATTGCACCATACCTAATTATTTACTTAATTAAGTACGTTTACATTTTATTCAAAATTCTCACCGAAAGACGTCACCTGTTAGAATAACCAATATTGTGGACTATTTTATATCTGTTAGTAAAGTCCAAAATTGCTCTATCGTCCATTGCTTTTACACTTCAAGATAAATATTGGGAACCAATTTGGACCGTCGCTTATCCCTTGCGACTAGTGAACTTGCCTTAAAATTATTGTTTTTTTCTTCTAATAATATTCCGCTTGAAAAGAGTACTAACGATTTTAGCGATGGTGTCTGTCCGTCCCTTTGGCTATGCTCTGACACTCAAACTATTCTGTTGATATGTACTTTTATTATCTAAGTTTTCGGAACCAGGAGAGTCACGACGAATTTGGTTGAAATTGTTAAACCAGGGTTTCTGATTATTTTTCTAATAATCGAAAATTATGCGGTTTTAAAGAATGTACAGGCGAACTTCTATAACTCGATCTCGAAATTCTCTGTAACCCGAGTATGTTTCTGTGCCCTTGATATATACTTTTTATTTTTTCCTCAAATTTTCTCTAACTCGAACAATATCGGGGGGATTTAGGAGGAGGTTCGAGTTTGAGAAGTTCGACTGTATCTACTCGAGCAACTTTCAACGTTATAATTTTTTAGAATTTATAACAGAAGAGAACCGAGTTAAGATAAATCGTGCACGGGGTAAAAGTTGATCTCTTTTCTCTTTTATATGAAAGTTTTTTTTCTGGTAATATTAAAAATATATAAAATAAAGGTAAGTACTTCAGGTTACTTAATCCCGTTTTTGTGGATTGTTTCCAAAGTCCGGTTTGGGTCGACTAACTGTTATTTCGGCTAACCAAAATAAAGCATTCGGCTAAGTTTTGTTCGATCAGAGACAGCAGACAAAATCTTTTGATTCTTTTTAGGAGAAGCACCTTTTCATTAGATGTATATACAGTTAAAACTCCATTTTTCAAAATGTCTAGACAATATTTGCGAAGTTCCCAGATTGCATTTCAGAATAAAGTTGCAGGGCCCAACATGTAGCAGATGGTTTGCGGACAGATATATTATTCACAGGGACGACAGTAAAATGTGGTCCGTTATTGAAATATTGGCTATACTTGGCATGGCAGCATCTTTCCTACTTTATATTACAATACTCCCACGTATGTATACGTACAAAATTTTGGTCCATTACAGATCCTAGGATATGTATACATAAGTGATATTCTTTTTTATGTGCACGATATGTGTATAAGTGCATACATCTATTATATTGATGGGTGCTACATCTACTCAACATAAAATTCTTATTATATACCTAGATTATTAAATTAGCCTAAACTTAACTTATCGGTAAGAAGCATACACCTTATATTTTCTCTCCTTAATTGTAGGATAAATTTTGGTTTTGTTATCCTTCACCATAGGAATAACCACTTTCTGGTTTGCGAGGCTTAGAATATCTGAACAACGATAAAATATGTACCTAACATGAATACAACGTTCAACATAATAGGAGAATCTTTAACTTTAACATTAATACACCAATTTCTTTCAGCTAATCGAAAATCGAGCCCGCCGTCGGCGTCGTCGCGTCGGCAGCACACGATTCTGACCTAAATATTCTTCTATTCTTCTCTTATGTTTACACAAGATTCAGATTGGGATAGAAGTAGCTACGCACCTTTATTATGAAGGAAGCTATTCGGAACTAGAGGAAGTAAAAGAGATATGTTACAAAACATGCATTTATAGCGTGTTTGAAATAGCAAATTGATTCTGACACTGTATAGTGTTATGGTATTAGGCAGTGACTAGCAAGTAGTGTCAGTAATGCTGTCGTAAATCTACTTACGGTGTACGATACATCTAATACATACTGATTGTAAAAAGACATATATTAATAATGAAGACTATAATTCCATATAAAGTGGTTATTTCCTCGATTTATACTATTTTATCACACAAATACGCGACGTGGATTCAGGAATTTCCAGTCACTTCAATTCAGTAACCGCACTGCATTTCACTCGTTCTATTGATTTTTCCCAACTAAAATCTTTGTGCTCTCTCAGATCCACCTGACACCCGTAATTATCAATTATTATGTTTTATAGCACCAAATATACTTTTTTAAGATATGTGTTTGATTCTAGCAACATTTATTGGGGAAACAAAATATGTACATTATATTATACATGCCACAAACAACTTGTCCACTGCGGAAGTCTTGCATATTTCTTGTATTACAAAGACCAAGTTATTCAATTCATTCCTACACAGCCGGCCACCACTATAGGTGATTATCCGTGTAACAAAAAACAGTTTGCTACCGCAAGAACCGGGACATTATTTTTAATTGAAACTAAAAATATAAGAATGCATAAGAGACGTAACTTAGTTTTATATTCTCCTCACTAAACACCTCAAGTTATAATTATTAAGTTTTCGTCCGGCCTTTGGTACACTACAACAACAATTATAAATGTAAATATTGTAGTGTGTATCACGTAACAAACTAAATAATGTTCGGTACAGGTAATTTAAAACCCACAATTCAGAACAAACATGTATCAGCATTTTGTATAAGTAACGAGTTTCGGTCTTGTAATAAATTTACCTACTCGTAAATAAGTTGACGACGTCGAGTCGCACTGTTGCCCACTTTCAAGTTTAAATTTAATTTTGTAAGTAGGTAATATGTTGATTAAAAAATATCACAAGGATATCAGTAGTTACCGAATTACTTGTCAATAAAACAAAATTTTAAATTAGTGCCTGGCATTGTCATATAGAAATAACGTATAAAATGACCAATCAATCCCTTAACGTGAATGAGAAACATTCAATATGCTATACATATTACTTAAAAAAATAAAAAGGTCTTAATTAACCAATTTGGGGTACTACTCTACACATATTCCCTACTTATTTCCTAGAGGCTATATCTGAGAGTTAACTAATACAAAATATATCGTAATAACAGGGTGTTTGAAAGTTAAATGTGCATACGTTAACTGTGTATAGAAGGCACTTTGGTGTTTAAAAATTTCCCATAATTAATGAATCCATCTCTTTCATTACTGATATAGAGGACATTTTATTGATTTTGGTAAAATTATTCTTTGGCTGTACCTTTTAAACCACCCCGAATAATCGGTTCATACTTGTTAGGTACATTTTACTTGACAAAACTCCATAAGTACCAAAATTAAAATCCAGGTTCGGATTTAAAAAATAAACTATCCATGATTTAAAAAACAACACCCTGTATAGCATAATTTTGAAGGGCTGTCTAGAGATTTAAAAAAGATCATAAAAAAAGCTAAACGGCGTATGTTTTATAGTTCTGACGCTTTCATCATTTTATAAATACAGCCCTGTTTTTAGTATAAATGGAAAGGGCTGTATTTAGAATGACGAAAATGTGGGAACTGTAAAAAGTACGCCATTTGGCTTATATTTTTTTTATGATATCTTCAAATCTTTAAAGACTTTCAAAAGTATCCTTAAGAAGTCAAAAACAGTATATTTATTTAAATCCGGACCCGGATTTTGATTTTGGTATTTATGGAATTGTGTCAAGTGAAATAAGTAAAATATGCTTAACAAGTATGAACTGATTATACGGGGTGGTTCGAAAGTTGTGATAAGAATGATTTTGCCAAAATCAATAAAACGTCCTGTATCTCATTAAGTCGGGCGATGGGCTCATTAATGATGTGTAATAGGGTAATATAGAATCACCAAAGTGCCTTCTATCTACAGTTAACGTATGTACATTTAACTCTGAACCGCTTTGTGTATCAAAATATTTGGAAACTTTATAAGCTCGAGTGGCCAAATAGAAGTAATACTTTCTTCGCGGATCTAACAACGAGTGAACGCAAAATAATTTTTTATCTGCATTTTCGCAGCATTTGTCTGATAATACAGAACTACCGAATTAAAATTAAATAAATATTTATGAAAATATTTGTAGTACTTATTTATAGTGACGAGAAATATAAGGTTGTACACTTCTTTGGGTAAACACTAATTATAATCTAGAAATAGGACACAAACTGACGTATAACATTTTCCTTCAAGAAAACCAACCGTCCTTTCAACGATGATTTGTATTGAGTTATATATAGTGGATATGGCAAAATACCTTGTAGTTTTGGAATATGTTATTTTCATCAGGAATTGCATCTGCCTATAGACCAGACTTTAGAATTGCAATTTGTCAGTCACCAATTAATTAACACTAGTCATAGATACAGATAGAATACAGCCATAGAAGTTTGTTATATTGTCCACAATTTGTCACTGTACCGTATGCTTTTAATAATTAGACCTTACTTCTAGACCTACGTGTAAATATACATAGACACACACACACACACATACGTACATACATACATATATACTTATGAGAGTGAAATGTTTTTGATATACGACACGATTATATATATTTCTTCTATAAAAGCACAAAGGGGGAAGTATGCTGTAATATCGGAAGCGAAACTAATTGTGCAGATGGTGGACATAGCAACACTTAACTATTCCCTAATATTTTTAGTTCAACTTCTACAGTATGTAACCATTGTAACCATTCTGAAAAAATAATAATTTTTAATTCTCTCGCAGATACCAAAGTTTAAATGTTTTCTTTTCTTACAAAATACATCAACACGGTATTGATTTATTCACAACTTAAGGCTCATATTGCACCCTGAAGTTGTATTTTGCCTAGAGAAGTGCAGGGGGTGGATTGGCCTGGCGGGACGTTAGGTTGTCGGTGACGCTGCTGAACTATATACAGGGTATCCCAACCAAAAGTAGGCAACCTGAATAACTTTGGAGATAATTATTTTGAAAAATTGGTGAAACGCGTCGACCTTGTTTCCAAGGGGAACATATTTTAATGTAATACTTGTATACCTATCATCATCCCCCTATCCTACACGGCCACCTCCTCGAAAAATTCAAATGGCAAGGGGGGGTCGAGTGATACATCTTTTGAAAGGTCTTTCAATTCCCTACATAACTGTGTATTTTTTTTTTAAACTTTTATCGATTCGTTCTTAAGGAAAATAATTTTAATTTTGATGATTACACACAATCGAAATCGTTTAAAATATCTAAAATACACGGCACTGGGTATTGGAATTTATAAAAAAACTACATTTTTTAGTGCTCTCAAATCAACACGAGTTTTTTCGACAAAAAACACTTCCTTGTCCGTTTAGTTTTACAATAATAAAAGACTCATTAGTATTTGACAGTCCTTGAACATTAATTTGTTCACAACCAATTTTAAATCCAGATACACTTTACCAGAGTGAGTTCTCAAAATGGTTTATACCCTTCAGGAGAGAATAGAAATTGTCAGCGTTTATTTTAAAAACGATAATTGTGCTAGAGCTACGGAGCGCATATTCAATAGAAATCACCCAGATAAAAGGGTTGGTTCTCATCATGTTTTACAATTATTGACAAAATTGATGGAAACAGGTTCTGTAGGAAACAAAAACCATGAACCTCAGCGACCGATTAGGAATAAGCAGTCGAAGTGGCAGTTCTGGGTCATTTGCAGATGGATAATACTCAATCGATCAGGAAAGTAGCTGAGGCTTCCGGTGTATCACGAAGCAGTGTTCATCGAATTGTAAAGGCCCACAAATTTCATCCGTATAAATTTAAATTGGTACACGAATTAAACGAAGATTATCCCGATCGTCGGCTTGAATTCTGTGAGATTTTTAGTGAACAATTAAACGGTAATGCCAATCTACTGTACAATACGTGTTTTTCTGATGAATCGACATTTCAGTTAAATGAGGAGGTAAACAGGCACAATTGTAGGTATTGGAGTGAAACCAATCCACATTTGTTCATAGATACTCACACCCAAAGGCCTCAGAAGTTAAATGTTTGGGCTGGCATCTTAGGGGATCACATTGGCGGGCCGTTTTTTATTCCCGACAATTTAAATGGCGAAAGGTACCTTGATCTGTTAGAAAATAACATCGACCCAATGATTACTCAAATCCTCGAAGAGGACGATAATCTTTTAGAGGGTGAAATGTTTTTTCAACAGGATGGGGCACCCCACATTTTGCTATAGCAGTCTGTCAATTTTTGGATAATCGGTTTCCTGAACGATGGATTGGAAGAAGAGGCCCTATGGAGTGGCCCGTTAGGTCACCCGATTTAACTCACTTGGATTTCTTTCTGTGGGGACATTTGAAATCGAAGGTATTTGCAACAAAATCCGCATCTCTGGAAGAGTTACGTGAAAGAATTGTTCGAGAATGCCGTTTATTGACTCCAGATGTGTTCAGAAATGTTCGTACACAATTTCAAGACAGATTGTACTACTGTATGGAAGTCGGTGGGGGTCATTTTGAAAAATATATACAATAATTTAAACTGCTTCTTTTATTTTTATTTCCCGAACCTAAAATAATGAAACAATTATTTCTTTGGAACGAATCGATAAACGTTTAAAAAATACACAGTTATGTAGAGAATTGAAAGACCTTTCAAAAGATGTATCACTCGACCCCCCTTTGCCATTTGAATTTTTTGATGGGGTGGCCATGTAGGATAGAAGGATTATGATAGGTATACAAGTATTACATTAAAATATGTCCCCCTTGGAAATAAGGTCGACGTGTTTCACCAATTTTCCAAAAAAATTTTATCTCCAAAGTTATTCAGGGTGTCTACTTTTGGTTGGGACACCCTGTATATTGACCACGGCGCCAACGTGTTTAATAGCCAGCGAGCTAACATCATAATCATAAAAATGTTCTGACTTATTAATGAAGTATATTAGTATGCAAAAATTACTTCTTTCCTGTAAAAAAAATCGGCGCAGCACCGAATCAAATCGATATATTTTGTTAATTAACTTACTACTAAAAATATCGGCTTCATTTTGTGAAACATATTTTTTTCATAAATAGCTTGCGAATAACTGATATTGTTACGCCACTAGACTGTGTATAGAGAGACTAGCCAAGTATGCAGTGTGAATGAATGTATAAATAAACACGCACGGTGGGCCGAAACTCAGTCTTAAGTTGAACGTGAACGAATAAAGAAGAAATAAGAAAGAGACTTATAAGTGTTCAAGTGTGATTATAGTTAAGACAGTAATTAATCTATTGTTGTCAATTGTTAATTAGTAAATAAAGTGGTGAGTAAGTGTGACCTGGACTTTCAATAAACGAATCTACAAATATAGGTGTTTGTGTGGATAGAAAACACGTAACAATATTATATTATATGTATTAATACATATATACAAGATTGTTATCACAAGTTACTGGGTCTATTAAAAAGTTGTGGTGTTTATTATTAATATTGGGCAGATTAATAAAATTTACAGGGTCGTTTGACCCTTGCCAATCCGCCCCTGTATTATCATTACTTTTTATATTTATGTAGTTGATATAATAATAACAATTTTCAAAACGATATAATTCGCGTAGTTTTAAGACTTCTCTTGAGTTCTCCGTGTGTTATTAGTTACGTCACACGGTTGTAACTGTACCAAATAGTAGACGTAATAATAAATAATTAAAAAGTTAAATCTCACAATTTTCATGATATTGATTAACGGTATTCATAATAACCGCTAAACGTCTAAAATATGTAGCATTATTGAAAGAAATGGTTCTAATCTCATTCTCATTAAAATTCAATTCCACTCGAACGGATAATTCAAAATAGGGAAAACCACATTTCAGTGTCTAGGGATGTAGGCGTAGGTAATCTTGCGGGAAACAACCATCGATATCTATATAATTGTGGTTGTGGGTGTACTATGAGCCTCAGTGTGAAGTTTATATGAACCTGAATATTTTGTGTTCGTGAATAAAAATATTCTCCTGACTTACATTGAAAGAAGTGGCATCAAAAAGTGTGGAGCTATGTGTCCTGGGATGCCCTCCACTACGTGTATAAGCATAGTCAGGAACAAATCTAGCCAAACTGGGGTTATGTCCCTCGGGACGAGCTGCTGGTGCTGCTAACAAGTCTGGAAATGATATAATACCCCCTCCTCTATTATTCTTACCTTCGTCGCCCATATAATTGTTACCTATATCGTCTTGTTCTTCCGATTCATAATCGTAATGGTCGTATAGCCTAGAAAAAAATTACAAGTTGTTACATTTTTATTGTTTACAAATATTAATCTATCAATAAAAAAAAAACGGTTACGATAACATCACAATACAGTTAATTTTTTAACAAAGGCTAAAGCAAAGTCGCACTGATTTACAAGCAAATCTAATAGCTTGCTCGTAAAAAACACACACACATATATATATATATATATATATATATATATATATATATATATATATATATTTGAATAAGAAAAATATGTTTTCATCAATTAAAGTTAGTGTGTGACATTTAAATTGCAGCACTCAGTAATAAATTTAAGTGAAAATCTGATAAATACTAGTTGCCAAAATGCGGCAATAGCGATGCGATGTTGGAACCCGTGAAATGACGAACAGAAGTATCGAGGTCATTTTGAGATAGATACCGTTGTCTAATCATAAAGAAATTTGAATCTTTCGACACTCCTTGTAAGCCCAGTTCTTTAGCACAAAGTCATTAATATATTCTAAGGATTACTATGTGTTTGATTACTGTGTGTTTTGTTGTTACAGTTTAGTAAGTTTATCCACACACAAATGTTCGTTCCGCTTTGAATTTTAGTCAGTACGTCAACTTTAATGGAATGTTAACAACTCGTAAATTATTAGATAGGCGTATTAAATAGTTATTGAACCCACGTCCTAATGAAGATTCTATAATTAATAACAGGCCAGTTTAGGTCGAGATGATGGAATTTCGATTGATAAAGTAGGTAAGTATTTTGTAACACGATGAAATTATTAATATTAACCTAATTAACACGTGTTAATTAACTTCGTTGAAACTCGCACGGGGCTAACGATTACCATTCGTCAATTTAAATTTTGATTTCTCATTTACATTTTACAGCGGCGTATCCAGTATGTTAAAGAAACAATAAGTAAAAGATCAAAACCAACTAGGTACATTTAATTTCGAAAAAATAATTTATTTTATTAATTAGTTGCTAAATAAGTCTTGTTTGGGGTGAGTTACATAAAGTTCAAAATCAATAGCTCGCAGAGTATTCTCACAATGGTTACATCAAAACTGTTATATATTTCCTGGCGACTCCGGCAATTATTTAAAATTAATGAGTTAAAATAAAAATTTACCTAAATATATCTCCCTAAAAAGCGCAGTGAGTGTCATTTCGTTTATATGTTTTAAATAATTATAATAAGTGTGATATTATATACCGGTACGGTCAAAAATATCATAACAATATAGAGAGGAACGTTTATATGATCCCCGGCGACTCCGGCAGTTTTAAAATTGCTACGACAGCAACTTAACGTGGAAAATACACACTGACCATATCTGTAAATTACTTAATAAAACTTACTTTGCCATCTTACAATTAAAAGATACAATTACCCAAACAGGTCTCCTAGGTGTGTACTATGCCTTAGCGTATTTACATTTGTCATTGAATATATTAACCTGGGGGAGATCGAGTTACCTGCACCGCGTTTTTATCTCCCAGAAAACATTACTACGATTAATTTTTAACTTAAATTATAGACATAGCTGTAAAGATGTATTTAAAGAGAACAATATTTTGACTGTTCCTTGGCATTTATATATATAAATGCCTATTATTTGCTAAAATAAATTTGTATTCTTTCTCCTCCTCAGCAAATAATCACGAATATAATACCAGACATCGAGATCTGTTGCTGATCCCAGTACATAAAACAGCAACATTTGAAAACTCATTGCACTATAATTGTATTATTTTATTTAACAGCATTCCTAAGGCAACTAAAGAATTGAATTTACCCTTATTCAAAAGAAAAATTAGGAAAATGCTGGTGTAAAATGCTTTTTATAGTGTAAATGAATTTGTTAATAATTTAAAATTTTTTTCTTTTTATAAGTTTGTCTATCTGATTCTGTTGTTAGTGTATAACAATTTTTATTTTGTTTTTTATGCCTTAAGTTTTAAAATGTGACATACTATATGTATACTATTGATTAAGTTTATATTTATATATAGTGATTAAGTTTTAAAATGTGACAATATAAATTAATTGCAATATAGACAACTATTTCACTATTTTTTGGACGTACCAAATGCACATAATATGTACCTAAATTGGGAAATAAATTTCTATTCTATTCTAATAATGCTAAATTCAATCGAAATTAAAATAAACTTATCTCTACAGAAGCAATACGCATATGTTTTTTTTACAACAGATTGTCCTTTTTAGCAATGTCAAACATGGCAGTTTTCTGTTCATGTATTTCCACTGGCACGTGAAAGAGACATTATGTTATACTGACATCTTGTCTTCTTACCTCGTCTTTAAGGGTTGACAACAACCAGTTCGTACAAAAATCTACAGAGTAATTGGACACACATCTACCATCGCTCAACAAAATAATAACAGATTCTTTAAATTTTCTTCTTGTATTATTATTTTATTTTTTTTCAAAACTTTTGCAAAATGTCACTTAATAATGTGATTGCTATTTCACGCGTGTTTACATGTTTTTGATAATTCAAATTCTCCCTTCCTAGCATAATTCTTGTGTTCAGTGAGCCGTGAGTCAGGCTTTCCAAGGCATATTTTGATATTATAAAATTCGGGTCCGTAAAAAGTTCGAATAAAAATTTTTTAATTTCACCCCTTTTACCGAGAAGGGATGATTGAAAAAAATATCTTTTGGAAGCGTTCCTATTAACAGAAAATCTCAAATTCATTTTTTATCTTATCCAAATTTGAGAAAAAATTAAGAACCTAATTTTGGCCTCTATTTTCGGAGAGGTATAACTCTTTAACACAGCGTGTCATCTCACAATATGAAGAATGTTTAGAAGATTCCCGGCGACTCCGGCAGTTTTAAAATTACTACAAGACCGGCTAAATTAAATGCAAATAAAATAATCTATTCTCGGCAGAAGTAGTACGCATAAAACTCTATATGTTCTAATTGTGAATTCTTGCTTTCTTCCGTCGTAATATCACCATAATTGTACCATAGTGGGTCCAGTTATTTTTTTCAAAAGCTTTAAAATACATTTGGAATGGCTTGTAACGAGTTTTTTGTCAACATTTCGCTGATTAGAATTTTAGAACCTTTTAATCAGACTTTTTTAGCAAGAACTACATCACGGCGCCACTGATTTGTAAATTCCAATACAATCGGTCTTCTTTTTTTATTACTTCTCATTCTTAGACGATACAAGTTACTTATATCAGTTTTTGTCAGCTCAATACCCAGTTTATTTTTTAATATATCAGTCGGTAACAATTAAATACATATTGCCAGTTATATTATCATCCATATGAAGATGCTTTAGATGACACAAAGAGGGAGGGCATTAGGGTGGTTCAAAACTGTAATTTAAGTTGTGATTACTGAGGTATGAAAATAGTACTTGAGGCTGAAATTTCGCGGAGATGTGAGAAATGCGCATTTATTTGGTTTATGATAAATATTTATAAAATTAAGTATGGTGTTCGATTTAAAATGGTTTTAAAACTTTAACTGCTATATTAATATTAAAGTATTGTTGTAAATGTTGTTATCTAATAATCCAAGCAAGTAAGTATTTTCATTATCAGAGTGTCAGGTCATAAATTTTAATTGCAACATAAATTAACAAATATTATTATGGTCGTTACAACAATTAGCAAAGTGCTAAAATCATTTTAAATATCTTACCATGTTTAAATATTGATTAGAACCCTATGTCTAATTTCACTCAATGTACAAAAACTGAACCTTTAATGTAATAATAAGTATTTATAGAAGTTTTCGTTTTATATTGAGCCCATCTAGTCACTTCTAGAGCTTGGCTGCATACTTTTGGAACACCCTGTATATATGTTTGTGTCCTTAATATTTTTTAATTTCTTAATGGGATCTCAGCGAACTTCCCATAAAGAATTTAAATTTCTATATATGATTTTTTACAATTTTATTCTTTCTTCACTTTTTTTCTATATATTGACATGTCATATGTACCTTGTGTATCCCTTGGTCAATAAATTGTATTATTATTATTATTTTTTTCGGTTGCCGGACGCTGGATAGTCCTCCCGGGGCCTCCGACGCCTCGCGGGAGTCGCGCCAGCACATTAACCACAGCCACTCCCCACATCTCACAGGATTAGTGACTGTAGATTCCGGAATCGTGTGCCCTAAGCAGACGGAGAGAACCCAGAATGACCGCCTTCTGTATTTGGCCTGTCAGCCACTCGGCTCATTTTTGGCAGGCCGGTATGATCTTCAGTTCAGAGAGCAGCGTAGGCTTTATCCCTTCGAGTACACCGATTATAAGGACGACCATTTTTACCGCGTAGCCTGGGTATAGCACTTAGAGCTCGTACCGGAGATTGCGATATTTGGTCCGTTTCTTCTCCTCTTTCAAGGTGATGTTTTTCTCCACAGGTGCCGAGAACTCGATGACATACCTTGAGTTGATGGTCGAGGAGGGCTATGTCAGGCGTGTTGGTTTGGGTTAGCCTGACCGTCGGGAACGAGTAGTTCCAGTAAATCCGGCATTTCTCGTTCTTGACAACGGACTCAATATCTCCGGGGACGTAAGGCAGCACTGGTGTCTGGTCTACCCCGTACGAGTGCCTTAGATGGTAGTATAGCACTCGTAAAGCCGCGTTATGTCGGTGGATGTAGGCCGAAATCGCAAATATGGGGCATGCAGATAGTAAGTGCATGAGCGATTCCGGCGCCTGATGGCAGGTCCTGCAGTTGATATCAGGAACCTCTACACGCCACACGCGGCTCCGGTAGACCAAGGTGTTGATAACACCATCTTGGCAGGCCATAATGAATCCCTCGGTCTCCGACTTAAGCGCGGCTGACCTTAGAAAGGCGAATGTCAGCCTGGTCGATAAACCTAGTGTTTCTATGTTCTTATAGAAGACACCATGCTGGGGTTTATCGACATGCTGCAGAAACAGTTTTTCCTGTTCGGCAATTCTAATTCGGGCTTTCAGACGATATGGCTGAAGTTCGGTGACTGACTCTACATCAGCACCTCGCCGGCCTCCTCGCCTGATGTCAAATGTGAGACCGAGTTCATCTGCGGCTCTTTTTGCTGCCTTGAACAATCCTGCTCCTACTCCTACAGTTTCGTGATGTTTCACAAACCGTAAGAGGGGATCTGGGCTCTTGAGGATGTTACATGCCATACTCAGTATTACTCAGCCATGCGTACATTTCGGGCTCAAGAGACTTCGGTCCTCCCGTTGAGGTGGGAGGTACACACGAGGAACGGACGATCTAGGATATTTCTGTGAATATTCTTCATCTTGCGGGTATCTCTGCCTAATTGGCGCAGCTCGTCTGCCGTCCACTTTACTACTCCGAAGGAGTAGAGCAGAACCGGAACGGCAAGCATATTTGTTGCAGATACCTTGTTCTTTCCCGAAAGTTCGGAAGACCAAATCTTTCGGAGACGGTGTCTGTACTTGCCGCGGAGAGAATCCTTTATTTGTGTTGCATCCTGGATGTGCCTTTGTTGTACACCCAGATATGTATAGATCTCTCCGGCATCCAGATGTCTTAGGATGCTTCCGTCTGCGAGCTGAGCATCTTCAGAGAATTCCCCCGCATCGTCCTCCCTTGAGGTGGACGACTGCACATTTGTCGAACCCGAACTCCATACCAATGGACCGCGTGTATTCTTCGACCACCCTAAGAGCGTTTTGTAGTTCGCGCTCTCCGGAGGCATAGAGTTTAAGGTCATCCATATAAAATAGATGGGTGACCTTATACCTCTGGTCGCTGGGTGGTCCACGTTGATATCTGCGGGTTTGGCGGAGCCCAAGAGACAACGGTAGCAGTGAAATGGAAAAGAGGAGGGGACTCAGGGAGTCACCCTGGAAAACTCCTCTCCTAAATGCCACCTGCTCTGTCGTGACCCGCTGTGTACCTGACGTTATGGTGAAGCGAGTCTTCCAGAGTTATTATTGTTGTTATAAATTATATTATAAATTGATTGCTTTCAAGTTATTTAATTACATTTAATTATCTAAGAAATCATTTGAGAAGAACAGAATTGCTGCAATTATCTGAAAAAAATAAAAAAGAAAATAAAACAAAAGCGTTTTTTTTTTTGTTTTATGTTAATTGACGATTTTAAAACTCTTAACAGAGTATTCGAAATACTGATTGATAAATTGATGTGAGCAAGCAACATCGGTTACCCTTCGACATCTATAACCTCTTTTGTACTCATCACCTTCGTACAAGAAATTAAAATCAGCAAATTCTTAGTCATATTTAAAAATTGTTGCCTGTAAAATGTACCGCAGAATTATAAAAAGTTAAGAACATATACGAAAAGCAAGTTTTCTACGGAAGTTTAATCCCTACTTTCTGGCAGATGCTGTATCTTTAATGCATCCAATTTCAAGAGACAAAGAAGTAAATTATAAAGTTTATGATAAAAATGTCATCCTTTGAATTAATGTTGGATCATATCCCCTTGGAGTTCCCCTTTAAATTAAAACAAATTCTCTTCTTTTCTGTTTATTAATTTCTGCAGATTAGCTTTATTCTCGCAACGGTAATAAACGTTGTGTTAAAATATTTACGAGAGATAAGAAAGTTTCAAATTAAAACCCACTCGCAAGCACAATTTTAGGATTAAGGTCGAATGCTGAGAATTCAAATATACAAATGCCCACAAAAAAATGAGGGATTATGTTTGTTTTAATTAAGTACTGCCAAGAAGGGAGTCAACAGTCTAGAAAAAATTAATAATTTATTTGATAAAACTTAAAGATACGACTCGGAAAGTTTCCATTTTATCGTGCATTTTGAATATTACACAGGGTAGGGTGCAGAAGTCTTAGGCTCTCAAAAGTATTTTGGAGGCTTACAAAGTGTATAGGTGAACGTCAACGAGGCTGGTTAAAATTCGACTATTTCCAACATCTCGGTTAAACACCATGTAAGTTGTTAAGGACAGGATCTCCAGTGTCAACACACACATAGCCAACAATGCAGAATGTTCCTATAGAAAATAATATACCAAGAAGTACCTACAAATTCTTAAAGCGAAATAGGGCTGTTGAAAAGTTGCCCATTGTATAATAATTCGATCGAACATCATGTAGAACAAATAGTGAAATTATTTTAAATAATATGTTTGTGTTGCCTATGGTCAAAAAATTGTCTCAACAGGTCAAGAAAGAGTCTACTAAGTAAAATAGTAGCCTGCCGGTTGGTCCATCCTCAGTGAAACACGCTGTATAACACAAATTGGCCATACTTAAAACGCTGCATTAGTTAGTTTTCTTAGTATTTCAGTTGCAATTTTTATAAAACCAATTCCCCGCATCGTCCTCTCTTGAGGTGGACGACTGCACATTTGTTCAACCCGAACTCCATACCAATGGCCCGCGTGTATTCTTCGACCACCCTAAGAGCGTTTTGTAGTTCGCGCTCTTCGGAGGCATAAAGTTTAAGATCATCCATATAAAATATATGAGATGCAATCGATGAGTATTGAAATCCTCAATCACCCAGCGCCGGTTGGTCCATCCTCAGTGAAACACGCTTTATAACACAAATTGGCCATACTTAAAAAGCTGCATTAGTTAGTTTTCTTAATATTTCAGTTGCAATTTTTATAAAACCAAATTTTCGCGTACATACATGGATGTTTATACGATGGCCGAAATGGCTTACATGTGTTTCATTTATGGGCGCACAAATAGAAATTCGCTTGGAGCCTTCTCTATCAGGAAAGGTTCTCCAATCGGAGAGTGCCATCCTTCAGAACCTACGGATTATCTAACCTTTAGATGTAAAGAAAGACTGGTGCAATAGAAATTTTCTACTTAGTGATCTTCCCTATTAATGGAAGAAGTACCTAATCATCAAATAAGAGTAATGCGGTTTATGCATGATAGAGCTCCACCTCATTTTCCTGTATGTAAGGTAACATTTAAACCGAAATTTTGGACAACGATGGATAGAGTGAATGGTCCAGTAGCTTGGCTGCCTAGCTCTCCCGATCGAAACACCCTCGATTATCTGAAGTCAATGCTGTACGCTGTACCCTTTATTAACGAACCGCAGTTACGCGAACGCATCGACGATGTTGCAATGAAATACGAAACATCCCTGGAATTTTTTAAACAGTCCATTTTCTTTAGGAAGGTGCGTAGAAATGTGTCTAGAAACTAATGGCGTCCGCGTGGACCATTTAATTTAATGTTTATTACTAGTAGTTATTTGTTTAATTGGTACTTAAACGAAAACGTGCATCGTTATTATTTAATTATTGTTAGTTAAGTTTTACATTTTTTAATAAAATCAATTTATGCTGAAAATACAAAAATAATTGATTAGAGAAATTTGACGTTTCGGTAAAATTAAACACCTTTTTTGCCGCCTTGTATTTTAGTATAAAAAAAGCAGATTGTTCAATTTGTGACTACAACCAAATCGGGCCAAACTTCGAGGTTGATCATTTCAACTGTAGAGTATTTTATATGAAATTTTCTATAGTGTTGAATTGGCTGAAAATATCAGAAATATCGATCAACATTTTTATAAATGATTCTTTTTATTTGGATTTGTTGAGTTTATTGGGATATTTTGGGAGGAAGACATATAAAAATATCCATATTTGCCGGTTCAGTTTCCATTAAAAGCAAAATTTATTATCTGATTTTTTTCATACATTTGGCAGCCACACAGGTCGATTTCTCTATGTGGTGGAAATTTAAAATTTACGTTAGATGAACGGACTGTCACTTGTTGCCTGAATGAAAGGAAGTGTTCAATATTAAAGTCTGTAACTTTGTAGAGGTGGGCGCGGGTTTTCAACGAAATTCTATTCAGTGACATACGGGGTAACCCTTTTACATTAATGAGGCTTCATTATTTTTCCATTAAGTTTTATATTCTCTATGCCTAAAACTCGTAAATTCTAGCGATAACGCGCATTGCAAGAAACTTTTTATAACCCAAGTGTACAAAATTGTAAACATCACTACCTTTAAACAAGCGTAATGGTTGTGTTCAACGTTGATATTATAAATTTCAGCACGGTCCAACATTATGTGCAAAAATAAAAACACAAAGCACTGTAATAATTAGGTACAGGACATTTTCCGTGCGTCCAGGGCCGGCACATAGGTTAAGAGACAATGTCAATAATTTGTACGGAGCAATTAAAATACATACCTCGAGTGTCTTACCATTTCATGAAATCCCCTGTACTGTGTTCAAGGCACTGGTGTAAATTGCAAGGTATGGGCCAGACAAGTTACATGAATCATATTGGTATACGTGGATCGTAAAAGCCTGGCAGCTTTACACATACGCTGTGTTCCAGGAGATGTAATGGACAAAAAATTGTCGAATTTTTGAATGGCATTTGGGGATTCAGTCCTGCTTGATGTAAAACGAAAGGCTTGGTTTGTTAAGTCTGTCGCGGAAAATTGCCAACGGAATTCGTCAACGTCAAAAACCAAATGTAATTGGATTAGAGCGAACTCCATCGGCAAATTCCGTGACGGACTATTCTAACAAACCAAGCATTAAGATACATCGAAATGAGTTGATGGGTATTCTACAGAGTGTTCTAACACTCAATTTATAAAAATTGTCACCAATAAACTAATTACCATAATTTTTCAATATATGAAGAAATCCATTAAAAAAAGTTGTTTTGAATGTAATTTGTGCCTGTAATTTCAGGGAATGCAAATTTATTTTGTTGAAAGATATTAATAAGTATTCGTTTTATTTATAAAAGTTTGTACACGATTTGGAGTTAGTAACAATTTCATTGAAATTATTTGTTTCTTTATAATACGGTGTATAAACCATGTAAAGCGCACATATACAGCATCGCGTTAAAATGACACAAAGTGACACAATATGACCGTCATATGCCACATTGTTTAAGTGACTGACTCTACATCAGCACCTCGCCCGCCTCCTCGCCTAATATCAAATGCGAGATCGTGTTCATCTGTTGCTCTTTTAGCTGCCTTGAACAATCTTGCTCCCAGTCCTACAGTTTCGTAATGTTTTTACAAACCGTAAGACCGGATCTGAGCTCTTAGGGATGTTACATGCCATACTTAGTATTACTCCGCCATGCGTATACTCCAGACGTAAGAGTCCTCCCCCCACCCCCGTTGACGTGGGAAGTACACACGGGGAACGGACGATCTAGGAAGAATACTTCCGTAAATATTCATCATCTTGCGGTTACCTCTGTCTAATTAGCGCAGCTCATCTACCGCCCACTTCACTACTCCGAAGGAGTAAAGCAAAACCGGAACTGCAAGCATGTTAGTTGCAGACACCTTGTTCTTCCCCCAAATCTTTCGGAGGCGGTGTCTGTACTTACCGCGGAAAGAATCCTATATTTATTTTACATCCTGGATGTGCCTTTGTTGCACATCCAGATATGTATATATTTCTCCGGTATCTAGATGTCTTAGGATGCTTCCGTCTGCGAACTGCGGATTTTCAGAGAATTCCCGCATCGTCCTTTCTTGAGGTGGATGACTGCACATTTGTCAAATCCGAACTCCGTACCAATTGCCCGCGTGTATTCTTAGACCACCCTAAGAGCGTTTTGTAGTTCGCATTCTCCGGAGGCATAAAGTTTAAGGTCATCCATATAAAATATATGGGTGACCTTATGCCTCCGGTCGCTGGGTGGTCCACATTGATATTCGCGGGTTTGGCGGAGCCCAACAGAAACGGCAGCAGTGAGATGCAGAAGAGGAGAGGATTCAGGGAGTCACCTTGGAAAATTCCTCTCCTAAATGCCTGTCGTAACCTGCTGTGTACCTGATGTTGTGATGAAGCGAGTTTTCGAGAGCGGCAGCAGCTGTTCTATGCATCTCATTAGTGGTGCTGGTACCGGAAGACATTCGATCAAGTGCAACAATAGCTCGCGCGATGTTGTATCAAATGCCTTGCGGTAATCAATTCAGGCCATCAATAGATTCCACTTGTATTGCACAGAATCCTGTGTAATACATTGGTCTATCAGCAGGCTGTCCTTGCAACGTGTCATACCTGGAAGACCGGATCAACAGACCTCAGTGTCCTAGCATATAACATACGTGTACATATCTTGTAGCAGGAGTTGAGGCAAGTGATCGGCTTATAGTCTTTCGGGTCGGAAAGATCTCCCTTTTTGGAGATAAGCACAGTATGTCCCTCGACGAACCAGTCTGGAATCTGCTGATCCTCGTTCAACGATGAGTTGAAAACTCGCACCAGACGGCAGTGAGTGGAAGGAAATTTCATCCACCACCTTCAAAATGTCTGTGGCACCGAGCCTCGAAGTGTGCAATTGCTGGAGTGTCGATATTGAATGGACGCGTCGTTTCGTTGATTCCCTTCCAGAAGGTTTCAACATCTTCTACAGTCGGCGGATTATCGACAACACGCTATAGCTCTTGAAGGAGATGGGAAGGATTCGTAGGAACAGATTGTTTTGCTCCATACTCCTCACCCGCCTCTTCATCGTTTTCTTTATAACCATGAGCGCTCGGATCCTATCTAGTCAGTGCTGCTTAATGGTAAGCACCACTGTCAAATTTAGAGTTGGTGTTGACGTTTTAATCCGGCTGCTATGCGTCGGATTCTGGGAGTAAAAATAGGTTTTTTGCAATTGCCAGAGGAATATTGGTGTTTTCTGAATCTAGTTGTAACGATATCATTAACATACCATTAGTATATGTATGATTGTGAACTCGAAATAATTTTTATTCTAATTACAATATGTCATGGAGAAAAATACTACCGAGGAAAGAATATGACCGCTGGAATGTTCAGTGCTGATCGAAATCAAGTCGAGATCGCTGCGGAATTCAATGTGTATCTCAGTGTCATTTCTCAATTTGTTCCACGGTACCGAAACACTCGATCAGCACTTGAGAGGGTTAGAAGTGGTCGTAGAACGATGACAGAAGTGTATGTTGATAATATAGTAAACAACATTATTCTTTAATTTCACGGTGCCATCAGCGAGAACTTTTTTTCTTGGATGATAATGCTCGTCCTCATTGTGTAAGAATCGTTACCAATGCACTGCAAAACTTGGAATTCCATACCTACCGAGGTCACCAAACCTCAATCCCATCGAACGCATATGGCATATGTTCAAAAGAACCATATGACAGACCATCAACGTCATTCCTAAAATAATGAGAGACTTGAAAACGATCGCTCCAGGAATTTGGGTCAATATCTCTCAAGATTACATCAATAATCTCATTGACAGTATGCCTAGACAATGTCGATCTGTTATTGGTGCAAGTGGAGAGTATGCATCTTTTTAAAATTGAAAATCCGGTTTGCAGCTTCAAACGAGATTTGTAAAACTGAATTATTTGTGCTCCATTCAATGGCAAATGAACGGAAACGTTGATAAAATCTATTACAGTTATAGAGTTATCCATTTATGTTGTTATGTTGAAAAAATTGAAACTCCTATTTGGTTCATTATGCAAAAGAAAATAAATGTGACTATTTTAAAATGACTAAAACTAAAGACGGTATAAAGTAAATGGTTTGTATTGATTTCTTTGATGTCTAATTAAATTTTATGATGGCTATAAACCTGCGAAATTTAAATTTGATATTATATAGTATAGGGTGATTCCCAAATTTATCGCAAATGAAGATAACTTTATAAAGCCATGCAATAATTGAGCCTCTCACTGTAGCATTTTCTTAACAATACCTAAAACTATATAGATAACTTTGGGATCGATAGTACACTACAAAAAAATTAAAATTGAATTAAATAATTATTAGAGGGTTGAAATAATTATTTTTATAATCTATTACATATTAGGCAATTATAGAGAATTTTATCTTTCCGTTATTTACAGTAAATACTGCCTTTTAATGCAATCATAATTGAATAGTGTAACGTCAAAACCCTGCACGAAACAGAAACACTTATATCTTGTAATTATGGAAAACGATTACATCGAAATATAATGAGAACGAAACAGCGCTATCAGCGAAGAAGGGATCCCGTTATGATGGAAGACTGTTGTTGGTTTCTAATGAGGACAGATGATACGATGCATAAGTGAAAACTTTACAAACTTAGTTTTCCGTCATCTCATACACTAAATGAAGATTACCTTATCACTTGCTAATATGTTAATTATTTAATACATACTTGAGCCCTTATAAATTGTTATTTAAGACAAAGGCCACTTGATTATTTTGAATAAAATTGACTTGCTCTGAGAATTTAAAATCTTTAGGAGATCGCCAAAAACTGGTTTTATTTTGAAAATCAACATATCAACATTGATGTAAATCAATTTATTAACTCCATTCCTGAAAAAAAGTATAAGTTTGTTGGCCATAGAGCATTTAATTTTTCGAAAATAGACAAATTATTACCGATCGACATTAATAGTCCTTGCGCCTCCGTCAGATTTTCAATTTCGTATACAAATGCTTCAAAATCCCATTAAAAAAATACTGAACTGAAATTAAACAAGTGGCTAACCTGTTGTCAGAATACTGCTAAACATTTCTCACAGTTTTTCACTTGCGTTGAGATGTTAAAAATATAATTTTGGAATATTTTTTGGCAGTACGCAAATATTAGACAATGTATTTCCTTCTATTTAGTGTCCAACACGTACGCCAACATTATCCCAAGTAACACATAATGGTGTATTTATGGGTGTATTATAGGTACTTTAGATACATTTTGGGTTTTGGTACATAATACGTATGTACAATTATTAATATTATACATAACTTTCACCCAGCTGTATTTGTGACACATTTATGTTGCGACTAGATGTTCTAATATTCTGTTAGTTAATGTTATATTCAAAAGTTTAATTTACGTATACTTTTTCATATATCAGTAATCTACGTTTCCCGCAAGAATAAATATTTCTACGTATATTTAACCGAAATTGGTATAGACTTTAATACGTTTATTATACGATCTGTGTTTCTTGCGATGCTGCATTATAATAAACGATTTTTATTAAATAAATTACAATTAATCATTAAAGGTTGCCACCAAACCATAACTATTTGATAATGGAGGCTATTTAGAAGACGACTGTTTTATGAAACTTCGAATGAACACCATATAGAAAAAAGAATGTAAATTCAAACCCACATCTCTTTGAAATCGGACGAAATTTTGAGGTTAAAACGTGTTAAAAGTCTACCGCGGTCGCCTTGAAACAGCTCGTCAATGAAAAGTCCTTTTCATTTCCCTTTTTAAGTGCTTGTGTACATCAGAGTACGGTTTTTCGCAGTTGGCTGTCTACTCGCCTTCGCCGCCTCCGAGTAAAAGTATAAAAAGCATAATTAAAGGGTCGTTAATATATGGAAAATACCGATAAATTTTCAATCAAAATAATCGCATTAAAAAGGACTTACTCAGCCTGATTCCTATGATTATCATTTCTTGATATATCTTTGAGAGCGGCCGCCCTTGCTGCTGCTTCCTCGGCTACTCTTTGCTGCTGGAGTTCACGAGCTCGCTCCGTTTTAATCAACTCCTGAAAATTTGTCATGACAATCAAAGAGAAACTACAATTTTATCTCTATATCAACGTCGAGTACCCCAAGTCATTATCGAAAGCATTTTTAAAACAGATTACATTAATAATACAGTAACCGCGTGTATTATACAAAACGTGTCGTTTAAAAGATTAATATATTTTTCTTGTTGCTGAATATCCAAAAAAATAGAGTTTACTGAGTTGCTTAATACAAGAATTTTTAAATGTTCAGTGTTGAAAACGTAATTATAATAATTAAAAATTTCCTTATCAACATATCGAACATTAATCGTGTTTAATGCATTTGATATTATATGAAGTAAATTTTTCTCTGTAAGGAAAAGCAAGTGAGTATAAAGTTTCGGCGAGAAACCGGAAAATAAGGATATATCTACGGTAAAAACTGAAACCCACACCCCTATAATCTTACTCATAACAACCCTCTCAAGAAACGGTGGGAAAAATCTCGTTTAAAAAATCGCTTAATGTACCGGAACAAATTGTTTAATACAGAGGCGTAGTCATATCATTTTCACTCTAATAGTAATTACCCTAAACTGAATGTAAAACAGAATACTCATTGCTGTATTCTAGGCAATATTTACGAATTCACAGTTTTCAATGGACTATGCCTTGCATATTTTATATCTTCTCATTTGACCACTACTTTAATGTTAAAACGAGAACTATAAATAGATATTCTACACACTTATTAAAAAACTGTGTTATGTCAATACTTTTTCATATGTCTGTAAAAACTGCAGATACTTGTTAAAATGTGTACTTTTATGCCTCAACCTGGCAAAAAATAACAAGAAAACATATCATACTTTTCCCACATAGTAATTTGTTTGTGACGAATGGAATTTATGGTTTTTTTCTGAGGCGTTAGAATTACGACACTACTTTATCAATTATTTCTCGAAGTTTATTGGAAACTTTTTTTACATTCGTGATCTAAACGAGCATATAAATTTTTTATCTGATTTTTATTACTCCTGTTAAGAATTTTCTACACGAACCTACTCTGTAAAATGTGCAGTATAGTGTTTTTGGGTTATGGAGCGCGAAAATTAATAAAAAAACAGCCAGACATGTTCATAATTACACCAACCTTGAGATGCTGGAAACTTCCCTGTTGTGGGGGAATCCCAAAGCGGGAAGATGTCCTCCCCCGGTAACCGGAATGTAGTCAGCCGTCTCCTTGGTTCACTTTGTCTTGGCATTCCGTAGAGTCTAGCAACTTCTTCAAATGCTTTATGTCTCTCGGTTGGATCTTGTATACGCAAATAAGGTGGGTTGTGAACAACTCGGCCATATATCGGCTTGCTCCTGTATCGACCCATTCTCATTCTGAAACAATAAAAATAATTAATTAAGACTGATATTACACAATCCTCGACAAACGTCGATCAACTTCAGTTGAAAAGACATGGCCTTCAGCCGAGTGTAGTTATGATGCGCGCATTTTCAACTTGTGAAAATGAGAGAATTCTTTGACGGGCATTTCTTAAATTGTCGAGCATTATCCGAAACCTTCCTTCAGCCCGTTTATTCCTCAATAAAATTATCTCCTCGACTGTGTGGAAAAAATGTATGGAATCACCTTTTTTAATCACTTTTATAAATGTATTAAAGCTGTCGAATTTATTTCATAATTTTTTTCACAAAGTATGTACCAGTGTCAACGGTTTATGTGTTATAATTTTTAATCCTTTAGAGGATTCGTTTTACTGAACAGGACGAGGTGCACATTTTTACCAAACTAGAGTAGACGAGAATTTTGTAAAAAATAGACGAAGATTTCCAGGATCGATTCGATATTGAATTTCACGCTTTCACGTTTTTTTTTTTGCAGTAATTTCAGAATTGCATTCATTAATAGTCTTTTGGACGAAGAAAAATATCTCAGCGTCCTACTATATATATTTTGTTTGTTACAGGAGACTGCCGATATACCAGTTTTAAAACTAATCTTCGATTATTATGATCATACATTTGGTAACAAAATGAAACGTAAAATTCAAATCCTTTGGCCACATCGTTTACGTTGACATTTGTCAAACGTAAAATAAAGAACATATTATTAGCACTGTTTGAAGATGTATACAAATTTCGTCGTGCACTATAAAATATGAAGGGATGTTACTATATAAGCTTCTTAGGAGGAAGCCGGTCATATTACTTTCTAATAAAATACGTGCAACAACACATTTTTATGAGCTATAGCCTTAATTAAAAAAAGTTTCTATATTTTTAGGATAACACGTTCTCGTAAAATAAATAGTGTTTTAAAACACTTTGAAAGTTTTTCAGAAGTTTCAAGTGTAACACAAAGAGTAAATCAAGATCTCCAACTATACTGTTGGATTATAAAGTTTTGTGCCGAGAGTCTGAAACCGGATATCTGAGAAACCACCGAATGAAATCAATGGAAACAAAAACAAAAGCAATTTAGTTTTGAATTTTATAACATAATTGCTCCTCAAATAGTTCGAAACGAACTTAGAATGCGCTATTTTCAATTGTTTTTTCCGCATATGAAAGTTTCGAAATTATGTAATCAATTACTACTTGTAAAACTGGACCAAAACAAATCCATTTAGGAAAATGTACCAATTTTAATCTTGGGGATTATTTTTAATACAATTTATATTTAAAAAAGAAACTAAGCGTTGTAGTGAGGTGAAAGCAGAATCGACCGACGCAGAATCGAATAGTAAATAGTGAACAAAAATCGTCGTGTGACAAATCCTTTTTCAACTTTGCTGTTGGCCAATTTGCCAATTTAATAGATTTATTGCCTATTTTCTACAATATTAGCTTAACTAGGACCTTATAAAATTCATCATATCATACGAATATGGCGTTACCTGGCTTTTATAGACTAAAACGTCAACAGTCTGACAACCAGCCCCAGTCCCCTACATTAACGAAAAAGTATGCAATAGCTTTAAATTTAATATATCAAGCAGGCAGCAAAATTATTAATGTGCGGACGGATTCAGAAGTTATATAACTCGTGACAGAATAACTTGTTGCTTTGCTGTTCAGATTGGGGTTTATAACAAAGATTTTGCCTAGTTCTGTCAGATACGACCATAAGTTTACTTATGATAAATTATTTATAAGCTGAAGTAAATTCCTAGTTTCCATAAATCTTATAAGAATAACTAATTTATTAAATTAGAATGTGACTAGCGATTTCAATGGCGTTTTAACCAGCTATTTTTTAGGAACAAAAGTTTTATACCTGAGCTTGATATATATATATATATATATATATATATATATATATATATATATATATATATATATATATATATATATATATATATATATATATATACACAGAGAAAAAACCTGTATCGCGGGATTATACACATTACAGTACAAAAAATCTTATTTTAACGGGTACACCGGTAGAAAATGCAGTAGTGGTGAGAGGTATGAAACTTCTCGTATGGTCTAAATGCTACTATCCGACCGACATCATAGATGTCTCTGTGGTGGATAGCGACTTGCCAAGCAAGTACCGAGAGCGGCGACCTCTAGCCCAGTTGGACTAAACTACTGTTATTAAATACGATTTGAACGATACAGCTACTCAGCGGGCAAATACCCCGACCTGCATTGGATTACACTTTCAAATCATGATAGATCGATAGCCAATATCATTTGTCAATTCCTAACCAGACATAGACCGGTTTCGAACTTATTTGTTCTCCTCAGTATGCCATAGGTTATGGAACAGACAAATGATAGTGGCCAACCTGCTAGTCATACAAACTATGGTAAATTGAATAATGGTGAGAGGTATGAAACTTCTCGTATGGTCTAAATGCAGAAAATTGCAAATGGCAGAAGAATGCAAACCGTGGACACGTGTTTCTTACTAATTGGTCTTCATCGGCACGGTGTAGCTAAGTTAAAATGAGAGGCATAACTTATAAAGACACTAAATGAAACCACTGACAGGAAGCCAGTCGCACCTTTGTGGCTTTCACCCGAATGGCTCTATATTAGGGTTTCATCCAAGTATCGCACACGCGGGCAACTATAGCAACCTGCGTGGGAATTCCGACCCAGGAGAATCTATAAGTACAGAGAAAGAAGCTGTATCGCGGGATTATGTACATTACAGTACAAGGATTATCTGAAAGTTTATCTGAAAAAAAAACGAATTGTTTAGGGTTATATTGTAGCGGATTATTAAGTCTATCCTCAATATTTACTACACACAAGAAATTCTGGATATTCACTATTTATTTAAACCTCTTTAATATTGTTTTTATTATCTAACGCTTGATCATTAGATGAAAATATTTTTTCTCTGTCACACAAACATTTAACAACACCTCTTTTGAAATTAATTGCCCGGTTAGATTTAAAATTTAAATATCTATTAGTTGTCAAAAACACCCTCTGATTGATCTTTTGACATAAAGTAACTAACGAAAAGGCTTATTTTTCCAATAGAATACTGGGTAACTAACTGTATTTTTTAGGTAACCAAGAATTATTCATGTGGTAGTAAGCTGAAAGAAAGAAAAAGAAAAATTTAGAGAATGCCACAAATAACGTTCGGTCAGACAATATTAGTAATGCAGTTTTGAAAACTAAAAGTCTGATGGATTAAAGCAAGTTGGAGTTTTGTAGAGTTGAGAGAAATAATCATTTAATTTTGGTTCGTTACAAATATTTAAAAAATCAAACACGGTGCGATATTTAATATAGTTTTTGGATTTTAATCTTATGATAACGATTATATTTATATAAAATGTCAGTTGTTAGATTTTATAATTAATGTTTGTAATATAACGATGGAATTATGTAGGTATTGTCAATGTCAGAATGCCAGGGTCACACGTTTTAATTAAATATAACAAAAATTAACTAAAAAAATTATATGTATAATAGTCGCTAGACCAGTGGCAACGTACTAAAATTATTTAAAATATCTTACTGCGTCTGGTTCTGTAAATATTTGTATGAAACAATTACCTACCTACTTCCTCTCAACATACGAAACCCCGATCTTAAGAACAATCCAATAAGAACAAACTGTTATTAAAATTTTGGAAAAGTTTGGAGCAAACGAAATGTAAAATAAAAGTTAACAAATCATACGGTCATATTTAAAGTTTTTGTACCTGAATTTATTTTAACATCAGGAAAGTGTTAAATTATGCAAACTTAAATATCCAAACTCAAACTTTCATTATTTTTCAGTTCGATTGGCCATCCATATATGCTGAAAAGGTGGTATTTTTAAGCTTATAATTTTCTAATTCAGCTTTATCTGCTGATCCCGTCAGCTGCCATTTTAAATATTTTGACCGGCTGTAGTATTAAAATATAAATTTGCTTGTCCCTCAAGCGCTATCTGTATGTATATTATATAATATTGAAAGTTTGCATATCGTTATAATTTTTTATTCACAACAAAAAATTATTTGTAACATTGTGCCCGTTCACGCAGTGAAAATTGGTTTAATCTACCATAAATCGGTTTAATCTACCATAAACGCGATCTACTCAACCTCACAGAATAATTAGAAAAAAGTGACTGAACGACCTTCCGTAAAAGTAACAATGAAAAAACATAATTAAAATTAAACGAGACTCGTGACTCGTGACTCGTGAAATTTACCACATGTGTAGCATTTGATATTAATTTTTCATAATCAAGTGTACCGTAAAAAGCGTTTATGCACACAAGCGTAATTATTGCTTATTTTACAAAAAAAGAAATTGAGTTTTTAAAGAGGTGAGGTAAATGTTCAAAATGATTTCCGTTTGGACGTAAATACGCACTGGTGCAGAATAATGAAGTCCTGAATGGGCAAAAAGCTCCTCGTATTTGGCGAATTTCGTCTGCAATATTATTCAATTGTTAGCAGTAAAGTAAGAAGCCTGTCATACATTTTAGGCCGACATATGCCAGTAACATACTAGTGGAGCAAATATATGGAGAGTTTTATGCTGCTATTTGCTATACTCGTATCTACCAGATTTGAGAACGACATTTTTACTAAAGAAAGTTGTGTGTTTAAAACAAAGGACACACACAGGCAATTTTTTCAATATTTGAGTTTGGGGCGTTTCGAAACGAAATTATGTGCATTTTTTTTTCAGGCGTTTAATTCATTTTTTATTCAATTATAAAATTTTAAATTTATACCGTTCGATGATCACCACTGCGATCTCGGAAACCATTGGAGCTCCAAGGTCGGATAAGTGGGACAAGTTCTAGCAAAGTTTATGCTGATTCCAAATCCGTTAAGAAATCACGGCTAACTGAAACAGTGTTTGGGATTTTCCAAAAAAAACGAAAATTTTGTGATTTCTCTTTCTGGCTGTAGCCAGACAATCCTTGGTCAGGCAGGTTTTAGACTTTTACACTATTGGGACACTTTTTGGAGACTAATATTTTGGTCTAGAAACAAATGCTTGATAGTCTTTTGTTTTCGAGATATCCCAGGTTACTTTTGTTTTTCTTATGGTAGCCATATTTAGTTTTTCTAAATTAAAAAAAAGTACGCATCAGTATTGCTCGTAATTTTATATATTAAATCTATATGGTATTTAGAATGAACAGTATTTATTATCGTTTTTCGATATTACTAGCAGAAAAATTTTAACAGCGATTTATAAATTTTAGTTGGATATCTGGTGAAAACGCAAACTTAAATTCTGCAGTGATTGTAGTTGTAAGAATTGTAATATTTCTCCAAAATTCCCGAGGGAACAAGAGCCGGGATACATAGCTACAGACCAAGGATGAGGATATCCTCAAGTCTAGGTTCTAATGCAGCTATATTTCAGGCCGAGGTCATGCCATTGATCTGTGTGTGCGAAGGCTGGAATAAATTCATCCTGTCAGAAGGTATTTCAGCAAAACAATAAAGTGATTCTGGTCTGGATGCCTGGCCACTCTGGTCTGAAAGGTAACGAAATAGTCCTCCTTGGCCAGATAAGGGGTAGGATCAGTAATGATCGGACCCGAACTGATACTTGACATATCCTCAGGTACTGCCAAGATAACTATCTTAACCTTGGCTAAAAGGAAATCTATAGTATTGACAAGAGTTACCAGGATTAGTTCATTCGAAGTTGTCTATAAAATACCTTTTGAAATGAAGAGCTAAGAAACTTTTAGAGTTAAACAGAAAAAGCTGAAAACACTAGTATGCTTATATACTGGGCACTACCGACTATTGTAAACTATCATCTTTATAAACTCCGCTTGACGGAAAATGCCGAGTGCGCCTGGAGGATAATCACAAGTCGGACCACGTCTTATGCACCTGTCTCGCTGTGGAGAGAACTCGATTCTCAGTATTTGGCAAAGGGCAACTGCTGCCAAAGATCTGGACACACTCTCATCCAATAGAGGTATCAGTTCCATTAAGATACTGAACTTATTGGGCGAAATATAATTAGGTGTGAATCACAAGTAGGCCTGCTGATGGCTGCAGTAGTGAACTAACAAGGACCCACTTACAAAAAAAACCTAATTTAACCTATAGCAAAGAGGGTTGAATTAATTTTAATCTATGGTGGTGCAATCGTGGCGCAGTACAAACAGCTGCGATTTTCAATGAAAGAAATGCTAACAAACATGTAAGTCACACATACGTTTTGAAATCAGTTACAAAACTTACAGGGAATAGAATCTATGGAAGACAAAAAGAACCAAGTCCAGGGTCTCGAACGAAGGAGCTCAGATTGAAGTGTTTTGTTTTGTTCATATTCTGTTACATTGTTTTGCTTACTCGTAATACTACCATGAAAAATACTATCTATTCAAAATTATCTTATTTTTTTGTGAACCACGAGTGACCTGGGTGTATACTTTTTACTCCATCGTGAACTTCCCTTAAGCATGTGGAGTAGGCTTTAGAAATATCTCGGGAAACGACGCGAATAGCGATTCAGAGTGGGGATTCGTCGAGGGCTGGATCGAACGGATATCAATTTCGGAAGGGTTTGTCACGGTGGACGTCATTGAAGTAAGTCAAAACTGGCATCTCAGTTTTCTCAGTAATCTTATGACAATTTGCCTATCTTCAGTTATCTAATTAGCTGAGAATTCTCAGTACCCCCTTACCGATCTGCACAATCTATTTTATATTTCAGTATCTCATCTCACTTCATATGAATGGAAGGGGAAAATTTTATCTTTGACATTCGATCAGTCAGCAAATGAAGGTTATCATGTATATTTCTGAAACTAAAACTTTTCGTGAGCAGGAATTCATGCTAATTCAACTCTAGTTTGGTATTTTAATGTTTAATGTTGGTTATGTTATATTTTTTACCATCAAAAACAGAACACGAATAGATAAATTGGAGAGGGAATATCTCAACTTGTAATTTGATGTTTTTTTAAAGCTACTGAAACACTAGTTAATCTCATCTCAGTTAATCTCATATTGATATGAGATGTTGGGTGAAACGAACGCACCTAATTACTGGATTACAATCTGTTAGACGTGTTGCACATGGCCAAATTTAAACGATTCTAAACTAACGAACTGGATCTGCTGTGATTTGTATCAGGTAAGAGAATTTGTTTTATTCTCTTTTGTGTAATTTACTTATCTGGGTATACAGCTGATTCACTCCATCAGCTGGGTATCCTTGAAACGTAGTCAGTTATCACTTATACTAGTTGTTTTAATTAAGAAACGATTTTGCATTTATATTTTATATCAATTATAAATTATTTAAATATATGAAGGAAATTTGCTTTTTAATGTTTCAAAAATATTTTATTAGAAACTCTACACGTGTTTCGGCTTTTTAGGCCTTTGTCAAGAGTACAGGGAATATTGAACAGTAAAATTTGTGTCCATTGCTTATATAACTACATCTGGTACCTACTATAAAACTATTGTAAAATATGTTTTTATAAGTTGAATATTACTTTATTTTTAAATCTAAATTATTTTATTTAAAATATGGTGGCCGGTAAAAATTTGTTGTTCATTCGTTGTTTTTTTTTTTTTTTTTTTTTTTTTGAAACATTAAAAAGCAAATTTCCTTCATATATTTAAATTATTTAATAATGTTTCACAAGGAGCCAACCGCAGAATCAGTTCAGTGAATTATAAATTGTTATAGATGTGTAGTCCTGAGCATTATATCTACATACTCGTACTACATGATGTACAATTTTTCCTGTATTGAATATACTTGGTTGTTCATTGTAGTAAGATCAATTTAAATTAGTTCTATAATCTTTGGCAAATTATACAAGTTAATGCTTTTCTGTATGCAACTCGGTTAGTTTCATGGTTCTGCTTTTGCTTACTGGGTTTTGTAAACTTTCGTCTTGTCAGGACAGTTTTTTTATTCACGAAACCACCTTGGTAATTACTAGTTATCAAAAGCTGAAATTTTCCAGCTTTTAAGTTGTCTGGCATTCAGCTTACAGCTTATTTACCTTGATTTTAGAAATCACAATTAGTTTTCATAAGGCTCAGTTTTTGGTGAATTTAATAACAATTTTGGAAATTCCTGTTCAATATTAACTGTTAATAGTAATTAGTTTTTGTGCTTAATTTAATTATGAAATCGTTAATCTTGAACGATTAGCTCGAGTATATTTGGCATTTTTGTATCCTCTCGAATTCTTTAATTTTTTCTCACTTTACAATAGCTTAGCTATTGTAGTAATTTATTGACAAATTATTATACTTTTGGCTCAGTAACTTTTAGTCACATTTTGCAAAGATGTTGCAATTTTACATTAGCTCATCTTGTTAATTGAATTTACAACAATTACTCCCACTCGAACCGATTTAATATGGTTAAAACCGCACTTGAATATCTCTTTCCGTTTCCGAATTAATTGGATTGGAAACTTCCAAATTGACACACGGTATACAATGTACTCGTGCTACGTAATTTTTTTATGTTGTAATCAAATACTGTTGTAATACTATTTGTAGTAGTAATTTATGGAATGGAATATGCTGTATTTCCTATACAACCATCGGCACGGTTATAGTATAGAGAGATCTGTGCTAGGAGCCAGTGGCGGTTCGTGGGTCAAGAGATAGGGAGGTCAATTAGAAAAGTTTACTGTATTACCTACCTTTTAAAGTGATTTAAATTCCAAGTCGATCCTCCGGTCTTTTTGAGATGCAAAGGTCAATTACTTTTTCATTAAAGTCTTTTATCTTCTTTATTAATGCCCTCTCTATGGTAAGCATATCTAAAGAAGATAACCATTCCTGACCCATGCTATTTCTTAAAAATGTCTTTATTCTTTTTAAGGTGGAAAAACAACGTTCACTTTCGACGGTAGTCATAGGGAGAGTACACAAGATTTTTAACAGTTTGACACTTTCAGAAAAAGTATTGCACAAATTATTGTTAATAAAGAGCTGTAACAAAGCAACTGTACCTTCACTATTGGAAAAAATCTTCTCGGCCATATAATACTTCTAATTCAGTTTTAAGTTTCAAATGATGTATGACTGGATACTCCGTTTTAACTAATTTAAACATATCTTGAGGAAAGCTTTTTTTATAATCTTTAAATCGATCTGCGTGAAATAACTGAGACACTGTTAAATGATTACTGAAGCCAAACTGTTTTTGATCTCAGATGTAATTATATCACAAACTTCTAATGAAATTCTCCTTTTTGATTCTTCCGTTTTACATCTCTGGGCAGACTGCATGGATGTCTCCTCCAAATAGTTATTCAAAATTTTATTTCTGATGTCTTCAATTTTACTATTAAAAACGCCAATACACTTATTTACTGTTATGACATCGATATTACATTTTTTGTAATTGATTGAACAATATATCACAATGAGGCATAACTAACTGAAAAAAATTTAACCAGTAAAGAAAATGTTCATTTTGTAAGTAGTTTTTTAAACCAATAGCTTGGTTTAGAGTGTTGTTTTCTGCTTCATTATCAATGATTTTTTCTAAACAATCTAATAATTCTGTTCGATAGGTATAAACAGTCTCTATGCACTTTGTATTAAAATTCCATCGTGTTGGAGCCGCTTTAGGTAATCTCACCTTAACAACATTATCTAACACGGCTGTTCTTTTTGGCGATTTTCCAAAGAATGAAGAAAAGCTATGTAAATTAGCAAAAAAAAATTTTTATGCTTTTATCCTGACTTGAGGCTATTTATAAAATTAAATTTAGTTGATGAGCGTAACAATGAATAAAAATTGCTGAGGGATAACTTTTTTTTAATTTTGGCTTGTACACCTCCAAAAGCACCACTCATTACTGATGCTCCATCGTAACTTTGTGCTATCAATTTTTCAGGACTTTCATTAATTTTCAGACATTCTAACTCTTTTAAAATTACATCTGTCAAATGCTGCGATGTCGTTCCTTGAGGCTGAATAAATTTCCAAAATCTCTCACATACAACACCGTCTAAAACGTATCTAAACACAAAAACTACTTCTACTTTATTGGAACTATCTGAGGTTTCATCCAATTGAACTGCAATGAAGTCAGATTGATAATTTTAGATTTTATTTCTTCGTGAATAATCGCCAGTATCGAATCTGAAAGTTCATTTTGAATTGCCTTCGAAGTGCCCTTAAACAGAGTACTGTTTTGCAAATGGTCTTTAAAAATGGCATCTAGTTCAGATACAAAATTTACTAGACCTCGAAATATTCCCGGGTTATCAGAGGACTCAGTTTCGTCATGTCCGCGTAGTGCTAGCTCAAAAGCTCCACAGAATAATACACAGTCTATTATTTTATTTTGTAATATGTATATGTAACATGTAATATGTTGTGAGTTAATTAAACCACATACATTTGTATTTGCTCTTGACTAACTGGATGAAAAAAGGAAACAACACACAAACTGTTTAATGACGTTTATGTACTTGCAATAAGACTTAACATGTTGTTGCGACGAGGTACAATCTGCCTGTATGAATTATTTTATAAAAGTAACAGGAATATAAGATAAAATGGATCTGACCTTATTTTTTGCTGAACTCGCCGCCTCTGGTACCCTGATGGTTGATGCGACACCTGATGCAACAATTCTCTGATGAATCACTACGACACTTATTCTTTGTGCTTATTTAAAGTGTTTGTTGAATAATATCACTGTATTAACTGATGTTAATTACAATTATTAATTAATTCTTCTTGTGTTCATACCATATCGGCTAGAAGGACCACGTAATATGTTGTGAGTTAATTAACCCACATACATTTGTATTTGCTCTTGACTAACTGGATGAAAAATGAAACAACACACAAACTGTTTAATGACTTTTATGTACTTGCAATAAAATTTAACATGTTGTTACGACGAGGTATAAATTTAACTTTTTGAATTTCACTCGGTCTTCATAATCCAACTTATGTCCATCTTTCAGTTTTAATATATTTTGTACAACACTTATATTTAATAGTAAACACCAAAAACACTGTTTTACTTAATTTCACGACAAGTAGAGATTTACTAATAAAATGTTCACAAATAAAAACTTTAACCTAGTCAGCATTAAGACTGCTTGAACTTCGTGCGAATCGTGCGTTACCGTTTCCGTAAAATGTGTCAGGGACATTGTCCCCGCCAGTGTTTTCTGTCTCTTTTGCTTTCTGACGATTCGCGCATAAGTCTGTTTCATTTTAATTCGTTATAAATTCGATCCGTAGCTAGCTTTGAGAAGTTGTAGATTGACCCAAGATTTTTAAATTCTATAAATGAAAATCCTGCGATCTAGATATTGAATAGTATTGTGCATAGAATGAACTAGAAACTTTAATATATTTTTTAAGAATATTAAAAATATATATATTATATATTTTTAAACTTCAGAAAATGAATAGCTCTATTTTTTTATTTGTATGTGGGAGGTCATTGACCAAATGACCCTATAGAAGAACCGTCAGTGCTAGGAGCTTCATTAAGAAATATCATCAATGAGGAGATACTTCTAAGCACGTATGCGAATGAGGCAGGTCCAGGTATCAAGAAAACGAAATTGTGCACGCTAAATCGAGCAAGGAAAATCTCGTTTGGTTGTGCGATAAAAAGCCTGAGGCTGATCCAGCTCCTGTCGGTACATCAAAGATAATAGATTTCTTCTCATCTAGTTAGTTACAGGCAAAGTTATGTCAGCTTTGTTTTCTTACTGTCAGTTATAGTTATACTGAGTTTAGATTGATCTGCTATTCAATTAGGATGTAGTTTTTTTATTGCAACGCTGCAGAAAATGCATCCAATTAGAGCTTTGTAAAGAATGTATTAAATTAATTTTAAATAAGCATGATTTATTTTGTTTTAATTATTACGATATCTAGACAAAGAAAAAAAATCAGTAATTATGACAAACCTACAAAAATCTGTCAATAATTATTTCACATCAATAAGGTCACTTGCACGCTCATTTCTTGTTATATAACATGTTTATTCAAAGGACCAAATTCAAAGGTATTAAATCCTTATATATAAACGTTATTTGATTATGTCAGTAAAAAAATATTTTAAAAGCTGTGCCTGCTGAAAAACATTTGCATAATAATGGCTCGCTGCTTGCTGTCAACAAAGAAATCATCACTTTGTCACGAAATCCTTATAAATAACAAAATGAACGTAATTATTGTTTTAAAAAACCTTCATAAAAACTTGACAGATTATATTACGGTTTTAGAATTGACGCAAAATGTTCTCGATAACACAATTTAAATTCGCGCAATTATCTTAACCGTAATAGACTGATTTGCAAAAATGTAAGAAAAGTAAGTAAACAATAAGATGATGAAATAAGATTTTATATGGCTGAAGTATACCAGTTTATTTTTATTAAGTCACAAACATGTCGCTTGTTATCCATGAAAGGCAGGAAATACCAGCTTAATGTTAGAGACACATTGGGAGCCCCTCCACAATGTTTTCCAGCTGCTGGATACACGAAGTTTAAAAGTAAAAGGATAATAATAGATCTGTTTTTAATACAGGATATGGTGGGAAGTTAGTAAAGCATCTGCTGAGATGATACGATTTACCAGTTTACCCAATTCTCATAAAAGGATTGTTCATTACAGACATGTCTGGACATACACGTATTTAAAAAATTCTGCAAACAACTCAGATTAGTATGAATAAGTTGAAGATTTTTCGGCTATCGGACAAAAAATAATCCGATGAAACTGGCCTAATTATAACAGTTTTTTCCATGGCCATTAATTTTGTGGGGCGGTATATCTGCTTCTCCCGAGGGTGTAAATGGTAACTAAAACGATTAAAATCATGTCTGTAACCAAAATACTTAATTTCAATTAGCCCTGTGGATATTAAATGTGGCTACACAATTATTTTGGTCGAAGTGGTTTACACGATTGCTTACATTTATAGCGTTAAATATATTTCAGGTTCTGCTATACAAATTATTTATTACAGTCGTTACGGCTAAATGGGTAGGGACGACGCTGTGAATACCTAATATTAAATTCTCAAGAGCACATTATCTCCTACAGGCCCAATTATTTTAGCCTTACCGGCAAGTAATTTACGGCTAACTAAAGGAACTTTTACGGTTTTATAAATACATCAATGCGAGATAAAAGTGTGACATTAGACGGATGGTGGACATTTATTTGTTCCAGTAACACTGACCTATATTCTGACGAGGCTTGAAAATACCATAATCCAACCCTGCCAGTTTCAGTAAGTTTACGCACATTCATCGACGTTCTAATTTATTATTCCCGACATGTGTCCACGGTCAGAAGTTTTAATATTGGAAAGCCGAACTGTGTAACATATTTGTTATAGAGGACTAAGAATCTGGTAATATCGCTATATTCATATTCTTCAAATAATATGAATTTCATGTGTTTCATTTTATTTGTTTACGTAGGTCGTTTCACACTAATTATGATATTGTTTTGCTACCTACGATAGGACGATACGATATATTTTTTTTAAAACTGCACGTATATATGTAGATATAAACTGCTCCGAGAAAGTTAAGGATGTATTTTTTATTAACATGTAAATTTCTATTCATTCATTTTTTTTCATTATATCGAATACAGATTTTCTTTTGAAGCTGCAAATCGATTCTTCAATTTCAATAAGAGGTATGTCCCCTATTTGTATCTATAACAGTTTGACATCGTCTAAGCATAACTCTCAATGCGATATTAACGTAATCTAGAGAGATATTGGTCCAAATTCCTGGAACAGTTATTCTCAAGTTTCCTATTATTTGTACAGGGTGAGCAAATTTCGATGTTTTTATGGGGTAACTTCGTAACTGTAAGAGATACAAAAAAATGGAAAACACACTCTCGATCTCTTTTTTTGAGACAATTTCACTGACGAAAACAAAAATTTGCTATCGTCTTTTGTTTTCGATTTTTCGAGTTTTAGACACATGTCAACATCTTGGTTATTTGTAAAGTTATGGAAAAACAACTTTTACGTTCTTCAGGCACTTTTTTTTTGTACAATACAGTGACGTCGAAAAAAGTTGTATTTTTTAAACGGAAATCGTAGTTGGCTATATTGCAAGGAGACAGTATAAGAGTGCTTTTCTTGTATTAAAATGTTGCTGGTCCTCTTCACGTCGAATCTAGAGATTTCTTGAGGCATTTCCTCGCGATCGTTATTACATATAATTTAATTTAATAAGAAAATCCCAGCATGCCGGAAGAGACAATCATAGAGCCTCACTAATAATCAAAAAATTAATGGAATGCAAGTGAAATATTGGAATAGAAGATATGTTTCAACATTTCATATATTTGTACAGTTATCGGAGTGACCGGAAAAATAGGAAAATCGCTTTTCAATGTAATATATTTGGAGGCTTCACGAGCATTTGTGTAGTGACTATTTTTAAAGATTTCGTATGTAAGATTTCAAAATAAATAATAGTAGAGAAATAGTTGGATAATTTCGAATCATATTGAATTTTAATGACTAATTTTGAAAGAGTTATTTATTTCAACATTTTCTAATAGTGCATTAATAGTATGATTTTGTCTCATAATTGTTAAGAGGAAACAGATAATAGTGATGCTAATATATCAATAAAGACATATTCTGTTGAATTTAATATTCAAAGAAAAGAAAGTACAAATAATACCAGTAAAATCATTAATGAAGCATGCGAATCATTTTTTTGATTTACAGCATTCATAAGGTAAAAAAAATGTTGATGACAACATTTCCAATATTCTGAATTTAAATAAATATTTGAATAACCTACAATGAATCTTTGTATTCAGATTATGGATTAAATGCAAATTTTAAGGATTTCTAAGTACACACAAATGGTAAAGATTTTAGGGCAGGTATAAATGGCAAGCTAATGATATTCTGACGACTAGAGCCAAAAAATACCAATACCAATTGAAAAAAATCTCATCTCTATAGGGAGTGTCATACCCAAAGATCGCAAAAATTTAATGTCTGGGCGGGTATACTACGAGATCGTATGATCCGTCCTCTTCTTATTCCTGATAATTCAAATGGAGAAATCTAAGTTTATTAGAAAATGGATAGGTTCCGCATGATTCAAAGGAAAATGACATTTGAAGATGAGTTTTTCTTCCCTGTAGGACTCCCCCCACATTGTGCATTACCAGAAACGGAATGTTTGAACCAAAGATTCCCTGGTAGATAGATTTGTAGGAGTTTAATTGATTGGCCAGCCAGGTCCTCAGATTTGACACTGTTGGATTTATTTCTGTGCGGACGTATTAAAATCAAAATTTATGCTACTAAAACTGAGAATTTAGAGGGGCTGAGAGCACGAAATATACAGAAATGTCATCGAATAACACCACAGACTATGGGGTCAATTCGGGGTGTCCATGGAAAATCCAGTGTGTTTTATATTAAATGGGACACAGTATGACGATTTTCTTTCTGCGTGGGTATCCATTGCTTCCGGAATATTTCCTTACAAACACAAATTCTAGAAATCTTTTACCCAAGAAATAATATGTTACAAGAATTTCGCTAATATTGCAAAATTTAATGTTAAATATAAGATTGTATTTAAATCCGTTGGAAGGTATTTAAATTTTTTTCTTAATTGTTTGAAGCCGACGAATGTTTAACGTAGTTTGCAGTAAATCCTACAAACGATATTAAATTTAAGTTGTCTTTATCGTTTGTTTTATTACTTTTAGTATTTCAACAGTGTAAATATTATGTTCAGGAATTTAATTATTTATCAAGATTTCCTCTCAACAAAATGAATCTAAATACTTTACCTAATTTTGGACAAATTAACCCAGAATATTTCCATTTCAAAAGAACGGAAAAGTTGCTTTTGTGGCAAGAAAGTGACAAATTAGAGAAGATATTTTTACTTACAAAACAGTTAATGAGCAGAAGCGTATTAACTGTGTATAATAGTTTTCAGACGAGTAAAAAAACAAACTTTCTGTATTCGACACTGACAACTTAAAAGTGCAATTTAAAGCTTTGGAAAAATAGCGAATTTGATGAGTTTTCTAAATGTCCTTTTTGTAGTATTGTTTTATTCATTGATAACTTGCTTGCAACATAAAAACGTCGGCCTCTTTGATGCCTTTACCGCCGCCAAAGAAGTCGATGTTTCTTATGTTGCAAATAAGATTGAAATAAACTATACATACGAACCGGCGGTGTTGGTTTTTACAGGAAAAATACAACTTCACAGTTTTGTTTGCTCTCCCGTTAGTCTTTGAACTTTGAGCGGAATATAATTTATTAGGAGGTTTATTTCAAATGTCGAGCAAATAGTTAGACGACCTCAACATTTAGTACAAAACGATCAATAAAGGAATTCAAAGATAGTTTACAAATTCTACTCAGTTTTCAATAAGTATCTCTAAACTTTCCATATCAACAAAGTACCTCAACTTTGATAAATTAAATTCAATGGAAAATTTAATCAAATTGGAACGTCAAAAATTATTCAGCTTAACTTAATAGCATATTAAAACAGATTTCATTAAATCGGATTATCTAATTGACGGCTGAAAATGTAATTACTCATTTTATTTATGTATATACATATGAATCGAAAGTATTAATAGAGGTAAAAATTAATTAAACGGGAAACAGTAAAATTACTATTTCAATGTCCTTAACATCGTATAAATAAAATTGCAAACGTAGAGTATATTTGCATCGACAATGAATCACATTATTGTATAAATGTAGAAAGGATGATTACAACAAACTACCGCTAAAAGCTTGATCACAGTAATTATTAAAGAAATTACTTAAGCAGGACTCCTTAAGTTTCAAGTGCTGTGGTGTATTGATCTGATTATCTAGAGCTCGACTCGCTTTCTTCGTAGGTATACTGTTTTGCCTATGTTATACTGACGAGAGGTAATAACCTCGAAACTGTTCTATGACGGGCAAAGTGTACCACGCTGCAATGGAAGTTAGCTTAGGTTAGGTTTGTTGTGAGTGGGTCTCAGTAGACCCTCCACTGCGGCCATCAGCAGGCCTATTGTGGCTTACGCCTAATTATATTTCACCCAATAAGTTCAGTCTCTTAATGAAACTGATAACTTTATTGGGTGAGAATGTGTCCAAATCCTCTGGCAGCAGTTGCCCTTTGCCAAATATTGAGAATCGGATCCTCTCCACAGCGGGACAGGTGCATAAGATGTGGTCTGCCTTCTCATCATCCTCCAGGCATAGACGGCACTCGGCGTTTTCCGCTAGGCCGAGTTTATGCAGATGATAGTTTAGTCGGCAGTGCCCGGTATATAGGCCTGTTAGAGTTTTCAGGTTTACCCTGTTTAACTCTAAAAGTTTCTTAGTTCTTGATTTCAAAGGGTATTTTATAAACGCCTTCGAATGAACTAATCCTGGTAACTGTTGCCAATACTGGAGAGTTTTCCTTTCAGCACAGGTTGAGATAGTCATCTTGGCAGTACTTGAGGATATGCCAAGTATTGGTTCTGGTCCGATGAATCGTGATCCCGCTCCTTCTCTGGCTAAGGAGTTCGCTATTTCGTTACCTTCCATACCAGAGTGGCCGGGTATCTAGACCAGAGTTACTTTGTTGTTCTTGCTCTAATGATTTAGAGCTTTCTGACAATTCCATACCGTTTTGGAGTTACACCGGCAGGAGCCAAGAGCTTTTGTAGCTACTTGGCTATCTGAGAAAATTTTTATTGATCTGCGTGTAAGATGCATATATTCCAGCCTTCGTACACACAGTTCAATGGCATGAACCTCAGCCTGAAAAACAGTTGCATGAGTACCTAGGCTTGAGAATATCCTCACCCTTGGTCTGCAATGGAAGTACACTGCATTTGTACAATGATGCGATTCATTGACAATGCAAATACATTTGTAATTTTATTTTGCAGTGTTAAGGACATTGGAATAGTAATTTTTACTATTTTTCATTTTATATTATCCTAGTTGCTCCTCAGTGTGAAGAACTGCGACGAAAGAAAAGCACTTGAAAATTCTTAAAACAAAAGCCCCTACAAGAACTCAATATTTCCGACAAATAAAGGTGAAAAGTGTCAAAGACTGTTTGTTACGTCGATTTGTTTATTACACAACATTTATGTATTATATGGACAACGTTTGTTGAAGAAAACGTTTTTACTCTGAAGTGACATTAACAAAAAGTTTAAGCTTATCCCATTGTCTTTGCTTGGCTGTGAATCCAGTGTTCAACCTGTTTACATACAGTAAGCAAATTGAAACATGGAATCCACAGGGTGGATCCCATGTTACCATAATACCGCTTATCGTTCCAACTTTTTGTGCCGATAAATATCCTTTACTATATTAAGTGCCCATTAATAAAAAAAAAATACTCATTAGTAGTGAGATATATGCCTTGCGTCAGTCCCTGTTTATAGAATATGACTTATATTTCTTATACCATAGTCCACTTGGACTTGACACGTATAAAACCATAAACCACCAATAACACATGAAATATCCGTCCATTGGGACGTGGCGTATTGACGGGAGCTTATCACTAAACAAATAAATCAAGTAGTGGTATAATAAAACAAGTCGAACTCTCTTTCTTGTTACGTACATTTAATTGTGAAAAAAAAAAAAAAAAATATATATATATATATATATATATATATATATATATATATATATATATATATATATATATATATATATATATATATCCACACACAATAATCCACAAAATGGCCACTTTTCTAGAATATTAAGTAATCCCAATATTTGTATGTACACGTATTTCATTCAAACTTAGTGGAGAGAGTAAATACCCAAAAATTGCAACGATATATCATTGTGACGGTAAACTAAAGCTGGAAGGATTTGGAATAAAAATACCAAATTTACATACATTACTCAAATAAGGGATAAAATTAGATTATGCCATATACAGGATGTCTCAGATTTAAAATGACATAGGGTACTGGAAGATAGAGCACATTTAGCTGAGTTCAAAACATCCCCAAACTTACCTTTGAGGGTTAACGGTTTTTGAGTTACAGGGCGTTTTATAGTTTTTGAGTAAAACTGCAGTCGGCCATATTTCTGGAACGGATTTAAATATTTGAATAAAATTTAGTATAAATATTATACTATTTTCATTTAATCAAAGCCAAAATTCACTTTGGAAAAATTCCAGGACCGGATTCAATTTTCATAATGTTGCTCTCACTGCCGATAACATCACCATGTGTATCATTTTTGGTAAATATTAGTAACCATTTAAAAAGTCAATTGATCAGTGTATAAAACAGTGTCATAATATTTGATGGTTGTTCTATAAATTAGGCAATCAACTGACTAACGTCAATATTTTCTTAATTTTGCTTAAATATACTACACTAATTGTATATGTATTGTATATTGTATATGTATATGTATATGGCTCCGTGGTCTAGAGGTAACGCACTTGCCTCGAAACTTCGGGGTCCCGGATTCGATTCCCGGTCGAGGAACTGGGATTTTTCTGTGAGAGAGATTAATCGTAGTATACTCGGATATTGGGTGTGTCCATTGTATCTAAATGTGTAGCCCTCTCCCACACAAGGTCATTCCAGACCTTCAGGGATAAAGGGGGTTGTAATTTCATGAAATGAAATACACATTTATTGAAAAATTAATGGTTCATGCAGGGTTGAACTCGCTTAAAATTTCAAATTTATTATTCACATTATTTACATCATTTTTGAAATACATGAATACGAAATTCTGAGGCACGGACAATGTTTGATATCTAGAAGTAAGAGCTTCCAAGAAAGTAATACTCTCAGAGATTTGGTGGGAAGTATGGCTGAATATAAAATGCACGAAAACCGTTTAAGGTCTTGAATAAGATCAGGATTTATTTTCCAATCTTAAATGGAATTTTGAAGATATCGTTTGAATTAGAAAGAGAATCGTTTACAAAAACTGTAAAAGAGGAGGCCCCAAAACAGAGCTTTGCAGAACTCCACTAGGAATACTCAATTGTTCTAATTTTAACGCGCTTATGTCAACAAATGTACCAAAATTTAATTTATGCACCTTCCGGCAGTAGCAAATAATTTGTTTGTTCAAGGGGTTGTAGTTCGCAAATGA
Organism: Rhamnusium bicolor; assembly: GCA_029963845.1. Classification (NCBI taxonomy): domain Eukaryota; kingdom Metazoa; phylum Arthropoda; class Insecta; order Coleoptera; family Cerambycidae; genus Rhamnusium; species Rhamnusium bicolor. The sequence goes on from JANEYF010005770.1 coordinate 1,700,687, forward strand.
ACACATGTTTATATACAATACCGCATACATTTCAAAACGACTATTTATTGACTGTACTTTTGTGCGTTTATATAGTAACTATTTGACTTTGTTAAACACTACATTGTAAATATATAAAATCGATTATCAGTTCAAACCTCCTTAAGGTAATTAATAACAAATTTAAATGTGTGCTGTTACATAAAATGACTATTTGGCTTCGTTAAATAGGCGGAATTATTACACTGTTAGTAAATATAGCATTAATTATTACGTTCAATTTTCCATTTAAATTAAAGACTATAAAAATGGGAACAAGCTTGTATAATATTGTATTGCGATATTTTAGTAACACTGCGTAGTTAAAGCAAATGGTGTATACATTATCACATATTGGTTATATGTTTTACCAGATGACCATTTGATTAAGGGAGCAAATAAATATAAACCTCAAAATGAGTTAGTGATTTAGATGCCACCAGAGATATTGATCTATGCGGTAACGGATATACATATGTCTTACATGGTCTGATAGGAAAACAAAATATTCTGTTACTGATTTATATGTTATTCGCATTATACACGGTTCGAGATACAGATGAAGAGCAAGGACATCAAACTCATCTTATGATTCTTATAAGATACAAATACAAAATGTGAGAAAACATGGTTTAAAACAAATATTTTTTTGCATCGTTATATTTCGATATCATTCCATAGAAAATATTGTTGATAAAATCATGATTAAAAATAAGCTAATGCCGATTTTTCTCTAAATCAAGGTTTTTTTTACACTTTCTATGTTTTACCATTTCTGAATCATAAAAAAATATGCAAATTTGAATTAAAAAGACACAATAAAATACATATAAACATAAATAACAATAATATGTGAAAACTTTTCGAACGTTTTTAGAAACATTCGGTTATTATGCCTGCAAACGGCATAATAAAAATATTTACTAAATACAAGAGACGCTTAATTTAGAACGGAAACTTTCACGACTGGACTTAATTTGTTGATTCTAACAGTGTCGGATGCTGTCCACATGTTTACGTAAGGACGGACAACAGGAACGATTTCGTTGGTTTAGATTCAGGATTAAGACCTTCTAAATCCTACGCAAACTGTGAGGATCAATGTGACAAATCCACCTGGTAACACTTCCACGTCAGAACTATTTTTTCAGCATCGTTCATACTTTAAAAAAATATAAGCATATAAAAGTGCTCTGCTATCTCGAGTCGGCAGGCATCCTGAACGAAAATCATTTAATTTTCAGTTCGAGTAACGAGACGCAGCAGTAATCAGCGAGAACCTGAAGATGGCATATGTGACTTTGCCGATACGTCGTTTAATGGCAATGACGAAGTTACGAAATTGAGATGAAATGTATTACTAGTGACATATTTGTTATAACAAGACAAACAATTGACATTTCTTGAATTAATTCCTTTTCTATGGATACCAGTGCTTGATTAGTCAATCTTTCATGACCGGTAGAGTTTCTAATGAAGTTTTTAATTCTTCTTTACGTGGAAAAACAACGTTCGGTAGATGCATTTGTGGCGGGAATAGTAAGAGTTAATTCACATAATTTAAGAATTTCAAGGCAAGCTTGATTTAGTCCACAATCAATAAGGGCATTTTCACTATTTTTATTTATACCTTCCGATGTGTTGTGTGTCACTGAAAGTTCGGATGGCAATGCAGGGAAATCAAAATGTAGTGAATTTTTTTTTTCAAAGAATCAAAAGCACCTTCCAGAATTGTAGTAGTATGGCCATTAAAATTTGTTCTTCAAAAATTTTAGGTTGTTAAAATCTTTGAATCTGGTATCCGTGTGTGTAGAAATATTGTCAATTATTTCTGAAAATAATCTCCGATAACACATTTTCTTGTCTCCTACGATATCAGTACGTATTCCTTTTCTTGGTGGTTGAGTTTCTGTCTTCAATTGCTCGAGTTTATTCTATAGGCGATCAAATTGTTCTCTCTTAGATAAAACAATTGATTTGAATTTCTGGATCATTTTGTGCAGAAATCTTTTACACTCAGTTTATTTTGTAAAATTGCAAATACGTTATCGCAAAACGGAAATATTTCAGAGAAAATAAGAAGTAAAAGATTAAAGTTAGTGTCTGTTTTGAACATGTCTGAACATAACTTTTACTACTGTTTCGTGATCCCATTCCTCCTGATGATCTAAAATTTTTTTCAAAAAAAATCAATAGGTGGCTGGCGATATTCAGACACCGTTTGCACCAATATACCATTATAATTCTATCGAGTTGGAGCTACTTTGGTCATTCTTTTTATGAACTTCGGAATCTAAAGCACTCGTCCTTTTTTGACAATTTTGAAAAAATAATGCGATGCCGCATAAAAACACCTTGCGTTAGTTGACACCGCTAACAGACTGTTGTATATCTTTGCGCCATACAACGTATAAAATGTGCATTTGGATACGTTTGTCGTACTTTAGCCTGTAGTGTCCCTATTCACCTACCATTACTGCCACGTCGCAACTCTGCGCGATTAATTTTGAGGCACAATTAAGTTCACCAAGTATAGATTGTATAACGTTACAAAGAGCATTTGCTGTTCTTTTCGTAGAAACGTCTGAAAATCCTAAAAAGCGTTCTTTAATGTCATCTTTTTTTTGTAACATAACGTACAACCTTTAACAACTGGTAAATATTTCAGTATTTTCGTCTAGTATAATTGTAACAAATGGAGTTTCCTCTATCTCGCCCCATATTTTCCTTAATACAACTTTTTCTACGCATGAAATTAAATTATTTTTTATAAGATTGGAAGTGCCTTTAAATGCTGTCGAATTTTCTAAATAGAATTGCATTGTTTCATCGTATTTTGCCAGCCAATTAATGAGACAAATAGCTGGTTGAGGAATTGAAGTTTTTTATATTTTTAAAAGGTTGTTTTAACCCCAGGGACCATTTGCAAATCTATGAAAATTTCTAGGTACATTACTAACGAGTTTCTTTACTATCAACCAAAACGAAATTATGGACAAATAGCTGATTAAGAAATTAAAATTTTTTTAAATTTTTAAAAGATTGTTTTAACTCATGAAACCCTTTGCAAGTCGATGAAAATTTACAGGTACATTACTGAGTTCTTTTACCATGGATCAAATCGAATTATGGACAAATAGCTGGCTGAGAAATTAAAATGTTTTTAAATTTTTAAAAGGCTGTTTTAACCCCTGGGACCCTTTGCAAGTCGATGAAAATTTACAAGTATATTACCAACGAGTTTAATTACCATCGACAAAAATGATTTTATGGACAAATAGCTGGTTGGGACTTTAATTATAATCTTATTATAATCTGATAAAATATGATTAGAATCTGATTGTAAACTGATTATAATCTGAGAAGAATCTGATTTTAATCTGATTGGAATCTGATTATAATCTGTTTATAATTTAATTAAAATGTGATTAGAATGTGATTGTAATCTGATTATAATCTGATTAAAATCAGATTATAATCCAATTAATATCTGATTAGGATCTGATTAGAATCTGATTATAATCTGATTGTAAACTGATTAGAATCTGATTAAAATTTAATTATAATCTCATTATAATATGTTTGTAATCTGATTATAATCTGGTAAGAATCTGTTTATAAACTGATTAGAATCTAAATAATCTATTGCTTCCCATCGATCAAACCGAAATTGCGGACAAATTGGTTGAGAAATTCAAATATTTTAAAATATTAAAAAAGTTGCTTTGACCCCTGGGAACGTTTGCAAGTCGATGAAAATTTACAGGCACATTACTATTAGAAACTAAACCTAGATATTTTTCGACTTATTTCATCGACTATTTTACTACTTTTTCCTTTATAAATAGTTCGTCGACTAGTTATTATAGGAACCCTTCATAAAAAATCTTTCCAATTTGTGGTAATTATGACGTGCTTCAGCAAAATCTAAAACTGCTTCAACTTTGTCTTTCAAACTACGAACAATTTTGCAAGATGTGACAGTGAAAACATTTTTGTTTTAATTTTTATCCTTACCCTCTTTGGGAAAAATATTTCTAAAAAAGTAGCATTTACTTATTATTGACGCTCTCCAAAATTTGTTTTTCCATATCAAGCCTTTTTGAAGTGAGGAAAGCGTCTTTATGACCGCAATGTGTATAATACATAACGTCTTATCGCTATTATAGGATCTACATTGATTTAAATGTGTGAGATTTGAGTAAGCCTGGTGTAAATATATATCTTTTAAGAGTCACGTTATAAGACTTAGTGCTATCTTACTCGGTTTAACACAGTTTCGCTGAGCATAAGGCAAACTCAATTATATGGTCTTAAAAGAGATTTCCACTGAGATATAGTTTAACAGTTAAACTAGTTACTATATGTTCAGCAACCTCGATTAATAAGTGCTAAAATTAGTTTTTATCAATCATATTACAGTGAATGAAATATATTTAAGACGTTCTATCTCTGATGTGATGCTCATATTGCTCTTTCCGTCAAATCTAGGAACCTAATGAACCGGAAATTAACAAATATCCAAGATGCTTAGGTCAAATGTCCTATTTCAAAAATTGGAAACTAACGTGGCCGTTCCTGCTTAATTCAAAAAGTTCAATTTCCTTTAAAATTGGTTTCTTCAGTTTAAATTATGTCGATTTCATAATAAACTGTAAACATTTTCTCAACGTTTCTGTTAAAATATTCTAAAACAAACCGAAACAGGAAACTTAGAAGTTGATTTAAATTTGGTAATGGACCCTGAAAATATATAACTACTGTTAGAGCGTATGACTAATTTAAAAATTACTCGAGGGAGCGTGCTTGAAAGACAATTAGAAGAATTAGAATTAGAAGATGTTTATACAATCAAGGTATACACAAATATAAAATACAAAAATAATCATTGTATACAGCAATAAATATAAAATAGTCAAAGAAATATTTTCATATTTGTTCGTGAGATACGAAAATTATAAGAAATAAATATATATGTATATACACGCATGCACACGTACCCGCATACCGACACATATATACACATACTATACATACACATATACACGTACGATATATATATATATATATATATATATATATATATATATATATATATATATATATATATATATATATATATATATATATATATATATATATATATATATATATATATATATATATATATATATATATATATATATATGTATATATACATACCTATACACATGTATATATATACATACGCACACGTACACACATCCACACACATACACAAACAGTCATACATTTATGGATCCATATATATATTAAATATAGTCGTATTTATTTCTAACCTATTATGTTATGTAGGTCAAAGAGGTGAAATATTATTTAATCTAAGTAAAATCAGATTTTTGTCACAAGTGTAGCTAACAAATAAATTGCATTTAACTAAATGAGAATAAATGAAAAATATGTTCAATTGTCAATTAAAGGATATCTTGTCTTGATATATTTTTTTATATAATTACGCATTTTTTTTTAAATTTTGTACAGGTTTGACACTTCATATATTAATGTTTAAAGAATTATATAATTTTGGGCCCAAGCAGGTGTAACTTTTTTACCCTATAGTTTTATTCATAAACGGCACTTTACATGTATTGTTGCCCAATCTTGTGCTGCATGCTGTGCTCATATTAATTTTTTTGAAGGTAAACCTTCTCACTGTGTTGTTTAACATTGCAGTGGAAATAGAACAGTTGTCTAATATCAAATACATCAGTTTCTTCAAATATTGCATCGTTCGAGTAAGTTTTTTCTTTCTTTTAAATTATTTTTTGAATTCATTTTTGGTTTATATCTAACTTTTTAGGTGAGTTTTTACAGTCTTTGCCATGCCAGTATGCCATAAATGAGGTGAGATTCTACTAATGAATGGTACAGTATTTTTTAATTCTCTAATTTGTAGTATTTCACTTAATTTTTTAAATCTGAATAAAACAGTTCTTAACATCTTCACTGTATAATTGATGTGCAAGTCCTATTTTAAGTGACAATCTATTATAATCCCTAAATATTTTATTTCTTTTACAGCCTCAATGTAAATATCTGTGGAGCTTTTATTTTTAATGGGCGTAAGTTAGTGATTTGTGATTTGTTTGAGGAAAACTGTGTATAAAAAGTTTTGCTAAAATTTATTGTTAAGAGGTGGTGATCGAACCAGTCTTTGATATTACCCATATCTCACTCAATAATAGTTTTTTAAGTTAGTCCAGTTATCCGCTTTGTAAAATATAGTTGTGTCGTCTGCATATATAATAATGGTGCCACTACCCTGTGTTGAAAATAAATCGTTTAAGAATATTATAAATAATATGGTGCCCAGAACTGTACCTTGTGGAACGCCATACTCGATTTTTTGAAAATCACATAGTGTTTTTAATTTTTGCACACCTATATCTATCAGGAATATAACTAGTAAATAAATCTAGGGTGGAGTCTCTTATGCCGTATTGTTCTAGAGTGTCCACAATGATGGGATGACTCATAGTGTCGAAGACTTTCGTGAGGTCTATGAACACTCCAAATGAAAGTGTACTTTCATTAAGAGCGGTGTACACATTCGAAGTTAAAGCGAGTATTGCGTCTTGGGTAGACTTTCCTTCACGAAAACCATATTGCATCTGGGAGAATATTTTATATTTTGTGAGGAATTCATTTATTCTTATTTTAATAATGTTCTCAAAAACTTTGGCGAAGTTTGTGATCAGAGATATGGGTCTATAATTAGAGGCTTCCATTTGATCACCATTTTTGAAAATAGGTATAACGACTGACTGCTTAAAGGCAGATGAAAGGTAACCATTTTCCAGACACGCATTTATTACCTATGTATATTAATAGTTCACATATATTGTGCGAAATGTATTTCTGTCTTTAGGTCATCAATACCTACGATTTTATTAATTTTTAATAGTGATATAGTTGCAAGTACGTCGTTTTTGTCTGTGAGTTTTAAAAATATTAAATTCAAAACGGTTTTCTTGTTAATTTTATAAGCATTAAGCATTTTGTTATGTTTGGTTTTAATAATTTTAGTGCATATGTCCGCGTTATTTTTAATAATTTGTAGAAATGTATTTGTTGCAGTCCCTCCATCATTAGCATTATCGACAATATCCCAAATAACTTGATTTAGGAGATATTTAAGTGTTTTTAGATCAGTACTTTTTATTATTTTTTGATTGTTTTTGCTTTTGCTCGTGTTACGCTGCTGTATTATTACTTGTACAATAAGTTGAATAAATTTAGCAAAATTTAGAGTGACGTAATCTAAAGTTAATTAATTTGTAATTCGGGAGATAAATGCTCGACTTACCCTCCGATGCTCCTGGAAGTGGCGTAATATGGCTCCCAGACATTATCAGCGAATGGGTCTCTGTACATCGGTATTTCATTGGTAATTTCGGCAGCCCTTGACTGCCGCTTCGAGAATCTCCACATAGCCTTCAGCTCTTCACATGTCGGCTCTGCTGCCACCATATTTTTACTAGAAACTACTTCACCCGCTCCCCTGTATTCTTTAGCTCGGGGAAGCGCGAGTGTCAAAACCGATATCTCGTTGAATATCAACCATAAAGTTAGTCTTAACTTTGTTGAACTATAAATCATCTAAAAAATAAATTTATACTTAGGAAGGAAGTGTACACAAAAATTAATTCCTTCCAGGACAAGCAATTAAATAATGTCAATTAAGTAAATTACTCTAAATGTACAGGGTGGAAGGGCACACAAAAATAAAATACGTCTCACAAATAATATAACTTGGGTGAAAATAAAGTACTGAGAAACGACTGAATTATATTAACTGAAATTTTTTCCGCTATAAGGCTCCATAAACATATCTTTTAAAATCATTACATTATTCTTTTTACATGGTGTCGGACAAAAATTTACAAACGGCCCTATTTCCTCCATATTTTGACTTTGACCTCATTTATTAAACGGTTTTGGGATCTTTAAAACGAAAGATATATGAACTTTTACATTTGCTCAGTACTTTACATTCATTTATTTGTTACATTTAACACAGAACTTCTAATAAAATATTAATAAATCAGTGACACCCTGTATATATTACGAATATAAAATATACGTATTTTAATACAAAAAGTACATAATGCAACAAGTTGAAGTTAAAATGAGATTTTAAAACATCGCTCGAAAAACATTGTAGGGATTTCGATAATATAGAGTACTTTATTACTTTCTGAGAAGTTTTATTAGTAACAAGGCGTAATAAAATAAAGCCAGTCAAACAGTGTGGTGTAAAATTTTCAACTAATGCCTCTGCTTCTACCAGAAAACCATTTTATCCCACGAAAAATGAACGAAGTTTATATGACAATTTGAAATGTATATACTTTATTGGAAACAGAAATATATGTGTTTAGGGTAAATCTTCCCGTCCAGAACATTCTAAACTAAATGTGGATGCTCTATCAAAGTAAAACTGCCTTGTCTCTGAATGAAAAAGTTGATATTCTTGTTTGGTTTTTAATTCCTTTGTATCTTATTAAATGCTGATCTTGTAAATGCAACATGTTTTTTATAAGATAATTTAAAATCTAGAAATTATAATAGTTATGTCTAAAGCTGGCAAGTCGTGCGACGGAACATAGGGGCACGCATCATAATAAGAGTAATAAAAGAAATTAACTAGTAAAAAAAAGGCAATAAACTGTTACAATAAATAACAATGTATGCACAATACCCTCTTAACTAGTTTGATAAATTAGCTTGGTTATCACAAACTGGAGAAGATCTGTAAAAACTTCGCAGCATCAGGTAGGTATGTTTCTATGGTTGTCTCCGTAAGTGATGTTCACTGTGGTGAAGAAATATGCATATATTTTGAGAACTACCGTTCGACATCTATTGATGTAATACAGGTCTACTTAAAATAGTTTTTGAACTCATTTAATGGATCTGGAGATACACCATCAGTACCATCACAAATTTGTCTTAATGTGGTAAAACCGGTGTCTTGCTTTAACATAATGTGCGAACGCGTTCATTTTTTTCGTGTAGCATTAGATTTACTTCGTCCACTATTTGCAGTGACTCGCTAACGCTAACGAGAACGTACTGTTTTGTAAGTTTTTCATGGCGTCATGTAATCTTTTATGGTTATTGTGATTGTTTTTAGAGCTGTTTCAACGAAAATATCTTCGAATTTTATCTGGCTTTTCTTAATAGCTGCAGCCTCGTCAGGATTGAACTGTAGTATCACAGATTTTATTTGTTCTAAATATTCAGCATAAAAAAAGCTGCCTCCAACCATGTTCCCCAACGTGTAAGAATCGGCTGTGGTTATGTGTTGACGAGACGACAGATTGTAAAAAAAATTCTATTGTAAATATTATAGTACGTGTACTGGACCCTCCTAAACCGACATTTCCACTGTTACTAGGTAGCAAGAGACTGAGTATACTGGCAGAACAATTACGCGAGCGGTGCTGGAGACGTGTAAAATGCATGCTTTACATCTTGTGGCAGAAACTATTCGACAAGTGTCCCGGTATTTCCGAATCACCACAGCCGATTCTTACAGGCTGGGGAACATGATTGAAGACAGTTTTTATTATTCTGAATATTTATAACAAATAAAAGCTGTGATACTGCAATTCAATCCTGACGAGGCTGCAACTATTAAGGAAAGCCAGACAAAATTTGAAGATATTTCCGTTGAAACAGCTTTAAAAATTATTTACAAGAATACATTACGCCATAAGAAACTTACAAAACATTGCGTTATTGCTTGCGGAGTCACTGCAAATAGTAGACGAAGTGAATCGACTGATACACCCTATAGATGACGCAAAAATTAGCGCGTTAGAGAAAAGTTTGCACGGGTGTTAAAGCAGAACACCAGATTAAGACAAATTTCTGATGATACTGATGGTGCATCTCCAGATCCGTTAAGTGCGTTCAAAGACTATTTTAAGTATGCCTGTATTACATCAATTGATATTGAACGGTCGTTCTGACAATATAAGCATATTCTTTCACCACAGGAGACATACCTGATTCTGCAAAGTTTTTACAGATCTTCTCCAGTTTGTGATAACCAAGCTCTAGTTCATTAAGCTAGTTAAGAGGGTATGTTGTGCATACTATGTTATAAATTGTAACAATTTATTGCCTTTTTTACTAGTTAATTTCTTTTATTACGCTTATTCTGATGTCCTGCCGCATATCTCTGCCAGCTCTACTTATGTGTCTCTCATTCAATAGCACCATAATAAGATGTTTAATTAACCACCGACGTAACAATATTAGGATATTTATTTAATAGTCAAAGACAATGATTTATGTGCATTTATCTATGTCTCTCCCGGCTAACAAATTGACTTAAGTTAAGACGGTGTTTGATTAATTACCAGTAGAGTCGAAAATGACCTATTTTCTCAAAAAAAAAAACACAAATTAAATCTCGAAGTCTCCCTGGAGTACCAATATGTTTCTATCTACTCAAGTGTGCCAAAGAGACTTTTAAATATATTTATATATATATATATATATATATATATATATATATATATATATATATATATATATATATATATATATATATATATATATATATATATATATATATATATATATATATATATATATATATACATATATGTATAATATGTATATATATATATACATATATGTATATATACATATATGTATATATGTTAAATTCGTTTTCCGGGTATACTCCCGCGTAGGTGATAGGCCCCGAGAGGGACCGTGGTTGTCTGAACGACGTTTCGGCGGAATCTCATCTGCCATCTTCAGGTTCTAACAGAAAACTGCCTTACTGCGGCTTCTGGGTTACTCGAACTGAAATGACGTTTTCTGGATCTGGAAGTTCTTTATATACTCTACCTATGTTACGCTCTGTTGCTCTCGACACACTCCCGGCGTCATGGTCTGCTGCACCCATCTCCTGATTTCGAGCGCGGCTTCGTGTAATCGGTCCTGTTCAGGCGCACATGCGTGTGTCTGTGCTTATGTCACGGTCTGTTGCACCCATCTCCTGATTTCGAGGGGGCGACTCCGTGTACTGGTCCTATTAGATTAGCTCTGGTTGGTTCCTCTTCGTGTGTTCGTTGCGTTATGTTTCTTGCTTCCTCATGGATAGTAGCATGTAATATTAGAGCGGGTTTCCATGTGGTAGGTAGTCTTTGGGTGTCATCGTGTATTTAGATTGTGTGGTCTTTTCTCTATTTCTATGGCCTCCCTGATGATTCTTGACTTGTAATGCTCGATATTGGCTAGTGTTTTTGTTTTGTCGAAATCAATCCTATGTCCTGTAGTTTTGACATGTTGAGCTAAAGATGATGTTCTCTCGTCTTTTCTAACAGCGTTTATGTGTTCTTCGCGTCTTGCACACTAGAAAGTCAAGGGGTATATGAAATACCTTGCCAAGATTGCAACAAATCATACATAGGACAGACCAACAGAAAAATAAGTGCAAGACGCGAAGAACACATAAACGCTGTTAGAAAAGACGAGAGAACATCATCTTTAGCTCAACATGTCAAAACTACAGGACATAGGATTGATTTCGACAAAACAAAAACACTAGCCAATATCGAGCATTACAAGTCAAGAATCATCAGGGAGGCCATAGAAATAGAGAAAAGACCACACAATCTAAATACACGAGATGACACCCAAAGACTACCTACCACATGGAAACCTGCTCTAATATTACATGCTACTATCCATGAGGAAGCAAGAAACATAACGCAACGAACACACGAAGAGGAACCAACCAGAGCTAATCTTATAGGACCAAGTACACGGAGTCGCCCTCGAAATCAGGAGATGGGTGCAACAGACTGTGACATAAGCACAGACACACGCATGCGTGCCCGAACAGGACCGATTACACGAAGCCGCGCTCGAAATCAGGAGATGGGTGTAGCAGACCATGACGCCCGGAGTGTGTCGAGAGCAACAGAGCGTAACATAGGTAGAATATATAAAGCACTTCCAGATCCAGAAAACGTCATTTCAGTTCGAGTAACCAGAAGCCGCAGTAAGCAGTTTTCTGTTAGAACCTGAAGATGGCAGATGAGATTCTGCCGAAACGTCGTTCAGACAACCACGGTCCCCTCTGGGGCCTATCACCTACGCGGGAGTATACCCGGAAAACGAATTTAACATTCACCACCCGCGAAAACCTAAAAAACAACATATGTATATATATATGTATATATACATCATATATATATATTACATATATATATATAATATAATATATATATATATAATACATATATATACATAATATAATTATATATACAATATATATATATATATATATATACATATATATACATATATACATATATTAAAAAATAATATATATACATATACATATATATATATACATATATACATATATATAACATATATACATATATACATATATATATATATATATATATATATATATATATATATATATATATATATATATATATATATATATATATATATATATATATATATATATATATATATATATATATATATATATATATATATATATATATATATATATATATATATATATATATATATATATATATATATATATATATATATATATATACATCTCCCAACTAATAGGATGACTTAACGCAAGAACCTACTATTTGGTTTAATTAAAATTGTACTATTCAATAAAAAAACTATATTTTTTAAAATTCTATTCAAGTACATTTCTATACAATGATAACAATAAGATATTTAATTATTTGTTTCTTTCCATTAGCAGGAGGATTTAAACGCGAGAGGGTATTTAAATAATTATCAAGAGAGTTCAAATCGTTTTATTCTATCAAAAATTACGTTTTTAAAACAGTTGAATTTATAAGTGTCTCTTGAGCATCAGTGTGTTTCAATACAAAAATAACAATGAAATTTTTAAATATCTGTGTCTCTCCTGACTAAGAGGGCGAGTTAAATGAGAGGAGATATTTAATTAATTAATTATCTAGTCAAAATTGTCCTATTGTATCCAAAAGTTATGTTAAAAAAAATAATAGCCTCTGAGTATCAGTATATTTCTATCTATCTATCAAAAAGAAAAAAAAAAACAGTAAGACTCTTAAGTATCTATGTCTCTTCCGACCAAAAGGACGACTTAAATGCGATGAGGTATTTAATTAACTACTAGGCTGGCCAAAATTGTAGTATTCTATCCAAAAATTACATTTTTAAAATACAGTCTGTCTCTTTTAAGTATTAGTACATTTGTATCCAAAAATAATAAAAAGATATTTAATTACTTCTCTCCCCACTAGAAGAACGACTTAAACTCAGAGAGGTATTTAATTAATTACCAGAAGAGTTCAATTTGTTTCTTTCTACAAAAAATTACACTAAAAAAATTCTGTAGGCCTTTTCCGAGTGTCAAGGTAACATATACGCAAGCAGGTAATTAATTAATTCCCCAAAATAGTATGAAAATTTTCTAACATTTATGTCTCTCCCGGCAGGGAGTCAAGGTCTTTAATTAGTTACTGGGAAGGTCGAATTAAAACACTACAAATTTGGAGACAATTGAAACACAGTCAATATCCGAGTAGTGGAACGAAATTAACTTTTACCACCGAAAAAAATTTTAGGCCAGGAATTGAACTTGGAAGCCCGGAATGAGAGTTAAATGAACTTATTTTTCGGGCAAAAAATCACATTGATCTTTCCAAGATTTTAAACAGCTTGAAGCGGTGGCTATTAATCAACAAAATTTTTTATTACATAGGTGTTCTAGAATTTAGTGGTGGGCAAATTTCGGCGTTTGTATAGGGTAACTCGGTAACTGTAAGAGATACAAAAAAGTGGAAGACACATTCTCAATCTCTTTTTTTTGAGACAAATTGACTAGATAAAACAAAACATTGCTACCGTCTTTTGTTTTCGAGTTATAAACAAAAGTTCGATTTTTCGACTTTTTGACATATGTCAATATCTTGGTTGTTTGTAAAATTATGAAAAAATAATTTTTACATTCTTCAGGCACTTTTTTCTATATAATATAGTGGCGTCGGGACAATTTTAAAAAAGGTACAATTTCAAGTTATGGCATGAAGTTGTATTTTTTAAATGGGAACCATGGCTGACTATGGTTTAGTTAAAAAGGAAATTTTCTTCTCTTTCAAACTATATATCATGTGTGGGATCGCTTTTGATGTGTAAGTATTTAATAGCGAAAATAATCTTTTAGTAGATTACTTTTGCTTTTTTTTATATTTATTCCAAGTAGGCGTGGGTCATCTATGAGAGTGTTTATCTGTTTGTCAGTAAATTGCATATTAATAATTTTGTTTCCGTCATAATTACACCCCATTTAATCATCAAAGTGAAGATGTCTTACGAATATTACGAGAAATATGATATGCTAGAATGCTTTATTCGAAGTAATAACAATTATGATACTGCATTCGAAATATATTTCAATCGCTATCTAGAAAGAAGACAACCTAATAAAGCTATTTTTAAGAGGTTATTAGAAAATCTCATTAATTGTGGGTCCTTCAACAAGCCAAGATCAAAAAATTACAACATTGAATATGCTGAAGAAACTTCTATAACAGTAATTGGAATGGCGGTTGCAAATCCTTCAATTTCAAGCCGTCAAATTGAAGCTGATTCTGGGATTTCAAGATGTCAATCTTTGGTTATTTTGAGGACACACAAAGTCAGGCCTTATACAATGAGGAAACAACATCACCTGCAACCAACTGATCTTCAGTCAATTAGAGTTTTGTATATGGTATCGTCAAAAAAGTCAACAAGATCCATTCTTCTCTAGAAATGTAGTTTGGACAGATGAAGCCTACATTTGCAGTGCAGAAATTTTCAACAGGCATAACGAGCATTATTGGTCTGATATGAACCCTCACCGTACCGTTGACGTGCGATCTCAGGGACGCTTTGGTTTTAGTGTTTGGTGTGCTCTACGTGGCAATCGTGTTAACATATCACATATATCAAGAAAATCTTAATGGCCAGCGGTACTACGAAATCGTAAATTAGAAAATTATTGAGGAATTTATGGACAATTTACCCTTAATTGAGGCAAGAAATTAGTTCCTTCAACAAGATGGTGCACCACCTCATAATATCAGGAGCGTTTCAGAATTATTAAATACCAATTTTGGAAATAACTGGATGGGAAGTAACGGACCAGTGAGGTGGCCACCACAGTCACCTGACTTAACGCCATTGGATTTTTTCTTTTGGGACGACATTAAAGACAAATTATACAAGAAAACCAGTACCGACATAAAGAACACAGACAAAATTTTATAAACTGTGTGAATTCCATTTCAAATCTTCATATTTATAATACAGTATTTGGTCTTGGCTTGTTGAAGGAGCCACAATTAATGAGACTTTCTTTTAACCTCTTAAAAATAGCTTTATTAGACTGTCTTCTTTCTGGATGGCTATTAAAATATATTTCGGTTGCAATATCACAATTAATTGTTATTACTTTGAATAAAGCATTCTAGCAATATTTTTCGTAATTTTCGTAAGACATCTTCACTTTCACGATTAAATGGGGTGTAATTATGACGGAAACAAAATTATTAATATGCAATTTACTGACCAACGGATAAACATTGTCATAGATGACACACGTCTACTTGGAATAAACATAAAAAACGCAAAAGTAATCTACTAAAAGATTATTTTCGCTATTAAATACTTACACATCAAATGCGACCGCACATATGACATATAATTTGAAAGAGAAAAAAAATTCCCCAACTATGATTTCCATTTAAAAAAAATACATCTTTATGCCATAATTCGAAATTGCATCTTTTTTTTTTAAATTTTCTCGACGCCACTGTATTATACAGAAAAAAGTGCCTAAAGAATGTAAAAGTTGTCTTTTCATAACTTTACAAACAACCAAGATAGGTATTGACATGTGTCTAAAAGTCGAAACATTGAATTTTTAATACACTGAACTGATTCTGCGGTTGGCTCCTTGTGAAACATCATTAAATATTTTAAATATATGAAAGAAATTTGCTTTTAAATGTTTTCAAAAAATATTTTATTAGAAACTCTACACGTGTTTCGGCTTTTTAGGCCTTTGTCAAGAGTACAGGGAATACTGAACAGTAAAATTTGTGTTCATTGTGTTCATATATTGTTGTTGTGTTCATATATTTTACAATAGTTTTATAGTAGGTACCAGATGTGGTTATATATAAGCAATGAACACAAATTTTACTGTTCAGTATTCCCTGTACTCTTGATAAAGGCCTAAAAAGCCGAAACACGTGTAGAGTTTCTAATAAAATATTTTTGAAACATTTAAAAGCAAATTTCTTTCATATATTTAAAATATTGAATTTTTGTTTATAACTCGAAAACAAAAGACGATAGCAAATGTTTGTTTTCGCCAGTGAATTTGTCTCAAAAAAAAAAGAGATGTGTGTCTTACATTCTTTTGTATTTCTTACAGTTACCGAGTTACCTTATACATCGAAATTTGCCCACCCTGTATATTTATATTTGATATGAATGCGCTTATTGGCTACAAAAGTTTTGTCAGTGCATTTTTCTGGAAAAATAAGTAATTTAGGAAGCAATAAACTTTGGTAGGGTTGCCTGCGGTAAGAATTAATATAACTGATGTTTTATTCAACCGAGACTAACGTTAAACACATCAAGAAAGGAAAATACAAAAGATTGATTCATATTTGTGAAGGAGTAAATTGTATTTAGGTTAGTTCAGATCTTTTATTCGCTTGCCCAAATCTTATAATCTGCTTTGTATTAGTCTCTGTAAACTCAATCAATCATTTCTTTTGTCAGCAGCTGCTCGAGTTTGCTTGATGAAAAACTATCTCGCCATAATTGGCATTTAAAAATTATATTCCTCCTCATTAATGGAATAAAATATGGTTCACGTAATTTTATTTTGCGTGGACTGTTGTTTTGTTAATTCTTTGTGTGAAAACACAAACATAAGGGGATAATAACAATCACAGCATTAAATATATTTGTTTTTAGTTTTGTTGTCGAATTTTTTTGCACTTCAAAGCAAAACATAATTTTATTGGTGTAACAAAGCACAGAGATTTCACAGCATTAAATACTTATTTACTTATCTTTTGTTAGATGTTTTTATATTGACAAAAATATAATAATACACAGGTGTTTTTATGTATTTTACTTTTGTTGGTAGTTGAAAAGCTATACTTTTACGGTTACCAAAGTAAGCTTATGAACATTATTTCTTGCTAATCCTTTATGAATAAAAAATTTCTAAAAAACAATCTTTTTCAAAACACTCAAATATTAAATATTTCTCAGCGTATCCACCGACCGTTCTTAATGCGATTATTTTCAGGTCATTCGACGCCAAATAATGGGTCGGTACGGAATCATTTTAAAAATAAATATTTTTCACATATATCGCTATATCGGGTGACAACGAGATTAGTCCTGTTCCAATTTCTCGGTTGATTTTAGGAATACAATTGTGAAACTTTTTTGCATGTCATTTCTGACACCAAAGCCACATTTTGCACTTATTAAGTAAAAATATCACTTCCGGTCCAATCGGAAGTCCTGGAGTGGGTTGGAACCTTTGATGTGAAGATAACACTGACGTAGTTTTCCATGAAACACCAAAACACTATATACTGCACTCGACGCGCGTTTCGCCAACCAAGTTGGCATTATTTGGGATAGGCCATCTGACACTATTCATACTATTTTTACATTTTATGATTTCCAAGCTTTCAAATTCATCCAGCTGTCTAGTATTTGTTACATTCCTAATTAATCTTAAATTGCTAATATCTATTTTATGGTTGTTCTCAAACGTATGTTGGGCTACACTAGACTTATCTGTTCTACCATATTTGAGATGGGCCATATGCTCCTTGAATCTAGTTTGAATTGATCATCTAGTCTGTCCAACATGCTTTTGATTACAGTCCTTACAGCTAATTTCGTAAATCCCCGACTTTTTCGTTTGTTTCAATTTTGTCTTTTGGATTGCCTGAAATTTGTTGTAGTTTCTTTGCCGATGAATGAACTACTACTGTCATACCTACATTTTTAAAATCTTACCAGTACCACGGGTAAATCGAAGATCGAATGGAATCGATACAAATTTCGGATTTTCTCTGTTATTTTGAAAGGTCGAGGAATTTCGAAGCGTCTCTTTAAACTTTCGTTTCCTAATTGTTTTATCAATTAAACTTACAGAATATCCATTACTCGCAGCTATATCCTAAATCAATGACTTTTCTCTTTCAAACCTCTCCTTATTGGGGGGAAGCTTAATAGACGATGGACTAGAAAATTAAAACTCGCCATTTTGTGTTGAACACAATGGTGAGAGTCCTTAGAGGTGGTATCTTTTCTGTATATGTCAAATTCTAACTTATTGTAGCAACAACTTTGGATTTTTAACCTATATACCGGGTGTAACAGGATCATGGTACACCCCCTTTTTTTCCTTTAGTTTTTAAGGTAATTGATTGAAATTTGGGATATCCTTTTGACATTGTGACATTTCAAACGTCAATATTTTTTATAATATAATTTTTAGTTTTCCATTTAAGTGTGCCATGATGGTTCCGATTTATTCTAAATGACCCGTGTAATGCTAGAAAAACTCAATCTTTTCAAATGGAACCATATTCGTACCGTGGTACCATTTATTAGTACTACTAATAAGGAATTTATTCATATGTCATATTAAAATGTGTGATAAATACAAACAAAATTACAACTAAAAGAAAATAAGAAATTACAATTTTATTCTAATTATCTTGTTATACATAAGGTGGCTTTGGAATACAAAACCACCCAATTTGCCTTGAAGAACCAGTCTTATCAACTTCTACTCGAGCCAAAACATTAACTTCCGTCCCTTCGTCAAGAATGAAATTTTCTTCGGGATCATTGTTGGGCTCACTTCGGAATTGATTTTCAAGACGATTAAAATAATTTTTCGCTGGACATTGTCTATCAGGATATCGTTCGGCATAAAGGTGTCTAGCCGGAACGGCATTTTTTCTACATTCCCCATAAATAATTAACATATCCACTTTTTCATCTCTTGTATAAATTTGCAGCATTTTGAACACAATTAACAAGAATTATAAACAATTTTTAAAGACACAATAAAAACACCGGTAAACCAAGAAATGTTTGACAAGCTAAATATTTGATTGTTTTCAAAGCCACCTTCGATAGTTACTTCTTAACATTTAATTGGAACAAAATTGTATTTTCTTATTTTCTTTTAGCTGTAATTTTGTTTGTATTTATCGCACATTTTAATACGATATATGAATAAATTCCTTATTAATAGTACTAATAAATGGTACTACGGTACCAATTTGGTTCAATTTGAAAAAATTGAGTTTGGCCCCAAAAACCATTTTGCTGAACTTTATTTGCTCATAAATCACGTAATTTAGTATTTTTGACGGGATTTCGATTTTTCTAGTATTACACGGGTCATTTAGAATAAATCGGAACCGTCATGGCACACTTAAATGGAAAACTAAAAATTATATTAGAAAAAATTTTGTCGTCTGAAATGTCACTTTACGGAATGCATTTTGAACATTTGCTAAAATTTTGTTTTCCCCTATCTTATAAATAATTATCAGTAAATTCTATCAATTTTATTTAATCTTTATCTGTATTTTCTTTAACAATACCAATTGGTAAATGTAGCATCTATAGAAATCCAATAATTTCAAAGTAAATTAGTACCAAAACTAGACGTATTATACATCAAATGAGAGGTTAATATTTTGGGCTTTGTTGGTGCAAGTAACAAAATATGGTTACCATTTAAAAAATTGAATAAAATCCATTTGCTTTTTATGTTTTTTCGAAAAATTGTTTTTCAATTCAAAATAGTGGTTTTTGCACGAAACAAACTTTCATTGAAATGGCACATTAAAAATGAAGGTGATACATCAGATTCATGGCCTACTGGGTAAATTTTCTGAAAACACAGCCTTACAGTTGCCAGCTTAGCTTTATCACTTTTTCGAATTTATGACGCCATTTTTAAAACAATTACCTACTTGTGATACATCGTTGTAACGAGAATTTCATGTGGAATCTATATTATACATATATATATATATATATATATATATATATATATATATATATATATATATATATATATATATATATATATATATATATATATATATATATATATACATAGGTTGCTATTTAAAAATCAAAAGTTGTTGCTACTTCCGGTTGGACCGTGTGAAATTTTTCACTTAATTAGTGCAAAATGTGGCTTTTTTGTCACAAATGTTATGCGAAAATTTCAAAATTGTAAAATCAACCGAGAAATTAGAACGGGACTAATCTCGTTGTCACCCGATATGTATTGATATATCTCCAATATCTTAGTTTCATTTTAAGCTTGCACTGTGCACTGTGTTTGGAATTGATACAACACATCGAGATAACGCTGTTTTCGAGCAACAACCAATCAAATATGTGACCATGACGTCATATTTTTCGAAATATCTCCGGAATTGTTGAATTGAATACTCTATAAATTAATTAAATTGGCAAAAAGTTAAATTTTGATTGAAAAATATTTAAAAATACCTTTCGGTTAATACCTAGCTTTACTAGGTATTGTAAACTCTAATATATAGTAATCACATACAATTCCATTTTCAAGGTCATTGCTGATTCAATTTTAATTTGTAAAACCATCGTAAAGGTAATTCAAACCTCTATCGGATAAGTTTAAAAAAATATACAGGGTACTATTTAAAATAAAAAAGTTACTAGTACTTCTAGTTAAACCGTTAAGCCCATTTTTGGATCTGGTTAGGTCAAAACATGTATTTTTATACCTAATATCCTGCACCCTAAGTTAAAATTTTTATCTTGAAAAATAAAGAAACAAGTGGGGGATACCTGGTCTCGTGGTCGGTATACATTCATTTCGCACAACCCGCAAAGAAAGTACACATATTAATTCAAGAAAGTTGACGCGAAAACAAATGCTAACAGACAGGTATGTTATTTTCCTAACACACGTATGTGTTAGGAAAATAAAGCACAGCATAATAGAAGATCGCAAATTTAATTTCGTTTTTTAATAATAACCATTTAAATAGTTTATTACGATACTTTGTAACAATAATAAATAATTAAGACATTTTTAATAAATCGTAGCAAATATTAGTAACATTAAAATTCTCGCGGAAACGGCCGCGGCGTGTGAACGACGAGCGTAACATATGCCGAAGTAGGCTGCACCAAACAAAACGCAGAGGCATCTGGCAAATTACGCCTGATTGGCTGCCGCGTTATTCTATTTTGAATACGTCTGTCCCCCGTCAAATTCCTAATTGTTATTTGATTATTGATTTGAAGTCTGTAAAATATAAAAAGCAAGAAAATATAAAAAATTTATATAAATTACAGTAGTAGTGCCGATTCCATAAATGGTTCTTCACCAGCAGTAGATCAAGCAGCTAAGAATCCTTCGTTAGAATTATTGGCCGAAAAATCTCGAACCAGATACCAAATATGCTACAAAAATTTCAAGAAATGGAGAAAAAAGAAGAGGATATGTTCTTCATTTTCTGAAAATCTATTAATGGCATATGTAGGCGAGTTATCTGAGAAAATTAAACCAAATGGCTTTTGGACCCACTATTCTATGGTGCGAAGTACTCTTAGTATTTACCATAATACAGATATCACCAAATATTTTAAACTGAAGTAATTGGCAGAGCGTAAGTCTGATGGCTATATACCAAAAAAGTCGAAAACTTTGTCCACCGAACAAATTAATCTTCGTGAAACTCCTGATGCTCAATATTTATTTATCAACGTGGCTTTATTTGTTAGTATTTCAGGAGCCTGTCGAAAGCAACACTGATCTCAACTTAAAATAGACAAAATGGAAAACCTAGCATCTGCAACTCTTATTAAAATACCTGACACCAAAACGAAACAACCAAGAGCATTTACGTTACCTGGGGAATTCCATGAAATGTTTAAAAAATACCCTAATCTTAGACCAACTGATATACAAGAATCCCGTTTTCTAAAAACTATCAACAAGGGAAGTGCACGAAGCAAGCGGTAGGTGTCAACAAGTTTTGATATGTCCCAAAAACAATAGCCAACTATTTACATTTAAAAGATCCTGAACTATACACTGGCATTGCTTTCAAAGATCATCGGCAATAATTCTTGTAGATGCAGGTGGTCATATCACAACCCTTAAACGACATGGAGGGTGGAAATCAACCGCTGTGGCTGAGACCTACATCGGTGAATCAATGACGAATAAAATTGAAATTTAAAAAAAATATTTGGAGACGATAAATATACCATAAACTTCCAATACTACAGCAACAGAACCAAACTAAGCAGAGACTGTACAATTGATTCAAGAGCAATCATTATCCCAAACTCTAAACACGCATTGTCCCACCCTATACATTTTTCTAATTGCAACCATAATACAATAACTATAAATGTTTTTACTAGAGAAAAATATAAATAAACTGTTTCACTGTTATAATAATTTTTCAGAAAATCATTATATTTTCTGAAAACTTTAATAAATAGTTTATACAATTTTCAATTTTCTTTGTCCTGGGTTGTGGGAAAAATATTGTACACTACTCGCTGAAAAGGGCACGAATATACTCGTCTGAGAAACATCACACTCGTATGTTACATGCTACTTTCCATGCTCGTTATGTAATATGCATGTTATCATATAAACTATAAAATAGTCAATATAAAAACGTTTTATCTATTATTAAAAAAAAAAAACTGTAAGACAGACAACATTCCAATTTGTGCCATTCGATGTTTCATACCTTATTAGTAGAGCTGTCCGAGGTGGCTGGAGTACAGCCACGGTCTTGCGATGGCGTCACACGTGCCGATTTAGAAGTGATTTACGCTGCAGTCTTATTTGAAAGGTTGATGCGTGAGGTTGTACCTATAAATTATACATAATGTCAAACGCGCCAAAGGGTAAAAAACGACCGTACGCGGACACAGTGAATAAATTTATCTGTGAATTTCCGGATTTATTCTATGACGGATGCAAAATAATTTGTAAAGTTTGCAATCAAAGACTTAATGTGCTGGCACAAAACAGATTGTCGTCGTCATATCAATACCGTGCAACATCAAAATAAATATAATGGCAATGCCTTTGACAACTCAGTTTATGTTTGATTTATTGTTAATGTCGATAGCCTGTAATATTCCGCTACACATACTGGATAAACAACCATTTCGGGAGTTTTGGAATAAATACAATCCCCAGGTGAACTTACCAAGTCGTACATCATACGTAGATATATTCCAGCTGTTCGTGAAGACATTGTAAATAGGATTAAATGTGGACTAAAAAATACACGGCTCTGGTTATGTATTGACGAGACGACAGATTGTAAAAAAATTCTATTTTAAATATTATAGTACGTGTACTGGACCCTCTTAAACTAACATTTCCACTTTTACTAGCTAGTAAAAGACTAACTGCGTGTACTGGCGAAATAATTACGCGTGTGGTGTTGGAGACATTCGAAAAATTTGAACTTTCAACAAGTCAACTATTGATGTTTGTGACTGATGGTGCCGCGACAATGCGCGTGGTAGGCCGTTCTCTTCAAAGAGACAATTGTAGGTTTTTACATGTTACGTGTAAAGTGCATGCGTTACATCTTGTGGCAGAAACGATTCGAAAATGTTTTCCAGAGGTAGATGCATTAATAGCAAATACAAAAAAATTATTTCTCAAATCTCCTAAACGGCTTCGAGCATTTCACAGACAGTGTCCTGGTATCCCTGAACCACCAGAGCCGATTCTTACACGTACGCGTTAGTGAAAAATTCGAGAGTGTATTACAGGAAGATTCTGATTTTAGCAAATTAAGACAAATTTGTGATGGTGCATTTACAACTTCGTTAAGTGAGTTCACAGATTGTTTTACTTATGCCTGTATTACATCCGTAGATGTCGAATGGTCATTTTCAAAATGCAAAACATATTTTTTCACCAAAGCGAACATCGCTGACGGAGACAGCTGTAGAAACATACCTGATGCTATTATACTATAGATCTTCCCCACTTTGTGATGACGACAACCAAACTACTTCATAAATCTGCTTAAAAAGGGTGAGTTTTATACAAATTTTTATAAAATGTAACATTATTGTTAAAATTTATTTCCATTTACTGTACTTATTCAAGTATTATGATATGATGTAAACATATGAGTCATATGACCGCTCTGTCGGCCAGGTGACCTCGGACAGCTCTACTTATTAGTGTTATCACACTCTGAATTTGACACTACACGATTCAATGGTTCCGGAAATATTTGCAAAATATGCGATACCTTTGATTTGTCATTACTCAGATAATGGCAGATTACGTTCTGGAGATCTTGTATAATGTTGCACTTTTGGAAATCATCGTATCAAATATAACCATCATTTTGACTAACGAATAATTGTTACCTAATCAATTTTTTTTTGTTTTAGGCTATTTCACTCGTTGAGATTAGAGAATTTTTCTTGTGATTGAAGCCCTCGAGCTCTTATCAGAACAAAAATTTTCAAATTCGACTGGTTAAACTGTCAAGGATAATGATTTTCGTTAAAATGGAAAAGTGTATTGATTATCGAGATCTTATGTTACATATGAATGCAGTGTGTCGCAAATTCGATCCATACAATTGGGATATCGGAAACTGTAAGATACATAGAGTATTCTGATTTTTAATCCGTCACGAAATCAAGTCTAACTGCGATCTTTTCCGACTTATTTCCAAAAAAACTGAGATTTTGTATGAAATGGACATTTTCAAGTAACTTGAAAATGTCCCAATAGGATGAAACTAGTCGTAAAGTTTACAATAAAAGTGAAAATTAGACAAGAAAAAAACAGTGTTTTGTAATTATTTCATTTCAAAAATTGATTTTCACAAAGTAACGTCATCTTCAATCAACTTTTTGAAATATTGTATTTTCATTTTTGCCAAATATCTCAAATTCTAAAGGCACTTATTTATGAACGTTTTAGTAGTGTTCTTAGTTATTTCTAGTGTTCAGTTCATGAAATGTGACCTATAACTTTCGATTATCTTATCGTCGCAACACTGAATTTGTACAGATTTGAAATCCACATGAAATTCTCATTCCGCGAATGTATGACATTAATGGTTTATGTTGTTAGTTGAGAAAAGCTGAAAACAACTTGCGGTAGTCATATTAAACGGTGCTTTTGACTTTGTTACTATTGTGATGTTGAATAAGATTTACAGGAAACAACTACTCAGCCCGATCTGCATTGAATTAAACCTGCAAATCTTGTTTGGTAGCTAAGATCATTTGTCTATTTCTCACTAGACATAGACCGGTTTCGAACTTGTTATGTCATAAGTAATGGAAGAGACAAATAATAATAGCAAACCAGGCTAGTCTAAAGCAGACTAAGCACGACAGACATAATAATAATAATAATAATAATAATAATAATAATCCTTTATTAATCCAAGAGATCATAAAATGATATAGGACAAGTCAACTAGATAGTAATGCTAGTAATATACAAAGATACATAGGATATATTAAAACATTAAAAATTCTTCAACAGAATAAAATGCATTACTTATAAGAAATTTTTTTAGAGTTGACAAAAACCTGTTTAGACTAGACACATTTTTAAATTCGCTACTTAACTTATTATAGAGTACACATCCCATATAATACGGGTTATGTTTAAATAATTCAAGTTTGTGGATCTTGTACTGCAAATTATAACCATGCCGTGTTGGATAGGCATGGTTAGCATTTAAAAGACTGAATGTAGAAAAGTTATTCTTTACAAATTTTAAAGTTTCAAATATATAAAGGCAGGGTAATGTTAAAATCCTTTGCTCAATAAAGGTGGATTTACATGATTCTCTAAAGCTTAAATTAAACATATTACGGATGGCTCTTTTTTTGCAGTATAAATAAACGATTAGCAGAAGGTGAATTTCCCCAAAACATAATGCCATATCTTAGCCTACATTCAAAATTTGCAAAATAAAATATCTTTACAGGATTTAAATTAGTTATGAGACGTAATCTTTTAAGCGCAAAACAGTTACTTGCACACTTATTGAAAATGTAGGAGACATGAGATTTCCAGTCAAGCGCTATATCTATATAGATACCTAAAAGTTTAAAAGAATCCATCTGCTGTATTGATTTCCTATTTAACTTTAAAAGTAAACTTGAGGTAAAATGAGCCCGGACAGGATGGAATTGTATAGAGACTGTCTTTTTCTTGGTTCATTACTAATTTTTTATTGACAAAATAGTTGTTTATGTTATTTAAAGTAATGTTTAATTTCTCAATGAGAATCTCTATATTTTCGTCACACACAGCAATGGAAATATCATCAGCAAACGCACAAAAAAAGTCTGATATACACTCATCTAAGTCATTAATATAGAGAAGGAAAAGTAGTGGCCCTAATACACTACCTTGAGGTACCCCGGTGTTTGTTGATTGAAATTCCGAGCAAGTATCAAAAAAGTTAACATATTGTTTTCTGTTGCTTAAATAAGATTTTAATAAGTCGTTACATTTTCCACGTATCCCGTAATTTTGTAAAGTATTTAAAAGAATTTCATGATTTACGCAATCAAATGCCTTAGAGAGATCAATAAATAACGCAACAACTTTTTTTACCACTGTCAATATTTGTGTAGATAAAGTCCAAAAAGGTTACCAGAGCAGACATAGTTGATTTATTTTTCCTAAAGCCATGTTGCTTATCTGAAAAAAACTGAATTAATATCTAAAAATTCCGTTATTCTAGTTGCAATTAGCTTTTCAAAAATTTTTGAAAAAAATTGATAAAATGGCTATTGGACGATAATTACACAGCAGTTTACGATCACCCTTTTTAAATAAGGGAATAATTTTGGCTAACTTTAATAAATCCGGAAAAGTGCCCTCTGAAAAACAATGATTTATAATGTCAGTTAACGGTTTAGCTAATTGACTAGCACATTCTTTAATAATTTTAACGGAATAAAAATCAGGACCAGAAGAACCGGAGTTTTTTAAAGCGTTAATTGTATCAATGATTTCGGATGGGTTAGTGGGTCTTAAGTAAATAGAATCTTTTACATGAATGGGTGTTCTATCGGTAATGTTGGAATTATTTATGTTGTGTGTGGGTGACGTTAAATCATGAGCAACATTTAAAAAGTATGAATTAAATTCGTTGGCGATAATTATTTTATCAGTAGTTAGCGTGCCATTTAAATCAAATTCTGGACTGATATTACTATTATTTTTCCTTTTTAATGAATGATTAATTATATTCCAAACTGCTCTAGACTTATTCGAAGAGTTTACTATAATTTTATCAAAGTACATTTTTTTTAGCTTGCTGAATAACTTGACTGTAAATCTTTTTGTACTTTTTATAATAATTAATATCAATAAAATCTATTTTTTGCAACTTAAACAGTTCTTTTAGACGAACCGATGACACCTTGATCCCAGCAGTTATCCAGTTTTTATTATTATTATCCAAGTTTTTTGTGACAAACCTAAATGATAAATTATAATACTGATAAAGAGTGGTATTAAATTCTATATATTTATCCTCAACTGTTTTCTTGCTTAAAAGAATATGCCAAGTCTCATTGTTTAAAAAATCTTTAAATTTCAAAATATTTTTCCGGGAAAAAGATCTAAAAGTATGGCAGTTATTGTTCTGTGGATCATTCACCTCAAAAACAATTTTTTGACAAGTGTGGTCCGATAGACCCGTCTCAATAACATATTTGTCTATCAAAATGTTATTAAAATTTGTTAATACATAATCAATAGCTGTTTTGGAATTATTATGAAAACGTGTAGGCTCTGTGAAAACTGGCTGCATACAATAAGCCTTTACAAGGTCTAACAAATCTATAGTATAATTATTTACACATAAAAAGTTTATATTAAAATCACCACAAATTATTACATAAGTAGGATCGCTTTTACAAAACAAAATAGTTAAAGATTCCTCAAATTTCAACATAAATTCTTTGATATCCGTGTTAGGAGCTCTATAAATGCACATGATATAATAGACAGTTTTGTCTATTGTAACTTTAGCAGCTGAACATTCAAAAATTTTTTCAACACTTACATTAACTAAATCAGAGATTTCCACTGCGTTTATTGAATTTTTAGTTAGTATTAATGTCTCACCGTGGATAGATGCTGACCTGGAAAAAATAACTTGATATATTGTACCCCGGAATATTTATAAAGACAATTTCTTCTGGTAGGATCCAAGTTTCAGAGACAC
The DNA here is from genome assembly GCA_029963845.1 of Rhamnusium bicolor. NCBI lineage: Eukaryota > Metazoa > Arthropoda > Insecta > Coleoptera > Cerambycidae > Rhamnusium > Rhamnusium bicolor. The sequence continues at coordinate 1,729,129 of JANEYF010005770.1, forward strand.
ATAAAATATCAATGTTTTCTTGAGATAGAAGTAGTTCCACTTCCTCAATTTTATTTTTTATACACTGTAAATTATGGTGAACCACGCAAAGTGTGTTCGTTACAATTAGTTGCTATTCACTTGTAACAGACGCTAATATCCTTTGTTTCACTGCGTTAAGTTTATTTACATAGCTAGGACACTTATTGTCTTTGGCTGAATGATTTACATCATGATTGGTATTAAAGTTTTTGTTCGATTTTATACAATTTGCACATTTTTTATAAGTGGAAGTGCATAATTTGGGTTCATGACCCTCAGCACAGTGGTAACAAACTGGGAACTTATTACTACAATTTTCAGAAAGATGGCCAAAACTGCTGCAGGCGTTACATCGCCTAATATGGAATGAATCAGCAACCTTACATCTTCTCCAATTAACATAAAGGCGTCCCATATTTAATATGGAATTTCGCGTTTTATTATCCACAGCTACAATTAAATTAATTAAGCCATCGTGATTAATTTTTCTTACAATTTTAAATAAGAAGTTATCTGCGTCTGATGCAATATTATTGGCGGAAATTATATCTTTTACTAATGTCTGGTCGTCGATTGGTAAATCATTTTCTGTATCATAAATAATTAGTTTAGGTATCACACATTTTGAGGTACTTATGTCACAGTTGTCTTGCAAATTAGATGATAAGCTGTTTTTAAGTGTGTTCACAGATTCGGCATTATCACAGTGTATCAAAACACCATCTTTAGTGGACTTTATTCTATTGACAGAAACTGACAAACTTGCCGGGTTTATCGACGATTTGATCATTTTGCATAAGGCTTCAGGATTGTTATCTGAATTTCGTGATTTGATAAATAGAGAATTATTTTGATGTACTCTTTTATTTTTAGCGACCGCACTATAACTTATATTGGTGTTTGTTTGGTTATCATTAGTAAAAACAGCAGTGTTTTGTTGGCATATCGTATCAGCAGTATTTATACTAGATACTGGTTTTTGTGGCAAATTTCTTATTTGTGTTATTGCAGTTGCATCTTTTAATAAAGATTCCAATAGTAATTTCTTCTCCTTTTCAAATTTAGCATAAAGTTCACCAAATTTATTGTCTAGCATATTTTCTAGAGCACGCTGGAGAGGAGACAATAACATATTGCTTGCTTCATTGCATACGGCACATAACCATTTCAGACAGTTCTGTGAATTTATGACCTTAACTACACTTTTTTTTAGTTCACTACACTCAATATGAAATAAACCATTGCACGTGCCATCACAGGCAATATAATTTTCATCCGTTATTAACTCACTACACTTTTTACACGAGCGAGCAGATTCGTCGTCTTCACTTTCCGCCATCACGGAATATATATAGTGAGTGATAAGTGTATCCCTCTGGTGGTCGGACATCATTGATGTCTTAGTGACTGATAGCGACCTGCAAAGCAGGTACCAAGAGCTGTAACCTCTAACCCTGGTGGGTTAAACTATATACCGAATAAGATTTACGATTTACCGCTGAGTAGTTGTTTCCTGTAAATCTATGTCTAGTGAGGAATAGACAAATGATCTTAGCTACCAAACAAGACTTGCAGGTTTAATTCAATACAGGTCGGGGCTTTTCTCCGCTGAGTAGTTGTTTCCTGTAAATCTTATTCAGTATATAGTTTAACCCACTAGGGTTATGTCACGGCTCTTGGTACCTGCTTTGCAGGTCGCTATCAGTCGCTAAGACATCAATGATGTCTGACGGGTAGTAGCACTGACCACCAGAGGGATATACTTATCACTCACTATGTCGATTGTGATGTTGTGATGTATTTAACTAACTGTAATTAAAAGTTGTTCACTAAAAATGAAAACAAAGATCGTCTCTTGGTGATAATCCTCAGACAAATTACAAGAATGACTAAACTTGAGTTAGATCTGGCATCCGTTGTCAGTTGAAGGGGTATTAATTAACAAATTGTTGATTTCTCGGAAAAATGTTTGTACTATATAACCTTTATTCACCTAGAGACACGGAGTCACGTTGTTTCTTTGATCACTTAGCCATTCGGTATCTAAGCATCTAATCATAGAAACGTAACGAAACATTGGTGATAAACGGTAAAATCACAACACCTTTTCCGAGTTGTATACTCTAGTTTTTGAAATAGTGTCAGTTAACATCTTTATCCGTTCACCCCTTCAATTGTTTTATTAATCTATCATTAATTTCTAAATGTTTCGAACTAGGCGAAGAAATTAATGGGTAAAATGTTTTTAAAAGGCGTACGTGTTTCCATGGAAACCCTCTCATATCAGTAAATCCGCTTATAAGTATTCTTTATTTTACGGTTAGAAATTCTATCAGCATCCGGATGGCACAGACCACTAAACATCTATTATTAGGTTCGTAGGCTAGTCATTTTCTTATAAAATGCTTTGTTTCACGCCTCAACAGATTTTTCTGACATCCTTATCAATTTCAGACTTACCTAGATTTAAAAGGATGGGAAGCAATTTCCTCGGGATATTGATGAACTTGTTTTAAAAACAGAAATCGAATCGATTTTTAAATACGCATACAAAAGACACGTTAAAAGTAGATTAATCTACGGAGATAATACAGGGTGTCAATGTTACGTGGCTAATACTTGATGTTAATTAATTAAAATCAGTTATCAGAGTAAACGAGAAGAAATTACTATCAAATGATGTTATAGCTAACTCATATATGCAATTAGTTTCTGAAGATTAAGCACATATGCCGAAAACAATATCATTTGGAAACGATAAAGCAACACAATTTTGTTCCTTCCAAGAATCTAGTTAACTATTGCTGTAATTTGTTTTTATTACAACAGAATTATAGATAATGGAAAATTATGTATTTCTTGCAATTTCTTTCATAGCATCGACAGTAGGTCGAGTATTAAAATTTTATTTTGCAGAAAATATGGCTCTATGGCTTGTTATTTTGTTCTTGATACTAATACTAACGGAATTATTACGAGCGGACGACATAAAACAGACAATCTGTATGTATCGGTTAAATTTGAAATAGCTACATCTTACTAGACTTCTATTGCTTAATTCTTTTAATGAACTGACAGTCTTGTGCGTAACATTAAATGTGCATTTTCAAAATTTTACTATTTTTTTAGTAGTCAACGGTAGCTTATTTAAGATATGCTTCGGCAGGATTAACCACAGAGGCCCTTGCTGAAGCTCTTAGAACCTCAAAAATATTTATCGGTCGAATGTGGTAAAGGTATCAAGAAAGTGGTGAGGCTAGAAAACGATATATGGGGCAACTTTAACCGTTTGCACCAAAAAATCACTTTACTTTTAAAAGAACTAATGAATTTTATATTTTTCTCTAGAATAAAGAAATGTGATTGAAAAATACGGTGGAAAGTTTTGGTAAAAACTTGTATAATAGGGACAGAAAATGCACCTAACAGAGCTACGGCTTCCAAACACCCCCTTTTCCTGAAAAACTCATCACTGTTTATGGGATCTTATTAAAATCCAAAACGTTGGTATACAATGTTAACTGTCCATTAACAGTAAGATATAAATTCAGTCGCATATATAGGTGGCGTCTATCACGGCATTTTGTTGATATAAGTACTTTTTTCCCTGTAGGTATGAGAGAACGAACATTCTACATATTGAATCGTAGTGTACAAAACAAAGAATTCACATTTTGTCCTTCGTGGTTTTCTATTGGAAAGATTGGCATTTCTACCTTCATATCGCCTTTATTAAAGGATGTGAATAAAATTTTAAACTTGCGTTGCAACCCTCCAAAGATTTGCTAACTTAATAAGAGTCAGTGCCACTTCATTTAAGGAGTGTAGAGGTGCTTTTTTAGGGTGTACGTGTAAAATTATTGAATTAAACATTTGATTATAAAATTAGAATACCAGAGAATACGACAATATCCAATCCAAATACAACCTTTGTAATTATGTATAAGCCTATATTTCTTTTTGTTTTAAAGACGTCAAAATAAAATACCCACAGAAAGTCATATAAAAAAATTCAGAAAATTAAGGGCGAATTGAAAATTATTTAAAAGTCAATCATTCTATAACATTTCATGTGCAATACATAGTGTAGTATTTTTTTAAGGATCGTTTGGTTTAACTTTATTCCTAAGAAAGCTCTATATTTTTTTCGGTCAATATAATTGACGATATTACACACACAATTGAAATCGCACCAAATTTCAAAGTGAACGATTAACTGAGTGTCTATTTGCCATCCCGGTGCATAAATTCTGACAAATAAATATTCCGCTTTGTATTAAAAAGGTTTGAGAAGTTGATAGGCTTTACGAGGCTACTGGGAAAATAATTTGCTTTAAATTATACTTAATACCACATAATTTTAAAAATGATGCTTAAGTTTTAATCTGGTTAAGAGACTTATAAAGTTTTTCAAAGAAGTTCTTATTGAATTATGTTTTTAATTACGGCGGTAACCGTAAAAGTTTCTTATACGAATGAAAAAACAGACGACAGAAAACATTTGTTTTAACCACGAGATGTATAGTCATTTTTAAAACTGTTTGTTTTATATTAATTACTGTCGAGGGTCGACTGTTCGCGGCGTAATTTGTGAAACTTCAAATATTTAATTATGCCTTGAAGCATACATAACAGAACATGTTGATAATGCTTCACATTGACAAATGTTTTTAAGCGTCTTATTATCTAACGAAAACAGCGCATTTTATTAGGTCTTTCGGTTTACAACGAACCACACCGGACAGATAATTCATAAATGACATTTTTAAAAACTAATATTGAACTTTAATCAATCATACGAAGTTACGTACATTTTGCGACACCACGCGAAGGCAAATATTCTATAAAGAACTTAAAATGGATTCAATCAATTCCGTAACTTTGCTGTTAGTTACAAAAAAGTTTCTTACCACATCCGCAATGCCGCTTAAAAGCATTTTATTACGCAAATTCCTATCTTGTAGACACGATAGATGAGGACAAATCTTACATAATATTTTCTAGTGTAACTAAGCTAAATAATTGCCAGTGTCCCGGGGACAAAAAACACTGTGATTGTCTTCTATGTACGCATGATAAATGTGGCGGTCTTGGTGGCCCCCAGAAACATAGCAATAGTAATTCGTTATGGTTGAAATATATCCAAGTAATTCGACCTAGGACATCCTGGACACGACTTTATATCGCATGACTATTAGTCAGGTTGTCAGACTGGTCCAACTGCACCCCAATTCCCCTGGACTCTAGAGGACATAATTTTGTGATAGTTTATGCGATTAATTTTTTCATCAGAAACTGTTTGTCCAACTTTTGATTTTATTATGTCAAAGAAACTATTCGCAGCAAGATCAGTTTTCTTGAGAAAATCTACATAATGTACTGGACTTTTGGTATATAGTCCCCAGTCTGGAATACTTATTAACCGGTGGTGATTTTTTACGGCTTACCCTGTATGCTGATACTTTCAATGAAATAAAGATTCCATTTTTTACCTCTTTGGAGTATGAAAACATCTTTAAAATAAACACTAAATAGAAATTGTCGTCGTTTACTTTTAATTTTATATTTAATTAAGAATTGATGTTTCACTCCTTCATAAAATCATATTCAAACGGGTTTTCCCACTTAAAAACGAAGGCTTAGGATTTTATTTTTGACACATAAATACCTCACATACCTACTTGCTTAGATTGGAGTGCTCTTGTGTCGACATGATATAAAAGAGTCCTTCAACCTATTCCAATAAATGAAATACCTGTTGAATATTTGTTACACTGGAAATTCTTCTGATTTTCATGTAGTAAAGAGTTCCTTCAGTTCTCCGCAAAAATGTTTTTCAAAACTGATTAATGTGGCTTCTCTCTTTAGACATATTTCAAACAGAGAAATGTTTCATGTGGGTAGGCTCATATTTTAAAAAAATACCAGACACGTTTTCGTATTTAAAAAGAGATTTGTTTCCGTCTCATTTTATCGTCGACTTACACCACAAAAATCGTACTTTCTCTTATTAGAAAAGTTTTGTCGTACACTGTAATTTATTATAGTTTTCAAAATATTATTTTCCATCACACGTCTTCATACCAGTCATCAAATATAGCGTCCTAGTTCTCATTTGAATTCAAATCGCAGGCTCTTTCCACATTGTAAGTAACTCTCCTTCTGTTAGAAAGCGACGTCATTTTAATTGTTTAATTGGAGAAATAATTCAAAATTACGGGGGGCGCTCGAACAAGCCTGTATGTAAGTTGAAAATTTCTCTAATTTTTAACATCGATGTGTAAGCGTATTGTCATGGCGAAAAAATTAAGGATCAGTTTTGATGTTGCAGTACCAATATTTTATGAATTCCTCTTTCATTGAGTTAAACTTCGCGTCTGTTTTACCATCATCAGAAGTTCGCCATCTTGAAAGAGCCACACTTTGCTCGGCGATTTAGATGTATATTGTAACAAGTCTCGTCTCCTGCGACAGTTGAATTTATATGTCTAGATCGTCCTGACTTAAACTCATTTAGCATCTATTCTGACTCCTTCACTTCACTTACGGTATGTTCAAGTGTTCAAATTATATCTTGACCTTTAACTGTGCGTCAGCCACCTTAGCAAGCATTTGAGGTAAAATTACGTCTTCGATATCTTAGTTACAATTTGGTAAATCGTTAATGTATATTAGGAAAAGGATTGGGCCCGATACGGAACCTGTGGTACCCTGTCCTTACATAGTTATTCCGATGGTATACTTTGATTGTAATAAATATACTGTCTGCCTATCAGTGCGGTAAGACTAACAGTAAAGGGTACAATAGAGTAAACGTTTATTTGACATTTTAACAACTCATATTCTAAAATTGATTGATGAATGACGCTTAGTGATCTCTGACCAAGTGATATAAACACCGTCAGCAGCAATTTAGGTAGATATCTTGCAAACTATGAAAAACAGAAACAATTAATATCTGCAATATGAGGAAGATATTGGAGTACATCAGTTTTTAATTTTTATAATAAACTAGCGAAGAAAAACTGTCTTCACTGTTTATGTCACGCCTTGTGTTTTTCTGTTTGCAAGAATTCCAACTATGTTCTGAGATAAATGGTATTGTAACTATAAATAAGATTATTAAAGGCCCTTGAGAAGAAAAATGAGATAGAAAGTAAAACACAAATAATGTAATAAAGACATGCTGCAACATGTCTTCTCTGTATTCCTCGTATTTGCAAGGAAGAGTCAAATTAAATGAAACGCAAGCTGTTGCTTTGGCCATTTGGATAGGGTAAAAACTGTAAAGCATTCCAGCATCTCTTTTTTGAAATGGTATTTATTGCCTGAACTCTCTGAATACCACGAATGGGAGTGGATTTCAGAACTGCCGCTCGCCCACTCATTTAATTGAATACAGCTACGCTAAATAGTGCGAGTTCATCATCAACTTCCGTTTTTTTTTGTACAGGGTCATCATTCTCTTTTGATAACATTCTAATTTTAATTTGTGGGTTTATTAAAAAGACAGCAAAAAATGACTCAAATAAAAGTTGTAAAGGTTCTCCCACACAATTTTATATATAGGGTGTCCCATAATTAAGTATCTTCCTTCAAGAGGGTGACAGAACTAGGAAAAGTAGTACCAGTGTCAAAAACTGCATAAAAATTGTGCATTACTAAATTTCGATAGGAGTCATCGTTTTGGAGTTATTTGTATTTTAATATTGCGGCACTGGATAGATGTACAATAACGGATAGGTAACTAAACTACATATCTCTACAACTAATTCCACAATATTTTCAACCATTCTTTTGTACAGCAATTTAAAATATCGCTATATGCAATGTTAATAAGGAGAAAAATATTTTTTTTATTTACAATAATTTTTTAATTGTTATAGGTTCGGAAGATTATCAGGAATGAAAAAAAATAAGTTAGTTTTTTATAAACATTTGCCGAGGCATTTGGCGTTATTTGCTAATAAATTCGAAAAAAGCATAAGTTTAAGAATTAAAGTTTTATCAGTTAATAAAATTAGTCTAGTTTTAATCGTCGAAACAATTTAAAATATATCTTCTCCAATATTTCCTGAATTTCCCCTACAATCGCCCAATATTAAATGACTATTTATTAGATTATTATGATATTTTAACAATATAACAATTTCAACGAAATTTCACCATAAAATCACGCTAATAATATAAAACAAAGGCAACTGCTGTTAAAAAACTGACAAATTTTCCAAAATGAGAGCTGAAGTGGCTTACTGTAATAGAAAGTATTGCAATATTTAAATATAAATAACTCCAAGATAATAGCTCCTATCGAACTTTAGTAAGAGCACCTTTTTTTATGCAGTTTTTGTCATCGGCCCTTATTTCCGTTTTAAATGTCTAAAAAAAAAGAAAACAAGAAAATTATTGCGTAAATTCACTCCAACAAACCATTTTAATTTATCACAAATAAGTATTTGAAACGTTTTTAAACGAAATTATTATATACCATACCACCCATTGCCTGTTCAAAATTTGTACCCTGATGGTTATGAGCATAGGCGACAATTTTGTCAAAATATCATAAATCGACATAGGGAGGATAACAACTTCCTGAGAAATATTTTTTGGATGGATGAGTTAACTTTCTCGACTGCTGGAATGTTCTCCACAAGAAAATTTCTTATTTGGGAACCAGAAAATCCGCATATGGTTCGTGAAATCAAGAAGCAAGGGTATAGAACAGTTAATATTTGGTGTAAAATTTATAGGAAGAAAATAGTCAGACTAATATTTATTAGAGGAACTTTGACTGAGCATAATTATTCGAATATTCTACGAAACGAAGTGGAAGAATATATAGGTAAACGATTTGCCTATATTAGAGAATAAGCGAATTATTTGGCCCACATAACACACGTGATGTTACAAATTTTTTAAAGAATTGCAATATACGTTCAAAATAATGATGAAGATGTAGAAATTTTTTTGTAATATTTTTAATATACTTATATCGTTGTACTTAATTTTTTTTTAGTAGTGGCAATATGTAAATAATAATTTTCGTAAATATCTTGTTTATTTATGAAGTAATAATAAAAAATGCGCATATTTTTAAGATTGGAAAAAAGATACGCATTTAAATATATAAGAATATACAAGGTGCTTTATTTAAAAGAATCACGCTTTTCAACATTCAGTATATGAAACATCTGATCCTGAATTTGATACCGAATTCGAAATCTACATAAAAATGCTATAGAAACAAATGAAATGAAATTATGGGGGATTCTCATTAATGAAAATAACCCTGTACTGAGCTCGATGGTTCTGAATGTATTCTGAAAAATACGATTCCACTGCTACATCTTTGATTGGTTATCGTTATTAGTTGGAAACGTTTTTCTTTTCGACGAAAGTTATATAACAAACTGGTGTTATTCGAAGTGTTCTATCGATCCCTAAGGGTTAGTAGATCCCCTTCTGGACACCTGTATATGTTTTAATTATCTCACTACAAATATAAAAGCATTAATACTTGAGTTAAATGGTAAACACCTTTATTTTTACGATAGAAAAAGGATTTCTAAAAAAGAATGCCTATAAAATATGCAATATAAAAGTTGGGAGAAAAGTAAGATTTTCAGGAAATATTATTTTATGTTCAATTTTAAAGAATTTTATAAAAAAATGTTTATGAAAAAAACCATTTTTTACTTATTATTTTACAGAAAATTGACTGTAAAATAGGTCAAAAGTATATAGCAATAGTAGAAATAAATATTTCTGTTTCTTTGCGTCTCAAATAGTAATACAATTTTCTGGTAGAATAACGACATTGGCAAAATTGATTTAATTTTATGACCAATTTCTTGGAAGAAACATTGATTCTAAATTTATTAATGAATTTATATTAACACCAAATTGGGCTCTTTTAATTGACAGTATTAAAAAAAAAGTAATGGGGGATTTCTAGAAAAATGCAGTAACAAATACAAAAATGTTTTTTCTTGAAAAATACAAATATTAGAACAGCATGTTGTAAATATTAATTTTAATAAAATAACTGTAATATTGATATATTGACATAAGTATTGATAATGTCTCGAAAAATTGGAATCACCTTGTGGACTGGTTTCATCTTTACGAAAAATATTTCTAAACTTAGAAAAGTAATGATTTTATTAAAATCTATGCCAATTTCTATAAAAAAATACATTTTTTGGCAAATCCCTAATAAAATATTTAATAATAATACATTCTTTATTCAATAATTCGCTCAAAATTTATCTCAACCTAAAATGGATTTTGAATATTTTTAATTGTGGCTTTCACACAAAAGCATGTGAAAAAATTATATATTTTTTGACAAGCATTTTACCATTTTTTAAAATTCGTCTCGTAATAGTTAAACAATAATTTTGGTTCTATTTTGTAAAATGCCTGTTGGTCCAAGAAAAAAACATCCAACAGTCTTAAATGTATTGAATTCATGGACTGCATTTACTTTAATATAAACATCAAAATATGTTTGCACGTAAAATTAAGATATAATTTGACGAGAAAAAATAATAATTTTCAGTACACTAACAATTAAAAAAATATATGGATTTTAGTCATATACAAATTTATTTTAAAATACAGAAAAGTACAATTTTTTGATTAATCTAGTGGGAATTTATTATACCACGTGGAATATTTTGTAGTTGGCAAGTTTTCCTCCGGGAAAAAGTAAATTGAATTTCACATTGATTTGGTTCACGATAAAAAAACTTCTGAAAAAGTTTTTGGAAAGTTAAAACTCTGGGTAAAATCAAATAATGAAGCAATTCAGTGAGGAAATTCGTATATATATATATCTTTATATAAATTAACTGTAGTATTTATTACCACACTGTATACTTAAACGTGCGAAATAATTAGATAAGCGCTACGGCGAGCGCGTTTGTTCAAATTAAACATGAAAAAGTACTTGATATGATTCAAACTTTATACAAAATATTTATTATAAAACACAGTCGAAGTTTTTAAAGTTGAATGCATCCAAAAATCAAAATTAATTTTAAAAAACTTTAACGATCATAAAAACAACAAATTTACTTTTTTTTAGGGTTAAAGGTTTTTCAAACAAATTGATAAAAAATATTCTTACCTTGAATGTTGCGACCCTTGAAGTACCTTGACTTGAAGTGCGATGTAATTTAAAAAACTACTTGTGCTATTTTATTAAAAGTGCAACAATTAAAAAAAAATCATTTTTTTGCAAACTTCAATTTTTATACTATCAGTGCAAGTACAAATGTGCTATGTTAAAAGTTAACACTGGCTGGTGCTCTTTAGATGCTTCAGGTGCAATGTCATCGTAAGCGAATGAGCATTTGTTTAAGTCAGCATGATTATTTATATACGTACACAGTGTATTCGAGTCGTGAACTTACGACTGCATTTCAGGAGGGGTGGTGAAAGACTAATTCATAGAATGGGGTTGCGATGCCGGTTTTGCGCTAGCCGGGCTGCTCCTGGGCAAACTCTCTCTCCGCTCTCACTCCTTGTCTGTCTATATATCTCTCTCAATTTAACGCCCCCAAAAACTTCGCGCGCTTTCTAACCTTTTTTTTCCATCATACATGCACGAGGTTTACAACTATCCCCACTATCTGGAAGCGCGCGACAGATATTTTCAAAATTAAACGGTCTTCCCCACCCCACACCAGACTCACAAATCATTGGTTACCCCTTAACTATGCACCGCCCATGTCATTCTATCTGACAATTTTCTTTTTTTAATAAGCTCGCTACTCACTCTAATAATTCTAATACACTTCAACAGACAATTTCAACATGCATATACCAGGTGACTGAAAACACAAAAACACTTTTCTTAAATTTCATTGGCTTAAAATACGATAACGCGAAATATTATTCCTGAATTGAGTGTACCTGATTTTAGTACAAACATATACATCATATACAAAGCGTCTTTAAATTTACAGCTCAACACTTTTATGAATGAAATTACCGTCAGGGTCGGGACAGATCTTTTCAAATATATATCTTAGTTACTTTTACAGCTGCGCTAGGAAAGTTATGTTGTACACTGAGAAAACAGATACTTTCACAACAACAAATTTTGCTGTTTATTTCTTTTAGTGTTAATTTCTCTTTAAAATTACAAAAGAAATTTTAAGACAACACAGATTGATAACGTTATCGAAAAAAATATTTTGTTCAGCCATATTAGGTTAATTTAACACCTGCTGGAGTTAAAATAAATTCAAATGCGAAAACTTTAAAGATAACTATAGCATTTGTCTACTTCAACATTTCTGGTCCATACTTTGATAAAATTTCATTACTATTTTATGTATATCAAACGTTTAAATGAAAATTACACTTCCTTTGAACAAAACACAACATAATTGCTGAAACAAGTCTTCACAACACTGACATAGTTTTCCACAAAACACCAACGTAAATCCTCGACTTTTGGTTTGTTTCATTTTGTCTTTTTTTTTTGATTATCTAAAAGTTGTTGTAGTTTATTTCCTGACGAATGAACCACTATCATACCTATATCTTTAAAAATCTTACCAATACCACTGGTGAATCGAGGATCGAATGTAATCGATACAAATTTAGGATTTTTTCTTTCATTTTGAAAGGTCGCGGAATTTGGAAGAGTCTAAGTTTACGTTTCCTAATTATCTTATCAATTAAACTTACAGAATATCCACTACCCGCAGCTATATCCTTAATCAATGCATTTTCTTTTTCAAACCTCTCCATATTGAGGGGGAAGTTTAATAGGAGACGAATTAGAAAATTAAAGTCGTCATTTTGTGTTGAGCACAATGGTGAGAGTCCTTAAGGATATATCTTAGAGTACTGGTATCTTTTCTGTATATGTCAAATTCTAACTTATTTTCACTATTTCTAATTATTAATACATCTAAAAATGGTACCCATTAAGGTTTACAAGTTTTCTTACTTTGGATTCTTTAAATGTGCTGGCTACCCTGATGAAGCAATGCAAGCAGAAACACGTGTCGGTAGATATTTTAAAGTTTTTTAAAGTGAGTGTCAACTGGTAAGTACCTTGTGTTTTATTTATTTTTGGTTTTACTAGACAGAATAGTTGAAATTAAAAATAACATTATTGAGTCAGTTGTACTGAACATAATGTGCATATTATTTTTTTGTAATCCAAGTTTCAGCGTTTTGGCAAATATTCGGGAAAATATTGTTTAAAAAGATATATGTTATACTTATCTGTAATAAGATTTGTAAAAGTTAGTAAATAATAATTAGCAAAAAATTTTCAGTTAATATTATTTTTCATTCCACTCTATACGGTGTTTTGTTGTTTTGTCGAAAATTACGTCAGTGTTGTCTTCACATCAAAGGTTTCAACCCACTTAAGGAAGCAAGTCTTGTACAATTTATTTTTCTGGTGCCAACTTACTGAAACGTTAACTCAAAACTAGTATGAGTTTTGAAAAATTCATACAATTTTAAAATTTCTACTTGCTGTATTAGAAAATTGAACTGACAAATTTTACATTTAATGTTCATATTACGGTATCCTAGTCCGGCATTTCGATTTTGATTGAAATAGTCTGCTATAACATAATTTTACAACATTTTGTTTCAAGTCGATGATTTAGCGAGTTCAAATTTACTAGAGCTGGACTCTTCGTTTTGGCAGACAAACTTGTCTGTTGTGTATTGATGATAGCCAACACCCAGAATCGAAATACAAATAATCTATTGTTAAAAGTGTCCTTAACCTTAATTTATTTAAGGAGTTTAGACTATTATAGTAATTTTTACTGTTGCACCTTTATGAAATGAATAAAGTCATCTCCATTTGCCTGTAGGCGAATCAAAATTTCTTCACATAAGTCACATTTTCTGGTTTTGTGTCTTCTTTGCCTGTCCAGTACAAAGAATCTACTTATGATGAAATTTGATGTGATGCGACACGGTCTTGCCGAATATTTAGTATCAGTCGCAAAACTAAAATGAAAAAAATCAGTAAAACAAAATAAATAAAGAATATATAGTTTTTTCATTTTCAAAGTTTTTCTTAATCATTTTAAATGTTAAAAAAAATATGAATAAAACACAGGAAAAACTTAAAATAGATTAATTAGTTTCAACGTGATTACAAAAATTATGGATTATTTCTAAAATGTTACTGTAATTTTAAAACTAATCATTTAACAGAAAATGTGCGTAATACGCCAGCTCCCGCCTACGAATTTTTTCTCGGTGGCACGACTCTCATACCATAATCAGCGAAGTCGTTTGACAATTAAAATGTATTCTCTAGAGTATCTACTCACTGATTTTTACAAAAATTTAATATAATTTTTAGTTTTTCAGGAATCTGTCTGGGACTGTAATTATCTAATACGAAAAAAGTAGTAATTTGTTACAAATATTTCTTAAATATTAAACAAGTTAGGTTTCTTGTATTTATTAAAGATATATTACATAGGTTATTTTCGTTACAATTGGCTGTCTGGTAATAAACCCAAAGCGCAAAAAAGTATCAAATAAAAAGCGATGAGAAAAAAAATCACAAAAAATGGATTGATACGTGCGTCATTTGTAAATTTTCGTTGCTAAAAGTGACATATTACACTTAAATTTGAACAATGTATATAACTGTGACTTTACTTTAAAAAAGGGCTAGTCATTAAAAATTGTAATATAAAGAGAAATTGAAGTCCCTCCAAACACCTTTATAATGTTTTTATAAAGGTATTATTCAAATACTTTTCAAGCGTGGTTTGATTTCACAAGGAGAAGTAAACACATTTGTATTTTCATGTATATCCCGCTTCGAAAGTCAATAAGTTTGACAAGGTAATGTACATATTTTCCAGCAATTGTTAAAATACTCTATGTGAATTTTTGCACCTAATAGGCCCTTATTGCCTAGTAAACTCTCAGCATTAGCGTTCAAATTCCTCAGAAAGGCTTGTGCCGTTCAATGGAGTTTTTTTTATCTCAGACTTATTATTGTAGGTCCTTCGTCATAGATGCTCCTTATTTAATCTTGTTAAAGGCATTAGGTATGTTTCTTCAGAAAATGTAAATTCCAAAAAACACATATATAAAAATTTAAAACTTGGAGGTGGGTTATTCACTAATAAAAAAAAGTAAATATTATTCAATAAAGTCATAAAAAATAAACTTTATTTTCACCAAGGAAAGTTAATACTTAGAAACTAGATGAACTAGTTAGGTTAGGTTAGGTCTGTTGTGAGTGGGTCTCAGCAGACCCTCCACTGCGGCCATCAGCAGGCCTATTGTGGCTCACGCCTAATTATATTTCACCCAATAAGTTCAGTCTCTTAATGAAACTGATAACTTTATTGGGTGAGAATATGTCCAGATCCTCTGGCAGCAGTTGAACTAGTACACAATAAAATAGTGAACGGAACCTAAACAATGTTCAAATAAAATAACAAAACATGTAAAGAATAAATGCAACAAGCAAAAATAGATACTAACTATCAACTAAAAGTCTTTTCCGAAATGTATTAGCAGCAAAAGTTTTTCAACAAATGTGATTCAGTAACCATTTCAGCTAAGCTATCCAATCTTGAGTTGGATTATTTTAATCTGAGATAATTTTTAACTCTCTTAGGTTTCGGCTAGGCTGGCGAGCGATATCGTGGACGATATAGTGATCGTACCGATACAAAGCATTAGTGACAAATCGTTACCTAGTAAGCGTGTCGCTGTGAATTCAACGTTGTTTGATTTTTGAGCGATTTTTAGTTAGTTCTACTATGTAACTATACAAACATGGCTTCGTGTTTTAAAGAAATGTTAATGTCAGAAGTTTAAAGCAGGCCTGTTCTGTATCTCATAAACGCTTCAAAAATAAGATGAAAGATGATAAGATGAAACTCTCCATACTTTATGGAATAACTAAATATCTTATATTCGTTCTACATCTATCAATGATATGTACACCATACTGCCTTTTGCGCTTGAGGAAAATTCCGGGAAATAAATCGTCTTCCAAAAGAAGATCAATTCGATGTGTCCGTGACAGAGGAATTGTTAAAACTAAATGTTAATCGCTTTGCGGTGAACAGTATGTCGCTTGTCTCTCTCTACATTGTCGTCCACGATTTTTCGCTCGTGACAAATCGCTCGGCAATCTGGCCGAACCTTTAAGTGAGCTTTGCAAGCGAAGATTTTTAATGCTATTTCCACATTTGGAAATAACCCAGTGATATGTTTTTTGTCGTTTTTAATGCCTCAGGTGTGCGTCTGACTCTGATAACCAATCAGATATGTTTCTTGATTGAAGAATTTCATCGTCCAATAGGTGACCAGCACAATTGTTGCGATGAATATTATATATCAACAAGATAGATTTATTGGGGTTCAAAATAATGCTATGCTACGCTGATGAGGGGCAATAACTCCGAAACACGTGTCCGTAGCTGCATAATTGTTTCTTTTTGGGGGATATGGCACTAAACCTTCTTTGTAATATTATATATGTAATATTATTAGTTAGAATCAAGATTTTATTTTCCTTTGGTTTATTTTTAAGACTTATTGAGTCCAGTTTGCCGTCCCACCCCTAAATATTTTGCTCCCTAAGCTGGGGCTTCGTGGGCTTGGAGGATAATACGCCACTGGGCTTTATAAAAATATATATTTGTACTTGACTTACTTGTCATTATAAGGAAATCATCCTGATCGGTTGAATTTTTTTGCAACACAGTTTTAAATTAATTAACTAAAATGTATATATACAAAAATCTAGTTTATCTCAATTGCTTGTTAAGCGCAGGTTTAATAAAGGAAAATTCAATTCCAACGAGCTCCTCATAACAAGTTAAAAGTAATTAATTAAAACCTACTTAAATTTATTTCAAATAAAGAAATTTACAAAACATTCACAAAATCGTATTTAATTTTATTTAATTATGTTCAGCGTTCGGAATTCGTAATAAAGCCAGATTAAATAAAGGTTCATTATTGTTAAACGATTTTAAATTGGCAGACATGCATGTCAGAGTGCGCTAGTCACAAACGGATAATGCGATTAAAAAGGGTTATAGTATAAGTGTCCGTTTTATTCAATAATGACAGTTTTACAAAGCCAATATAGGAAAGACACCATTTCATATAAAAAAAATTCATTTCACATTACAAATTACTATATAGTAAATCATATGTATATGTGATTCAGTGGCAACTGGTGAAATTTAGGCTATGCCATATCTTAGTGTTGGAGCATGGAACCCAAGCGATACTCAAGATTAAACGAAGAAGTTTTGCAGAAAAAAATTGCGATTGATATTTGCGAAAAAGAGGTATTTTTTAAACACTGTAAAATACTTGCAAAACATTTTTTTTCATAATCAGGTGGAAAATATGTCACCAGATATCAAATTTCATAAAAAAAATATTGCTTTTTATGAAGCCACACCGTTTTCAAATTTTATGTTAGATTCATTTTTCACCGTGCAAATTGATGACATTACCTAAATTTCACCAGCAGCCACTGATGTAATGGTCTTACAATTATTGCGTTACTTATTATAAACCGCATCGCGATGTTTAGTCGTCATATATTTATTAAATAAAATACTTTGAAATTCAAATACACTGGCCGACACAATTTTTGTAACATAGTTCACACTAAAATTTTTGTATTGTTAATACCTTCTTATTAATGAAAAAATATTCAACAAGTCCTAATCCGTACCATTTTTGTGTGAACACAATTAGATTCTATTATACTGCCAGGTAATAAATTTTAAGATGGGTCGGCAATTTTAGAAGGACAAGTTAAAGTAAGGTGAGACATTTTCAGTATCAGTCTTGTTTTGACCTTCCAAATGCCCAATTGTGTCTGTTAGAAAGTGTTTTCGTTTGTCTACATAACACCGTTACAACAAAAATGTCCAGTCAAACGTGTCGAAGTTGCAAAACCTCACCTGACAAGTTTTATTACATTCGTGGAGAATTCCCTGTGAAGTCACAAGCGAGGCCATTGTCTGAAAAAATGTGAAAACGCATACTTTCTATATTTTGGAGTTTTAGTCGGAGATCTAGACAAGCATCGGGCACCCCATGTTTGTTGTGTAAGTTGTAGCGTGTCACTAGTGCAGCGGACGAAAGCGAAAACAAAAAGCATGCCTTTTGCGGTTCCAATGATATGGCGAGAACCCACCAATCATTTCGATGATTTCTATTTTTGTGTAGCAAGATCTAAGGGATATTCCAAATAAGAAAAACAAAAAATCAATTATCCGAATTTGCCATCAGCCCTAAGACCTGTTCCTAACAATGCATCAAATTTACCAGTGCCAACTGCGCCTTTAGATTGGCCAAATATTGTTTTGGGGCGTAATGGAAATAGTAACGACTCTTCAGACAGCCCAGACCGGTGTGTCGACCCTTTGTATATTCTAGAATGTTTTAGTGACCCTCCCTTAATTGCTCAAAATGAATTGAATGATTTGGCAAGTGACTTGGGACTGTCAAAACAACAAGGAGAACTTCTTGGTTCCCGACTTAAGGAGTTGAATTTATTGGCTAAAGACACAAAGATAACTTAATATCGAATATTCCCCTTTCTGATTGGCGCTTATTCATAGATTCCTCCAAATACAGTTTAAAACCTGTACTATTACATAATGGAAATTTAAAACCATCTATACCAATTGCCCATTCAGTAATAATAAAAGAGGATTATGACAGTATGAGCATCATTTTATATAAAATTAATTACAATACAAATGGCAAATATGTGGCAAAAGTAATAGCCATTTTAGTAGGGCTTCAAGGAGGCTTTGCAAAACATCTTGTTTGTGGGACAGTCATGCAGTAAAAGAACATTATGTGAAAAGAATTTGGCCGGAAAGCAAAGAATTTGAACCAGGAACTAGTAGTGTTAAATATGTGCCCCTTGTATACGTTAAAAATGTTCTTCATATTAAACTTGGGCTAATGAAAAATTTTGTTAAGGCTATGCATAAAGAGGGTGAAGGATTTAAATACTTAAGAGAACTTTTTCCCAATTAAGTGACACCCAACTGAAAGGAGGCATTTTTATTGGTACTCAAATTAGAAAATTGCTTGACGATGCAGGAACACTCAAGAGACAGAAACTCATTTGTAAGCGTAGTCAGGGGATTTTTAGGGGAATAAGAAGGATGAGAACTACAGGCAACTAGTAAGAACTTTTAGATTCGTACCAAACAGTTGGTTGCCGTATGTCTTTAAAAGTCCACTTTCTGCATTCTCATTTAAATTTTTTTTCTGAATATTTGGGTGCGGTAAGCGACGAGCAAGAAGAAAGATTTCATCAAGATATCAGGACAATGGAAATTTGTTATCAAAGATGATGGGATCAAGCCATGATGGGTGATTACTGTTGGTTCTTTAAGCAAGACGATTTGACCCCACATAAAAAAAAATGAACTGAGCATATGTTTTTCAAAAATTATTCTCTATCTTTGTAGATATATCTATGTAATCCTAATAGATGTCACATACGTCATTGATATATATATACATATATATATATATATATATATATATATATATATATATATATATATATATATATATATATATATATATATATATATATATATATATATATATATATATATATAGCAATAAATAGATTAGTAAAATTAACAATAATGTCATTCCTGCCCATAATATTTTATTAATGTAACAAGAAAACACGATTATTTGCTTGTCATTTCTGTAATCAGATGGCTTTATTTCAATGGGATATGCTATTCACGTACATGTTACAAAAAAATATATTTTTTTGTCCTCCAATGTTAATAAAGGATTTATAAAACTATGAGTGCCGTCATAGTTCATATATAATAGTATATGGCTTCTGGAGGTATTGTTAAAGTTTTAACAACAGTTTGCGCAGCGCAAATTCATAAAAATGACAAATGCTTCAATTCAGCCAACTTTGAAAGTGTTAAAACAACAGCGTAAGTAAAAATCAATGGATCGTTTTCCTATTAATTACAGCATACATTAATCCAAATTTATGTGCACTGGTTTACCTACAAATGTTAACTACCTAGCCTAACCCAAACTATGCATAAGCTTAAACCTTAAGTTTTGGAGTTTAAGCTATCCGTAATTAGTTTTACTTTTATTAAAATAATCCTCGCAGCTGAACAACACTGACTTTGATTTAGGAACATCACGCCGACTGCTCGAAACCATTTTCACTATACGTGAATAATCCTGAGGAACATTTACAACGTTATATTTGCAGCACTCATGGATGCATTTCTGCATCCTGGAACAAAACATTACTTATTGCCAGATCCATACATGTTTTACTATTTGTAAAATTCTATAATGATATAAATGAGGTAACAAATACTAACAAAATAATAATAATAATAATAGGAATATTACCAAGGCCATCTTGTTACAAAAAAAGTTGCAAATAATAATATAAGCCTAAAATATCTTCCATTTTTCAATTATTTCCACTAAAATTGTCTTATTAAAGTAGGTTCACTTTGATAGAATAATAAATTAATGAAGGTGAATCTAAGTTTTTTCAAAATGATACCAACCCGTGGTGGTATATGATCGTACTTTATTTACCGAATAACAATAAATAACAAATTGGATGGAATTGTAAATTTTTCGGTGGTGAAACTATTGTCGTGTGTTGTAATTTGCTGCAAAAATGTGCTTCCCAGGTTGTTCTTCCGAAGAACAAACGTCAGATGTGCCCTTTGATACCAAGGAAGAACAAAAGGTAAATCTGGCGCCAAATATGAAACTACTTTTAAAAGGTATGAGCAGTTGTGCCATTCGAAGAACACAAAGGACATCACTAACGAAAAGGCATTGATTGTATATTTTGAAGAGCTAAGTAACAACCAGAAGCCCATCGAGTAGTAACACCAAACGGATCTTTGGTATTACTACTCGATGCTGAAGACGGAAATATCGATCAAGAAACGTATCGATATAAAAAAATATGTCAACCTGACAGCTTTGCTAAGAAATAATGCAAAAGGTTATAAACCTAGAAAGTCTAGAGTTCTGAGCAGAGAAAATACTGTTAAAAAGTTGATTGAAGATGAAGTTACTTTGTGAAAATCCATTTTGATTTAAAAAATTATAAAAGTGAAAATTAGACAAGTAAAAAAGTGTTTATAATTTTTTAAATCAAAATACTGTTAGATTTTTGCAGACAGCAGGAAACGAGAAATATTTATGCATGAAGGTTAGTCATATTACATAGTGTCATGTGTTTTTTTTTGTTGTATTTAATGTATAATTTTCAGATTTTGATTTGTCGGGTTGATGCAGAAGTGAGGAGTTAACATTTTGGAGGACCATCAATGTCATAGATGAAGGATTATGTTTTAGAGTCGTAATTCCAGATACCAAAACTAATACAAGCAGAGAATTTTTTATAACGGTTGGAAGTATTGGTGGTATTAATTTGGTTGAGACCGTCAGAAATTACGTGGGACTTTGAGTTAAAAATTGGTCATATACAGACTTCTGCTGAGAATAAGAAGAAAATCACAGTCCAAATTTTCGGGGAGAATAGATCTGTTTTATCCGAAAAAGCTGATACCACAGTCTCGGTAACCAATTCCAGTTGCACATGCACACAAGTGAAAACAGTCAGTGTTGATGAAGATGTTAATTTATATAACTGTTCAAATTGTGTTGTTAATATTCATAAAAAAAAATAAATAATTATTTTTTCTTCAATTTAAGAGTTGTCAATTTCATTACCACACTTATAACAAGACTATTACATATCTAAGATGAATGCGATATGGTATAACTTATCCCACGTTGGTAGATAAAATAAATTAGGAGTTTAGATATTGAGCAAAAAAAACCTTCACTAATTTTAAGACTAATATGATAACAAGGCATTACCCAGTTCTCATATGTATATTGATGTTTTTTTTGATCATTCTAGTATATAAAACTAAAAGCTAAATGGAATTAATATGGTACTTTTGTTTAGTTATGAATTTTTTACGGTGAAACTATAGATGGAATTAATCGACATCTTAAAATTCAAATTATTATAAAATCTGCTAATACAACAACCTCATGCTCCTATGTACTAGAAGAAATTTTAATTGATACGATACTATACGCGATACCGGTACTTTTCAATGTATCGCTCATCCATATCTCAATTTAAACAGCCGCCTATCAATTTCACATTTCTCATCATTGGCAGTGTCTGAGATTTTAACTTTTTTTTTTTAATACTAAACTTTCACTCACAACAGCACTTTATTTACGGGAATCTCGTCATTTACCATTTTGACACAATCCGTACGTGACGGGCTCACAGACCGTCACATAACTGACTTAGAAAACAGTCACATAATAGACATACAAAACAGTCACATATCAGACTTACAAAACAGTCATATAACACACTTACAAAACAGTCACCAACGCGCGTTAAACCCGAATGTATCTTTCTTCTAATCAAATCGGCTGTTTATTAGGCGCAGGAAATCGGTCATGCACGATTATTATTGGAACGACGACAGTGGCGTAGCAGATGATAAATTGTTTTTTTAAATCTTTTTTTTTTAATTAAGATCGTAATTAAAAAAAACCTTAAATAAAAATAACAGTGAAAAGATTGGAAACTCGTAGGCAGTTTATTGTTTTCCAAATTGTTGCGCAAAATTCCCTGATTTTTTACGAAATTTATCAAATTTCCTGATATTTCCATGATTTTTTTAGAATTTTTAAATTCCCTGTGTTGTAATTAATAAATCTAATACTGTACAAGTTCTGTCATTCTTTTTAGAAATCATAGGGGAGATTTATCAATTACAATAATTAATATAATTACATTAGATTAATATTACTTTGACGTGTACTAATGCATGGCCACACCGTTTGCCTGTTTAACAGTAAATGACGGAACGATGTAACTGGATCAGTCTGTAATTTGACACCCTGATTAACAGAATTTCGAGTAATAATCTGAGAATTTTATAACATGGATAATTATAGAAGGATTTGGTTTGATAAAATCTAAACCTGATAATGAAGTTCTAATGGAGCACAAGGATTTAGTAAAGACTAGACATAATCGATAAGATTTAAAAGTGATTAGATAGCATTAGGAATTAGGATTACTAGTAGGTAATTTATTGGTGTTAAAATTTTATAAAACTTTTACAAAAGTCAAACTAATAAGCTAATAAGCTTATCAACAGTTAAAAAGATTAGTAATAAGTAAAAAAGTAAAATAATGTGGCAATAAAATCGTATAAAAACACATTAATGAGACTCCATTTAAATTAAAGTGCGATATTAAATTACCTGCACGTATTGACTTACAGCAAAAAATCTACAAACTTGTAACGCAACACTAAAGCTCAATCTTTCTTTAATGTAAGTCGTGAGGCCGGAAGTACCTAAATCTTTTTTCAATTGGCATCGCACATCAGTTGATTAGATATACGTCTATGTGGGCACGTAAAAATAAAAGAAAAAGTTACCGTATGGTCAATGAAATGCTAGGATTGAATTGTGTAAAAACTCTGACTAACTCTTTGATAACGCTTAAATTTTTATGAGGGTTCCAGCACGTTTCATTTTTTAAATATTCCTGCAGGAATGAATGAGACTGGCCGTTTAACACGTCTCTGATCTATCAGGGATACTTTACCACACCGCAACTAGTGTTGTTATATATGATATTAGTGACTGCATAGAAAATTATTCTATTCCATGAAGTACACTTGATTTCAAAAAAAATTGGTACAACTCTTGTAATCGAAAATCTTAATAGTTTAGTTGTGTGCATATGTCTGTAAATAGGGCTGGCCAGGCATATCGAGAGGGGGGTGGAGAAGAGGTGATTTACCCCGGACCTGGGTTTTTTGGAGGAGATCGGTTTTCTTTGTGTTTTTAAACTTATTAAACCTTTCTCTTTTATTTTATTCAAATGAAATTTTAAAAAATAATTAGAAAATAACTTTTTCAAAACATTTTCAAGCCTGCCATATTATTGTTTAAAAAAAATAATATTTGTTACGGATAATTCTACTAATGGTTGTAATTAAAATACTAACTGAATAATGATAATTCTATTTTTAAAATAAGAACACAAAAATACCACTTGAGATTAAAAAAAATGTAAACAATGCAAACTGAACATAAAAATGCAATAAAAAAATAAAATAAATGAACTTCAATTACGTAATAAAGAATTAACTAATATTTTGTCATTGCTCCATTAGCATCTAAAACTGCCTGAAGTCTTGCAGGCATGGACAAAATCAGATTTCTTGCAAGGTCAACTTCTTGCGACAAGTTCTCCCAAGCGTCTTCAATTATCCCTTCCAATTCTTGGGCATTATTTGGATGGTTATTTAATTTTCTTGTATGTTTCACCATTAGTCCCCATACATTTTCAATTGGATTTAAATCCGGACTTTTAGATGGCCACGGTAACAACTCTATGTTTTTATTAAGAAACCATTGCCTGACACGATGGGCCGTATGTATGGAGTAGTTGTATTGTTGGAAAATAAAATTATTTTCCGGAAACACCTCTATTACTGACGGCAACATAATATTGTCTAATATTTCAATATATTTAATGGAATTGAAATGACCACCATTGTTCCAACACACGCCTAACCCATTTAGGCTCATCCAAGCCCAGACATTGACTGATATTTGTGGATCGAAAGTATATTTTTCGTCGTATCTAGTGGAAGGAGGCCTATATACGCGAACATGTCCATCGTTACAGGATTTAAAAACCTTTTCGTCAGAAAAGACAACTTGTCCACAGAAGTTTTCATCATTGATTATATAGTTGAGTGCAACAATAATCCTACCCTGCTTCTTTTCTTCTGAAAGTTTGTATTTTTTAGCCGCTGAACAACTCTTCAAAGCGCTTTGTAGTTTTATTCTTCTGCAAGCAGTAGATACCGAAGCAGGGAAATTTCTCTCTGAAATTGTATTTACTGCAGTCTGAAAAGGGTTTTCTATTAGGTAATTTATAAGATTTTCATCTTCTTCATTATTGCTCTTTCTGGGCCTACCGGAACCAACTTTACGGGATACCGTTTGGTTGGTTTCCCATTGTTTTTTAACACTCATTATCGTGGTTTTACTCACATAGTATTCAGCAGCAAGTCTTCTTATGGACCAACCATCTTCAATTTTAGAAACAATTCGAAAATTTTGAATATCTGTTAGATGTCGAACCATTTTTAATTATGACGCCACTGATTAACGTCAAAGTGACATTTGTAAGATTATTAATATCAATCAAAGAACGAATGATTTACTTAGCTAAAAGAAAGTGTACCAGTTTTTTTTAAATCAAGTGTACACATTAATAAAATTGTATCTAAGATTGTTTTTTCCATCCTGTATCATGGGATGAATGAAGGAAATAATATCAAAGAAGCACTGAAAGTTTTTTAGTTTATATTTTCTCCATTGTCAGTGCTTTTTCCTTTTTGTTAATGTTTTGCTATGTTTTCTTAATAGGAACGTATTTTTACCAATCTGCTTTGAATTATATTCTGCTATTCAGGTTTTTCAGAATAATCGGCTTTAATAACAATATATCCAAAAATACACGTCACTAATTAGGTATGTCGAAGGCCTAAGGATTTTTTCCACATTTATGAGTACTTTTAAATGTAATATCTACATCCAAAGCAACTGGGTGGCAAAATACATAAAAAAATCTATTTGCATTTTTCACCCAATTAGTGAAGTTTATACCACAAGATACCAGTAATTATGAGTTTATTTTTGTTAGAAAATAAAGAAAACATTATAAAATTCTGATTTTTCTAGAGAAAGACGGTACCTTCTTTGTTTTTAGTTTTAATTAAAATTTGAATTTGAATTGTGGCTTCGTGGTCGAGTGTTAAGGACGCTTGCCTCTCACCCTGGAGTGCAGGGTTCGATCCCCGGTCGAGAAACTAGAATTTTTTCAAAACTAGAAATTAATCCTAGCATACTGGGGCATTGGGTGCGTGTCCATTGTTTCTAAACGTGTGGTCTTCTCCCACATAAGGTACCTTGAAGTGTATTCAGGGATACAGGGGGTTGTATTACCTGTGGTGTTTTAAAAAAAATCGCCTACTCTTTTAAACCAATAAAAGTCATGGTACTGGCCCTATTAATCGAGAAAAGTGTATTATAGTTATAGGAAAGTTGCCGACCTATTTATGAACACAATGATAGAATTCTTATTAGATTTAACTAGACATATGTAATAACAGGACGACCACATTTATGCTAGAATCAAAAGAAACTGTACATATTTTATTGTCAACAACAGATAACCTGAAAATTTCGAACTGATAATTGATAAATAGTTACCAATGAAGTAGTTATTAGAAGTGACATTTCCTGGATTGTACACAGGATTTTTTAAAGGAAACCTTCCGTTAACATTTTACAATTTACTTTTACTACACACGGTCATTTTCCATCGTCATCAAGTTTCTTACAACAGCAATATTACACAATAAACATCACAACTAATACAACTTCGAAAGAGACTACATATTTGAAGACAACTTACACGCAGCCAATATCCGATCATTCCCGTATTACCTTCTGTTTCCAAAACATATGCTAATGAGATGCGCCTAATGTCCTCTAGATAACCAGGAATATGAGATAACATTATTGACTCACCTCTTCATCTCTAGCTACCCCGCCTTTGAAATCTTAAGCCGGGTACTCATATGCGCTCCGTATCTGTATCTGTATCATGTATTGTAACAGTTACAGTATCAGTTCGCTGTAAGTACGCCTAGGCGACGTAACGACCTGCGATCATCTTGACCCGCAGTGTTCGAAGCAAGTTCACAGCAACATGTCGTCTTGGAAACATGCAGTGTTTCGATACATGATCGGAACACTGACACGTACTGACTTGCGTTCCAGCTACGAACCGTCCACAACACTGGACCGTTCCTCTTTGTGTTCGCGGCGTTTACCGACAGGCGCTCTTCATGTTCTTAGTAAGTTCGCGAACATGGAACGCAAGACGTATACATTCAAAATTTTGTTACAGTATCCGTTACAATACATGATACAAATACAGATACGGAGCGCATATGAGTACCCGGCTTAAAATGGTTAAATACAAACATTTTAAAAACTGTAATACCTGGTGGTGAATGGAAGTCGATATTAAGTTTACTTTGTTTTTTCTAAACATACTAGCGAAGGATTTATATTATTTTATGATTAATAAATTTAAGTTACACAACTAAATTGAATGCAATGCAAATTTGCTCTGGTCCATTTGAAGGTGCGTATTCGGCGACCCAACTAGAGAAAATATCTTGCACTTCACTTTTCCTTATAGCTTCGTTGCATGTTATAGAACGGATTATATTATGCACATTTTTGTTCCAAGTTCTGATTAGAGGTAATAAATCATTTATAAGTTGAAGAAAAAAGGGTCCGGATTTGTATCCCATTTTTCAGAGCCGGCTTTTATAAAAGAAATATAGATATTAATAAACACGCCACATAAAATTCATCTGGTGTGTTTGTTTACCTGTAACATATGCAACCAGTGGAACCGAGATAGAGGCAGAGAGTTGCGCAGGAATGAACGACTTTTCCGTATATAATTATACGGAGCTTAGCAATTTGTCCGCTGGTGACGTTGGTGTGCCTAGTAGTAGTTTAGTAATCGTAGCAATCTAAAAGTATACGGGTGCGTGCTAATGGTCTTTGTCACATAAAACGCAATGGCACCGTCATTACCGTTTGTAAATAAACTACTAAAAATGATTGAAAACTAAAATGACAACATGAGAGATTTATAGAAAAAATAATAAAATAATTATTGCATATTACATAAGCAGCTTTTAAACCTAACATGTATTGGCAATGTCTGATTTATTATCTGCTTACCTTTTTCACTCGTAATTGAAGTAACGCAAAAGTATCTAGTCATTACAATTTGTGGAAGTAAGACGTACATGCAAGAAAAATAGGTTGGGTTGCATAAGAAAGTGCATGACCCAGAAATTCTAGAGAAATGCATTTACATTAACAGCAGCAGTTCTATCAATTCCAAAAAGTGATACGGATAATCCCGATGACGAGTTAACTTTATGTTAGTTTAATGATAATTCAGTTTACTTTAAATATTTGTTTTATTGCGTTGTGTCAACTAGTAGTAAAATTCGGAAACAAGTAGTAATTAGTTTATCATACTTTTGTTTACCTAAATGTACTATCACTTTGTATAATATACACAGAGAATTCATAAATAAATACAGTCCGGCTTTCGAAAGAATCACGGAACATCCTCGGCCTTGATCGCTATTCTCGATGATGTCTTGACGTCAATTAATTCTGATAAAGTAACTTCCTTGACCTTATTAGATATGTCAAAAGCTTTCGATTCCTTAAATACTGAACTGCTAATAAAAAAGTTAAAATTCTACGGGATAGAGGATAATATCTTAATGTGGCTCACGTCTTACCTACTAGATCGTTTTCAATATACATGTCTTAACACCACAAGTGGAAGAAGACTCTCTAACGAAAGTTTGCTACTCTCGGGAGTGCCCCAAGGCTCGATCTTGGGGCCCTTGCTTTTTTAACATCTACACCGCAGACTTGCCACAAGTCACGAAATACTGTTCCCTGCACCTGTACGCTGACGATATACAACTTTACCTTGCTTTTGATGTGACGAAGCCTGAGGAAGCCCAAACCAAAATTAATCATGATTTAAATGAAATAAAAAATTGGACTCTTCAGAATTCACTCCTATTAAATCCAAATAAAAGTAAAAATATAATCTTTGGCACTGCAAATAAATTAAGAGTTCTTACTCACTTTCAATTATCAATTGACAATATAATTATAGAACAAGTTGACAAGGTGAAGAACTTGGGGCTAACCTTTGATAAAAATTTAAACTTTATTCCTCATATATCAGAAGTCCTTAGAAAATGTTTCAGCTCTTTTAAACAGATTTCAAATTTTAGAAATATCCTTGATAGGGCCACTAAACTACTGTTATGTGAGTCCTTAGTCTTATCACACGTCAACTACTGTGATTATGTTTATGGGCCTTGCTTAAATTTATCAGAAGCAAACAAACTTCAAAAAAATCCAGAATATCTGTATTAGATGTGTAACAAATAGTTCTATCTACGAGCATATAACACCACATATCAGGGAGTTACAACTACTAAAAATAAATAAGAGGCGCTTCCTACATTTCACCTCACTATTAAATAATGTCATCCCTAACGTAAAAACCTATTTATCTCTATGATAAACTAATTGCGAGAAATGTTATGCATAACCGAAACTTGAGATATACAAACGACCAATTGCATACAATAAGGCCTAAATATGAAACATTTCGATCATCCTTTACCTACCTCTCAACTTATGTCTATAACAATCTACCTCCACAGGTACACAATAAATCAACAAATGTACTAAAACGTCAACTAAAGTCTCTGATTTTGAGCGGCGAATTAAACATAAATTTAAAATTGTTTTAGACGGTGATAAAATAGTGATAAAATCTAGACATCATATAGATAAATACTATTTTTGATAATATATTATATGTTCATATACTGTAGATACATGTACTTAACTAGATATACGTTAGATATACACATATTGTAATATTGCATATTATATACCGTACTAATACTATACCAATGGTATCCTAGATTAGTAGTTTTGATATCAGTGTATACTGTACCACTAACCTTTTGTGTTAAATTTCTTCTATTTTACACAATAAAGACATTTATTATTATTATTATTATTTATTATTAATTCATAAATGATCGTAACCCACGTGACTAATTAGTTGGCTTTAACAGCATCATCAAGTCGTCCCGTGAGCACAAGATGGTTGACAACTATTTCTAAGACGCATATATGTGTGCAAAAACATCACAAGTTAAAAGGTACCAAATGATCACGTGGCTTACGATCATTTATGAAGGCTCTGTATTATTTATGTATTTTTATATCACCTATCACCTTGTATAGTATTAGTGCGTGTCAAAGGGTAATGGAGCTACGACGAAATGTGAAATGTAAGATATATTACTGTAGTGGGGACGCCTAGCACTCGTCTTCAAACAGATCACAGGAAATTTTCTTCGCATCAAATTTAATTATATAACTTAATTATTATCAGTCATGAAATTATAAATCTTTCGCCAGTATGTCATATGCAAAAGGGCACTACATTTATACCCCAACAGAACTTACTTTTATCCTTATATTTGGGCGCCGAGTAATATGGTCCCGCATGCATTGGCAACAACCATGGCTGAATGATTCAATATTTTCCTTCCTACTTACCCACTTAAAAAAATTGATCTTTTTAATGTTCTCTTCTAGTTAATTTTCTAAATTGCTTTAGTTTTATCACTTTGATCAACGCCTCTTAAGCAGTTTTGGATAGAGGTTAACTGTTTCGTGTACAGACACTGTATATCATAATCATATTAAAATGCTACAAACATATTATAAACGTAATACTGAGATATCAGATATAAATCTATATTTCGTTGAATCCCAGACGAAAATATGTTTTGCACATAATAGAATGTTGTTATGTTATTATAAAGTATAACAGAAATATTACTGTAAATGCTACATAATTGGCGAGAGTAAAAAGATATTTCTTGAAAATGGAATACACTTTTTGCCTCAACAAAATAAGTATCAGAACATATACAAAATCATATAAAATCTTTTACTGTCCTTTCAGCTTTATATCAACAAGAGGCTTTGAGTTCTAAGACGCTCTCTAGACACTTACTAGTAATATTATTTTTGATTTTCAGGGAAAGGCACATAAGAACTAAATCTGTTATTAGAAATACGGGAAACATTTTTATATTTGTGGCTGCGTAGACCTCAATAGAAATAGAATATAATAGAAAAATCACAAATCAATATGTGATTACATTTATGGAAATAAACTTTATTAGAAAATATTATTGATATTTAAAATTACTGCGGAAACTGCTAATTAACAATTAACAACAATAGATTAATTACTGCCTTAACTATAATCACACTTAAACACTTATAAGTCTCTTTCTAATTTCTTCTTTACTCGTCCACGTTCAATTTAAGATTGAGGCTCGGCCCACCGTGTGTCTTATTTATACATCCTTCACACGGTCTAGGGCATTCCAGAATATTCCCGGTCATTCCTGTCCAATTCCAATCTCATCTAACCAGTCTACACAGTCCAGTGGAGTAACACTGCCCCCTCCTTAAGCCTGAACGTCCTGATCAGGCAATTCATTGTTCCCTGTATACTTGGCTAGTCTCTCTATATGCACCACCTTCATCTTGGATTTTGGACTTTGCTGAATTCTATATACAACGTCGTTTAGTCTGGTGACGACAGTGTAAGGACCTTCTCAGGGCGAGTGAAGCTTCGGGGACCTGCATTTCTTTCGTTGGGTTATATAGCCAAACCAAATCTCCCACATGGTACCCTCCTGAATTAGCCTTAAGATCATAACAAGCCTTCATACGGTCACTTATTATTACAATTCGCTCAAAAGGAGCCTTGGCGTTATATTGCTTATTTCTTATTTGTGGCCTCACATTCTTGCTGCGCAAACTTCACATTGGCGGCACCAAGCCTCCACATCTTAACGACTGTTTACCCAGTAGAAACGTTCTGTTACTTTAGTCAGGGTTTTGTTGATGCTAAAATGTCCGCCAGACGTTCCATTATGCACTTGCTGAAGTACATTTGTTCCGGGACACCTGGGGATTAACAATTTCAAAATAACTTTCCTCCCATCTGGACTTTCCCACGCTCTCTTCAGCAGTCCATTCTCTACTATAAGGGAGTCCCATTGTGCCCATAAAGCCTTCAGCCCCACTGATTTATTTGAAATGTCCTTCCAATCGGGCCGGGTTCCTCTTTCTCTCCATTTCAGAATAGGACCAGTTTCCTTATCGTTTAATTTCGCTTCCCTTAACGACTCTTCATTATTTGTACATTTTGCTGTTTTTCCTTAAGGTGGCAAGGCTTGTAATCTTTCTGACACGGTCTTTTGGAAAGGTCATCTCCTATATTCCGCGAAGTACCAGCTCGCCAGTTTTCCTGCGGCTTCCTCATTATTGCGACCCTCTCAAGGCTGCGCTGACAACAGTTACTCTGAATATGGCCCACTCTTCCACACTTATAACAGCGCATGTCTCCTCCACTCTGTCTCCCACTACTTTTTTGTTGATTTTGTCTCGGATCTTGAATATTGAGCTTATAACAGTTCCTCTTAATATGGCCCAATTTGCCACACTTATAAAAACGGATGCCTCTATTCGGCCTCCTACTACTTTGTTGTTGGTCTTGTCGCTGCTGGGAGTTCGATTTTGTCAGTAGTTGGGTCATCATCTTGTGTAGATCAGATATCAGGTTTTGTGTTGTGTTGTCTGGCTTGTCTTCCTCCACACTCAAAGCTCGTACTCTCTGATTTGATTGTGTGGTATCCTTATAGGCAGCCTCAATCTCCAGTGCATGTACTGCTGCCTCACTACTAAGCTTATGCCTGGCCAACTTAAGAATTCGCCTAACTTCCTGGTCCTTTACTCCATCAATAAATGTACCAACTGTTACTTGTTGTTGAAATTCCATTGGTGTATCAGGATAGGCTAAATGGGCTAATTTTTCTACCGCAGGCGCAGCCTCGAACTCCTGGAGGCTTTCTCCACCTCGTTGTCTGCGTGATTTGAGCTGAGCCTAATATACTTGGGTGAGATGTTGGTCGCCGTATTTTAGTTCTAACGCTGCCTCCAAAATACTAAAGTTTTGTAACTAACTTGTTTTAAGTACTAATACCAACGCTGTTGCTTTTTCCTCATCGTTCCAGTTATTTGAACGTGCAGCTGCCTCAAATTGTCTCTTATAAGTTGACCATGAACATTGACCATCGACGGAAGGTGGTTGTAACCTAGCACCAGACGACATTACTAATTGGCCACCCTTCTCTCTTAATTGTTGCTTGAGCCGGGCTACTTCAACAATACTGACTTTTCCCCTCAACTTCACTGATATCTATGTTATGGTTAATACTAAGGGTACTTCGCAGCATATAA
Source organism: Rhamnusium bicolor (assembly GCA_029963845.1). Classification (NCBI taxonomy): domain Eukaryota; kingdom Metazoa; phylum Arthropoda; class Insecta; order Coleoptera; family Cerambycidae; genus Rhamnusium; species Rhamnusium bicolor. Next base: position 1,762,294 of record JANEYF010005770.1, read on the forward strand.
TAGTGGGTCCATAAGCTATTTGGTTTAATTTTCTCAGATAACTCGCCTACATATGCCATTAATACGTTTACAGAAAATGAAGAACATATCCTCTTCTCTTTGAGCAATTTTGGTGACGAGATCTTTGAAAAAAATCTTCTTCTCCGACGAAGTTTGGTTTCATCTCAGTGGTTATGTTAACTCTCAAAACATGAGAATCTGGAGGGACGAAAAACCAGAAAATGTTCAGGCCTTTCGTCATCTGCAGCGTGTGCTGTGCCATTGATAAGGGAATTATTGGTCCAATTTTTTCATGGAACAGAGATATCGTGAAGAGATTCTAATTCCCTTCATTAATCAGCTTGATGCCAATGTAATGTCTTTCGGTGTTGCCATCCATTTTCCAAGATCGTTTAATTAGTCGCAATGCTGTACGTGAATTTCCTCCAAGATCATATTTCAAGTTCTTATTCCTGCCATTGGCCATCTTCAAGGCAGAATTGCAGAGAAAAGCAAAGGAATCAATAACAATCCCATTATTTAGCAAAATGGTTTTGATTCCATTAAAAAAGGGCTCGGAAGTGTCTGGAGCAGGACGGTGGACACTTTCAGCACCTTTTGTAAACATTTTGTTGTATTTTTATTAAAAATAATAATAATAATAATAATAATAACGTTTATTCATATAGACCATAATAGCAGTTACATATTATACGGTATTAGTACACAAAATAAACGTAAAGGAACTCACGAAGTACTCACCAGTCAGAGACTGTGAGTGCTAGTTTGTGAGTTACAACGGATATGCTAATAAACTACAACTGAACAATACATAACATGCTCATAATGTGTATATACATGTATACACACACTTACACATAAAGACTTTAAACAAAATAAATTTGGATGCAATTATCTGTAGTAAGTATATATACATACACACATATATATATATACATATATATAGATTATTTTTTTTTTTTAAGGTTTTCAACAGGACAAGCAGGAATATAGAAGAATATATTAGGATATATTGGTAAGATGACTATGTATAATAATATGTTTTGTCTATAATAGCATGAATTTTATTTCTAGGTGTTTCAAACATCCACCTTTTTAATACTTTTTTTAAAGGAGTATAAATTTCTTATATTTCTAATATTATGAGGTAATGCTGTATAAATTTTGGAGCAAAGGTAGGTGAAGCATCTCTGACCAACTGTTTTAGTACATTTTATATTTTTAGGGATTTCTGAAATTTTTGACCGAGTAGTATACTGATAATCAGAGAAGTTAAGGATTTTTTTATTTTTAAATACTTCAGTGCACATGGTGAGCCCAAACAACTGACGTACATCTAACACCCCAGCTTCTTTAAACAATAAATCAGATGGGTACGTATATTTTCTTTTCAAGATTATTTTTAAACACCATTTTTGTATTATATTTAGGGAGTGTAAATGGTTGTTGTTAACTCCACCCCACGCTAAAATTGCATAGTTTATCTGACTTTGAATTAGAGAGAAATATATTGTTCTAAGGTCTCGAAGATCTAAAAAGTCAGTTAGATATTTTAATTTTGATATAATTCCCCTGATTTTTTTCACAATTAAATTTATTTGTTTGTCCCATTTTAAATGAGAATCTATAATGACTCCTAAGTATTTCACATTTTCACTTTCATTCAGAGCTATAGAATTATTCTCTATTCGCACTGATATGGATTTATATCGAAGTAAACCCACTTTATATGAACTGAATGCCACATACTTCGTTTTATCAGAGTTTAACGTTAAAATGTTATTATTAAACCATGCCATAATTTTTGGAAAGTCATTTTGTATATCAGCCCGTAAAGAATCCCAAGATTTACCTTTGTATAAAATAACCGTATCGTCAGCAAAACTTGTTATTTTCCCTAGACTGTTCAAGCTTAGTAGGTCATTAATATACAAAGAAAATAATAAAGGGCCAAGTACAGTTCCCTGTGGGACACCATACGTGGCTGTTTTGGGATTACTATATATATTATGTATTGAGACGTAATTTGTTCTGTTCTCTAAATAACTCTTCAGAAGTTTAAGAGTTTTCCCCCTGATACCAACAGCATAAAGTTTTTGTAGCAGTTTAGAGTGACACACAGTATCAAATGCCTTAGCAAGATCTATGAAGATTGCTAAGGCAGGTTCGCTGTTATCTAGCGATTCATATATTTTGGAGGTTAAGTCACAAATTGCATCCTGAGTAGACCTATTTTCCCTAAATCCATACTGTTTATCTGATATTATGATATACCTGTTTATAAAGCTCATTAGTCTCTTTTTTATTATTTTTTCGAAAATTTTTGCAAAGTTGGATATGAGGGTAATAGGTCTATAGTTACTTACAACATCCTTTGCTCCATTTTTATAAAGTGGTTTAATAATTCCTGCTTTAAATACCGATGGTACTGTTCCTTGATCAATTATCATATTAATTAGATAAGTGAATGGTTTTACTATAAATGAACTAATTTTTTTTATTGTTTCAGATTTTATACCGTCTATTCCAGGGAGTTTGTTATTCTTCAGTTCCTTAATAGCCTGATTAACTTCTAGAGCCGTTATATCACTAAGATATATGGAATTTACATTACATGGTAATTGTAGGGGTGTAGCTTCATATATCTGTTCAATTTTTTCTGCAAGATTTTTTTCTACATTTGAGTAATGTTCACTAAACTCATTTGCAATGTGGAAGGGATCATTTATTATAATATCGTCTTTTTTGATGGACGTAATAATTTCATAGTTTTTATTTTCATTGCAGATATCTTTGACAGTTTTCCACATTTGACTAGAACTTGCTTGACTTTCATAGATTCTTTTTTTAAAGTACATTATTTTAGATTTTTTTAATAATTGTTGTAGTTTATTCTTGTAGTTCTTATAGTTTTGAGATATTTGAGCATTATTTTGATTTTTTTTTAAGATTTTTATACATATCATTTTTTTTGTTTACCGAAATTAAAATAGCTTTTGTGATCCAAGGTTTTTTTATTTTATTTTTATTGTTTTTTAGCTTAATAGTACTTGTGTTCTTTTTTATATAGAAATTTATTTTATCAATAAAACATGTAGCAATATTATCTAGCGTTTCTCTAGAGTTGTACACAAAATCCCACTTTTCATTTTCTAGGTCACATTCTAAGTTTTTATATTTAATATACGATTTACAATAATTTTGTAGATTGCTTTTTTTTCCACTTCTCCATTTATACAGATCGCAATGGGAAAATGATCCGTTATTTGGTATTCATATATTATCGCTTTATTTTTTTTATGTAATTCATATTCAGTTTAAAAAGATATGATCTATACAACTGCTGATTGCACCGTCTATACGAGTAGGTTTATTTATATAAGACAAATATCCATACTCATGTAGAATATTTAAGTAATCTGTTGAATATTTATCTTCATTAAGGATATTTATGTTAACATCACCTACAAACAAATAATAATCAAAATGGTTTTTATGAATGATGTTAAAGTATTCTTTAAGACCATAGTTAAATTCCTGTATGTCTATTGATGGTGATTTGTATATCGCGGTAATTAAATATTTTTTTCTATTTAGAGTAAAATCAATTTTCAAAATTTTATTATTTATTTCCGTTAAAGTATATGATTCATAATTAATATTTATATCTTTTCTAATATAAGCTATAACGCCGTCGTTTTTATTGACTGAGCCTTCATTGTAACATATTGTATATCCCTCCAAATTAAATAAAGTAATATTATCAACCTTCCATGTTTCCGATAGTATTATGATATCATATCTTATATGTATACTATTCAAGAATCCTAATAGTTCGTCATGATTTTTTGCAATGCTGCGAATGTTGCTATGAAATATATTAAAATATTCATGCTCGCCTGCCAAAACCTTATCATCAAAATTTTTTACCACAGTTGTTTCAATTTCTTGGTATGTATAGTCTCGGATAAATGATGATGTGTGCCCTACCCCTATTAAACAAATTACATAAACATAAAACTTATTTCCATATGAAAAGTAAAATCTAAATTAAAACTGAGTGTTCTTTTTAATTTATATATCTTTTTTTTTTTTTTTTGAAAGAGTACGTAAATTAACCTATTCTCTAATCTAAATTAATATTCGGATTACAAATAAAATATAATAATACAATTCCTTCATTTTCATATATTTAGCATATCTTAGCATAAAAAGTAAATTCCTAATAATCATTCATTAATATACCTGAAAAAAAAATTGTAAAAAGAATAAAACACAAAAACATAAAAGTATGACAAAGAAATGTAAGTTTTGTGAGAGAATAATGATATAGTCCTACCGCGACGATAAATAGATGAGCGATTTGTTTGTTTTATATATCATCCAGGCTTTGAATAAGTTTCTTCTTATCTGATATAAATGTGTATATTTTTCCATTCTGAGTCCACACCTTTTTGACACCATATTTAGCTGTTGCCTTTTTAAAAAGATCCAATCTAATCTGAGTTAAGTCCTCTTTAATTACCAGTCCTGATTGTTTTAGAAGCTTCTTATTGTTGAAAATTTTGGACCTAGTATTAAATGAAATAAAGCGTACCAAAACGGGACGCACATTACCTGTTTTGTACATTCCCACTCTATAGCAACTGTCTATTTCACCTGAATTGACATCAATTTTGAGATTATTTTTAAAAAGGTTCAACAAAGCTTTTTCGATCATTTCAGGTGTTTCTCTTTCATTTTCCTGAAGACCATATACTCTTAAATTCTTGAGTGGAGCATGTTGTTTGTTAGAATCCACTATATCTTCCAAATCATCAATTTTTTTTGTATTACTTTTCACTTGATTTACAAGAGAACTTATAGATTGCTCCATTTTATTAAACTTTTCATCAAGCGTTTTACTGATCATCTCTGACTGTTGTTTACATATCTTTGTAATAAATGATTTAATTAATTGCATACAACAAAATAAACAGTATTTTACAATATTAATTTTGAAAAGCTGCCTGAATGTACAAAAGTTTGTTACTGCTTATTATTCACTAATTTATTAAATAATTAATTAGTTACAACAAATTTTTTATGAAGCTGCAGGGTATTCATTGTTCTGAAGTGCATCATTCAGCTCATATGCAGTCTTAATTATAGACGGCCATGCCGGACACATGCAGTATACAAGTATTTTTTACTTAAATTCTAATTTATTTATATCTACAAATAACATGATTTATTTTTAAAAAAATTCAGACGTGTATAACCATTTAACTAGGAAGAATAATCAAATACGTTTAAAAAGATACCTACACATAATTATGCAAGTTTTAAGAAATTGCCTCAATATTCCAGCTGCTACTTTTTTAATACGGTGCCTCAGCAAATAAGTAGTGAAACCGCACTGAATAGCTTTAAATCAAAATTAAAAAACCATCTACTCGAAAATGGACTTTATTCAGTTGAGGAATTTATTACTTTTTTCCCAACAAACTAATTAAATTCTTTACTAGACTTCTAGACTAACATCACAACAGGAATTTAATTGTATAATGTGAAATTATAACCTTATACTTTATATTATTGTCCTTACTTCATTAGATAATAATTTATACCTTATCCCACATATTGCAAATCTTATTTACAGTACATTTGATTACGTTTTTTTTTTGTTTTAAGGGTACAAAATGTTTGTAATTTACACATTTATGTAAACATGGTATATTGTTAAATACACTGGTCAACAGTGATTATGTGAATTTCACAATTTTTCTTATCTTCTTAGAGGTGCTGGTTCTGATGAAGTCAGAATTTCTCTATTAGACTCCATTTCTTTATAACAGACAAACCTTATTTTCCATAAATTACTACGCTGAGAACTCTGACCTTTAGACGAAAGCGACGTTTACACTGAACCTCGTAGAATTAAATGATTATGTTCGTGATCTCAGTTTGTGAAAAGTTGAGATATTAGCTTCAAGATTGAAAAAGTGGTAGGTACAAAAGTTAGTATTTTCCGTAAAAGACGATCTAAGCACAATCGCCTTGTCTACTGCAATAATATGGACTCTTTAGTAAACTGAAGGCCTTGGGACAACAACACAATCCTGAAGAATGGCGATAGATTCTTCAAAGCTGAGTTGAAAGCAGTCACAATGGAAATAAGGATCCATCGTATCCCTTGCTTATGCTGCTCACATAAATGATAATGTTAATAGTATTGGTGAGGAAGGCTGATACCTGACAAGTAGGCCGCAAACGAGCCGTTTTTACCAATCCGTGTAATTCTCTTGCTCCCTCGTCGAATCTTTCCGACTGTCTAATGAAGATCAGGATGTCACATTGCCCCAGGAAGTGTTAGGATGTTTCTTTATCACTCCTGTATCCTGGACATGTAGGATCTTCCTCAACACCTATCAATGATAGGTCTCTTAAGGCTGCAGTGACAAAACTCCGATTAAGAGATCCAGTCTTTCGACTTCGGCCCAGTAGCCGTTTGTGTAGCGCACCAGAGAGCCCGTTCTCTCTTTATCTACGACGGAAGCGTTGAGTTGGCAGGCCTAGCAGTACTTCCAGAGCAGCTGTTGGAGTCATCCTCATTGTGCTAGTGATCCCTAAGCATGCTAGTCTGTGGACTTTTACTAGCTTTCGAGACGTGGCCTAGTCACATAAAAGGATCATACAAAAAATATTAAACTCTTGCTGACCTGTATATAATATGAGAAATCCTTGCACATTTGTAAGGCTCTCAAAGTAATAGTTATTTTACTTGAACTAAAACTTGGATAAACAAAATTTTGTTGCTACCAATGTGAATCAGACAGAAGAGGCAAGAAAAACCATTACATCAAAAAGCACTAAACAAAGAGAGAGAGAGAGATGCATTCATTCCAGGTGAGAAGAACCTTAAGAGTAAGAACCTTGTACCAAAAGAGAAAATTTGTCTTCCACCTATACATATCAAGCTACTCTTCATGAATAGATTCGAAAATGCAGAAAAAGCAGAATTCGAGTAATTTCCCAGGATTTGGCTTAGGTATATGGATAATATATTTGCAGAGTTTGATAAAAATGTCACTGATGTTGACAACTTTGTTTCTAAATTAAATAGTCGTTTCGCGTCAGTTAATTTCACATATGAAATTGAAAACTCTGGACAACTGTCATTTTTAGATGTAATAATTATTAGAAATAACGAATTTGACATATCGAAAAGATACCAATACTTTAAGATATATCCTTAAGGACTCTCACCCTGCGCTCGGCACAAAATGGAGAGTTTCGATTTTCTAGTTCATCCCCTATTAAGCTTTCCCCTCAATGAGGAGAGGTTTCAAAAAGAAAAGGTATTGATTAAGGATATAGCTGCGAGTAACAGATATTCCGTAAGTTTAGATGATGAAATAATTAGGAAAAGTAAATTTAACGGGAACTCTAGAAATTCCTCGACCTTTCAAAATGAAAGAAAAATTTGTATCAAATCCATTCGATCCTCGATTCACTCGTGTAAAAATAGTATGAATAGTGACAGAGGGCCAATCCCAAATAATCTGTTATATTGGTTAGTGAGTGAGAGTTCACCAAACCGTGACACTAGTTTAGATATAGATAGGATACATTGTTATCATAAGGTTAGTTTTAATCATATCCAGAAGATGCCAACTTGGTTGGCGAAACGCGCGTCCAGTGTACTATATGATGTTTTGGTGTTCTGTGGAAAACCACGTCAGGATTCATATCAAAGGTTCCAACCCATTTCAGGATTGAATCGTTTACTATGTGTCATAATTAAAAAAGTACTGGTCTTCCTATTATTTCCATATATAAAGATATACTATGGTTTGTCCGATATTAAAAACTACTGACAAGTGCCCACATGCTCTATACAAACTACCAGCCTTTTCATCGTGACCCTAGTTGAAATGTTTGGTGCAAAATTTCATTACGCTTAAAAATTGCGATGTGTAAACTTAAATGTGGCGTCAGTTATATGTACGCCAACGCATTAACTTTCAAATACTTAGTCCGATTTGCAATTGGAAGTATATTAATGCACATTGTTTGGATTGTTTCTTGGATGATATGTCATATCGTGGGGTTGAAACTCGTATAGCTGCCTGGGAAATTGTGTAGGCGTCCAGTTTTATTAGACTTAGTACGCTTACGCTTTACTTCCTGCAATTGAGTTATAGATATTGTTTCAGTCCTCTGCGAAAACCCAGCTCATAATCGTCTTTCTATTCGTTATTATTAACGTGTATATGACATTCAAAATTTATATATACAAATATAATTTGACCGATAAAATGCTGCCTAGCAGCTATTTCATTTTTCAAGTTGAAAATAATCCTGTTTCACATGAGTAAACTTCGCAAATGCAAAAGGATTTGCAAGCGGTTTGTAGTTACTTATCCTTACACTGGCCAGTATTCATATCTTTGCTTTATATATTTTTGTGTTTCATATTTCCTTAAAATGTTGCATGTCACATGATATAAAGTATAACATACATTTAAATTGTTTGATGTTTCTAAATTTATTTGATTATCACACATGAAGTGAAGTAACAGTTCCAAGTTAACGGTTCATAGGAGACGTCATCTATAAATAATCTATTTAATAAGAATATATTCACAGTAGATTTTCTTTTAGTTAAATTAAATCAATGTATGTAATAGCGACATACGTTTTTTTTTAATATTATATGTCATTTTATGGTATCCACACAGGCAGGCGTCGTTGGTGAATTTGCAGCAAAAATATAAATTTGCGTTACCATCTACATGGATATCTTGTTTTTGTTCCATTTTTAATACGTTTTTTTTAAATCTCTCATTTCAGAATTTTTTATTTTATTTTCCTTACAATATGTGACATAGTGAGTGATAAATGTATCCCTCTACTGGTTAGAGCTACTACCAGTCATATATCACTGATGAGTTAATGATTGATAGCGACCTGCAGAGCAGGTACCAAGAGCTGCGACCTCTAACCCTGGTGGGCTAAACTATATTCTGAATAAAATTTACAGGAAACAGCTACTCAGCGGACAAAATCCCCGACTTGCGTTGAATTAAACCTGCAAGTCTTGTTTGGTAGCTAAGATCATTTGTCAATTTCTCGCTAGACATAGACCGATTTCGAACTTGTTATGTTCTCGTATGCCATAAGTAATGGAAGAGACAAATAATAATAGCAAACCAGACTAGCCTAACGGAGACTAAGCAAGACAGACATAGTGAGTGATAAGTGTATCCCTCTAGTGGTCAGTACTACTACCAGTCAGATATAACTGATGTCTTAGTGACTGATAGCGACCTGCAAAGCAGGTACCAAGAGCTGCGGCCTCTAACCCAGGTCTGTCTTGCTTAGTCTGCTTTAGGCTAGCCTAGTTTGCTATTATTATTTGTCTTTTCCATTACTTATGGCATACTGACGAGAACATAACATGTTCGAAACCGGCCTATGTCTAGTGAGGAATTGATAAATGATCTTAGCTACCAAACAAGACTTGCCGGTTTAATTCAACGAACGTCGGGGCTTTTGTCCGCTGAGTAGTTGATTCCTGTAAATCTTATTCAGCTTGCAATATCTGTTAATTTATTTTTATTTAATAGCAGAATGCGAGTTTACTTTCACCCCAAATGGCCAAAGAAATGCCTCTGAGTTTTTTATGCATTTTAAAAACGATATGCATCAAATAACTAGAATTTTCGAAATAAACAGTGATAAGTAGTTATTTACAGAAATTACAACCATACCCAACACCTTTTTTAAATGTACTGACCAAAACACCACCACCATGTCGTCAGCTACCTGCTATAATCTGATGAAGGGCGGGCCATTGCAGCGCATGACCTAAATATGAATAATTTATTGACTATGAGACGTGCACTCGGAGTCGCGTGCAGTCATCGTTACCCTATCTATAGATAAAACCACGACGGAGCGAACACGTTCACCACGCTCACCAATTCGCGACTAAGTATCCCCCTCCGCTACTAATTGCGCATACCAATAGCCGTGTTCGCACCTTCGTGGTTGTAGGGGTTAAGAAAAATTTACTCCGAGTGGTCAATTCACTATGGCTGTCTTTGTTATTCTTATATTTTTAGATAAAGAGAATATTGGCAAATCGCTAGAATTTTCATAAACACCTAATGTCTGTATAATAAATTGAGTGTGGAAAAAAGGGATATGACGTACAATGAGGCAACATCGATGCATAAGTCTCTTTCTGTCGCATGCATGACTGCTATTTTTATCCTTTATGCACACACCCAAAGCAGGCTTTCTAATTAAACTTTTTTCCAATAGTATGTATAGACTTGCTAGGGTAAGTATGTTTCTTTCAATGAAAAGTTGTTTGCAGCTTTCTATTTGCTTCATATTTAACATATTTCTAATACGCCTTTTTTGTAGCTTGATTATTCTTTCGGCATCACAATAGTTGCCATAGAAAAAAAAACCATATCTTAATCGTGATTGTATATATGCATAATATGCTATAAAAGCCGTTGAGATATTGATATTTTGTGCTATGATTTTAGACGCATAACAATACCGAGTCATGTTTTGTGAAATATGATCTATGTGTGGTCTCCAATTAAGTCTTGAAACAATTTTTTACGCCCAGGAAAGAAGTGCTGGTGGTTGCCGTTAGAGTATTGTTGCCATTAGTAAGTATTAGTTCATTTTTTGTTTTTTGATACATCAAATTGTTTTCTCTTTATTTAATTCGAGATTTAGTGACAATATTTTTCAAAGGTGCTTAGAACTGTTTTTGTCAGGTTTTTTTCCTTGTTTTCACTAAATATTTACGAAGTATCATCGGCATATTTTATGTTGTTAATATTGGTTACTAGGGGTAAATCATTGGTGTACAGTATATACAACAAAGGACCCTGTGGAACACCTCTTTGTATTTGTAGTGTGTCTGATTTCATCTGTCTCTATTACACGTTGCTTTCTGCTATTAAGATACCATACTATTAATTGTAAGGCAACTCCTAGATTGCCATACATTTAAATTTTTTTGCTTAAGACAATATGATCTACCGAATTAAAAACTTTTGATAAGCCAGGGTATTTTTTTATTTTGGTTCATAGAGTCTCTTATTTTACACAGAGCTTGATATATCGTTGATTTATTTTTTTTTAAAGCCGTTTTGAATATCAGATATTAATGGTTTCTTTCTAGAAAGGTGATTAGCCTATTGTAGAATATTATTTCGAATATTTTACTTATATTTGACAGCAGGGCAATAAGTTGATAGTTAATTATAATATTTTTTTCTTATAAATGGTTTTAATATGGAAGATTTTCAGATTGTCTGGAAATGTGCCAGAGCTTAGAGTTAAATTAATAATGTGAGAGAGAGGGTGTGATATTTCATCGGCTATTACTTTTAGCAATTTAACAGGTATCTCATCAGCTCCTACTGTTTTTTAAATTTTGAATTACGTTATACACTTCATTTGGATATGTAGGCTCTAAGAATAGGTATATTCACGTTAGTAGTACATATGTTTGCATATTATCATTATTGGAATTAAGTTTGAAACATTAACATTATTCAGGATATTCTTTTTATTATTATCTCCTATATTTATGTTTTTAAGAATTGAGTCTTTATTTTTTGTCTCTGTATTGGCTTTGACCAAGTTCCAAAACTGCTTTTCCTTTGTTTTTGGATGATTCAATATATGAAATATGAGCCTGATTTTCGCCTCACATTTTACTTTTTTTAGAATATGACAGTATTGTTTGTATGTATCTCTCGGTAGATACTTCACCATTTCTTTTTTGTATGTACATATTTTTTTTGGTTTTATACGAGATTTTTATGACCTGTGTAATCCAACTTTTTATGTTATAAGTTTGTTTTACTGTTTTTAGTGGAAAAAATAGATTTAGGATATATTTTAATTTACTAACAAATTTAGAGTATGCTGCATTTGAATCCTCAACGTAAAAAATATTATCCCAATATTGTTTTTGTAATTCAGTAAACTCAGCCTGGATAGAAACCCAGGTCGTCTTCGTGGTAGGCAAAACACTGTTGTTCATGTCATCAGAGCCTATTCAGTTAAAAATACACAATGAAATGGTGATTTAATTTTTTGTATCCAATTAGTTATCCAGAATTTATACATAATACTTATTGTTTTAGAATTTTCGCTGTTTGCTCAGAATTAATTAGAAATTACGTGAAAACAAATAAATATGTACCTGCAGAATTTTGTCTTTGTTTATCTACTAATTAGAATGAGGCGTTAGAATAAACAATTATCTCAGCATCCAGAGAATTTAAAATAGATAATACCTTATATTCTAACATATCATTCCAGTTGAACGAATTCCCCCTTTTGTTAAATAGCAATATTTTAAATCCGTGAATGTTTCAAAGTTTTTATGCTCTCATTATCTCTCCTTGAAAACCATTTTAATTATATAAACCCTGTTAAATTACATTAATCGAATTTCCCGAAGCGTTATGTTCTCTATAAAATAAACACATTCACCAATTAAACGTAATTACCAAAATACCTTATTTATTCTAAGCAATTGATCAACAATAATTACTTATATACGAGTATATTATATTCAGCTGTTTATTTGCACTTATAAATGTTTTTCAACTTATGTGCTATTGCTTGACTTAACTTTCAGTGTAAAAATGTCATAAGTCGACTTATCGTGTCTCTCCGTGACACATAGATTAAAAAATATATATAGGTTGTCCGTCCTTATGCAAATATTTGTAGCTCCAAATCTGTGGACTCGAAATTTTTAAATCGACACTAACGCGTATTTACGATACCGTCAATTTTGACATCGAAAATACGTACGAACAGTCTGTTATAACATATTTACAGTTTCCAAAGTCAGAAAATTCTAAACAGGCACTGCTCACAACGATATAAAAATTTTGGAGTCCAGATTTCTTTGCAACAAACTTTAACAGAATTCTTACTTAAGTACTTAAATAGGTGACTAACAGTATAACACGTTTTCTTCTAAATTAAAAATTGTAACGGGTCTCTCAGGGATCTGTCTTAGGTCCTCTTTATTTTGTTATATACGTTACGCTGAAAAAAATCTAAATGTCAGCAGTCACTAATGAAAGTTAGCGTTAACTGATTTGTTTGTTCCTAGTGTTCCTAAAATAGTGGTTGCTAGCACTCACTGCCAAATATTATTAGTGACTGCAAACATTTACTAGTTAATGTTTTAATATACTAGTGCAACTAGTATTGTCAGCTATCACTGGATTTCTTGCTTTCACCGTAACATATACAGGGTGGGGCATAAGCGCGTCCGACTTCGATATCTCGAGTTCTATGATAGCTAGAAACTTGATTCAAAAACACAAAGAAACTAGACAAAAAAGTCTATAACCGGAATTTGTCTTCGAATATTCAGGATCAGCCAAGACGATTCTACAGTGTCAAGTAACATTTTTTTAAATGAAATGCCATGTATACCGGAACATTTTTTTGAAACCTCTTTGTGGCCTCCTTTCACTCCTGTATTATTATTGACTTGTCAGTTAAAAATTATAAAGTACTATTCAATGAGCTCAGTGGTTTCTCATTGTTCATTTGATATTAAGTTGAAAATTCAAAAAGGATATTATACCTAACTTTTTATTCTGATTAGTTCTCATCTCTACAAACAGTGTACAGTGTACACAGGTGTACATGCAAAAGAAAAGAACTTCCAAAACGCAACGTAATATTAAAATATTTAGAAGAAAACAGTAGGTACCTATATTATTATTTATCCAGGAAACTTAACATGAATCCCAAAGAGTTGGATGTGTTATGGGAAAATTTATAAATTATTAGGCAAATTTAAAGGATTGGAGATATCCCTTTAACCTTTTTTTTCTATTATGCTCATTCCAAAAAAAAATTATTGATAAAAGTGTTCTTTTCTTATTGCAGACCTATCAATATGTTTTTAACATTTCTTCATCATTAACAAGAGCATCTATTAAAAAAATTACTTCTAAATTGGCCATAACTATTTCAATGAATGAAACTGTCAACAACGACGGTTCTAAATAGTTTTTTTGACCATTCTATTAAATTTTCAATGTCTTGCAGATATAATTGAATAACACCAGAATAGCAATTATTAGTTAATTTACAAGGGCATCAATTTTTCAAGAATGTTGGTTAACAATCAATATTCAAAATTACTAATGTACACCAAAATCCTAGACCTCCATATGTATTAGATATTTTTCTGTAACCAATAACTAATGACCACCAGAATAAGGCTAATTATATATTGCGCTCGAGTTATCTGATATTTCCGATTTTTTTTTTTTTGAAAATTACTACATTTTATGTAGAAGAATATCTTTAAAGATATTCGTTGGCCTGATTGTAAAACCACATAACTCCACCTCCTACCGAAAATGGGATTTTAATACCACCTAATTAAGAATCATCAAATCTGCAGGTCACCCAAACCTCCTACCTCCAAACAAATTTAAAATGTTTTTAAAACTGAATTTAAATTTGGGAAAACTCCATGCGGAACTGTATTCCTTAAAAATTCAGTATTGCATTCCTTTCAAAATAATCAATTTGTGTTATTAAGGCAGTAATGAATAATTCATTACAAATATATAAACCTCAAGCAGTTTGCTGATTTTTGTTAAATGGGTATATAGAGTGGTTAAAGCCAGATTGAAAGTACTGCAACTAAGCCATATTTATTTTTTAAAATGATTGCTTTGCATGTTTACCCGGAACAGTGCAAACGCGACATTTTAATTCAGTTAAAATGTCTAAACATATCTTTTCTCAGTTCTAGAGTTAATCGGAAAGGATTTTAACTTGCTTAAAACTCTTATAAACTGGATTATCGTCTTTAATCTTCAAAAGCTGTGTTTATCAATTACTACATCGGTTTTACCATATATTTAATTTGTTTATAGGTTCCTACCGGAAAATAACTCGTGTAATCTGTTATATAAATAGAACTTTTAAAGTATTAATTACAACACGGAAAGAAATCGAGCAATAAGTTTTTGTTAAAAGATTGTATTCAAATATAATACTATTTAAAGTAGTCTATTAAATTTTTACAACGTTCTTAGTACTAAATATTCCAAGGTAGGTAGGTACCAATATTGATGCCCGAAAAAACTTGACGTGCCACAAAATATTTATAAAAAAAATCATGTATCGCTGTTAGAATTATCAAAAGGAAAATCTACATTGGTGTACCACAAGGTAGGGTTTTGGGTCCATTATTGTTTAATCTTCATAGAGATGATTTGGACCACACTTATTCGCAATTTGTGGCGACTTAAAGATGACATTTCTATTATTGCAAGTGAAAAACAAATAACTAATTTCTCTAACAATTTAAATACAAGACTATATTCTATATATTAGTATTTTAATAACATAAAAAATTGCAATTAACTGGGATAAAACGGTCACCATCCTGTTAAAAAAAGAGTACTTCGAGTTAATAATTAAGCATACATGCAAATCAATTCAACAAGCGACATCCCATAAAGTATTAGGTACTTACGTACAAAGCAAAGTTTGACGTTGACACTGTGGGCGGCGCGACGCCAATTTTATCGTTGATTGTTTAACATTTTATTGGTATGTTTAACATGTTAAATTATGGACAATTTCATATAACATAATATATATAATCATATTCTTTATCTCTTATTTTAACAATTATGAATCTTTTTAAAAACAATTTTCACCCTGTGATCATTTGGCTAATAATGGCATATGGTGTTATAATATTTTGTGTTTAAAAGAAAATTATGTATTTTTCAATTTACAAAAACAATTATCTACATATTTTTATGTGTTTATGATATATGTTTTATATCTTACACGTTTTCCGACATCATTTTTTAATATCTCACAGAAATATGCCTTAAGGAAATATAAATTTAAATATAAAAATAATATATTCTGCCTGGGTGGGTAAATATAGCCATTAGAACTTGCCCCAAATTACGCTCTGATAACAACAGAGTAGCGCCCTAAAGTACACAATTTACTGTACGCTCTCTTGCATACACCGCGAGCCGGCGAAACTTTTACGTACGTACATACAAAATACAACGAAACAAATGAAATACAAAATTATGACAGAATAAAGTAATTGTACTATATTTTCAACCGTCCAAAAAATTAAATAAATATAATATTGTAAGTACATAGTCATTCCTCATATATTGACACCCCCTCTTGTAGGCTTTATTTATAGGAGTTATCGAAAAATGTTATAAACAGAAGTATTATGGATTTTTCTGAACTTTTATAATTTGCTATCAGAAAAACAAACAACTATAGGAAATGTAAAATCTCTGCGTACCCTCAATTTTTTTAAATGAAATACCCGATATATTATCCAAAATCTGAAAAGAATACTTTTCTGATTTCAAATATATATACTTTGCATATTTACAATAATCCTTAGTAGCCATGGATGGATATTAACAGTTGATAATTATTTATTTGACATTTCTAACAGTGAAATCATTATTAGAGACGTTGTTTTGTCAGAGTTGTTTGAAATTTTTTGGTTTCGGAACATTATTTATAAAACGCCGACGCCGACGCCTTAAATACGGCCACTCCCAACATCCCGCAGGGTTAGTGACTGTAGATACCATACCGGCCTGCCAGCCACTTGGCTGAATTTTGGCAGGCCGGTATGGTCCTCAGTTCCGAGAGCAGCGTATGCTTTCTTCCTCCGAGTACACCCATTATTAGGATGGCCATTTTGACCGAATAGCCTGGGTACAGCTCTTGGAACTCGTACCGGAGATCGCGATATTTGGTCCGTTTCTCCTCCCAGTTTCGTGATGTTTTACAAACCGCAAGAGGGGATCTGAGCTCCTGAGGATATTAGATGACATACTCAGTACTACTCTGCCATGCGTACACTCCAGGCTCAAGAATCCTTGGCCCCCCCCGTGGGAGTTACACACGAGGAACGCACGATCTAGGATTAATACTTCTGTGAATATTCATCATCTTGGGGGTATCTCTGTCTAACTAGTGTAGCTCATCCACAGTCCGCTTTACTACTCCGAAGGAGTAGAGCAGAACCGGCACGGCAAGCATGTTAGTTGCAGACACCTTGTTCTTCCCCAAAAGTTCGGAAGACCAAATCTTTCCGAGGCGGTGATTGTACTTGCCGTGGAGAGAATCCATTGTTTGTATTACATCCTGGATGTGCCTTTGTTGCACACCCTGATATGTATAGGTATCTCCGGCATCCAGATGTCTTAGGATGCTTCCGTCTGCGAGCTGCGCATCCTCAGAGAATTCTCCGCATCGTCCTCTCTTGAGGTGGACGACTGCACATTTGTTCAACTCGAACTCTATACCAATGGCCCGCGTGTATTCTTCGACCACCCTAAACGCGTTTTGTAGTTCGCGTCTCCGGAGGCATAAAGTTTAAGGTCATCCATATAAAATAGATGGGTGACCTTATGCCTCCGGTCGCTGGATGGTCCACATTGATATCCGCGGGTTTGGCGGAGCCCAATAGACAACAGTAGCAGTGAGATGCAGAAGAGGAGAGGACTCAGAGAGTCACCCTGGAAAACTCCTCTCCTAAATGCCACCTGCTCTGTCGTGACCCGCTGTGCACCTGATGTTATGGTGAAGCGAGTCTTCTAGAGCGGCAGCAGCTGCTCTATGCATCTCACTAGTAGTGCTGGTACTGCAAGACATTCGAGCAAGTGCAACAATAGCTCATGCGATGTTAAATCAAATGCCTTGCGGTAATCAATCCAGGTCATCGATAGATTCCGCTTGTATTGCACAGAATCCTGTGTAATACAGCGGTCTATCAGCAGGCTGTCCTTGCAACCTGCCATGTCCTTTTTGGCACCACGCTGTTCGCGTATCTGCTGGAAGACCGGATCAACAGACCTCAGTGTCCTAGCATACAAGATACGTGTGAATATCTAGCAGGAGTTGAAGCAAGTGATCGGCCTATAATTCTTCGGGTCGGAAAGATCCCCCTTTTTGGGGATAAGCACAGTACGTCCCTCGACGAACCAGTCCGGAATCTACTGCCCCTCGTTCAACCATGAGTTGAAAATTCGCACCAGACGGCGGTGGGTGGAAGGAAATTTCTTCCATCGCCAGTTGTTATTGCTGTCTGGGCCCGGGGCAACAAAGTTCTTGGTACCAACAAGCGCTTGTTGGACTTCTTCCGTACTGATTGCCGGGCGCACTTTTTCTGGCTCTTCAAGATGTCTGTGGCACAGAGCCTCGAAGTGTGCAATTGCTGGAGTATCGCTATTGAATGAACGCGTCGTTTCGTAGATTCCTTTTTAGAAGGTTTCGACATCTTCTGCAGTCGGCGGATTATCTACAACACGCTGTGGCTCTTGAAAGAGGTGGGAAGGATTCGTATGGAACAAATTGTTTTGCTCCATACTCCTCACCCGCCTCTTCAATGTGTTCTTTATTGCCATGAGCGCTTGGATCCTATCTAGACCTGTCTATTGTTTGATGGTAAGCATCACTGTTAGATTTAGAGTATGGTGTTGACGTCTTAATCCAGCTGCTATGCGCTGGATTTTGGGAGTAAATACTCTACCACTCGTCTTGTATTCCACCACACTCTGGATCCGAGAAGCGTTTTGTCTGGCCGACTGTATCTTGCCCTCGATTTTTTATACACGCCGTTTGGCTTTCTCGACCCCGTGATTGGTTGACCTCTCACGGGGGGACGAGTTGCTTCGCGGCGTTGTACACGACACAGTTGATTTGCCAGATGTATGCATCTTCTGGAAGTTCCTCATCAATGACCGGGTTCATTCTAGCCAGGTCTTGTGGCTTTTGGTTAGCCCTGGTGTTAAGGCTAACCCTCGTCCTTAAGTCTACATCGGTGAACTCTGCAGAATATTCCCCATCAGCTGCTAATTGCCGCGGTGAGACTACGGCTGGCAGTTCTTCCAGCTGACGGGGTGCTCTTACGTAACCAGTCCTGCGCAAGAAGGATACTTGATCTCTCAGGCGTTGCTGAGAGAAGGCGCGATGCTTTCGATGCATTTCGCACCAAAATGCATGCAATTGCGCCATGTATCCTCTTCGCTCAGGTTCGCTACTCTCACGGCGAGGTCAGCAAGTCATCCCGAAGTTCCTTCGTCTACTTAAAGCGTCCGAAGGATACATCGACGAGTCATTAAAAAATAAAAACGACGCGACGCGACATAGCGAATTAAATCTTGGGCACAATTGAAAATTCGGCAAATATTCCGTTTACTTCGAAGATCGAACATTTCGAAAACAGAGAGAATGTCGCTAGAAAAGAAGTTCACAAATTCTCCAAGAATGATATTTAATAATTGTATTAATATTACATTTAATATTGTTAATAAATAAAATAAAAATATCAAATTATTTCTGCATTTATAGGTAGAGTCGTAGAAAAAGCATAGGGTAAAACTCACACGCAATTCCCATTTCTCAATCGTATGAAAATTTTAGCACTCGCCAAAGCTCGTGCTGTAAAATTTTAAACTCGTTGGAAATGGGTACCATTTCGTGCTCGTTGTACAATATACTATTTTATGTTTGCAAAAGATACCAAAATGGCCACTTTTAGTTAGATACCACGTCTATTTATTTTAAATTATTTTTAGATTTACCGAACTGCCCATAAGTCTTAAAATGCTTAGAAAAGTGTAAGTACGGTTCTTACCTGAACAGTAGACCCATTTGCTCGATAATCCTTTAAAAACAGAATTTTATGCAGCTGTTTACTGGAAGCAATAAGTCACTTTACTGTATCTATGAATACGCTATATACGAGTTTTTAAAGGAAATCTTCCATCAACGACAATGTGGAATTCATGAGGGAAGGTGAAAATTTACAAAATATTTAAAAAACTACTCTGTACTGTGGACATTTTCAGATTTGTTTTTAGATGTGACATCTTTTGGGTGTCAAAGCATTTAAAGAAAACCTGACTGCTCCTTTATCTACGGGTGAATTTTTTAACCCACCCAATTCTATTTGAAGCTATTTAATACCAACTAGCTGTTCGTGGAATTCTATTTATATGTATTTTAATCTTGGTCATTTCATATTTATCCTTCAAAATATAGAGCTCGATTAAAATTCCCGGGGATAATCATGTTTTGTTATATGTATATAATAACTCAATCACAAATACGGTATATATACACATTTGATGCGAATAATAATTGGATTTCATTTAATTTCCAATATATTTTCGCAATTTCTGTTTCATCTATAACGTTGAAGGAATACACTATTTGACTTATTTTTAAATTGTCTTTAAATGTTCATATCGTAGTATTAGTCCACAGGACTTTTTATTTCGCTTAAATGAAATCGCTTTATAGGATAAAATTTCAAATATATAAACTGGCGCGAAAACACGAACCGCCATGTCACTATCTACTGTGACGTCATTCTTACAGTAAACAAACAAGCGCAAGTAACGCTAGGTATCGTTTTTTTTATTTATCATATAAAGTAATGAGTTCTCATCGTTATACGTGGTGTTTGGTGCCGAACTGCAAGTGTAAATACATTACAAAAGATGTTTATAAAACTGCCAGATGATATTAAAATGAGAAAGACTTGGCTACAACTTGCCAGGAGAGACCCAAAATTATTATCGAGTAAAAGGATACTGTATTTTTGTGAGGATCACTTTGATGTAAGTATTATTTTGTCATACTTTCAGTAGCTTTGAACTTTACAACAAATGTAAACAAGTGAAGTCTTTCACATATCTGTCATATTTGTAATTTAGAAGTTATGTTACGATTGTCTAATAAATAATGTTCTAATTACCTACAGCAAGCTTTAAAATTTGAAGTACACAAATATTATATACTAACACAGATGTTTTAATGTTCCTAAATTCGTACTGTCTGCTTTTAAAAAACCTCCCTCCATGATTAATTATTATAAACTTGAAAAAAACAAACACGAAATAAGTTCAAATATTCACAAAGCAGTCACGATAACAAAACCGTAGGTTATACTTACTACAAGAGTGACGTCACATTTAAAGCCATCATGGCGGGTAGCGTTTTGTGATGTCGTTCACAGAAGAAGAAGAATTACAATTTTAAAATTGAAATAATAAGTCAACTTCGTGTTTTTGTTAATACAAACCGATAATTTCTGATCTCTTATTCGATAAATTATCGTATTCACATAATTTAAGAATTTATTTTTCTTCGTGTCAAACACCCTTTTAGGAATCGATTTCAAGCATTTCTATAATCTGTTCTTAATTTTATTCAAACCTGTAAAAGTCACATTAGTATAACTTTTATAATAGGGCCATGTTTTGAGCTCGAAAAGAGGGTTATGTTTTAATATCTAAAAAAAATAAATTTAATACATGCTTTTTCATTTAGAAAAGTGGGGTTTTCCACACAGCAACACTTTTCTACATAGGAACATATTTGAACAGAGGATAGAAATTTATTTATTGAATATACAAATTAGAAAATGTTATACCACATGACTGCACATTAACAGATGCCAGTAACTGCAAATCAGTGTGATAATTAAGTCAGAACCTCGCCTAATGCTGATGTTGATTGGAGTGCACAGGATATTGTTCAGGAAGGCGCTTACTTGCTTCCTGATTGAAAGTCCTTCTGGAAGTGTTTACTTTATTGCTAATGCTGTTCATACATCGCTCGGCAACGTGGTCGATCGCCATTCTCCATACCTTTTCAGCATCTGGATGTCAGCTCCACCCTCAGCAAGTAAGATAGCAGATATTCTTAGTAAACAATGTCCCGTGTAACTGCTGGAATTTGGCAGGTGTAAATACGCAATTTCTCAGTTCCTACTGGTTGCACCGAGTATTTACCGTTCTTCTAGAATAAGAACAACCTTTGATGATCGACATATTTTGGTCATAAACTGAAATATTTCGTTATAATTCAATTCTATTAATGCCTGCCACATCTGAAGTAACAGTAAATATACATACTGTTACGTGTTTGCTATCCACACAAACACCTCTACTCGTAGATTCGTTGATTGAAAGTCCAGGTAACACTTACTACTTTATTTACTAATTAAGAATTAACAACAATAGATTAATTACTGTCTTAACTATAATCACACTTGAACACTTATACGTCTCTTTCTTATTTCTTCTTTACTCGTTCACGTTCAACTTAAGACTGAGTCTCGGCTCACCGTGCGTCTTATTTATATATCCATTCACACGGTCTAGAGCATTCCAGAATATTCCCGGCCGTTCGCGTACAATTCCAGTCCCATCTAACCAGTCTACACAGTCCAGTGGCGTAACAATACGTTTCTTTTTTGTCTTCGTATCATGCAATGTTACAACCAATATGGATTCGATGTCTTCAGTGTCATAAACAATCAACGTGCGTAGCTCCTCGCGTGTTACGCACCATTATGACCAAATATCAATGCAATTAAAAAAAAGGGTATCATCAGGAGCGTCTGTCAAGAATCTCGTAACGTTATCCATTGTTAAGATCCTCGATTTTTTTGCCTCATATCCATCTTGTTGACGTTACAAGAATACGTACAACTTTCCATATTTTGAAATGTCCACATACAATAAATTGTCCACAATGTTGAAGCTTTTAGAGTCTTAGCTTGTAACAATATATAAAGAATAGGTATTGAAAACTAATATAATTAACTGGAAGGCTAACATTTTCGAAGAAGTAAACTAGTATATTTTTTCAACTCCCTGCGCTTTCTTCTTGGTTCTTCAATGACACAACAACCCGTAATATTTCTAGTACTATTTCCATAGCGGATCAAATTTTATTAATTAGTAGAAAAATAATAGATATATTTATTCATATTTTTATTAAGAAATTTAAAAAATGTCTACTTTTATATTCAAATAATATCTGATAGTTTTTTGGGGATTTCCGTCAGATATAACTAATTTTATTTTTATTTTTTTCTAACGCTTCGGTTTATTACACCATCATTAGAGAAATTATTAATTATTAGGTGTTTGTTTTAAATTTTGTTACATGTTTGGTGTTATTGGATTGTCTGTATATTTATATTCAAAAAAGTTTATTACTGTCTTGCGTAGTAGTTTGTTTTTAATCGTTAAAATAAAATATATCTACAACATTTTATTTTACATCCAAATATGTAAATTGTATTTTTTTTTACATTTGATATGCAAACCTTGATTTTAAACCTTAATTATTGCAAATGAGGCTTAACTGATTATTAAAAGTTGTAGAAAAATACGCAACTATCCATTTTCGTCCGGCAAAACCACGTCCTTAAATTAACTCATTAAACACTTAAAATCTGTTCTTGTTTATGACATTTATTACGGTTTTCCCTTTTGTGACCTTTTCTGTGAACATCACCCTCTTAAAATTCTATTTAATTGGCCCTTCAGAACAGCCCTATAAGTTGTGGCAAATCGACTTTGCACATAGAGCTTAGTTTTGTAAAGAAATGGCGTTTTACACAACCATGATTTCTATAACTGAAATATATATATCATCGACTACTGTACATTCTGCAACGAATTTGTGTATAAGAATCGTGATGAAACCCTCATATTTTATTGCTTAGAAAAATTCTCTAGTCTAGTATTTGTTACATTCCTAATTATTAATCTTAAATTGCAACTATCTCTATCTTATGGTTGTTCTCAAACACATGTTAGACAACACTAGACTAGATCTTTGTTCTACTATATTTGAGACGAGCTATATGCTCCATGAATCTAGTTTGAATTGATCTTCTAGTTTGTCCAACATATTTTTGATTACAGGTCCTTACAGCTAATTTCGAAAATCAGCGCTTGATATTTTATTGGGGGCATCTTTAATATATTATTTACAAGACCGATTTAATCAGTATAGAAGACTTAATATAAAATTAACTTAAAGAAAAGATCTACCATAAATAGTTCCTGGAAGGTTTCTAAATCCTGAAGTGGGTTGAAACCTGCAAACGTCGTTCAGTTTTCCAAATTTTGTTCAAGTTAAAATTCCAAATTCTTCACACATTTCAGATAAAGATACAATGTTTGCAAAGCAGAAATGGCTGGATTTAGAAATTAAGTATCTGTACAGTATATAAAGTACGCTTGAATTACAAGCATATGGACTTCACAAAAAGCTTACCTATAAGTTAAACAATTAGAACATGAACAATGGTGTGACTTTAGAGGAACATGCTTTTGTCACTTTACGCAAAATTTTTAAGAAAATGTCGTCACAAAATAAAAAATTCAAAAAATGAATGAGTAGTACCTCAAAAGAAAGTATTCCTCAAAAATTTCTCACATTCGTTTAATAAAGAAGAAATTGATCACCATAAGATGGGATTAAATTTTGTTTTGCCTGCTTCTGAGAGCATTTTAGATCAGATTGTTACAAGTGGTGAAAGTTCAATTCAATACCTCCCTGATTCCTCTAAAGCATTTATCAGAGAAGCTTGCAGAAATCAAATCTCGACAAATATTGTCACTAACGTAAATAGAAAGTCAAAATCCACAAAGGATAGAAAAATTATCAAACGGTTGCGTAAAAAGATTGTTTTTACTTAAAAGCTGATAATCTTTCTAGAAATCCGTTACCAAAAATGATTACTGAAGTAAGAAATGTACTTAAATCCTGCAACAACCTTATTACTCCAGCTTTAAATAGGAGGTTACATGTATCTAACCCAAGTTTACTTATATTGTACTGCTTGCCCAAGATACACAAACCAGGAAAGTTGGTGCATCATATTGCTTCAGCAATTGGATCGCCAACTTACCTCCTATCAAAATGTTAACAGAGGAGTTTGAATTTTTACCTATTGCACCACCTAGTTTCTCTGTGATTAATTCCAATGATTTCATTTATAAGGCGAAAAATATCCAGTTGCAAGAAGGTGATATTTTGATCTCCTTTGGCCTTTGACGTTTGTGCATTGTTTCCAAGCGTTCCGATACCACACACTTTGGACTATTTTAAGGATCTACTCGAATCAAACAATCTTAGTGAAAATGTAGTAAAAGAATATCCTCAACTCACTAAACTTTGAATGAAACAATATTGCTTTCGATTCAATGCTAATTTCTTCGTCCAACATGAAGGAACAGCAATTGGTAACTCTTTGTCACAATTCATTGCCAGTCTCTTCATGAACAAATTCGAAACAAAAGCAAAAGAAGAATTTGAGTATTTCCCCCAGTAACAAAAGTCACTGATATTGACAACTTTGTTACTAAATTAAACAGTCGTTTCGCGTCGGCTGATTTCACATATGAAATTGAAAACTCTGCACAACTACCATTTTTAGATGTATTAGTAATTAGAAATAGTGAAAATAAGTTAAATGATAAAATAATTAGAAAACGAAAATTTAAAGAGATCTCGAAATTCCTCGATCTTTCAGAATGAAAGAGAAAATCCGAAAGTATCGATTTCATTCGATCTTCGATTCACCCGTGGTTTTCTTAAGATTTTTAAAGATATAGGTATGACAGTGGTTCATTCATTGGGAAATAAGCTACAACAACTTTTAGGCAATCCAAAAGATCAAAATTGAAACAAATGAAAAGTCGGGGATTTACGAAATTAGCTGTAAGAACTGTAATCAAAAGTATGCGGGACAAACTAGACGATCAATACAAAGTAGATTCAAGGAGCATATGGCTCATCTCAATGGTAGAATAGATAAATCTTGTGTTGCCCAACATGCGTTTAAGAACAACCATAAAATAGATATTAGCAATTTAAGATTAATTAGGAATGTAACAAATACTAGACAGATGGATGCATTTGAAAGTTTGCAAATCACAAAGTGTAAAAATAGTATGGATAGTGACAGAGGGCCAATCCCAAATAGCCCGCTCTATTGGATAGTGGGTCACAGTTCACCGAACAGTGAAAATAGTTTAGGTATAAATAAGATAGTTTGTTACCATAAGTTTAGTTTTAGTCATCTCCAGATGATGCCAACTTAGTTGGCGAAACGCGCGTCGAGTGTAGTACATAATGTTATGATGTGCTCAGGTGAAAGTAATAAGTACCCTGAGGTACAATAAGGCGATTATTGGAGAAGTGTTGTTTAAAAATAAAAAGGAATATAAAGGGCACATTATTGATGTTCCATAATCAAAATAGTAACAGAAATCTTTTGTTTTCTGCATTGAGGAATTTAAAGATATATAATGTTTTAGGTAAATATCAAGTTTCTGGGCACTTTGAAGAGCTTATAAAACGTTCCTTTTTGTTTGTTTTATGTGGCTTTCTCTGTGCACATCTAATCCGTTTATAAGTATTTGTTCATGGTACAGTAGCTACCAAAAGCGAAATCATCTAACCGAGCACCAGTCACTATTTTAGCAAATATACACACATAAATGATATCTCATATATCTATTTTATATCCGCAGTTTGTGAAAATTCTTTCTGAAATTTGTTTGTCACAACATATTACATGCTTATACGAGCAGAATAATAAATGCAAGAATTCCGAAACTGAGGACCGTTTCATCTTTTAAATTGAAATGACAAAGAGATCACCTTTGTTAAATCAACTTCTTTCTGTAACTGAAACACAAAAGGCCTAATATTATAAGAAAAAAACAAAAGAAAGGTTAACTACATTCCACAAACAATTATGTTGCCACCGGTTTCTAAAATATTTTGTATACAAGTTGCATGTTGAAATTAAATTGCCAATATTCAAAATAAAGTTGTTTTTACTACCAGGAAAGTAGTTGTTTACATATATGTATTATATTCCAGATGTTCCTAAAGTATGTTGAAATGTCGGAAATATTCCGGTAAATTAGTTTTACATTGTCACTGCGATATACTTAAAAAAATGTCCTTTGTAGGGAAGCATATGTTATCAATTTTATCATAACACCTATTAGAAGTTAATGAATATTAACAAGTCGGTATAAAACAATTTAAAGTTTAAAATTTAAAGTTTTGTGTTTTCCTTTTTTTTTAAGGTTAGTATATTGTGGAACTTTTTCGAATTTATGAAAATACTCTCAACTACTTTCGCTTTGGTATATTTGCATTAATTACTTCATTTACTTACACAAATTTATTTTTCATTTCTTGGACATAGTTGTAAGTTATTGATCTCTACCACTATTTTCATTTCATGGTGACTACTCTGAAGAACTCTATAAAACACATAACAGAAAAAACTGGCAATTACGCTGTTTCAGTAAAAGAAAGGATAGTGACAATATGAAGACAATCATACGGACCTGTTCATTAATCACAATAATTTTGCAAGAATATCAATAACCACTCTAATTTAAAAAGATCCGAAATGAATAATACATTGTGTATCTATCTATGATATATTTTTTTTTCAAATATGCGGAAATAATAACTGGCATTTTGCTGTTATTATATTTTCATTTTATTCCCTCTCTAAAAAAGATGATAAAATAATCGGTTTTATTTTTTTTAAAGCATCCCCGTCGCGATGGTAACACACTGCCTTATGAATATCCTATTAAATTTTAATGTCCGAATTTTATACTAAAAATAACATTAAGTAAGTAATTAGAAACCTTAGCCAGCTCATTTTGTGAACCTATTACAGAAATTATATTCTGCGCCCGTCATACAATACGTCATACGTTATGTTAAGCAATACGGCCATTTATCTTTAGCCTTTTTCTTGGGTTTTTAGCGCATTGTTTGACTAATAGGCACGATCATTTTGGATCAATCTTTCTTGTTCGGGTCCAGGAGATATATCATGTTTACAATTTTATTAGAGATAAAAGAATTATACTTCAAGTACAGTACCGAATTTTTCGGCTACTCAATGCATAGTTTGTACCTCAAGCTCTTGCTCCATATACTGGCAACGAAAGAGGCCAGTTCAAAGCGCGAAAATTTGTTTCGTCCCAAACTCAAATTAATCATCTCAAAGCGTTTCGAGACTGTCTGTCACGATCTCCTGGTGGAGAAATTAAAAAATTACTACGGAGTAAATGGGATTCTACTGGATTTTATTAAATCTTACTTACGTAATAAATCTCAGCTAGTCTTAACCAATGGTGACTTATCAGATTGCTTATCTGTAAAACACGGTGTGGCTCTAGGCTCTGTCTTAGGGCCACTTTTATTCATAATTGATCTCAATAATATATTTAATATTTTCTTATCTGGACACTGCATATGCCTTGCTGATGACTCCTCCCTTTTGGAATCTCGCGAAGATATTGTTAAATTAAATTATTTGGTCTCATCGGCCGAAGTAAAAAGTTAAACAGTGGTTCACTCCGAATCACCTTAAAATGAATCGATATAAAACTCAAAAAATAGTTTTTTTCGTCTAAATTTCATTAATGGAAATAATGTAAACCTCCTAGGAATTGTACTTGACGATGGCTTATCTATTACATCTTTATTTCTCTTTCAGATACAAATTTCATCTGCTTACGTTTAAATTGACAAATAAACGGGCAATCCAATGCCATTAAAATTGTAAGAAGGCGAGTTGTGATAGTCGAGATATTCGTGGCAGAACTATTTTTTAATTTATTTTCGACATCGTCTCGTGTAATCGCTCGTAAAATCGTTAAAAATCGTCGAATCCATAAAAGGAATGCTCTCAATACAGAAAAAACTACGAGAATGGCATAAATCACAGTATCGTATCTCCTACGGTTTTTTTTTTTTGAGAATATTCAAATTTGATGAATGCATTTCCTCCGAGGATCTTCCATTTTGTGGTCGGATAACTGTTTATTGAGACAAGATAGAGAGCTGCTATTTACGCCAATCGTTTAGTCTCGTTTTTCTGTATCTCTCTGCTTTTTTGAGCATTTTCGGAGAGCACAAGATTTTTCCAAAAAATCGACGTGCGTAAGGAACATTTTTTCGAAATATTATTTTCTCTAAAAAAAATCTGAAAAAAAATCACATCAATGCAGAATGGCGATATGAATCGAATGACTTAAACCGCATCTACCTATCTTGTTCCAGACTCGAGTTTTCAGCTCGAAACGTTTCGTACTTTTCGGTAGTGCACGGTCGCACGAAAAAAAATTATATCTTTATTTCTATTTCAGCTACAAAGGTCATTTTTTTCACAGTTAAATCGACAAATAAACGGGCTATCCAACGCTATAGAGATTGTACGGAAGCGAATTGAGATATTCGCGAAAGAACTGATTTTTGTTTTTATTTTGGACATCATCTCGTTTATTGTTTACAGTTATTTTTTTGTGGCAACCTATAATGTTTCTTCTCACCTTCATTGGGTATTAAGCCACTGTCCTATAAGTTATTTTTAAAAAATTGTTAAAAAAAACTGTCATGTTTGATACCGCTGCAAAAGACAATATTTTATCAAAGAAATTTTGCTCTAGTTTTGAGCACAGAATCAGAGAGTATTCCGAAACATCAACAGAACTCTTAATCACCCTAAAACATTTGACACTTAAGTTTCTTTTTTCAGATTAATATATTTTTTAGGTGTGATAGAAAAAAGCATTTTTTTCAAAAACCAACCTGCCTGGTCCTTTTGACGCAGAGGTTTATTTATCAATTTTCTTTTAAATAATTTATAGGACAGTGGCTTAGTACCCAAAGAAGGTCGCTCATAAAATAGTTAAAAATCGTCTAATCTATAAGATAAATCCTTTTTTTTATAGAACAAAGTACAAAAAAGTCAAATGATACAAACAGCACTATTGTGTTTACTACGGTTATTAAATTTTTTTTATTGCCGGTCACCTATTTTGGAAAGGATGCGTAAAATAAGTACAGAGTTGTTAAATACTCTGTAAAAATAGATTTTTCTGACATTTCCAGATATTTCACGAACCAAGGTTGACATAACTTCAAATTGTTATGACATACTGATTGAGAACTGAAATATGCAAGTTCTAATTTAACCGACATTATACATACATTTTACTGTTTCAAAGGTACCAATGGTGTCAACTCCAAAGAGAAGCCATCCTGTGTATATTCATCTTATGTCAGCAATGACACTAATACAGAAAAACATTTTATCAATCAACTGTCTTATTCTAATCGTTCAATGCTGAGATGAGACAAATGAAGCAAAATAAGGAAAATATATTTCACATTGAATGACATCTAATAATCAGATTTGTAGCGACTTTTTGAAAATCCATTAAACTTTAGGAAATATTAGGAATTAAACCGTGCGGTTCGCTTAAAGAATGCGATTTAATTAGTTTAGTACAGAGATATTCCTGAATCATTGAACTAAATATATTATACGAGGGGTCGTTTTTATATATTCGACTTGGGCATGGTATGAAACAAAAGACAAGAGGAGCAACAAAAATTTAGTTTTTCAATATAGTTCCCTCGCAGGTATTACACCGTTTCAATAAAAAAATTTCCCACAACCCGCTAAGAAAGTACACATAACAATTCGAGAGAGTAGATGCGAAAACAAATGCTAACACACACAGCGTAGCAGAAGGTCGCAAATTTAATTTTGTTTTTTAATAATATTCATTTAAATAGCTTATTACAAGTTACTTTGTAACAAAAGAACATTATTTTCATTAATACTCTGAAGAATAACAATACTGTTATCATAAATAATTAAGACATTATTAATAATTGTAGCAAATATTAGTAACATTAAAATTCTCGCAGAAACGGCCGCGGCGTGTCGACGACGAGCGTAACATATGCCGATGTAGTCTGTACCAGACAAAACGCAGAGGCACTGGAAAATTACACGTTATTGGCTGCTGCGTTATTTTATTTTAAATATGTCTGGTACTACACCAGCAGTAGTTCAAGTAGCTGAAAATTCTTGGTTACAATTATTACCTGAAATATCTTGAACAAGATACCAAAAATTCTGAAAAATTTTCATGAAAATGGAGAAAAGAGAAGAGGATATGTTCTTCATTTTCTGAAAACGCATTAATGGCATATGTAGGCGAGTTATCTGAGAAAATTAAACCAAATAGCTTATGGACCCACTATTCTATGCTGCGAAGTACCCTTAGTATTTACCAATATGAAGATATCACCAAATATTTTAAATTGAAGTCATTGCTAAAGCGTAAGTCTGATGACTATATCCCAAAAAAGTCAAAAACTTTGACCACTGAACAAATTAAGAAAGTTCTTCGTGGAGCTCCTGACGCTCAATTTTTATTTTACAAAGTGGCTTTAATTATTGGTATTTCGGGAGCATATCGAAAGCAAGAGTTACCACAACTTAAAATAGAAAACCTAGGATCTGCAAATCTTATTAAAATACCCGACACCAAAACAAAACAACCAAGAGCATTTACGTTAAGTGGGGAATTCCATGAAAAGTTTAAAAAATACTCTAATCTTAGACGAACTGATATACAAGAATCCCGTTTGTGTTAAGTGCAGGAAGTAAGGGGTAAGCGTCAACTAGTTTGGAAATGCACCAAAAATAATAGCGAACTAATACACGGGCCATTTCTTTCGAAGATCTACGGCTACAATTATTGTGGATGCAGGTGACATGGAGGGTGGAAATCAACCGCTGTAACTGAGACCTATATCAATGAATCTATGACGAATAACATGGAAATTTCAAACAAAATTTTGGAGGCGATAAATATACCATCAACTTCCAACACTCCAGCAACAGAACCATGTATTCCAAACGAAGAAGAGACTGTACAATTGATTCAAATTATAATAAAAACAATGTCCTGATAGACCCCAGGACGAGAAGCGTGTGTCCTTGTTTTTTCCCTCGCCTGTTTTCAAATATATATTTTTTCTTTTCTCTTTCTTTTTGTATAGGTTAGACGTAGGTAAAACTCTATATCACCATGTTGTGTCTGGCTGTATGGCTAATGGCCTAATGCCAAAAAAAAAAGAGAAAAAAAGCAATCATTATCCCACACTGTAAACACACATGCATATAATTTTTTTATAATTGCAACTACAATACAACAGCTATAAATGTTTTTACTGGAGAAAAATCTAAATAAACTGTTTCACTGTGTTATATTAATAATTTTCCTGTTTCCTAGTAAGAATCGTCCTAAGTTTATATTTTTGTAAAACTTTAATAAATAGTTAAAAAAAAATGTTTAGTCATGGGTTGTGGGAAAAATATTGTACACAACTTGCTGAAAAGGGCACTAACATATTCCTGTAATTTACGCACTCGGCTGGCGTGAAACATCACACTCGTATGTTATATGCTACTTTCCATGCTCGTTATGTAATATACTATAATAAACTCTATTGTTGTAAACTTCAAAAGAAAAATTAATAATTTATACTTTGACAGATCATCTTTCACAGTCAATATGTACTAACACGGAATTTATAGATAACAGTGTAAAGAAACTGATACAGTGTAGAAATCTCTGCAAAGAATTGATGTTCTTTTGAATTGATGTTCTTTTGAATCTTTATTATGCAAATTTCCATTGTCATTTGAAATATGGCGTATCTAATTGGGGTAACAGCATACACGTTAATCGAGTGGTCATTTTGCAAGAACATGCTAATCGAATTATAGCCGGACTAGGTTTCCGTGACAGCTGCCGTATTGCTTTAAAAAACCTTATAATTTTGACACTACCTAGCTTAAACATACTGGAAGTTTGTATATTTGTATACAAGAATCAGCATACATTTCTTGCCAACCGAATTAATCATAACCACAATACCAGATCTATGGGGCAACTACAGCAAAAATTACATCGAACAGTTCTAGAAAAGTCTTCGTTACCATGGTGGCTGTAATTTTTTTTAAATCCCTTTTTTGCTGATATTAAACACTCCATAAATGCATATGTTTTTAAATTTAAATTGAAAAAATACCAGTGGACAAAAATTGTTATGCTATCGACGACATTTTTAATCGAATGTTTTTACATTACAAATTGTATCTATATTCTTCTGGCCTGTTTTTGTATTACACTTTGTTTTTTCCTCTCAATTTTTTTATTACCTTTTTTTGTATCGATTTTGACCTGTATAAAATAATTTTTCTTATACATTATGATGAAATATTTTTTATGTTTTTCTTGGCCGCATTTATATTGCAGTTTTTCCTACTTTTATTACGTTTTCTGCAACATTTTTTGACTTGTGTAAAACGATATCTCTTGTATACACCAATAAGTATATTATTATTATATTATTATGTTATTATTAGAACATGGTACTCGATTTTATTTATTTTGAGAAATTACCAATGCACGACTGACAGTTAATGAAATTAATAATGTTGCAATTGTTCTGTGAATCGAAATACAAGTTTCTAAGGTATGTGATTATAAAAAAAGAACTTAATTGTTTCAAAATTTAAAACTGCCCAGTCCGAGAATATAAAAATGATCCCTCGTATACTATTTATGATCCAACGAGTTTCCATCGGTCTGTTCCTCACCTCTTTACTATTTACTACTTTGCACTTCGGTTATTTTTTTCACAATGTTTGGTTTTTTAAATAAATATGCTATAGAGCCAACATTTTTACGTCCCGCCATTCCAGCACATATCGAATCCGGTGAGAGCTGCAGTTTTGTGAGAAAATGCTAGCTAGTATTTATTTCGTGTGTTATGTGCGGATGTTGAAACTCCAGCTTCTAAAATAAAACAAAGCTTTAAAATTTATGTATCTGCCCTAATAATACCAATTTTGAGTCCCAAAATTTTACAGTATAGTGACGATTTAAGTATAAACGACTTTAGTCTAATCCTTCGTCCCTAATGTTGTTCACAAATGGTACCTACTATTTAGCGTGGTGTGTAGGCGGGCCAACTCTGTTCTAATTTGGTTGGCTTTGCGCTCTCTTCACAACGTAGGCGTTATTCTTCGGACTTACATATTTCACATGGACTCGGGCTTTTTATAACAAAATTACTTTTAATATGCAATCTGTTGCTCTAGAGCCGCTCATTATGTCACAAACGCTTTCTGGGACCGATTAGGACATTTATACAGCATGCGACACGTAGATAAATATATGACTGCTAGCTGTCTCTTGCAATAAAACTTATTAACTTTTTGACTGCAAAATTTCTATACAGTGTCTAACGAAGATATGGAATAAATTCATTTTCTCCATTAATATACGATTAACAACAAAAATCTCGGACACGTCGATTTTTAATTTCAATACAGAACATTTTAAAATGACGTCATTACAGTCCTCAATTCTCTATACAACTATACGCTAATAAAATATTAAGGTAGTCATACAGATAAATGGTTAATGCGAAGCGCATTAAAATACATATAAAATGTATATTCAAAGTAAATAACTGTGTTCCGACCCAAATAAACGGTACGCTCCTATATAAAGAAGAATATCATTATTTCAAAAGAAGAGTGCTATTTACTTGAGATTATTCTTAAACAGAAAATTACGTAGTATTAACTCAAAATTATTTCACGTTTTAAAATGAATACAAACATATATTTCCTTTAAAATTATGATGATTAATTCGCTCTACAGAAATTAAATGTATAAAGACTATCTCTTATTTAAAACAATATATTAAATTGTATTTAAACTGAAAAATAACTAAAATGAAATTCAACATTTTAGTGGGGACGAATTATAGAAATTATACCGAAATCGAAATTGGTTGAATCATGTTGCATAATTTCTGGCTATTTTATTAATTTTGAACATTTTGTGGATTTTACCTAGTTTAAGGATTTTGACCAGATCGTGAATTTTTTTATGGATTTTGGTTGTTTTGAGGATTTTCATTGGTTTATGGAGTTTTGTCGTTTTATGGATTTTGAACATTTTATGGATTTTAATCAAGTTGTGAAATTTTTTAAAATTATTTCTTATTCAGCTGATACTGTTACGTCTACAGATGTTCAAAAAATAAATTCACGAATACTTAATAAAAAAAGATACACAACCGACTCCAGAAAGCATTGCAGTGCGAGCAATATAAGATTTTCGTACGAACCGAGACTTATGCTGTCTAATGAGAGAACGGTGATATCTCAACTCGTTTAGCCTACAGAACGTCCCGAAAACGGCTTCGGGACATTAGATTTTTTATAAATATTACGTTAAATTAGAAACGAGACTCTTCCGATAAATTCTGACTCCATAATCGCTGCCTGCGGCCCAAGATACGTATACAATATTCGAAAGTAGACGTTTGTTAACTTGGTCTTTTATGTGATCCCATCAAAAAGTTACCGGGGGTCAAATCAGGTGGTGGGGCCGGCCACACTACGTCCGATTCATCTATTTGGAAAAACATTACGTAGATAATTTCTGACCTCTACTCCGAAATGAGGAGCTACCCCATCTTGTTGAAACCAACTATCATCATTGTCGTCAGGATTAAGTTTCTTGTGCAGCAACAATAATTTACCTGTATAAAAAAAGATCCTATTATGTGATTGCCGATAACGCCTGCCCAATCACTGTTTGTATTGCACAAACAAATAATATGGTGCAATATCTGCTTTAGTGCAACTCTGCTGGTGTTTTTTCTATTTATTTTCAAAGCAATAAATTGCTGTTTTGTGATTATTATTAAATTAATGTCGACTTCTCACGTTGTTAAAAATACATGCATGGAAGTTTTTACGTTTGACAAATTTAATAGAAGAGAATAAATCTCTTAATTCTTGTAATAAATTATTTACTACAACGGTCGCGTTTTTTAATCCATTCTTCAACCCAAATCCTTCCTTTTGTATGGTTTTGGCGTCTTCTTCTTTATCTCCTTCGCAGTAAACCAAGTAAGCAGGAAGCAGCTTGCATTTTCTCATCTTCTTTCATAATTTTCCTTAAACTAAATTTGAAAGCGATATTGCCAATACAACATTCATTGTTTGAGAAGGTAAACGAATAAAATTGTACTTGTTTGTATATTAAAAGTTACAGCTTGAGTTTGGCAATGAAAAGTGTCGCGCGTGAATGGCCTTGCAACTTAAATAAGTTGACACTTTTAAATTACGCAAATCATTTATCGAGCAATTTATAATAAAATAAAAATAAAAAGTCGCACTTTTGTTGCCATTCAACTGCATAAGTGTCGTATGCACCTTGTTAGGCAAATAGGCTTGCTATTCAGTAATAAAAATTGCTTAAAACCTCAGTATAAACTTTTTCTGACACATCGCTATAGGAGCTTTTAGTTGCACAATAATTAAATTTGTGCTACAGGAAGACCAACTGCATTTTGCTTTTTTCCTCCAAAGTGGAATTTCCAGCATCTGCTAAAACGTTGTTATATTTATTTCAATTACCAACCTCATTCCACAAATGGCTAATTAGATTTGTATGTTAATTAATTTCCACTCAGGTAATGCACTTGGCAGTCGGGAAACGAACATAACAAAATTAAAAAGCAGGTAGGCACTTTATACGTAAATTCGTAAGAAAAATAATACGAAAATTAAAAATTATACACTTTGACTTTGTAATTAAACAAATAAAGGATGCCGACAAGTATAACGGTTTATAATTAACGTTTCGGTTTAATAATTTAATTATGATGCTGTGTGTTATGTATACTTCATAATTCTAAATTGGATAATACTACAGAGTTAAACTTAAAGGATCTCTTAAGGCGATGACGTTATAACGTTGTACTCTTGTACCACACAGTCAGAAATCTATTGATCAAGATAATTACTAATTAATTATTTTCTTTTGTTTAGTTATTATAATAAATTTAACCATGACGATTCCAAGGCATATATATCCCTTAATTAAATCCCTTACTGCCTTTATCGGGATAAAATAATATAATGCGACCGTTGGCTGCAGAACGCTCCAAATAAAAGATTCCCCGATCATCTACGACCAAAATCCTCGAACAGGTCAAATTTATACTTCAAACGCACATCTTTTCTGATAGTTGTCAATTTTTTTTTACCCCCAGCCCTTTCCGCAATGACATCATCGCAACTTTTTTTAAACGGCAGTTCCCAATTTTTTTTTTCGACGATTCTAATTTTCCTTGAAATTCTGCGTATAGCATCATGCGGTTGTGTGATGTTCATTTGATTAGTTAGCGATATTATTGCTGTTTACGATGAAAACTGATTTATGAAAAACTGAAAACTATAAATCAAGATACTTAAAACAAATGAATAACAAGTTGATAGTTTGCAGAAAAGTCAATTTGGCAGTGCTTAATTGCTATTTATTGTCACCAATTTATTGAAAAATGGCTCTATATTTGACAGAAAAACAAAGAATTGACATTTTTATTACGAGGAGGATATGGTGACGGGCTGCGTACACAGGAAGAAGTCTGTGTTCTATCTAATATTAAATATTCCGATCAAGATCCTCATAATGCGATCCAGAGTAAGCAAATTATTAGGACATACTAGGACGTACGACACCACCAAAATGTGCCTGAAGAAGTAAAATTAAATATGTTGTTGCACAGCCATTACACGAGCGTTGGCTGCTGATAATTAAGTCAGTCAATCTTCTGTTGTGAAGTACTTGAAAAACATAAATGGTATCCGTACAAAGTGACTTTAGTTCATCAGTTGAATGAAGACGATTCTGATCGCAGGAATCAATACTGTGATAACATGATATAGATACGCAACTCTGATGCTGATTTTACCAACCGTATTATCTTTTCTAATGAAGCTACATATTTTTTTTTTCAGGAACGGTTAATACACAAAATTGTCGTCATTAGACCCTTCAGAATCCACACTGGATGACGGAGGCACATACCCAATTTCCAGAAAAGTTGAATGTTTGGGCTGGCATTGTTGGAAATAGAATTTTAGGATGAAAAACATTTGGAACCACTCACAGACCATCTTGTTCCTGCTCTAGCTGCGTTGTACCTAAAACATGACGACCTCAATATTCCCAATAATGCTTTGAGGTTCCACCAAGATGGAGCATCTCCTTGTTTACCGCGTTACTGTTCGGGACCTCTCTAAGGACATTTTTCTTGGGCGCTGGATTGGGAAACGAGGGGCAATTGAATATCCAGCACAATCACCTGACCACACGCCTTTAGATTTTTTGTGGGGTTTTCTTAAGAGTAAAGTCTCCTTTAACAGACAAAATTTCAATGAGGTCCTAAAAGATTGAATCCGAAATGAAATCCTGGCGATTACACCAAAGACGCTTGAAAATATTAGGCAGAAATTTAACCATCGACTGATTTGATTGTTTCATGATTTTTAAAATGATGTATTATTTATTTGTCGTTCTGCCAACTTATAAGAACTGATACAATTCCTCAGCTATCTCGATTTTTCGTTCATATCACACAACCCCATATTGTCGTACGCAGAATTTCAAGGAGAAGCAAAATCCTTAAAAATAAATAATATAAAAACCAGTTTAATTTTTTAGTATCAGGTGTTACCTA
The DNA here is from genome assembly GCA_029963845.1 of Rhamnusium bicolor. Classification (NCBI taxonomy): domain Eukaryota; kingdom Metazoa; phylum Arthropoda; class Insecta; order Coleoptera; family Cerambycidae; genus Rhamnusium; species Rhamnusium bicolor. The sequence goes on from JANEYF010005770.1 coordinate 1,800,652, forward strand.
CTTTTAACTTGATTATACATACATATACGCCGCGGAAACCTCACCCTAAACATGTCGGACGATAATTATTGGAAATTTTATAGACTTATCTAATATCAAACGTCGTGTATTACAATCTTGTTGCATGCACTCTGTTATGCCAACTTACATTAGACATTTTTAATGTTATCCTACAATGAGTGATACATCATTGAAAAATCTAATTAAAGTCGCGTGTTACCATGATATAAATTACGTGTAGTTCCTCGACTTATGAATATTTCAGAAAAATTATTATATCTGTTATTGTAAACTACAATTACTGTTAAATTAATTTATTAATTGTCTAAAATGAAAACCACCAATTTGGACCAGTACGCGATATTTAAATAACCCTTTCTTTGTCTTTGAAATACGGGGCACAATTTCAAGGGTGTGTACGGGACATAAAAATAAATCAAAAATTAAAATGGACATAATTAATAATTATAATAATATAATAATAAGGTCGTGCAAGGGGTGCAAGGCCGGCAACCTCCGCGTTGGTGCACCCTGGACAGGTAGAGGTAATTCTGCCTGACTAATGTCGGCCGGGGGGTACCAAGGCTAACCACCTTGGTACTCTTAAAGCTCGGATTACTTATAACCTAAGAAGGGCCCCTCATAATCGACCTCAGCCGGATGGAGGTCAAGGACAGATGGGAGGGGCCTTACCGGACGGTCCAAACGATGACAACAACGTTATTGTACATGGACGCTTTAAGTGGACGAGGGAACTAAAGGATGACTTGCTGACCTGCCGCGAGAGTAGCGAACCTGAGCGAAGGGGATACATGGCGCGATTGCATGCACTTTGGTGCTAAATGCATCCAGAGCATCGCGCCTTCTCTCAACAACACCTGAGAGACCAAGTATCCTTCTTGCGCAGGACAGGTTACGTAAGGGCACCCCGTCAGCTGGAAGAACTGCCAGCCGCAGTTCCACCGCGGCAATTACCAGCTGATGGGGAACATCCATTAGAGTTCGCCGATGTAGACTTAAGGACAAGGGTTAGCCTTAACACCAGGGCTAACCTTAAGCCACAAGACCTGGCTAGAATGGACGCTGTCATCGATGAGGAAATTCCGGAAGATGCAGACATCTGGCAAATCAACTGTGCCGTGTACAACGCCGCGAAGCAACTCGTCCCCCGTGAGAGGTCAACCAATCACGGGGTCGAGAAAGCCAAGCGGCGTGTACAAAAAATCGAGGCCAAGATACAGTCGGCCAGACAACACGCTTCTCGGATCCAGAGTGTGGTGGAATATAAGACGACTGGTAGAGTATTTACTCCCAGAATCCGGCGCATAGCAGCCGGATTAAGACGTCAACACCATACTCTAAATCTGACAGTGATGCTTACCATCAAGCAGCACTGTCTAGATAGGATCCGAGCGCTCATGGCGATAAAGAAAACATTGAAGAGGCGGGTGAGGAGTATGGAACAAAACAATTTGTTCCGTACGAATCCTTCCCGCCTCTTTCAAGAGCCACAGCGTAGAAGATGTCGAAACCTTCTGGAAGGGAATCTACGAAACGACGCGTCCATTCAATAGCGACACTCCATCAATTGCACACTTCGAGGCTCTGTGTCACAGACATCTTGAAGAGCCAGAAGAAGTGTGCCCGGCAATCAGTACGGAGGAAGTCCAACAAGCACTTGTTGGTACCAAGAACTTCGCTGCCCCGGGCCCAGACGGCATTAACAACTGGTGGTGGAAGAAATTTCCTTCCACTCACCGCCATCTGGCGCGAGTTTTCAACTCATGGTTGAACGAGGGGCAGCAGATTCCGGACTGGTTCGTCGAGGGACGTACTGTGCTTATCCCCAAAAAGGGGGATCTTTCCGACCTGAGGAATTATAGGTCGATCACTTGCCTCAACTCCTGCTACAAGTTATTTACACGTATCTTGTATGCTAGGACACTGAGGTCTGTTGATCCGGTCTTCCAGCAGATACACGTACAGCGTGGTGCCAAGAAGGGCATGGCAGGTTGCAAGGACAGCCTGCTGATAGACCGCTGTATTACACAGGATTCTGTGCAATACAAGCAAAATCTATCGATGGCCTGGATTGACTACCGCAAGGCATTTGATACAACGTCGCATCAGCTATTGTTGCACTTACTCGAGTGTCTTGCGGTACCAGTACCACTAGTGAGATGCATAGAACAGCTGCTGCCGCTCTGGAAGACCCGCTTCACCATAACATCAGGTGCACAGCGGGTCTCGACAGAGCAGGTGGCATTTAGGAGAGGAGTTTTCCAGGGTGACTCCCTGAGTCCTCTCCTCTTCTGCATCTCACTGCTGCCGTTGTCTGCTGGGCTCCACCATACCCGCGGATATCAATCTGGACCACCCAGCGACCGGAGGCATAAGGTCACCCATCTATTTTATATGGATGACCTTAAACTTTATGCCTCCGGAGAGCGTGAACTACAAAACGCTCTTAGGGTGGTCGAAGAATATACGCGGGCAATTGGTATGGAGTTCGGGTTGGACAAATGTGCAGTCGTCCACCTCAAGAGAGGACGATGCGGGGAAATCTCTGAAGATGCGCAGCTCGCAGACGGAAGCATCCTAAGACATCTGGATGCCGGAAAGACCTATACATATCTGGGTGTGCAACAAAGGAACATCCAGGATGTATCACAAATAAAAGATTTTCTCCACGGCAAGTACAGACACCGCCTCCGAAAGATTTGGTCTTCCGAACTTTCGGGGAAGAACAAGGTGTCTGCAACTAATATGCTCGCCGTTCCGGTTCTGCTCTACTCCTTCGGAGTAGTAAAGTGGACGGTAGAGGAGCTGCGCCAATTAGATAGAGTTACCCGCAAGATGATGAACATTCACAGAAGTATTCATCCTAGATCGTCCGTTCCTCGTGTGTACCTCCCACGTCAACGGGGGGCCGAACACTCTTGAGCCTGGAGTGTACGCATGGCAGAGTAGTACTGAGTATGGCATGTAACATACTCAGGAGCTCAGATCCCCTCTTGCGGTTCGTAAAACATCACGAAACTGTAGGAGTGGGAGCAGGATTGTTCAAGGCAGCAAAAAGAGCCGCAGATGAACTCGGTCCCGCATTTGACATCAGGCGAGGAGGCCGGCGAGGTGCTGATGTTGAGTCAGTCACCGAACTTCAGCCAAATCATCTGAAAGCCCGAATCAGAGTTGCCGAACAGGAAAATCTGTTTCGGCAGCATGTCGATAAACTCCAGCATGGTGTCTTCTATAAGAACATAGAAACACTGGGTTTATCGACCAGGCTGACCTTCGCCTTTTTAAGGTCAGCAGGGCTTAAGTCGGAGACCGAGGGATTCATTATGGCCTGCCAAGATGGTGTTATCAACACCTTGGTCTACCGCAGCCGCGTGTGGCATGTAGAGGTTCCTGATATCAACTGCAGGACCTGCCATCAGGCGCCTGAATCGCTCATGCACTTACTATCTGCATGCCCCATATATGCGATTTCGGCCTACATCCACCGGCATAACGCGGCGTTACGAGTGCTATACTACCATCTAAGGCACTCGTACGGGGTAGACCAGACACCAGTGCTGCCTTACGTCCCCGGAGATATTGAGTCCGTTGTCGAGAACGAGAAATGCCGGATTTACTGGAACTATTCATTCCCGACTGTCAGGCTAATCCAAGCCAACAAGCCTGACATAGTCCTCCTCGACCATCAACTCAAGGTGATGTATGTCATCGAGTTCTCGGCACCTGCGGAGAAAAACATCGCCTTGATGGAGGAGGAGAAACGGACCAAATATCGCGATCTCCGGTACGAGCTCCAAGTGCTGTACCCAGGCTACTCGGTCAAAATGGTCGTCCTTATTATCGGTGTACTCGGAGGGATAAAGCCTACGCTGCTCTCGGAACTGAAGATCATACCGGCCTGCCAAAAATCAGCCGAGTGGCTGGCAGGTCAAATGCAGAAGGCGGTCATTCTGGGTTCTCTCCGTCTGCTTAGGGCACACGATTCTGGTATCTACAGTCACTAACCCTGCGGGATGTGGGGAGTGGCTGTAGTTGATGCGCCGGCGCGACTCCCGTGAGGCGTCGGAGGCCACGGGAGGACTGACCGGCATCGGGAAACCGAAAAAAAAAAAATATATATATATATATATATATATATATATATATATATATATCTATATAATAATAATAATAATAATAATTTGAGAGTACTGCCAAAAATTTTATTTTATTATATAGAAAATTTCATGCATAATGAGAATGTTAAAATATATAAGGTGTTCCATTTAAAAATTCAAAATTGATGACACTTCCGGTGACACCGGAAGTGGTATTGATAATACATGTTCGTCAAAATAAGCCCATTTACATCTCATCCGTGAGTTTTAAATTTGAAAATTTTACTCCAATTTTTGAAAAAATGTCGGGCCGATACGTTGACACTCGTTGACACCCGGTATATATAATTTCAGCGTTTTTATTCATTCTCGATGTCGATTATTCCACAATTTATTTGCAACTCATATATCATAGTTAATCTACGTGGATTACATACAGAACATACTTGCAAAAGGGGTATCGAATACAAAGTATTAGCTAGCTACTTGAATTTATTACAAATTATTCACTCGATAGGATTTACTAATAAACAAATGTTTGGGGTGTAAAAGAGAGTTTTTAATGCGTTTGGAAGCAAGTAAAATGTTAATTTACAGGGGCGTTAGAGACTCTCGAGAAATAGAAAAGTTGAGATTGCACCGTGTGAAGGAAATTGTATGCATAAATCGGGAGGCTTCAATGCCCTCATTCAAAAATCACTTTTCCCAAGTTTGTGAGCCACTTTAAACTTCTGGAATCTAAAGAATATTTTGTGACGTAACAGTTTCCGTGGGCGGTGTTAGTTTTGAGGTTTTCCAATTTCCAATAAACGACAACGATTATCGTTGACCCATCCATCTTCTCTACTCCTTTATTACGCCCAGGAAATTCAATATTAAATCCATTCAGCTTTTTAAAAACCACAAAGTCTTCATTATAAGCCGCATTTAAATTTTAAATTTTACTTCAACATATTCTAATACAATAATTATTTCACGTTTTAATGGATTCAATATTGTCTCAAAGCTTTGATTTCTAAGGAGAGACACGTTTTTCTTGTAATACTGCCAGTATGAGGATCCGTCTTATAATCGATACATGCAGGTGCTCGAACATTAACGGCAGGTATTTTATAGATGACTGAAAGTGACAGATAATGCAAACATTTTATGTTCTTGGGCTCGGGCACTTATTAAATAAAACACTCTAGATTAAAAATTAATTTGGTGTCTCGAAAAATCACTAGTTCTGTTACTGAAACTTGGATAATATTGATGGAAATCTTTACATCAAAGTCAAACGTGACAGCATTCTGCTTATGTATTTCCAAAGACATGTGAAATACAATACGGAAAAAAGCACGTAATAATTTCGATATATTTTTTTTAGTAAATTGTTTTCTCAAGAGATCTCAGAGTTCAGTTGATATTTTTCTTTAATTCCTCACTTTTTTTAAGTATTCGTTCGATTCTGTAGCAGATAAAAATTGGTATAGAAAATTGACATACAATAATAAAATAAATTAATAAAATCCACGTTTAAAACCAGACAAAAATTAAAAAATTCTACCATTGTATAATATTTTTAAGTTAAGATTATTATATTATACTGAAAATTTGAAATAACTATACCGGATGTAAATTTGAAAAGCTTCCACCCTAAATTTGATTTCGCCAAGTACATTTTGTGTAATCTAACAAAAATTGTTCCTTCGCAATATGCCATCATATTCCCTACTAACTCGTGCTAGTGTTTTCCAATTCTTGGGATTTGAAAATTCATTATAAAGTTTGAACTTTAATACGAAACAGTCCATAAAACTATAGACAGATAGATATTTATTGGTGCTTTATACATTCAATAAAGTATTTAGACAGGTCAGATCAATATAAAAATAAGAATAATAGTAAAAAAGTATGTTAATATCTATAAATAAATAAATATAACAGTTAACAATAATAAAAATAGTTTCAAATAAATCTCTATGCAACACGTCAAGTCGGAAAAAAGTAATTTATTAAAATTACAGATATAACGATGAACAAGAATAAATAATGATAAGAGTTTCACACAATTATACACGACACATCAGAATATAAATATTCATTAAAATCATAAAAGTCATTTTTAAGTAATTCATTTTTTATCACAGATTTAAGACGGTTATAATCTAGATTTTGATTTTGCAGTACATTAAAAAATTGTATGGCATAATAACTTGTGCCGTTTCTAGTTTTAGATAGGCGTAGAAAATTATGGTTTATTTGTTTATTATTTCTTGTCATACAAACATGAATTAGGTCACGTTTCACGTATCTGTCCGATATTCTTTAATATAAAGAAGAACATGTAAAATGTAAGTGAAAGGCAATGTCAGTATTGACAGTTTCTTAAAAATATCCTTGCAGTCGTCTTTATAACATAATCCTGCTATAACTCTTACAAGCTTTTATTTGCATAGAAAAAACATTCCTAACGTGTACGGAATGTCTCCAGAGTAGAATCGCATATGAAAGAGCTGTCCATGACATTCTGTTAGTGTGTTGGCTGAGATACACTGTTAACCCTACTTCGCATTAAAAATATGTTACTGGATATTTTTTTTACAAACATATCCACTGAAAACCACTTAATTGCTTTTTCCATTATTTAATACTAGCTGATTACGTAGAAATCAATCATCAATTGTCGGTCTCGATATTATTAGCAATAGAGTGTTAAATTCTTGGTTGTTGAAAATAATGTGGTGTCGTCACCTAAGATAATAAATTTAGGCACAGATGTGCATTTTGGTAATCATTGATGTAAATAAGGAACAGTATTGGACCTAATATTGAACCTTGAGGTACACGAATACTTGTACCTATTAGATTTGATTTAAAATTACGATATTTTACAAATTGGAATCAATCTTCCAGATAAGATTGTACCAAATGGCTACGATTTGTGGCAAAATTATAAAATGATAACTTATTTATCAAACTGTTACGAGACACAAGATTAAAGGCTTTGCTGTACCTACAAAAAATTGCTTTCCTCGAAACCTTTGTTTATTATATCTATTAAAGTGTTAATGGCTAAAGTTGTGCTTCTTTTTGCTCTAAAACCAAATTGAGAGTTATTAAATAGATTACAATTTTCAAAATAAAACGTAATTTGTAATTTTAACATAATTTTAAAAATTTTGACAAATACCGGAATAATGACGATTGGCCTATATTTAGCGGGATTATCAACCGAATCTTTTTTTATGTAGAGGAATAACTTTTGACAATTTGACAATCTTGGGAAAAACATTGTTTTTGATACGCTGATTAATTAATTTTGTTACCGGAATAAGAATGATATATTTAAAAGAATTTAAAATTTTAATATTCATGTCATACGGATCTTTACTTTGTACATTTTTTAGATTATTATTTACATCAAGAACCAGTATGTAGGATACTTCTGCAAAATCGAATTCCCCGTCTACGGCACATATAATAGAATTATTTAAATAATGTTTGCTGTTATTTTGTAGGGGTAGTAAAGTATTTACTGGATCGAGAGGAACAGTTCCGAAATAATTATTAAAATCGTCAGGTGAAACGATTTCTGACTGTTCAGAAAATGGTTTGTTTTTATTAATTAAATTCCACAACGCCTTTGAAGAATTATTGTTTTTGGAAACATAATTATCATTAGAAGTTTTTCTAGCCATATCTTATTCAGATCTATAAGTTCTTCCTTTATTTGCTATTAATATTTTCAAATCATTCGAAAGATAAGTTCTGTACACATCTTGCAAAAAGTGAAGTGAGTCCCTCATCTGAATTAATTTATTTGAAAACCAATTTATTTTTGTTCTATTGATATTGCTTATGATTTTAGCTTTTATAGGAAAAGCAAAATCCAAAGCTGATGTGATCTTAAAAATTAAAAGCTCAAATTTAGTGTCGACTAAACTCGCAGTCAGTCTCACTTATATAATTATTTAATTCATACAAACTTATGTCACTAGCAGGCCTATAATTAATCCTTTTGAACTGTTTAAGAAGTTGTCAATGATTTACCCATAATTTAATAGTAGTACGATCTGATAATTTGGGATTAATAATATTTGTGTTACAGATATATTGGGAGAAGTTTATAAATATATTATCAGGGCAACTATTTTTACGAGTTGGAGAATTATTTAAAGGAAAAAATTCAAATGACCTAAATATATTTAAAAACTTGTGTTTTTATTTAGGTTATGACAATGAACATTAAAATTTCCTGTGACAATTATTGTCTTCCCTTTTTGGGAGAGCGCATCTAAGGCTCTAGAAATTTGTTGTAAAAAAATGTTTACATCTCCTAAAGTAGGTGATCTATACACATTTTCAAAAACAATTCCAGCCAATTCACAATGCAATTCGACAGATAGTCTGTTAACTGGTAAAATAGGAAAAGAGTTACATTTCTTTAAAGACAAGATAGCTACACTCCCGTGAACGGTATTCTTTCTAGAACATTTAGAAAACTAGATTTCTTTTAATTTATTTTCTAACAAATGATTTACTCTTCGGTATGCTAACTTAAAATTCTTAGTTGACAGTAATAGACGGTATCTTTAAAAACTACAGTCAGCTACTCTACTTCTTTTCGGCCGTCATAATAGATCAGGTCGGACATGGCAAGGATCGATCCCACCGCCGACCGTCGATCTCGAGACGGCAAATAGGGCTAGTGCGACGACCGCGGCGAGCCGCGATCGCCTAGTAAAGTCACATTGTTTTGAGCCTTTCGACTCTCGGAACTCCAAGAGATATCGTTGCCACCTTTGACTAGAAAGGATACGGCCTTAGAGGCGTTCAGGCATAATCCCACGGATGGTAGCTTCGCACCACCGCCCGCTCGAGCGAGTGTGTGAACCAAATGTCCGAACCTGCGGTTCCTCTCGTACTGAGCAGGATTACTATCGCAACGACGAGTCATCAGTAGGGTAAAACTAACCTGTCTCACGACGGTCTAAACCCAGCTCACGTTCCCTATTGGCGGCCGTCTTTTCTCTACATCTTATCTTAGAAATAGGAAGCAATATGTCAGTATCAACAACTTAAATTCTGACTTCAGCGATGTTAAACATGGCGTGCCCCAAGGATCTGTGTTGGGACCAGTTCTATTTATATTATTTATAAATGATATTCACTATTTTCTCCAGCCGTATAAATGTGTCCTTTTTGTCGATGATACAACTTTAATTGCTTCAAATAGAGACTGTTGAAATCTTCTCGATAGTTTAAATCAAATTGAAAAAATTGCAAACAAATGGTTTATTACAAATAAACTTAAACTAAACGGTGATAAATCACAGAAACTTGTTGTATCTTCGAATTATAGCATCACTAAGGAAGAAAGCGTTAAGTTTTTGGGGGTTATATTAGATGACAATTTAAATTGGAATAGTCATGTTGACTATTTGGGGAAAACACTTACAAGTGTAATTTTCTTATTATGCAAATTGAAGTTGGTATAGGGTTTCAACACACTACTTTCTGCATATTTTGCATTGTTTGATTCGCGTATTTCTTATGCAGTAACCTTATGGGGTATGTCAAGTCATGCCATAAGAATTTTTCGTCTTCAAAAGAGAGCTGTCAGAGTAATCAGTGGAATTAATAATAATAGGAAACACTGCCAACCACTATTCTTAAAATTCCAACCAAAACCATCTTTACATATATACTTCTCTCTAATTGAAATACATAAAAACGTCAGTAGTTTTGATACCCACTCTGATTTACACAATTATAGTACAAGATTTGCAAATTTACCAAGGATACCTCGTTTTAGGCTGAAAAAGTCTGAAAGTAATTCATTAAATTTTAATTTGTATAATAAACTACCCCCTGAGGTAAAGTCATTAAATTTAAATCGTTTTAAAAACAATGTTAGAAGTATTATATTAAAACATTGTTTTTATTCAATTGAAGATTATTTACGGGCATCACTCTAATAAACAAGAAATTGATAAATAATAATAGATGATAAAGATTATCCATTTAAAATCGCATTGTATTTATTATACTGATGTGGAGCAGAACTACCCGATATTTAGTTTAAATTTGTTAATTAGTTTAATTTTGTTTTATGTGTGTTCATAGGTGTATGTATGTGTATATGTGTGTGTATATGTATACGTGTGTATATATGTGTGTATATATGTGTGTGTATGTATGTGTATGTATATGTGTGTATATGTTGCATGCATGTGTATATGTGTATGTATATGCATGTGTATATGTATGTGCATATGTGTATATATGTTTGTATATGCACTGGTTTGTCATATATGTGTTTCTATTTATACGGATATACTATGTACATTATAGCTTATGTATTTGTATTTGTGCTTTGTATATTTATATTTATATATATCAACCCTGATGATCTTTAAAAAAAAATTTTTTTTTAACTATAACATTTTGTGCTCTGACTTGCTACAAATGTACAAACCTGTATATAATGTGGTTAAATAAACTATATCTATCTATCTATCTATAACATAGGTCTCCGTATCATTAAAAATAGTTAAGTTCAATTGAATAAAACAAAACTTAGCACAAAGTACAGTTATTCATAAAAAGCAACATTTATGACTCTTATCTTGGGCCAGGGAGGCAAAGCGATTAACCAGATAAGTCAAATCAAACTTACAACTAAGCAAAAACAAAGTCATATAAAGCAATCGCCAATTCAAATAGTACAAAATCTCAAACCAACTCAATGGAAAAGATGGAATAAATGTGTACTTACTTAAACAGACAACGATAATCAAACACAAATAAAGGTAAAATCCTTACACGAATTTAGTTCAAAGGCACGGGGCGGATTTGCGAATATTATAAAAATGTATGTCAACCGTTTACTGTTCGCTCGCAAGGCACTTAAGTCAGACACAAGTTAATGGGTAATGCCTAGGTACCTAGGGGTTCGAAGTTAAAATTTTCTTAAGTTACGTATTTTTTCGGTCGTAGAGAAGTCAATAAAAGTAAACATTTTTACTCCTTTCTCCTTTGTCGAGTGTACGGCCTGGGCCTAATAACACTCACAACAGCTCAGCGCCTTTCACAAATAGGCATCTCCTTGCCAACACTTTGCACTCACAAAGTTAACCATTCAAACCACCGTCGCTGTTCATCAAAATTCTACATACCAACAACTTTAATCTTGCTGTTTCGATGGCCTGCCTCATTCTAGCCGCTAATCACACCCCAAATTCATCTCTGAGCGCGTGCGACGGAACCTCTTCGTAAACAACTTTTTTCTCCCGCACAGTAGCGGCGCGCTAAATAGCTAGTACAATAAGATTTAGTAGAACCTAGAAATTAACTTATAATTCAAATGATATCCATATAATTTATAAGAAATGTAGTCCAAATTATGTATCTAAAAAAACGGATTGTTACAAGATTCGGGTCTTTTTTTCTATTGTTCTGTTTTTGGGACTGTTCAACTTAGATTTGGGTCTAAATTTACTTCTAAAAAAAATATATCGTTCACATGTTTTAATTTTGTATCCTTAAATTAAACAACAAAGGTTTTTTTTTCCTTGAAGCGTATCGAGTTTAACATTAAATTCTTAGTACAGAACCAATTTTAAAGTGTTCTCGTCGTATTCGATGCATTTCTGCCATGTTCATCGAATATAACAGATGTATCATCCGCATTTAAGTTTGTATCATTATTGATAATAGAAAGTAATACGTTTGTTTATAGAATAACGAGCAATGGATCATTGCGACACTTATTTATTTGTAATCTATCAGATTCTAAAATACCACTATTTATATTTACTTCTATTACATACTGTACTCTGTTTGAAAGATATGATCTTATAAGGTACATAGGAATACCTACATTGCTATACACATCGGGCACAATTAAAGTGTTCAGTTCGTTTAATGGCATGTAGAGTGTGCATTGTCTTACGCTGCATATTGTTGTAGAACCATAATTCTACAAAAATTTAATATACTAAAAAAAAAAATAATGTTGCCAAAAAATCACCCAAATCACCTAGAAGGCTCTCAGCCATTAGAAACATTTAAAAAATGCTCGAGACCGATACTACACGGGTTCCAAGTGTCAAATATCACTTCACTTTTTTTAGCAAATTAGATAAAGAATAAAATCCATATTGAAAACTTCAAACCGCAAATTTTTATCTCAATTCTCCGATTTTTAAAAGCCAAGATAGTAAAATTAATTTTCATTAAAAAAACCGCTCCGCAGTATAAGAGCGACGGCCGGCGTCGCGATGCATTGGAAAATACCAAAATGACCAAAACTCATAAAGACGTTCATAAGTAATCATTACAAGTAATCAGTCCAAGAGGCCCCACAAAATTTCAATTTCAGTGGTTGACAAAAGCTAATAATTATCACAGGCCAAAGCCATCATAAAATAGTAAAAGCTGAATTTCTGCATTGGTATCATATAAATTTTAAAAGATGCTAGTCGCACACACCTAAAAAAATAATTTCTACAAAGTCAATTAAACAAATGGTAATTAATATTAAAGTAAAATAGTTTAAGACAAAATCATAATAATAATTTCAGGTAACATTGTTTACACAGCGACTAATCTACCGCCAGGTTTATTTATACGAGACTTAAACTTGTAAAATTGGAGTTTGGTACACAGTGTAGACCATTCAGATAGACAGACCGCATCGGAAGCTTTCACCTAATCGGAAGCTTTCAAAGTGGGGTAGCTTTTGGTCTTATTGCTCATTTGAAAAAATATGACATCATGCTAACATCGCAATAAATGACGACACAACCCCTATAAATATAAAATTTAAGACAAGTTGAGACAATTATCTTCCTAGCAGCCACGCAAGAACATTGTAATATTAATTTCATTTTCAAAGAATTAATTTTTCATTTTTGCATTAACACAGACTTGACGTCCCTTCGGGAACGATAAATAATTAATCTAAAACCGGTTGTGAACCCCATTAATATACACCAAGTGATCTACAGTCCCGAAACAGTCCTTTCGTTTGCCGTTTCACAGGTAAATAGATCTCCACGAGCCCCAGAAGTGTTAAGAAATTTCTCCATGCGCCAGGCTGGGTTATTTTTACTCAAGACGGCGTCCACCACCTATAAAATATTTTTACAACATCCACCCCAGAAAACCAGAAGCACTTTTTCGACAACTTTTTATCATTCGTGGATTTTGGCTTAGGAGTCTTCCGGCATTAGATTTTATTGTAAAATTCTACGTTGTTTTTTATTTATTAACTTTAGAAAACCACAAGTAGGCTCCTACGGACGTAGGCTGTCTACTAATAACACATTAAATGTTATTGCAAAAGAATATCATCGTCTGAGATCTTCGAGGACAGGTAAGTATGTGACTTGCATACTTAGAGACTTGGAATTATTTTTCAAAATTATTTTTTTCACGAGGCTTTTAAGAAAATTCTCGAACCTCATTTTATATAAAAAAAATTTTACTTGTTTTAAAATGAAAGTTTCACTGGACTTAAAATTCATTTATTCAACAAAAATTGGTTAGTCCTAAGTTTCCGGGTGTTTACTAGACTGCCATAAAGGTTTCAGATTTTATTGAAATTTGTTGTTTTGAAAATCGACAGCCAAAATTTTTACAAAAAAACAAATTTCATCAAAACATTTTGTTAGTCCACCAGGACAGAGAAAAATTCATTTTTAAATTTTTAATAACTTTCGACAGACTAATAGTATCCGAGTTGTAGGTCAACTTGCTGTCCAGTCTGCTGAATTTCAACAATCTTTTGAAAGTGTTTTGTGATTGTGAATTTTACGTTCATCTAAAGGACCCCCTGTCCAATTTTATTTTTGATCTTAACGAAAAATTTTACACACAAATCACCTGATCTCGTTAGTAAAATTCAATTTCGTAAGGAACCCTCCGTTCAAAATTATTTTTTGGCCTTCAGCGACTTTAAAAAAAATAAATTTCATAATTCAAAAAGCACTCGCAGGAAACCAAAAAGACATTTTTGTGGAGATTTTATTTTATTTTTTGCATAAAAGCTCTAGCCCTAAATAATAAATAGAAAGCATACGCCGCGCCGCTTGATTAAATCCTTCAGCTACAAAATCTGAGGTAGAAACAGGTCTCTCGAGCCAGGACCGCCGAGGAGGAGTTGCTGAACTCTTGCACAGCTCTGCCAGCATAGCCAAAGGCACACAGAAAATTCAACGAGGCTAAGAACAGGCTACATTACCTCTCCGTATTATAAAAATCGACCTTGAGAAAATTCCATTCCTACGATCAAATGCTAAGGCAATAAACCTAAGATTATTTTCGTGGCAGCAAGTCACATGGCGCCCAACTTAATAAAAGAATAATAACCCAACTAGGGAGAAATCAAATCACAGGTCTACAAAAACACAAACAAAAATACCTTGTATTTGTGACAATATAAAGCGCTAAACCTTGCATTTTTGTTTATTTTCATCTGTGTAAAAATAAAAATCAAAGCGTCGGAAAAAGAGAACAGTTAAAAAATTAAATCAATTCGTTACTGCGCGTGAATAATGGGAACATGTCTCATTTCCTTAGTCTTGAACATATCCCTTTATTCACACGCAGTAGCGAATTGATTCGACTCTTTGCAAAAAATGATCACAAATAATTACGTACATGTTGTAAACACTAATTCTGCTCAATTTTTAATCAATACATGCACCTGTTTGAAGGTATTGGCAAATCATTACCGCTCTCTGAAAATGACAGCAATGAAAAAATATATTTATTGGTTTCACAAGTAAAATTACACATTTATTTTTCTGTAAACAACACGCAGTATTTTCGTTACATCTAGTTTATACAGTGACAAGGACCAAAATAAACCAACTAACATTTTCATGTAAAAAAACGGCGTTCACCGAGACGCATAAAATGATTTAACTTTTAAATGGATAGGTGTTTTGTGTACACAGAAAAACGGACGCACTTTTTTCGATTCGTGTTGTGGGATGTCTAAAAACTGAAAGGAAAATTTTGAAATTTATTCAAAAGACTCTTTGAGTGCAGTATATGGTGTTTTGGTGTTTCATGGAAAACTGCGTCAATCTTATGTTCACATCAAAGGTTCCAACCCACTTCAGAACGCATAATATCCTTCTAAGTCACTTGCACGTCAATCACTTCGGCCGGATTTTTCCTTTAAACTTTAAATCGCTGTTAAAATGTTGCTATTGATGGAAATAAAAAATTAAAATAAGTAACTCATCTTAAATACCATACGGATTTAATTTATAAAATTACAGCCTGCAATTTTACATATTTGATCTACAGTGTGTCCGTAAAGTATGTAATAAATTCTTTATTTCTAACACCAAAAATATTTAGAAAATATCCTCGGACACGTCGATTTTTAATTTCAATTGCGCACCTTATCGATGCGTCCGAGGATTTTTTTCTAATTATTTTTGTTTAAGAAATAAAAAATGTATTCTATACTTTTCGGACACACTGTATATGGTATTTAATATGGATCATTTGATTTCGTTTCTTAATATTACTAACGATAAAAATTTTAACAGCGATTTATAGATTTAAGTGGGATACTTGGTGAAAACGCATTCTTAAAACGTCTTTAAATTTCTCGGCAACAAGAACACCAGGGTCATTTGTCATATTTTCATTGTTCACTATTTCAAAAGGTAAAAGCCAATAAAGAACGTCTCACTTTGACATTGTACACGCTTGTGTACACGCATGTGTGTGCATTTATACATACGTACATCAACAGCGTCTCTGTTTGACTGATCGCTGGAGGAGTGGAAACCTGTTGACGTATGCCACTCTGCTGCGTACCATTACAACTGTACATTGCAGCTATATTACAACTGTTAAAAAAACAGTCGAATGCACTATCATATACTTTTTTCCACATTGTGCAATGAAATATTTTGGGTTGAGCAAAAACATTTCATTTTAAAAACATTTCTTTTCATTAATAAAATTTTTAAATATTTAATAACATTATGGACGAATACCAAAAGAATCAAAGAATAATTATCTATTAACATTTTTCGGATTTGACGATAAAACTAAAGGAACGGTTAAATTGAACGCAGTATCAAAAATTTAATAGAAAGTCAAAAACAGTAACAAAAACCACGTCTTAGGCTATAATCTGTTGTTGTCAGCGCTACGTAAAATATAGTATTATTAATTAGGTAAGGCTTACAAAGGCATGATTACGAAAGACAACATTCTTTGAACCACAATTATTATCAAAGCTAAATATCTAATCAGGTTTGCTTGTATTTCTTTGATCCTGGGCTTTTCCATGCCGTTACAGGTGTCACAGACAGTCTTCTCGAATGTTTGCAGGCGTTTACAGAAATCTTACAAAATTCCTACATTTTCAGTTGCTTCTTAAAACAGAATAATCCTTTTTTAAAATTTATTAATAAAAAGAAAACGTATATATAATTACATGAGTGCCTATTCATTCGAAAACATCCCAGCTTGGTTATCTCTTGAGAGTAAAATGCCAGCCAGATGAAATGAACAACACCGAGGCATCAAGCATTTTTAATGAACATTCTATTCCCTTTAGTTCTAGTATGAGTTCAAAAAATTAAATATTTTTAACCTGTGTTAAATTACCAGTCCTAGTTAATACTCTAATAATAATATAATTCATAGTAAAAAAAAAACATTAACTAAATATAAGTATATAAAAAAAATTACCATACGAGAATTATTTTCTGTTATAAAAATCTTATTCTAAAGGTCAACTCATAACATCTAAAATTTGTAACAATATTTTCTGGCTTTTGCCTTCATCAGGATTGTATAAAATATCTTTTAATAACGACTATAATTTGATGTCCAAATGACGTCTTTGCTAGTATAAGCGTTGAGAATCCCAGAGAAAGTTTTTCAATGGCAGGAACTTTGAAAGTGTCATATTTTAATAGTATATTAAATTTATACACCCCCCCCCCCGATAAACTAAGTAATAGAAGGATGTTATCATTTTTACGTCAATAGTTAAAAGTATAAGTTATTTGAAAATGTCGCGTTTTGGAAACAAAAATAAAGAAAATATTAGACAAGAAGTCCAAAATTTAATGCCACAAAATACGAAGAAGTCCAAAGAGTGTGTGTGGAGACAATTTTTGCAGTATTGTAATGAAAGATCTTCCGATATCAATAACCCATCAATTTCCATCGAAACACTCGGTCTTAGAATATTATGCGTTCAATATGAAGAAAGAAAAATTATAAAGAAAGTATGGTAAAAGTTATGTGGAATAGCACTGCAAATCAATTACAGAAAACGTTTTTTAATCAATATAAAATCAAATTTTATCCATTTTCCTATCCAGAATTTGCACCCGCCATAGATGCAAAACACAGACATCTACAAAAAGATCCTTCGAAAAGAAAATCAAGCTCAACTATCTAACAGAGAGTTTTCAAAAATTGTAGAGAATTGTGATGAAGATTCTCCAGAAGGTCTGCAACGAACATGTTTTTATGTCGCCTCATATGAGCTAGCGTGGAGAGGAGAAGAAGGATCTTCAGTTTAGGACGCCTCTGACTAAGATTTTTAAATTTGGATTTTAGAAGTCGTTTAGCCGCATAAAGGTTATAAATTACACTCAATTTCATACTGTTTTTTCTAACGGTGTCTGAAATATTTAGAAACCCATTAATAGATGCACCTTTTTGAGGAGCTGTAGCTTCCATACTGAGTAATTTTCGATACATATTTATGGAAAACTTTGGTCTTAAAAATTACATGTTTTATCACATGTTTCAGTTTGACACAATAAAAGCGGAACGCCCTGTAGTTTACATTTTCAACATTCTTTCATAGATCTAATTTATTATTATAAATATTATTATTATAATGTTTGAAGAAAACATTGAGGGGAACTACATAGTACATTATATTTATGTAAATGTGTATACCGCAAAAAGTCTTAAAATTCAATGTAGAATTGAAATCCTTCATTCGAAAACTTTTTCGATGTCACAAATCTCACCTTAGTTTTATTAATATTATTTAACATATACTACCAAATCAAGATTCACGTTTCAATACACGCATAAATTGGTTTTATTTTTTAAAGTTAACTTTATTAATAATGCTTAAAACCTAAATACCTTCCTTTAATTTATGATAGTATTAAATAATACATATTGCAATCAATATTTCAAGAGAAAATATTTAATCAATACAAGCAGATGTTTGACGGTAATAACTTACCAGATGAGTAGAAATAGATTGTATCTTATTTTATTTCTCCGAAGATAATGACATTAGATAGGACAAAGCAGTCTAATTATAAAGTAATTTGTAGGATTTTCTAATTGTAAAGCTACCGAAACATACAAACAAGTGACAAGACTCCTTAAAAAAACTCAACTTTACCGACTTCATTGAATTTAAACACGCTTTTAAAAACAATTTTATTTGAAACTTTGGCGGAGTCGCCGGTGATTTACATTGATTTGCCTCGATTTACATTTAATAGAAAGGCAGTTTTCTGACTCTCAAAAATGTTTAATTATCTTGAACTTAAAACAAAGTAGAATATATTAATCCGTAAATAATTAAAAACAAAAAGTTACTAATGCAGTAAATATGCAGGCAAAAAAAAATTCGGCGTGGAACCATATCAGACGTATTTCTGTTAAGATTATTTTCTATACGAAATAATCATTTACGACCTTTTTGACTAGTACCAGCGGCGGCCAGTCAATAAATGCTGCAGAGCTGCGCACAGCCGCATTAAATCTAAACATATAAAAGAATAATAGAAATTTCGGTTGTGTTAAACTAAATAATAAAATATAAAAATAAAATGTTACCATAATTGTATAAAAGGATCTAACGACATAACTGTGAAATGGTGTCATTTTTACTTGTAATGATGGTGTCGATTTATTATGAATGACCGTGTCTGTAAAAGTAGATTTAAGATAACTATCACATTCCAAGCAATTGTTATGATTTTTTGTATTAATGTCTAAACAGTTTAAATCCTCGTCGATTTCTATTCCTAATGTGAATTGAATAGTTAAATGAATTTAGAAGACCCAAGAATTTATTTCACTACCTTTCTGTACCTTTCCAAATACAAAACACATCGTCTACATAAAGGGCCCAGAAAAATAAGTTTTCAACTAACACGTTTTTTTGTATTAAAGGGATTATTTTCAAAATCAGATATAAACATTTCAGCTAGTAAGCGAGAAATAGGTGAAACTATATAATAATTTATAAATTGACGTTAAATTTAAAATAATTTTGGATACTAAAATTTTTAATCATTAACTAACGAATGAACAAAAATTTTTTACCGGTAACCATATTTTAAAATAAAATAATTTAGAATTAAAGAATATAGAAATGTTCAAGTAATAAAAATATGTTTTACAATAGTTTTATAGTACCTCCTGTGATATACAGGGTATCATAAGGCGTATTTCTTTTGTACATCCTGTCTCGTTAGAGATAGAGAGCATGGAGGCATGGAGAGCATAGAGGCACGGTTCAAATTGTGAGAAAAAGGACACTTTTTTAAATTATTATCAATTATACAGGGCGATCCATAAAAGTGGTAGATGAATGAATATATTTTTTTAAATGGATTGATCCAATTTTTTTTCGTGTTTGAAAACCATTATGATGGCCTACTATTCAGCAGTAAAATATTTTTAAAATGTGTTGGATGGCTAAAGCGAAAAATATTTTTATGGAAAATTGATTCAGCCTGTATAAGCAATGAACACAAATTTTACTATTCAGTATTCCCTGTACTCTTGGCAAAGGCCTAAAAAGCCGAGACACGTGTAGAATTTTTTAATAAATTGTGAAACATTTAAAGAACAAATAATCTTTACATATTTAAAATATTTAATAATGCTTCACGAGGTGCCAACCGCAGAATTAGTTCAGATTATACGAATTGTTTAATAAATATCACAAGGAGATACTTCAAAGAATATTATTAATTTTAATGGAATGTTACTGTTGTTAAAGTCATTTAAACCGTTTATTTAATTACGCATTCCTTTTTATAATTGTGAAAAAATACGATTTTTTATATCCAGCCAACAAAGATTACTTTGACAATTCGGATGGAAATGAAATATATAATATATTAATTAGAAAAACGTGTGTTTTCGACGGCAAAAAGGGTTTGTTTAATTTAATTGTGTCAGTTTCTTTGAAATCAAATAAAAAACAATTTAAAAAATTAATAACGAGTGGACAACCAGAATATCTGAAGTGTAAAATTAATAAAAATTAAACAGCGTTTCAAGGTATTTAAAAAATTTAATTACTCCATATTTAATAAACACTCATTTGTCGAAAATGAGTTGGAATTGTGAATAAGGATTATTAGTTATCGCCATGACTGTGATAGATATAAATCCGATTGTTTCACTTTACATATTACATTCCGCTTTTGTGAGCGGGTACGATTCTGATGAATTTAAATATGGATTGGTAGCGACACATTTTATGAAAATTTTGTGTTTAATTTTGTTTCAGCTGCACTGGAAATATTTCAGTTTCTAGAACGTGTATGCTCTATGAATTTCAGTTACGTTTTCACTATCAATTTGTGTGATTTGTTGAGTTGACATTCCATTTTTCCCAACTTTTTACATAGCAATACAATACAATATTGACATTTTCTTGTTTTCCTCACGAGTGCCCCTGATATGAAGTTTATATTTTGCGAAAGGAAAATAATACTTCACGCATTTGGGACTTTCGCACGCCTGAAATAAAAATTAAAGAACTCGGCAAATAACGCTTGTTTGTTGTATCGATCTGACAGTAGTAAATATATTATTTTCGTCTCTGAACGTATAACCGAACAAAACTTATTATACATGACAAATAAAAGAATCTTTGATAAAATTCCTACTCAAAAAGAGTTGCCTATCACTTTATTTCTTAACATTTGGCACGTTTGGACTAATCATAAATAAAATTTGTAATTGTGCGGAATGGAAAGGGTGGAAAATGATATTTCGACAGGGTGCCCCAGTTAATACTCTCTCAGCCATTTTATCGAAAACTAAAAGAGATATATGAATTCTGTAAAAAGGCATTCACTAGAATATATAAATGATTTCAGGTCTGGGCTAAAACGGTCTTTCTCCACATTGACGTATACATGGCGTTGCTATGCAAAGAAACTATTTCATCCCAGGAACCTTGAAAAGAGGCGCACGTGACAGGACATCCTGTATATTTTTAATAAATAATTTTCGCAAAAAAAACTCAGATATTCTCACATTTTGCGTCTGCCTATTATCACTACCGAAAACCCACTTTGTCGTAGAGTAAGAATCTTTAACGTACTCAAATCGCAGATACACGGAACGCACAGTTCTACATTCACTTCAAAAGATCCTGCTCGGATTGTTTGGGTGGGAGAACAAGTCACTGTCCGCCACACAAACGAGTTGAAATCACATTTAAAAAAAAAAGGTTTTTTTTTAATAAACCTTCGACAATACTTGAGTGGCAATTTTCTTAATCACTGTATCTGTCAGGTCTCCGGACCTAAGCCCATAGGAATATATCCTGTGGGGTTACTTGAGGAAGCGGGTGTACCAGCCCAGACCTGAAAATGCTGAAGATATGAGAAGCCGAATTAGATTATAAATATACCTCCACAAGCTGCAATTCTACATTTTCATGAAAGACTCGGCCATTTTCAATTAGTGCTGCTGGGGAATCACTTCCCTCAAATTGACAACACTCTTGTCGAATTGAAAAATTAAGCGACGCCATTTATTACGAATTTATTGCTAAATGAAAACAGCATTTATAAAGATGCATCAAATATCAACATGTCTAGACTAGAGTCTGCATTTATTAAAGCCAAAGCTACTTGAACGCGAGGAACTAGTTCATCATGTTCGTCAGCTGGTTCAGCATAAACCTGTTCTTTAACATGTCTTCAGAAAAATAAATCAAGTGGGTTAGGATCGGTGATCGAGAAGGCTATGTAAATGGCATACTTCTTCCAATCCAACGGTTAACTTCCACGCCAAAATGTGCAACATTTTCGAATAATAGTGGTAAACGATCTCTCAAAAATACCAAATATGATACCAAAGTAACACGAATAATTATAACGTGTGGACTCATTACGTCGTTATTTACTACTCCAGCTCCAATATTTACATACCACCGATTCAGACATGATAGGTCGTTTTCCAACTATATGAAGATTTTTCGTCAGACCACCCATGAAGACTGTGAGTATTTATAACTACTGAGTAAATATAGTTACATCACTCTAGAGATAGGTTTCGAGACATCAGGCACTTGGTACACATATATCATTAACCGTCTGCAAAAACTGACATCGTTGTTTGTCACCATAATGTAACATTTGACCTTTTTGTGGCCTAAATGGATGTAATTCATTCGTCTAAGTGTCCTGTAGATGTAAATTATTTATCGCGAACAGTTTACAGGTACTTAAACCGAGCCCTTCTTTAAATCCATTAAGATTTCATTTCTCTTAAGCAACCAGTGACATTGGATGCTGCGGAAGTTTTTACATGGATTTAAATCACGTATTTCAATGGGTCTTCGTGCAACATGCCTGATAGCTTTTGTATCAGGATAATGACGTATAGGATAACGTTCGGCGTATGAAACACTAGCAGCAGTAGCATTATTGTTACAGGCACCTAACGTTTTCAACATTTCCGACAGAAATTAAATTAAATGCAAACACAGCGTCTAAATATAATAATAATAATAATAATAATAATAATAATAATCCTTTATTAATCCAAGAGATCATAAAATGATATAGGACAAGTCAACTAGATAGTAATGCTAGTAATATACAAAGATACATAGGATATATTAAAACATTAAAAATTCTTCAACAGAATAAAATGCATTACTTATAAGAAATTTTTTTAGAGTTGACAAAAACCTGTTTAGACTAGACACATTTTTAAATTCGCTACTTAACTTATTATAGAGTACACATCCCATATAATACGGGTTATGTTTAAATAATTCAAGTTTGTGGATCTTGTACTGCAAATTATAACCATGCCGTGTTGGATAGGCATGGTTAGCATTTAAAAGACTGAATGTAGAAAAGTTATTCTTTACAAATTTTAAAGTTTCAAATATATAAAGGCAGGGTAATGTTAAAATCCTTTGCTCAATAAAGGTGGATTTACATGATTCTCTAAAGCTTAAATTAAACATATTACGGATGGCTCTTTTTTTTGCAGTATAAATAAACGATTAGCAGAAGGTGAATTTCCCCAAAACATAATGCCATATCTTAGCCTACATTCAAAATTTGCAAAATAAAATATCTTTACAGGATTTAAATTAGTTATGAGACGTAATCTTTTAAGCGCAAAACAGTTACTTGCACACTTATTGAAAATGTAGGAGACATGAGATTTCCAGTCAAGCGCTATATCTATATAGATACCTAAAAGTTTAAAAGAATCCATCTGCTGTATTGATTTCCTATTTAACTTTAAAAGTAAACTTGAGGTAAAATGAGCCCGGACAGGATGGAATTGTATAGAGACTGTCTTTTCTTGGTTCATTACTAATTTTTTATTGACAAAATAGTTGTTTATGTTATTTAAAGTAATGTTTAATTTCTCAATGAGAATCTCTATATTTTCGTCACACACAGCAATGGAAATATCATCAGCAAACGCACAAAAAAAGTCTGATATACACTCATCTAAGTCATTAATATAGAGAAGGAAAAGTAGTGGCCCTAATACACTACCTTGAGGTACCCCGGTGTTTGTTGATTGAAATTCCGAGCAAGTATCAAAAAAGTTAACATATTGTTTTCTGTTGCTTAAATAAGATTTTAATAAGTCGTTACATTTTCCACGTATCCCGTAATTTTGTAAAGTATTTAAAAGAATTTCATGATTTACGCAATCAAATGCCTTAGAGAGATCAATAAATAACGCAACAACTTTTTTACCACTGTCAATATTTGTGTAGATAAAGTCCAAAAAGGTTACCAGAGCAGACATAGTTGATTTATTTTTCCTAAAGCCATGTTGCTTATCTGAAAAAACTGAATTAATATCTAAAAATTCCGTTATTCTAGTTGCAATTAGCTTTTCAAAAATTTTTGAAAAAAATTGATAAAATGGCTATTGGACGATAATTACACAGCAGTTTACGATCACCCTTTTTAAATAAGGGAATAATTTTGGCTAACTTTAATAAATCCGGAAAAGTGCCCTCTGAAAAACAATGATTTATAATGTCAGTTAACGGTTTAGCTAATTGACTAGCACATTCTTTAATAATTTTAACGGAATAAAAATCAGGACCAGAAGAACCGGAGTTTTTTAAAGCGTTAATTGTATCAATGATTTCGGATGGGTTAGTGGGTCTTAAGTAAATAGAATCTTTTACATGAATGGGTGTTCTATCGGTAATGTTGGAATTATTTATGTTGTGTGTGGGTGACGTTAAATCATGAGCAACATTTAAAAAGTATGAATTAAATTCGTTGGCGATAATTATTTTATCAGTAGTTAGCGTGCCATTTAAATCAAATTCTGGACTGATATTACTATTATTTTTCCTTTTTAATGAATGATTAATTATATTCCAAACTGCTCTAGACTTATTCGAAGAGTTTACTATAATTTTATCAAAGTACATTTTTTTAGCTTGCTGAATAACTTGACTGTAAATCTTTTTGTACTTTTTATAATAATTAATATCAATAAAATCTATTTTTTGCAACTTAAACAGTTCTTTTAGACGAACCGATGACACCTTGATCCCAGCAGTTATCCAGTTTTTATTATTATTATCCAAGTTTTTTGTGACAAACCTAAATGATAAATTATAATACTGATAAAGAGTGGTATTAAATTCTATATATTTATCCTCAACTGTTTTCTTGCTTAAAAGAATATGCCAAGTCTCATTGTTTAAAAAATCTTTAAATTTCAAAATATTTTTCCGGGAAAAAGATCTAAAAGTATGGCAGTTATTGTTCTGTGGATCATTCACCTCAAAAACAATTTTTTGACAAGTGTGGTCCGATAGACCCGTCTCAATAACATATTTGTCTATCAAAATGTTATTAAAATTTGTTAATACATAATCAATAGCTGTTTTGGAATTATTATGAAAACGTGTAGGCTCTGTGAAAACTGGCTGCATACAATAAGCCTTTACAAGGTCTAACAAATCTATAGTATAATTATTTACACATAAAAAGTTTATATTAAAATCACCACAAATTATTACATAAGTAGGATCGCTTTTACAAAACAAAATAGTTAAAGATTCCTCAAATTTCAACATAAATTCTTTGATATCCGTGTTAGGAGCTCTATAAATGCACATGATATAATAGACAGTTTTGTCTATTGTAACTTTAGCAGCTGAACATTCAAAAATTTTTTCAACACTTACATTAACTAAATCAGAGATTTCCACTGCGTTTATTGAATTTTTAGTTAGTATTAATGTCCCACCGTGGATAGATGCTGACCTGGAAAAATAACTTGATATATTGTACCCCGGAATATTTATAAAGTCAATTTCTTCTGGTAGGATCCAAGTTTCAGAGACACATAAAATATCAATGTTTTCTTGAGATAGAAGTAGTTCCACTTCCTCAATTTTATTTTTTATACACTGTAAATTATGGTGAACCACGCAAAGTGTGTTCGTTACAATTAGTTGCTATTCACTTGTAACAGACGCTAATATCCTTTGTTTCACTGCGTTAAGTTTATTTACATAGCTAGGACACTTATTGTCTTTGGCTGAATGATTTACATCATGATTGGTATTAAAGTTTTTGTTCGATTTTATACAATTTGCACATTTTTTATAAGTGGAAGTGCATAATTTGGGTTCATGACCCTCAGCACAGTGGTAACAAACTGGGAACTTATTACTACAATTTTCAGAAAGATGGCCAAAACTGCTGCAGGCGTTACATCGCCTAATATGGAATGAATTAGCAACCTTACATCTTCTCCAATTAACATAAAGGCGTCCCATATTTAATATGGAATTTCGCGTTTTATTATCCACAGCTACAATTAAATTAATTAAGCCATCGTGATTAATTTTTCTTACAATTTTAAATAAGAAGTTATCTGCGTCTGATGCAATATTATTGGCGGAAATTATATCTTTTACTAATGTCTGGTCGTCGATTGGTAAATCATTTTCTGTATCATAAATAATTAGTTTAGGTATCACACATTTTGAGGTACTTATGTCACAGTTGTCTTGCAAATTAGATGATAAGCTGTTTTGATATATATTGATATATGCACAATTTTGACAACACACTACTCGATAAATGGCATTGATGTGTAAGCCATTTAGTGATCTTTTAATGCAAAGAGGTTTTATCAAAGTTTTTTAAATTTTAAATAAGAAGGAATTTTCTTGAAAAACTTAAAAGATAATACTGTTTATCGACATGCTATAGGGTGCTTTAACAAAATGCGTCAACTTGAAATTTGAGAGCATTCGTAACTAACACAAAGTCGTTCGTATTATTTTTGTGGACTAGTAAATTTAAAATTAATAAATAATAATTATTTTCGAAATTTATGGAATTCATAAACAGGGTGCTTCCGAAATAAATAATGTTCTCATATTTTTGGTAACTTTCAGGAAAGTATAGAAAATAATAAAAGTATCCTTAAAACCCTTCAGTTACCGACGCCTCAAATAACAGCAAATAACCGCATTATTTGTGCGATAGGTGAGCGATTGTAATTTACGTAATCCATACCTACAGAGTAAAAAAAAATTATCGCATATTTCAGAATATGTGTACAGTGTGACTCCTATAACGTTCTCAGCCCAATTTTTTGGATATAAGTTAAAAATGTTTAACGTAATCTATAGTATTTTTTCCCAAGGATTTCGAAAATTTCAACAAAAAACAATTGAAAGTCAAATAAAAGTGGAAATAACAATACAATGTTTTTTTTAAATGGAACGCCCTGTATATTTTACCAATTTTGAAAAACGATTTAAATTCTCGTTCCAAAAATATAACATAAAATATTTAGCAAAATACTGGTAATAACTGAAATAATTTAACACCGAGTTGGCCTTGAATGTTTTTTGAACTGTCAATTAAATAGTTTGTATTGTAACTCTTTACGTTGATTAAAAGCTAAAAAATGACTTACTCATCAGAAGAAAAAATATATATTATAATGTTATTTAATAAGTGACAAAAACTTTTGTGCTGCTCTTAGAATGTATACCGCTCAATATCCTGACAGGCAAGTACCGCATCGCACTTATTTTGAAAAATTAAATAGACGATTTAGGGAAAGAGGATCAGTGCACAATAAAAAAAATAGAAATGAACATAAAACTGTATCAACAGAAGAAAATGAGTTAAATATTACACTATTTTAAAGAAAATCCGTCCTATTCGATTCGAGATGCTGCACGAGATTTAAATATATCTAACAAGTCCATTCAAAAAACCTTACAAAAACATAAATATACACCATACAAAATACAACCAATACAAATGTTACATGAAGATGATAAAAACAAACGTGTAGAATACTGCAAAAATATTTTAAATAGATTTGCTTTGAACAATCATATTTTTAAATATATATTATGGAGTGAATTTTAACACATGGCTGGTCAGTAGAAAATTCACATAAAATATATGAAATCAGATTCCACGGGAGAAATTCAATACGAGTGTGGTGTGGCATAATAGGCCCCATTTTCTTTAATGGATTTTTGACTTGGGTCAGATATTTTGATTTACGTCAAAATGAAATAGAAGAACATATTGACAGAATAGTGCCTATAGGTCTCTTAAATGATATTATTTGGCACCAAGATGGAGATGTGCAGAATATTATACCTATTCGGAATTTTTCTAATAACAAATACTCAGAGTGGATAGGAAAACATGGAATTATATCGTGGCCACCAAGAAGCCCAGACTTAAATCCACTGGATACTTTTTATGGGGACACTTGAAAACTGAAGTATATAAAAATAGAAGTAACAGTGAAGAAGAATGGAAAGTTAATACTTCGGAAGTTCAAATTCTGCTTTCTATTTAAAGCAAAAGTATAAGTAGTAAATCTGTTTGTACACCGAGAATCATTTTCGGCAGGTAAGAAGAAGTTATCCATTGCTACGCAAACAACAACCACATACACAGACCCCTGGACATATCGTTTCTTCACTGAGTTATCCTAGCTTCTATCATACCGTGGATAGATAAAGTGGTGTTCCTACACTTTAGAACATGAACTGGAGTTCGAGAGTATCGATGCTGTAGTAAAGGGTGTCAGTGACCGAATACCATTTCGTTAAGTCACATCGGGTGGAACGTGCAACTTTTACTTGTGAAAGAAATCTGAGGATTAAGCCATGTTTTACAGGTGTTTATTAAAAAAATAAAAGACATGATACATAATATATTTTCTATCCGCATATAACACACGTGCGAAGTAATATTTTTAAAGAAAGGCTACACCTGAAAAAAATAATCGGATTCCTAACAGAAGATATAGAACGATCTACACAGTTACTAAGAAAATACTGAATTAAAAACCGCCTTTACAGATTATACCACAAATCTTGCTAATATCAACACTTGTACGACAAAACATGGATTACTGTTAAATCTTCAAAGGACTAATGCTATTATATTTGGTAAAAAAAAACAAATGCCTTTATCACATATAGAATTCTATATACATATAAACGAGCTGTTAAAATTTTATGTAAAAGTAAAAAATCTTCGTGTTAATTTTCATGTATCTAAAATTTAAGCATCATATTGCAAATATGATATCGAGTGTAAAAAGTTATATGCTTAGTAGATAGAAAATCTTTCCTAACACTGAAAATAGCTTTATACACTTTTCAACGATGTAAAATGTATTAAACAGTTTCCGTTATTATTATCAGGTAGTTAATTTGTTTTAAATATGTGTTTATAAGAGTTTATTAAACATCCATCTCTATAATGGGGGAGACCCTTTCAATAATATTGTTAAATTTTCTTTTAAGTACGTAATGATGATACTAATTATTCGTCGATTTTGTTGAAATATTTCTACTTGTTTTAATTAATTTCATGAGATACCTACAGAGCTAAATTCTAAAATAAAAAGAGATTTTTTTTTTTTTTAAAAAGAAAAATTACTTTTTTTCTATTCGCATTTTTTTTCTGTGAACCAACGCTGGACGGTTCTCTTGTGATCTCTGAACCTCACGAGAGCCACGACTACAAATGACTACAACCACTTCAGCAAGATTAGTGGCTGTAGGTCCCAGAATCATCTATCCTAAATAGACGAAACGAGCCTAGAATTACCGTCTTCGGCATTTGGCCTTCCAACCATTCGACCGATCTTTGACAGGTCTATATAGTCTTCAGTTCCGGGAGCAGCGTAGGCTTTATCAACCCTAGTGCACCGATTATTAGGAGGACCATCTTGACCAAGTAATCTGGGTGGAACACTTGGAGCCCGCACCAGAGATCGTGGTACTTAAGCATTTTTTCTTCAAGATGGTGTTTTTCTCGGCAACCGCCGAGAACTCGAAGACATGCATTACTATGGCCTGACTGACCAAGATGTCAGGGTTGTTGGCTTAGATTCACCTGACGGTCAAGAACGAGTAATTCCAACATATACGACCATCACTCCTGACAATGGAGTCAATATCTCCAAAGATGTAAGGCAGCACTGGTATCTGGTGAGCACGTACGAGTGCCTCTGATGGTAACGCACAACTAGCAAGATCGCCGCGTTATGACGGTGGTCATAACGCGGCATAATTCATAAGCGATTCCGGCAGGCCCTGAAGTTGGCTCAGGGAGCTCTACATCCATCCGTTGACATTATCTTGGCAGATTACAATAAATCTCTGGGTCTCCTCTGCTGAGAACTTTTCAAAGAACACTTTCTTTTGACGTACTCCTGATTAATCTTTTGAGTTTTTTTATTTTTCTTAATAAATTTGCGTTCTGATAAAAACATGTTCCTCTCAAAGTCACACCATTCTTCATGTTTTAAATTATTTAACTTATAGGTAAGCTTTTTGTAAAGTCCATATGTTTGTAATTCAGGCGTACTTCGTTTACTTTACAGATATGTACTTAATTTCTAAATCCATTTCTACTTTTCAAACATTGTAGCTTTATCTGAAATGTGTGAAAAGTTTGGAATTTTAAGTTGAACAAAATTTGGAAATACTGAACGTTTCCAAATTTTTAGAAACTAAATATCTATTAATCTAATCTTAGCACTAACCTTATCATACCGATTCAGTTCCGTTGACCGTGAAGCTCTTAAAGATATAGATATGACAGTGGTTCATCCATCGGAAAATAAACTACAACAACTTTTAGGCAATCCAAAAGACAAAATTGAAACAAACTAAAAGTCGGGGATTTATGAAATTAGCTGTAAAGACTGTAATCAAAAGTATGTTAGACAAACTAGACGATCAATTCGAACTAGATTCAAAGAGCATATGGCCCATCTCAAATATGGTAGAACAGATAAGTCTAGTGTTGCCCAACATGCGTTTGAGAACAACCATAAAATAGATATTAACAATTTAAGATTAATTATGAATGTAACAATACTAGACAGCTAGATGCATTTGAAAGCGTGGAAACCACGT
The DNA here is from genome assembly GCA_029963845.1 of Rhamnusium bicolor. NCBI lineage: Eukaryota > Metazoa > Arthropoda > Insecta > Coleoptera > Cerambycidae > Rhamnusium > Rhamnusium bicolor. The sequence continues at coordinate 1,831,468 of JANEYF010005770.1, forward strand.
GTAAAAATAGTACGAATAGTGACATAGGGCCAATCCCAAATAGCCCGCTTTATTGATTAATGGGTCACGGTTCACCGAACCGTAACAATAGTTTAGGTGTAAATAGGATACGCTGTTAGCATAAGGTTTGTTTTAATCATCTCCAGATGATGCCAACTTGATTCGCGAAACGCACGTCGAGTGCGGTATATGGTGTTTTGTGTTTCGTGGAAAACTACGTCAGTGTTAACAAATAATGTTTTAAAAAATAATTGCGTGCTTGATTATTAATTAATTACTACAACTATTTATGAGTAAACTGCGTAAATAATAATAAACCATTTATTTCTAGGTAAAAATACCTCAATTACAGGAAAACACGAAAATATAAATCAATGTAAATTACAATAGCATAAAGATAAAAAAGAAAGAATAGAAAATGAAATAGATACCGAAAATAAAATAGAGTATTATAACATATGTGGATGGTATACTTATATTAAAAGATATTTCTAAGATATGTCAATTATATTTTTTAAACTATCGCAATTAATGTCACATAGGTTAGAAATAAAGTTAAATAAATTACAAATATTACATATTGGCGACTTGTGCATAAGATTAATGCTACCGAAAGGGCAATAGAAATAGTTACGGGAATGCAACCGAGGGATTAGGAAATGAAGCTTATTAACAAAGGACGGACAATCAATATTATTATGTATACAAGAAGGAAATAGCGATACAGTTCCTTCTTTCGCTTGAAATTTTGTTAAATATTTCTAATAATATTCTATTATCTGTACCTCGTTGGAGATAAAAACCAATGTTTTTAAAAAACATAAAGTGTTTAACACTTTCGAATCCGTAGATTCAATAATTAATAGCACTGAATTTTGACATATATAGAGTATAGAGTTTTGCCTACGAGTAAATGTCATTATTTTGCATTTGGAAATATTTAGTTTTAAAAAATTGTTGGTACAGCGAATAAAAATGTTATTGATTTGTGCTTGTAATTGCAAACAATCATTGCAGCTACTAATACTCATGTAAATTTTAGGATCATCTGCAAAAAGTAACTAGTGATAACTGATTACTGTTGTTATATCATTTATGAAAATTAAAAAGAACAATGGTCCCAAGTCGGACCCCTGTGGAACACAAGATGTTGCTATGTAATTTTGAGACCTGTGCCCACAATATTCTATAAATTGCTCTCTGGGCAACAAGTAGGATGTAAAATGCAAAATCAGTTTATCTGAAAGGCCAAAAGTTTTTAGCTTGGCCAATAGCAAGTAGTGATATATCAGATAAAATGCTATATCTATGTATACAGCATCTACCTGTAAAAATAAAATAATGTAGTGGTTTTGTAAAGAATTAAGCAATGCGAATAAAATTCAGTCGACAGGTGCATTTGCTGTGACAGTAATGCAGCAGAGCGTGGGTAATGTGGGCATAGTATACTGGACAGCTAGAAACATGAAAATGCTACTCAGAAATATAGGGAGTTTTCCAACAATGAAAAGATTACGGCACCCCAGAGAAGATGTGATTACTTAAAGCAAAAGAATCACTGCTCTTTTATATTTCTTCACATTGTTCAAAGCATCAATTATGTTGCTTTTTACACTAGAATTAAGCGAACGCCTCGTTAGCAAAATCAGATGATTACACGGTATAAATCGTTTTCCCTTTTTTGTTATCCTTATAAAAAATGTAGAGAATGTTATCATATAAAATTAGTTTCTGAATAAACGGTTGTATCCACTTACTTCAAATTGTCTTGCACATAAGAGAATACTTAATTTTCTAATTTTCGAGTTTACACCACTAAGAGATGACACAAGGTCGGTTAAATTAGGTAATAGTTGAGCATTTCAATGCTCAATCAATGTGTGAAAAAAAAAACAAATCGTATCACTAGTTTTCTGAAATATCACGAATCCTATTTTGTAAAATATTCAATAAATCCGTAATTATATAACGCAATTCGAGGGGCAATCCACGCTCAAAATTTAAACACCAGCCTAATTTCCATTGCTTTCCACTACTTTTCAATCACTTCCACTAACTTAAACTGATTTCCACGGAAATCTAGACATTTACAGCGATTTCAAATGGATTCAATTAACTTGTATAGAATTGTATCTCTCATTTTCAGTTTATTGTTGAAACACCTATACTCGGAGATTCGTTGATTGAAAGTCCGGGTAACACTTACTCACTACTTTATTTACTAATTAGCAATTATCAACAATAGATTAATTACTGTCTTAACTATAAACACACTTGGACACTTATAAGTCTTTCTTATTTCTTCTTTACTCGTTCACGTTCGACTTCAGACTGAGTCTCGGCCCACCGTGTGTCTTATTTATACATCCATTCACACGGTCTACGGCATTCCAGAATATTCCCGGCCGTTCGCGTACAATTCCAGTCTCATCTAATCAGTCTACACAGTCCAGTAGCGTTACAATATTTTTTATATATATATATATATATATATATATATATATATATATATATATATATATATATATATATATATATATATATATATATATATATATATATATATATATATATATATATATATATATATATATATATATATATATATATATATATATATATATATATATATATATATATATATATATATATATATATATATATATATATATATATATATATATATATATATATATATATATATATATATATATATGTTGTTTTTCAGGTTTTCGCGGGTGGTGAATGTTAAATTCGTTTTCCGGGTATACTCCCGCGTAGGTGATAGGCCCCGAGAGGGGACCGTGGTTGTCTGAACGACGTTTCAGCAGAATCTCATCTGCCATCTTCAGGTTCTAACAGATAACTGCTTACTGCGGCTTCTGGTAACTCGAACTGAATACTCGAACTGATAGGCCCCTCTCGGGGCCTATTACCTACGCGGGAGTATACCCGGAAAACGAATTTAACATATATATATATATATATATATATATATATATATATATATATATATATATATATATATATATATATATATATATATATATATATATATATATGATAGCTAGAAACTTGACTTTAAAATATAAATAAACTAGACAAAAAAAGTCTATAACCGGAAATTATTTTCGAATATACAGGGTGAACCAAGACGATTCTACAGGGTCAACTAAAATTTTTTTAAATGGAATGCCATATATATTAGAACATTTTTTTAAACCTCTTTGTGGCCTCCTTTCAGTCCTGTATTATTATTGACTCTCTCCTAACCACTTGGATGTAATAATTTTTTTTGTTGAAATTATGCCATTTACACGTGCATATTAAAAAAATCACTACAGTCGCAATTATCGATTTTAATAAAATATATGTTAGTAGCAGTTATGAGACATCTGTGCGATGACACTCAGCCATTTTCACCTCCCAAAAGTATACAGGGTGACCAAAAATAATTTGTAAATTTACAACTATTTGAATGGAATTTTCTCAATTATTTCAAATGGATCACCCTGTATATTTTTGAACTTGCCCCATCGAAAATGTTAAATTTTGTGCAGTGTAAAATGCTAAGAGAAATAAACTTGTGTTTTTATCGTTGTCTCTAGCTATGAATAATTCATTTGTGACATGTAAGGCAGAATTGCTACTAAAGTTGGTTTGTTAGTTTGGAATCCAGACTGAGTTGAAGGTAGTAGTAGGTAGCTCAGGAACTTTTTAGTCCGACTCTGCTCAATTCCAACAGGCATCAGCGCAGCCCCACGGTATAAGCATACCTGATACAAAAATTGCCAGTCTCTGGGAAGTTGGAGTGTTTCCTAAATTTCATCACTGACGGACAGAGGACATGCCAGTGATAAATAGATGGGACGAAAAATTGTTTCTCTTTTAACTTCGATTCCGAATCCAACGACTTTTCTACGATGCGACGCGACGACGGTTAGTTTCGATGTTATGGCTCACCCAATGATTACTATTATTTTATTTATATTAAATGGAATTTTTTTTGTATACCTAGAAATGTTCTAACAACATTTTTTGAGTAAAGAATGAAAAAGTTTAATCCAGTGTAGCATAAAATATTATTTCGCTCGTCTTAAGGTTTTATGTTATTCAATACATCGTTAAATAAAAAAAGTAGTGTTAAAAATTTCATATACTTATTCAAAAAGTTCAAATTTATTTCTTAAATAAAAAAAACAAATAATAATGGCTCCAGATAATGTTTTCTTCTTCTTTTTTTTTAATTATAAACGTCCCCTAGTTTGGTTTTGTCGTGAACTACTAGATTTAAAAGATTTGTGTTCCATTTTCGTTTGTTTTATATTATAGAATGCGATATGCCAAACGCAGGTTTTTTTGTTTTGATTTATTATATTAGACATTTGAAAATAGTATGAAATAAATAATAAATTCCTTCTGAAATACTTTTACGTAATTTCGCATGAGATGTACTCGGTGGACGCGATTAAATTTTACAACTTCAGTGCAGCAGACGACTGACTGAGCTTAAATGTGAATTTAGAACAATTTCGGTATTGATTTTAAGTTAGGATAGTTTTCGCGATAATTGAAATCAACCACTCGATTAAAATAAAGCTGTACCATTTACGTTGGAATGGAATTATACCCCTACTCTATGAAGAGTTTTCTATTAAAGAAGTAAAACTACGGCTTTCATTCAAGCGATTGTTTGAATCAGTTATGTATGAGAACAAACAAAACTTACACATCCATTGATAAAAGCCCTTATTAGCCTTCGCATGTAAATTTGACTACTCTCTAAGCGTAGTAAATAAATTAGCTAAAATATAAACGACTTTTTTTCATATAAAGTTTTTAATTAAAGGAGCTCCGATGGGCTTCACTTAGTGGAAAGAAATTGTAGAAGAGAGAGGGGAGACTTAAATGGGGCGGTGGTAGTATTGAACGAAACGACTAGCTGTTAGTTGCATTTCATTCACAAAATTCTAGTGTTAGCCTTTGGGAATAGAGTTGGGTGCGGGGTGAGGCACGTACTTGGCCCTTTTCATTCAGAAAACCATTTGGAACATAATAAATATTTTCGCTTTAACATAAATAAAAAAAAGTCCGCATCTCACAGATAAAACCACCCACGATTTTTTTTTATAAATAATATATAAGGTGGACCGAAATACGGTACCACAATCCTACACCTCACTTTTTTGTCATGAATCACTTGAATATCAATATTCCACGTTCCAAGTGCTACTAATGGAAGGCAATAATTTCTGAACAAATACGAACGACGTAATCTTGGGGGTTACGCAAGGTTTCATTTTGGGGCCCTAGTGGTTTATACTTCACATTAACGACCTGCCCTTCATTTTTAGTGAAATAATATTATAATGGAAGCAACTGACGCACCTGATTCTGACGTTGGAAAAATGTATCGTAACTTATATCATTTTCACCTCAATTTATTAAAACAAAGGCAACAATTTCTGAACAAATACGAACGACATAATTTTGGGGTTACGCAAGGTTTGCGAACGATGCCGGAAAGCAGTCAATTGACGAAACTGTATCGAAGTGTATCTCTTTGTAAAAAAAACTGTTAAACCACACTGAGTACAAGTTTTCCAGCTTCCTAAGCAGCGGTTTAACGTTTTATATCCCAGTCAAACATTTCGCCTCACAGAGAGGGTTCTCCACTAGAGTACATCATTACTGTCAAAAAGAATGCCAGTCAAAAGTCCTTGTCGTATGGAGCGTGCCTAAAAATTTTTTCTCTTTGAAAAATGTAGGTATTTACAATAAATATCGAGATGGTTACAAAGCAAATAACCATTTCCTCCAAGGAGTCTAAGAATCGAATCTAGGAGCAAGATAGACAATGACTACTCGCGCTTGCCACATAATGAGCTCTAGCCAATTGCACTTTGTGCTATTATTTTTATTAACGTCCTGGCGGAGTTTAGCACATAACTATTCCACCACTCAACCAGGACAGACACACACAACAACCATTCCCTCCGACATTTGCCAGATGTTGCAGCTGAGACTCGAACTCAGGAGAGATAAATAGTGATTAGCCGTGTCAAGCCACATAATAACACTCTAGCCAACTGTGCTACCGTCCTGGTATTTAAAATGTCACTATACATTCATGCTCTAGCCAGGATTCGAACCCGTGATGTCTTAGTCTCAAGCCTAACATATAAGTATTGAGCCGACATATAAATAGATAAATCCAATGAACTTCGTAATATCAATCTCATGAAACAGGAAAATGCATTAAGGATTTCGTAATTTTTACTTGATGCCAAAAAACAGAAAACAATAACGTATTTCAATGTTTGTTGTTGAAAAATGTAGGTTTCACAGATTATTTTAAAAGAACCGTTTTTTTCCGAGACATCTAAATAATGTCTTGGATTTTTAACTTATTCGTGCGAAAATTTTAAATGATGGAGAAGTGATAGTATCCTCTAATTTCTGTAAAAGAGAATGTCGACAGATAAGGCTTATCTAGATTTTTCGCAGGTTTTTTATTATCAGTTAATGGTTTTTCTATTTTATCTGCAAAACCCCTCTCTAAGACAACACGATGATAGTGGCATTTTCTTAGTATAATTTTTTAAATATTTATTCCCATTCTTGTATAGGTCATCTTATATCCAAGTAGTCGCTAATTATCTCATTTCCTTATACACGATTATTACGTTTATTACTTTTTAGTACCTCATCTAAGAATAAATCAACACCCAGAAACCCGCCGGCTATGATACAACATATTATATTCTGCTTATAAAAATATACATAAATAATGTCTTTGAATTTTTAACACCTGAAACCTTAAAATTTCACATTATCTCTAACAATTAGTTTAATGAACGATCGAGAATGAGAAAAGATATAAACGAGAGCATTACATTTGAATAGAATTATCAAGACCGTGCAAAGTGATTAAAGGTATAAACACTTAGAACAGTTGCTCTTACTGATCTTTAGAACAATAGAGATTACACTTGATAAGAGCAGGGCTTTAAATAACGTCGCCGACCTGACAGTGTGTTATTGTCCCTGTCCCATTTAATTTAAACATTTCCTACCCTTTAAACTGTCAGGTGTATTTAACTAATGTTCCTGTAGTACGGTCCCTACATGAAAAATAACAAGCAATAAGGAAATCGCATCGTGTACCCCAAAAAAAAAACACCACGCAGCTTAGTCGGACACTGGTGTTTCGGAATTATTATTCCTCACTGGTGCAACTTATAATACCAAGAAATGGGATAGATCGGGGACTGTATTTGCTATCTATTGTTTAGATAATGCTTCGAAATACCCGGAACGTACCCAAATAACATTTTTACATTCTATGTACATTCTTAGAATATTCCATATATCCATATGGATTTGTGATCGATTTTCAAAACAAATATAAATACAGGCACTAAGGAACATACATTTGTTTCGGGGAAATGCTCACCCGGTATTACTGTTGTATATACATACCTGTGCGAATCTCTTAGCAATATTCATAGCTAGTTCAGAAAATTATTTTCACATTATGCACCCAATATGAATATACATGGGATGTAAAATTCAGGTAGTTTGGCGTATGGTACAATTTTCTTTCTATTTAATATCAAGTTAGTGAATATGCCTCTGACTGGTTTACTAATCATGTTTGAGACGTCCTTTATACTAATATTCTATACCATTAAATATGCTTTGTTCGAAAGTTTACTGAACAGTTTGTACGGGAGGGCAACCGGATATCAGAAAGGGGCAAAAAGGAAACAACGAAGGAGAAACATAAGATTGACACATTCTGTTTGGTTTGCAGAGTTGACAATGATGTTGTAGTTTCGAGGGAAAATTATTAAAATTTTCGTGGGACTTCCAGTTAGTTTTCTGTACGGTTTTAATTTTCGTGAAATTCGTATATAGATTTCACCAGATTGGAACAATCTGGAAAACACTAAGAAGCAAGTTACACAACATTTTAAAAACCAGAAATAACTACTTAACAATTATTTATTTGTTTATTCATTTATTTAGTTATAAATTTATGTATTTATTTCATAACTCGAAAACTAAGCCGTCTATAAAGTTGGACCGATATATTCTAAATCGAAAACTAAAAGAAGAATAATTGTCCGTCTTCAATATGTCCATCTGGGATCAAATCTAGCAACACTAACTTGTCCTTTCTTATGGCGTGGATGTTTATATGTTGTATGGCATAAAAATTGCAACATCCAATACAAAAAAAATCTGGCACACAATAAAAAGAAAAACTCATCTTAATGTGAAGACCGCCTTTAGAATTGCGGTGCTAAAGAACTGTTTCAATCCAACCAGGTCTATGACAAATGAATGTTTAGCTAATATGGGTCCTCGATCGTTTCCGCCCCGCCTCATTTTGCCACTGACCAGGAGCTACCGAGAAGGTGATGCCAAGAACGTAGGATGAAAAATGGAATTGGATAGTGTTCAGTAATTAATCCCGATTTTCTTTGTAGCTTCATGATGGGCGCGGAAGAGGTCGCCGTAGAAAAATACCAGATTTTCAATTTTATGTGGGACTAGAGACCCTATACTGCTGTCATGAACAGGAAGTTTCTAGAAGATGCTGATGTGGATGTTTTTCCATGGCTCGCAAGATCACCTGATTTTTAGCCAATCGAACATGTATGGGACGTGATGGGTAGAAGGTTAAATTGATTGCCAGTCCCAGGAATTTATCTTCAGCAATTACAATAAGAATTTGACACAGCTTAAGACACAATATCTCTAGAGCTGCTGGAGAGTGTATAATATTGCGAGGGGCTTCAACTCACTGTTATTAATTTTTAGGTAGATATTGTCGCATAATCATAACTAAATGTTAATCTTGTTACTCTTTCTAACCTAACTGTCTATGCCACGCAGTGTAATAACAAATTTTGAATAATTTATCTCGAGAATCCAATATGATATGCCATAAATAAATCATTATTCATTATACATAATAACGTATTAGCTTTGCTTGTTAATGTCAAGAACAAAATGGAATTGCCGAATATAAGCAAAATTTAACCCTTTATTTATTTGCGCGAAGATGTTTTGTATGAGTCCCTAATGAATTATTAAAATATTTTTCTCTTCACACGGAAAACCAATTTGTAATTTTCCACCCACCTATAAAGTATTTTTAGATGAGACAATTTAAAAATATTAAATGTCAGTTAAATATTACCTTTTTTATATCGTGGTATTACAACGGCGGCATAACTCTGAATTATGACGTCATCGACTTTTTCTTTAGTCCCAGTAAACACATACGTTAGAAAGACGTTTATATTGTCCAAATATCATTTGAAAAACGTTTCCTTTTTACAAACAAGTTCTTACACGTTTCAGTAAACGAAATTATAAACGTTTAATATTGGTATATGTGAAAGGAATATGTCAGATATTTTAAAATGTATTATTAGGGTACGTAACTCCAAAACGTTTTAAAAACGTTTCTGTTCGACCCCAATCGACTATTCAACTGATATGGACGTTTTATGAACATTTAAGAGAACAGTTTTACAAACGCTTTAAATAATGTTAATTTAATGTTGTCAAAACTGTCAAAAGGACGGCCCATATTTTTCGTGAAAAAATCACGTATTTTTAACGTTACGATGGACCGTTGTTTTTCCAACAATAAATGAACGATTGATTTTCTAACGTAACATGAATTATCAACCAATGACACGTTGAGAATACGTTTCAAAAACGTATGTGTGTCTATTGGGATGGTAGCCCACCTTTTCTTATTATGTTATGTAAGGAGTTTCCTAAAAAATATTGAAAGAAATATATTGCGTAATATTTAACTGGCTCGATTGAGTAGTTGGCTGGAACACGCGATTGCAAGTGTGACTAGATAATCTCTCCATCGTCCTGCGGGTTCGAATCCCGCCACCGACACTGGTAATGTCAGTGGGAATGGTTTTGTGTCCACGTTTTTTCATGAGTGTAACCCTCGCCTGTGCAGCTTCATCTTTAAATTTGGGGGTTGTCTAATTTCTGTGGTGCTCGTGTTTATGTTTATAATGTGGGTAAATATTCCTCTTAATAGCTTTGGTTCGCGGTAACGGTTGAACTAATTCCGAATATATTTAGAATCAATCCTGATTTATTTAAGTACACATACAAGAAGAGTTAATTAACTATGATAAGCAGGATGACTAATGGTCACATGTACAACATCGAAAGAAAGGCAGAGTAATACAACAGCTGATACAATACGGATCGTTGTCCTGAACGTGTAGTGATACGTGTGTGATAGTTAGTGTTCAACAATAACAATGTGTTGTGTAATTGTGTACGATATATGATTCAATAAACCTTCGTGGTGAGTATTTATTAGTGGCTCCTTACAAAGAATATGTCCGTCCATTATATGAGTTTTAAGAGTAGTAGTTTTTTTCCATTTATTTCCATATAGTTATACTATGAAGTACAGTTTATATCGATTTATCCTTCGTTTTCTCACTTAAAATAAACAGTAATAATGACAAACATTACAGAAATTAGACAACCCCGAAATCTAAGGCCCAGACTGCTTAAAATGGGGGGTTACACTTAGAAGAACGTGGTCATACCATTCCCACCGACATTGCCGGTGCCGATGGCGGATATCGAACCCACAGTGACGATTTCTAATCACGCTTCCATCGCGGGCTCCAGCCAACTAATCCACCGAGACGATTACATACATAATTCTATATTATATGCTATTGTTGCTTTTCGAGGCGTTTCCGTGTTAAATATTCAGAACACAATATGTTTTAGTTATATAGGGCCAGATTTAAAGAGACATAGAGTAATGGAAAATAGACCACACTCAGCTGAGTTCAAATCACTCCCAAATATTTACCCCTGAATGTTAACCGTTTTTGAGATACAGGCCGTTTTATGGTTTTTGACTAAAACCATAGTCGGCCATATTTCCGGACTCAATAGTGGGAGCCCCATCCTGTTGGAACCAAACGATTTCTGGTAATTTTCATCCCCCCTTCCGCAAAGGAGGACGGCTATCGTTCTGCAAAACTTCTAAATACTTTACACTGTTTAAAGTACCGTTAATTAGAAAAAGGACCCATAATGCATCTCTTCAAAATTCCCGCCTAAACATTTACTTTTTTAGGATGTTGGATGTGAGCTTCTTGAATCCAGTGAAAATTTCCTTGACCAAATGCGACAATGCAGATTAGCTTTTCCGTTAAGTCAAAATGTTGTGTCAGTAAAGCAAATGTTTTGTGGAAAATTATCATTATTATTAAACAGTTACATTATTTTTTCGGAAAATTGAATTCTCCTGTCAAAATGATGCTCAAAAAGCTGCTGCACTAAAAGGAAATAAGGAAATAATTTTTCCGCTTCCAATGTGTTATTTGCCTGAAATATGTGTCGTATAGGCATCGTACTAATAAGTCAGGTTATCAGACAAGTGCAATGTTAATGACTATGTTACAAAACAGACAACCGGGCTTTACATGCACATATCTATATTTCAAATATTATACAGTGCTTTTATTTTAAAACTAGCCACCTAGAATAATTTTGGATCTGAAGTGGACATGATAATGAAAAAAAAAAAACTTCGATTTAGTTTTCGAGTAGGAACTTCGAAACCTTAGTTGATTGAATTTTATGTTCCACCCCCAGCCACCCCAACTTTAGAATTTCAAATGGCACCCTCTATCTTCTGATACTCATCATTTTAAAGGGCATAACAAGTATTGTCCTTCTATTTAAAAAAATTTAAATTCCGTTTCTGAGATGGAACCGAAAATAAATTGTAGCAATAATTACCATTTGAGTATGCAGAAAATTATTTCATTAAATGTTCAAAATGTGTCGGAAATACATTTATCGATTAAAAGTAAATTGTGTAGTTTAAGCAGAAACAAAGAACTGTATTGACATTTTTTCTTTGAGGGAGGTTCTTGGTAGAAGGATAAAACTTTGTATGCCCTTTAAAATTATGTGTCATAACATAACCTATAATATAGGAGATGCCACTTAAAAGTGGCAAAGTTGGGGTGGATAGTTTTGAAATTAAAGCACCGTATATAAAATCAGTTCATCTTTAAGTCTAATTTTTTTTTAAACAAATTTTTCTTTATCGGAACAGACATCGCCAAAATCAACAAGTAGAAGTCGTGGAGAATTGCACGTTTTCCACTGCTACATTTTTCATTAATTTTGCACTGACAGTACTGATGTGACTTAAATAGTTCATGTTAACTCTACTTTAGATTCAAGATGAATTTCTTTTGAAGTATTTAAAATTCAAAACACATAGTCCATTATGTAAATAGGGACATGTAGGCTTATAAAAGATATATATTTGTGTATATAAAATTTTCTTTTAGGAATTCATTTAAGACAAACTACTGTATGTATGTATGTGATATATTTATACGATGCAGAACAAATAGTAATAAATTATGTTTATTGAACTACTTTCTTCATATAAAATAGAAAACAATCGAAAGAATAAAAACAGCAAAAACTTTTTCTCTGATGAAACAAAATTAAACTGATCGTATGTTATTTTGTTAACAGTTTCCACCAAAGTTGTTATATATGAAACATGGATTAGCCAAAATATAAACGTTGTCCAGGCATGCTTTATATCGCATATGACCCAAATATATAAACAGTAAAATCCCTATAGTCAGTATTTATACAAGGTCCGGCTTATGTATGAAATAATGCCCGTATCCTTTTAAATATGAATGTCTAACCTTTCTCTACGTTTTTGCCAACTATGCTGTTTTACTCTTCTTGTTGTGTATTGTTTTTTTAATATAATCGCAAATGTACTCAATGGGATTTGTGTCTGGGAAGTTCGCGGGCCAGTCCAATCTTTAAATATCCCAATCCTCTAATCCACCTTCTCGCGCAATGAGGCCTTGCATTGTCATCCATATATGTGAGATTTTATCTAATTTTATTACGTAATTGGTGAATAATAGTTTGGCAGCAAGTTTTAAAGGTCAGACTCTCCATTCAAAAATTACAAGACTTTAAAAATTGACACATTTTTAGGTATTCCACTTCACTTGGTGCTAAGTGTAATTGATGTAAATTGTGTTATATCATATCGTAGTAGTACAATGTTAGTCAGCATTATTATTATTATCATGAATAAAACATTCGTTTCTCTAATATAGGTCACACAATTTAATAAATTTTAAATGGGAAATATATTATTTACGGGTCAAATATTTTAATCATTGGGGATTTTAATAACTCTGAATTTGCAGCAAGCTACTCCTAGTTGTAATTATAACTTGTTTATTATACAAGTTTTATGGCTTTTTTAATTGTAGTATAATAATGTTTTAAATTATAATAATAGACTCCTGGATCTTGTTATCTTGCGTATGTACTGTTTGTAAATCATCTGATGTTTTGTTTTATTAGCTGAAAGCCAACACCACCCGGCTCTAGTCATTTTTAATAAAGAAAGGCAGAGAATTTCCACAGAAAATTGACAAAGGTTTTAATTTAAAAAAAAGAAAATTTTCCAGCGTTATGTGTGAATTAGATTTTACTTATCTTTATCACAACATATTATTGTCAATGAGGCAGTTTCTGAATTTTATGACATGCTTAATTTCATATTCATTAAACAGGCTCCAAAAAAAAAAAGTAAAAAATAAACATTACCTGCCGTGGTATTGAGTCAATTCATGAACAGACTTACAATAAATGGTGACAGAGAGTTACTCGTTGCTGTTCCTTCATGTTGTTCGAAGAAATTATCATCGAGTCGAAAGCAATTTTGTTTCATGCAAAATTTAGTGGGTCGAAGATATTTATCATTTTACTACATCTTGAATGAGATTGTTTAATTCGAGTAGATCCTCAAAGTAGTCCAAAGTCTGTGGTATCGGAACATTTGGTGACAACGAACAAACATCAAAGGATATCAAAGTTTCACCTTCTTGCAACTGGATATTTTTCACCTTATCAATGAAATCATTGGAATTAATCACAGAAGAATTCGAGTATTTCCCCAACGTTTCACTTAGGTATGTGGATGATGTTTTTTCAGTGTTTGATACAAAAGTTACTGAAATTGACATCTTTGTTTCTAAATTAAACAGTCGTTTCGCATCAGTTAAATTCACATATGAAATTGAAAACTCCGGATAGCCACCATGTATAGATGTATTAATATTAGAAACTGTGAAAATAAGTTAGAATTTGATATATCCTTTTAATAATCAACGTTCCCAATTTGGGAACATCATTTTCTAGTAAAATTATTCATATACATATTTTCTTATCCACTAAAAAAAGTAAAAAACTTGCAAGTTTTCCGCTATAACGCAGTATTTTAATTTCACTATGTATAAATGGGAAATTTTTGACTTATACTGAATAATTTTCAGATATAAACTAAAACTATAATATGTTCAAACATGTTTTAACATTCTCATTTTGGGAACGCATCTTTTTTTATCAAATCTGAAAAAGAAATTGCCAACATTTCAATAGAATGTGTTACAATAGCTTATGATTAAACTATAAACTTGTTTCTATACAGATTTTAAGAATTTCAAATACATCAGTCTTCAAAAGTATTATCAAAGACATAGGTATGATAGTGGTTCATTCATCTGAAAGTTAACTACAACTTTTAGGCAATCCAAAAGACAAAATTGAAATAAACAAAAAGTCGGGGATTTACGAAATTAGCTGTAAGACCTGTAATCAAAAGTATGTTGGACAAATTAGACGATCAATTCAAACTAGATTCAAAGAGCATATGGCACACCTCAAATATGGTAGAACAGATAAGTCAAGTGTTGCATAACATACGTTTGAGAACAATCATAAAATAGATAGTAGCAGCTTAAGATTAATTAGGAATATTACAAATACTAGATAGACAGCTGGATGAATTTGAGAGTTTGGAAGAGAAAGTGTAAAAATAGGGAAAGAAGGCCAGCCCCATACTGTCCGCTCAATTGGTTAGCACGTCACGGTTCGTCGAACCGAAGGTATAAACAGGTTACATTGTTAGCATAGGGTTAGTTTTAATCATCTCCAGATGATGCCAACTCTAGTTGACTAAACGGGCATCGAGTGTAGTATATGCCGTTTTGGTTTCTTGTGGAAAACTACGTCAGTGTTTTATCTTCATAACAAAGGCTCCAACCCACTTCAGGACTCTATATCCTCTTACATATTTGATTGAACGCTCTCGCACGAATATAATGGTACAGGGGTTGGTAGGTTTATCTCCAATACTAAAAGAATATGAGGAAAACTCAGTGTTAGCTCCACATCAAAGGTACTAACCCACTTCAGGACCATAAACACCAAACAAATTAGACAACCCCCAAATTCAAAGCCGGATCTGCACGGGCTGGGGAAACACTAATTAAAAACGCGGAAACACAACCACAGGCAGACAAACGTACACAAAGTAAATATTTTTTAATATTTCAGCACAAAGCGTTGTGAAACTATTTGCATGGCCCTAGAGCCGACCAGGCCAAGGGGCTACGTATTAAATTACGAAAGTGAAATTAAAATTTTCGTATCAAAACAACCATCAAATAAATACGCTCAACAATTTCCTTACATGTTTCTCACAGACACTGACTTCAGCCCATCTAAACTGTAAACTTCTTTCTTGAGTAAAAAATAAACTAAAATAATTTACATTAAGAATTGAAAATGACCAAGAAATTAAATAAATATTAAAATAAGAGAATTTGCACAATTTTTGCCCACGTTTTTTTGACATACAAGGACAAAATCGACAGCGTCCTCTATAGGAGAGAAGTTAAAGCAAAATATCTCCCATTTTATTATTTGCAGTAAACTGGTTAATGAGTTATGTAAATCGATAACTTATACAGGGTGTAACGGAACGATACGGCACAAATGGAGAGGTGACACCATGTTACGAAGTTAGAAAACAATTCTATATGAACATGAAATCTAATATGCAGCATTTTGATACATAGCGCAAACGTTGACCGCAGAATGCTCCAAATAAAAAATTCCCCGATCATCTGCTGCCAAAAGTTTCAGATAATTTAACCTTATTTTTTAAACGCGCATCTTTTCTGACGAAGGGTTTCAACCAAAGACAGGTCACGGCAATACTACTCCTAGACGTTGCGAAGCCCTTCGACAGGGCCTGGCACGATGACCTCCTAGCAAAAATGATATGAGTATGGGTTATCCCATTGCACTCGTCAAACTAGTTAGGTCATACCTCCAAAGAAGACAGATGCGAGTGAAGATCATAGACTGCGTGTCCATGTATCGTGAGATGGAAGCCGGAATTCCCCAGGGTTCCATTCTATCACCACACCTGTTCGCCATCTTCACCTCGGATCTCCCAAGGACAGAGGGCACTGCCATGGCACTCTACCCGGATGACACCGCCCTCATCGCCAGATCCAGGAGAGCATGGTTAGCCACCAGAAGACTCCAAGAGGCAGCCTCCCTCATGGAAGAATGGTGCAACCGATGGAAAGTCGCAGTCAACGCGGAGAAGAGCCAGACGATTCTCTTCAGGAAAGGACGCAAGGAAACCCCCACAGGATACGTTTCCATGTTTGGCGAGGTCATCCAATGGCACGATTCCGTCAAGTGCCTTGGCGTAATTATGGACAAAGGCCTGACGTGGAGACGAGAACACCGAAGCGATAGTTGCGAAGGCGAAGCGAACGGGGGCTCTCATCTACCCAGTGGTAGGGATACGGAGTAGACTCAACCTGAGGAATAAGCTCCTGCTGGTGAGGACACTCATCAGGCCACAGCTAACCTACGCATCCGTTGCATGAGGATACCAAGCGAGGACCTACCTCAAGAGGATCCAAGCCGTGCAAAACGTAGCCATCAGGACGGCGGTAGACTCGCCATGTTACGTACGAAACTCGGACATCTTCAGGGACCTTGAGCACACATCAGTCACCGAGATCATCCGGGACAGAGCGAAGAAGCTGTACACTTTAGCCAAGGAGCATAGGAACCCGCTGATCAGAGAGGTAATAAACTATGGTCCGGCCGACGCTCCGAGGCACAAAAGGCCGAGGGTACAGATACTGGAGTACGGGTGAGTATAACTTACCTTTCCCTTTCAAATGGACTAATCACAGAAGAGACACGACATACCAATCACCTACCCACAAACCTTGCAGGCATCAGACAGTATACCGTCTGATGCCTGTTGTCCCCTCAGCTCCGTGCAGGACAAAAGTGCTAAAGAAACACTTAGGCCTGCACTTCCTCGAGCTACACAATTCATCCTCACCACTCCGATGATCCGGATGACAATATGTCAATTGACATTTTGTGTATCGGCAGTCAATCCCTAGTCACAAAATATCCGCACAGTCCCTGACAGACCGATGACTACCCCCGGGGGTGACAAGCTGGCGAAGAAAGAAGATCAAGACAGAAGAGCGCCAGATGAGGCCCTAGTCAGCAGGGTTCATCAGCCAGGACCCAGGTAGGTTGGCCGAAATCTTCGGCACCGCTCACATTTGTGAGTGGGGCCGTTCGTAAAGTAAGCTAACCCGCCCTGCACGAGTCCGGTCCAGGTCTACAGCGATGACTAGGGTAAAAAGGCAATAGTCCTGCCTGGCCCTAGCATCCGAGACCGTCATCAAGCCAAATGGATATTGGCGCGCATCTTTTCTGATAGTTGCCAAATTTCTCTACCCCCACTCCTTTTCGCAATAACGTCATCCCATTTTCTTTAATAGAAACCCTCACTGTTTTTCAAGGATTCTAATTCTCCTGGAAATTCTGCATATAGCAATATGCGGTTTTGTGATGTTTATTCCAGTTAGCACGTAAGTTTACGTCAAATCTGAACTTTGCCGATTCCAGCTTGCACCCGCAAGGTTGCAATGCATGGCTCGATCACGCTTGATATAGGCCTGATTTGCAAGACTGAATTCTTCAAGTATATCGCAACCCTGAAACAAACCAGACAATGCAGGCGTGCAATTCGGAAAATTTTAGTTTCTTTCGTATCTACATTCTCTGAACGCTCGCGATGAGATCACTAACCCTGGCAAAAATGTACGGTAGGACATAATACGCGTAATAAAAGAAATTAAGTAGTAACAAATGCAATAAACTGTTACAATTTATAACAATGTATGCACAACTTATCCTCTTAACTAGCTTGGTTATCACAAACTAAAAAGGATCTGTAAAAACTTTGCAACATCAGGTATGTTTCTATGGTTGTTTTTAAAGCATTAAAGTTCGAAAAATCTCTACTAGTCCTAAATAGATAGCCAAGAGTTTTGAGGAACTCATTTACTTGCTTATATATATACGGTATAAAAGAGAGTACTTTGTCGAAAATTACGCCAAGGTCCACAAAAGTTGGAGGTCTTAGAAGGACTAAGTTGTCTACTCTATAATCAAACAGAATAGAATTATTTTAGTTAGTATAAGTCGTAACGTTACATACAGACACATTTAAGTTTAGCTTATTTTGAACACACCAATTAGATATATTTGAGAGACTATTTTGCAGAAAGGCGTAGTCATCTAAGAAAGAAATAATTTTAAAGATTTTATGATCGGTAGCATAGAGCAAACAACAAACATCCGTAACATTTACAATATCATTAATAAATATGTTAAACAACAGTGGTCCGAGAATGGACCCTTGAGGAACATCAGATGTTGCAGTATATTCTACCGATCGGAACTCACGATAGGCCACATATTCCTTCCTATTAGAAAGATAAAAATAAAAATGATAACAAAACAGGTGAAAAACCTATATTTGGCAATTTATTTAGCAGTATAGTGTGATCAAGTCTGTCGAAAGCCTTTGAGAAGTCTGTGTATATTACACCAACTTGCTTACGTTGGTCGAATGCTTCGGAGGTATATAGGATTATGCAAATTAAATTTGATGTGGTGGACCGGCCTTTCATAAAACCATGTTGGACAACCGATATCTGATTGCTGACACTAGAATAAATTGGATCATGAAGTTAGATTTCAAGAACTTTACAAAACCGATTTTTTTCAAATAATCAAAATGGCTGATTATTATATTTTCTGTTATATGATATTACTGGAACAAATTCCGTATAATGTCAATTCCGGCTTAGCCGGAAATGAATTTTTCTTCCAAAACTTGTGAATCTCCCAATATATTTTAATTGCATTCAACAGAACTTTCAATTATCCATCAAAAATGCATGACGCACCTTTGTGATATCTCTAACCGTTTTCGAAATATTAATAACTAGCTCTTTCACTGAAAATGATTTCGTAACTATATAACAATAATAAATGCAATTTTACGTCTAGCTCTGCAATTATTGTCTTACAATTAGTTTGACACCTGCTTATTACAATTTTGCGCTAATAATGATATTATTCCTAATACAGGGCGCCTTGACCGCAGCTAACTGCGATGTTATTTAAATTGCGGGCTATATGGCAGGTATGAAGATAATATCAAAGAGATATTAATATCTCGAAAACGGTTAGATATCACAAAAGTAGTTTACGCATTTTTGACAGATAATTGAATGATCTGTTGAATGTAACCAAGATATATTGGGAGAATCAAAATTTTTGGAAGAAAAATTCATTCCGGACAAACCGGAAGTGATACGAAATATCTGAATGTACGGAATTTTTCCAGTATTATCCTATAATAAAAAATATAATAATCAGCTATTTTGATCTTTTTGAAAAAATCAGTTTTTCGGTCATAACTTTTTTTGTTTGAAGTTCAATTGTTTCTTTCTTGGTGGCATCGGTTTCTACATCACATTAGACTTTGGACTATGATTTTGTGTTGAAAATTACTGATAAAATTGCGAGTGACATCTTAGCTGTGTAGTACAAGGTGTACGACACCACCCAAACGTGCCTGAATAAGTATGCATAATTAAATGTTGTTACAATTGCAACAAAATCCGCATAGTGTACACGGGCGTTGGCTGTTGATAATGAAATCAGTCAATTCTCTATTGTGTAACAGACAAAATTCTGTTGAAACCTTAAAAGAAAGAAACCGAAATGAAATCCTGACGATTGATTCGACAATTTAGTGTTTTTTGAACTGACTGATATATTATTTAATTAGCATTCTGTCAACTTGTTATTAATTTGTTTCTAATAAACTGATAACAATTCCCCAGCTATCTCGATTTTTGGTTCACATCACACAACCGCATATTGCTCTATGCAGAATTCTAAGGAAAATCGGAAGCTTTAAAAATTGAGTGGGTTGCAATAAAAATTACGATGACATCATTGCGGAAAGTGAAGGTGGTTAAAAAGTTGTCAACTATCAGAAAAGATGCGCGTTAAAAAAATAGCTAACTTTTTAGACAACATCACAAAAATTTTAGAACTTTCAGTATCTGTTTCAATGTTTGTGGTGACTTAATGAAATTCAAATAAATCATTTTTCCAATATTTAGATATTCTCCGGATAATATTCCAACTAATTTATAGAAGAAGTAATAGATGAACTAATTAATCTTTCAGAATATTATATTACATATACAAAAAGTTCATTTCATACAATTATGTAGATTGCGTTATCTAATTTCCGTTTTATAGTGTGGAATTGAAAAGTTTTTAATCAGTTGCAAATAAGGTGTGTCTTTGCGACGAACAATGATATTAATAGTAGTGCTGTATTTGGTGACAATTTGTAGCGTTAATGCCCAAAATATACCAGGTAAAATATAAAAATTATGCATGTTTTTCTAATAGTCCTAGAGTACATCCCGGCATTGCGAAAAAATCGATTTTGTCAGATTCTGTAAAAGTTGTAAACCTAGTACACGTCAATTTAAAATTCTAGAATAAAACGGTTTTTTTTTTTTTTGGATCTTCTCTGATGTCCATATTATTATAAAAACTGAAAAATTCTTAATATCAATCGGAACAAAATTGTTTAACGGTTTTCCTCGTCAGGCGGAATTCATTTTATATGCAAAATCATGGAAAAACGGAATAAACTCAAATTGAATTGTTCAAGAAACTTCGTAAATGAATATATTTTGAAAATTTGAATAGATTTTCCAGATCACTCTTCTTTTGCTATACTTTTTAAACCGAATACAAGATTTCTAGAAAATTCGTGTTTCCTGTCGATATAACAGTAAGTGAAAATACACTGAACTGATTCTGCGGTTGGCTCCTTGTGAAACATCATTAAATATTTTAAATATATGAAAGAAATTTGCTTTTTTAATGTTTCAAAAATATTTTAATTAGAAACTCTACACGTGTTTCGGCTTTTTAGGCCTTTATCAAGAGTACAGGGAATACTGAACAGTAAAATTTGTGTTCATTGCTTATATATAATTTTATAGTAGGTACCAGATGTGGTTATATATAAGCAATGAACACAAATTTTACTGTTCAGTATTCCCTGTACTCTTGATAAAGGCCTAAAAAGCCGAAACACGTGTAGAGTTTCTAATTAAAATATTTTTGAAACATTAAAAAGCAAATTTCTTTCATATATTTAAAAAAGTAAGTGAAAAGTTGAAAATGAACGGGCGTGTATTATCTTACAAAACAGAAAACGAACAAATCGAACCAAATGATATACCGGATCCGGCATATGTGTGGAATAATGTCAGTATCTTTTTAAGTATTTGTTTGCTGGAAAAATTTTTCAAATGCAAGTTTTTTTTGTTAACTTTTTTTTACATATTCTGGTGATCCTGCAATTTTTTATCTATTATAGTCTCGTTGCTATGGCAGTCACCTATGTTTTTCCAAGTGGCACACATTTTTATTTTTTTGAAATCAGCACATTTTTCTGCATCCGACTGCATAAAATGTTCATGGAGTTGCATAATGAAAATGTCGAGCAAAATTAAATTTTCCAAATAAAGCGATAGCTGCGTAAATAAAATTAGAACTGGCTATGTGGCAATGGTCTACCTTTTTATGAGAACTAGCAGAAAAAATACATGTTTTTGTTGCATATTTCGGATTTTTAATATTTGATAGATTAGATTTTAATGTAATTTTATTATTCGACACATAACAAGCATGGAACTATAAATAGGTATAACTGCCGTTATTAAGCCCAGCACAATCCTTAATGAATTATTGATGTTCGCTCCTAAGAAAGTGATTGTTTAGGCAGGTGTTATAAGCAGTCACATAATAGACCTCTTTTTGTACAGAGAAATTTAACAATGGAGAAATATTTAGCTTTGATAACACGGAACATTGTTCCTGCAAAAAATACGCTTTATCTTGACGACAATGATATTTGGTTTCAACAAGATAGGGGCAGAGGTCAGAAATTACATAAATGTCTTTTCAAACAGATGGCTCAGACGTAGAATGGCCGACTCGGTCACCTGATTTGACATCCTGTCACTTTTCTTATGGGGTCACATAAAACACCAAGTTTACAAGAACTTTCGAATATATACAAGGTGAGTTATAAAGAACGGTCCATAGAGTAACTAGAGATTCTTTGTCTCAAAATATGAAAACTTAACCAAATATGCTTGCGTAAAATGTGCCTAATTAATGAGGTACTGGGTGTTTAAATAATTTTTTTAAATGATTTTTTTTGAGTGCAACTCAAAAAATACTTGTCTAATCTAGTTCAAAATCAGTACGGATAACTTTATTGTAGTGAGAAATCATAATTTGACATTAGTTGTGACTTTAGTTATACAGGGCGTCCGATACAATACATTAAATGATAAAAATGTCATCTAATTTTTTTCAGAACAGCAGTATGAACATTTTTAATTAAAATTATGATGTATTTACTAATGCTAAGTTAAAAAGATGCACTTGTCTGAAGTCGCTAAAATCAACCGCTTTCGAGATATTTACGGATTAAAAGTACACTGAATACTGCACATTACACAGTATTTTCATTATTTGTATCAAGGATTATAATTTCAATTAAAAATGTCCGTACAGCTGTTCTGAAAAAAATAACAGACCACATTTATATTATTTAATATATTGTATTGGACGCCCTGCATAGCTTAGGTCAAAACTAATATGAAATTATGATTTCTCACCACAAGAAACCCATCTACCTCGACCGATTCGTCAAGTAGTTTTTTAGTTGCATCCAAAAAATCATTAAAAAAAATTATTTCAACGCACATTTTACTTAAGCATGTTTGGTTAAATCCTCATATTTTTATGCCAAAGAATCACCAGTTACTCTATGGCTCATTCTTTATAACTCACCCTGTATATATGTATTTTGGGCCGCAGGCAACGAGTCAAAATTTGCCGAATCTCGTTTCTAATTTAACGAAATATTTGTAAAAAACTAATGTCCCGAAGCCGTTTTCGGGACGTTTTGTAGGCTAAACGAGTTGAGATATTACCGTTTTCTCTTGAGCAGACAGCACAATTCTCGGTTCATTTGAAAAACTTTGAACTGCCCCACTACAATCGTCAAGACATACTTACTGGCGTCGATTTTGTGTTTTTTTAATACGTGAATTTTTTTTTCGACACCTGCAGAAGGAGCAGTAGCAGTATATTAATAAAAAAAAGGAGAAACAATTTCACAATTTGATCAAAATCCATAAATGAACAAAATCCATGAAAATAAAGTTCACGAACTAATCAAAATCCATAAACACAAAACTCAAATATTTTTTCTTTGACTTGTATTTAGTAGATTAATTAGATCAATGAAACTGTTGTTATCGAAGATAAACTTGGTATGAGTGTATTCGCGAGGAGAAGCTGTATTCAAATATGTAAGAATATACAGGATGTTCCATTAAAAAAAAAAATCAATTGAGTTGACTTCCAGTAATACACACGAGGAACGGACGATTTAGGACGAATACTTCTATGAATATTCATCATCTTGCGCGTATCTCTAACTGGCGCAGTTCGTCTACTGTTCTTCAATACTCCAAATGACTAGAACAGAACCGGAACGGCAAGCATGTTAGTCGCAGACATTTTGTTATCCGAAAGTTCGAAAGACCAAATCTTTCGGATTTGGATCTGTACTTGCCACTGATAGAGTCATTTATTTGTTTGACATCCTGGATGTGCTTCTGTTGCAAACCCGTATACGTATATGTCTCTCCGGCATCCAAATGTCTTAGGATGCTTCCGACTGCGCGTTACGCATCTTCAAAGAATTCCCTGCATCGTCCTCTCTTCAGATGGACGACTGCATATTTGTCCAACCCGAAATCCATACCAATTATCCGCATGTATTCTTCTATCACAATAAGAGCGTTTTGTACATAGCGCTCTCCAGAGGCATAAAGTTTAAGGTCATCCATATAAAACAGATGCGTGACTCCAGTCGCTGGGTGGACTACATTGATATCCGAGGGTTTGGGGGAGCCTAACAGATAACAGTAGCAGTGAGATGCAGAAGGGAAGATGATTCAGGGAATAACCCTGGAATACTCCTCCACTGAATGCCACCTGCTCTGTCGTGACCCGTTGTGCACCAGATCTTATGGCAAACCGAGTCCTCCGGAGCGGCAGCTGCGGTTCTATGCATCTCACTAGTGGTATTGGTATCGCAATGTAGTCGAGCAAGTGTAGCAATAGCTCGTGCGATGTTGTATCAAATGCCTTGCGGTAATCAATCCAGGCCATTGATAGATTCTGCATAGAATCCTGTGTAATACAGCGGTCTATCAGCCTTGTAACTTATCATGCCCTTCCGTTCATATATCTGCTGGAAGACCGGATCAACAGACCTCAGTGTCCTGGCATTCAAGATATATGTAAATATTTGGTTGCAAGAATTGAAACAAGTGATCGGCCTATAATTCTTAAATATTTTTATATTTATTATTATTATTACTATTATTTAAAAACGCTCACCGGTATTTTTACCATGTCCTTTCTCATTCGGAACCTACCTGTAACAACAGAATACAGAAATATTAGTAAAAATAATTAAACGACATAATAATAACTACCTTTAACTCCTTTCCCTAAGGCCGTTCGTCCCCATTATATGTACCGTTTAATCCTCCCTTATGTAGTTCACACTCTGAAACAAAAGAAACAACATTTAGGCATATACGAAAATAGAAAAATATATTTAAAAACTGTTTGAGGTGAGAAAAAAAACAAAAATTTTAAATTAACGACTTACCACTTTGGCAAAGTGTGATGGTTTTAAGTGGGTGATGTTCAGTCTATTTCGAAGGGATCCATCACTCGATCGCGAATATCAGAGTCTACAAACTGCTTTTCTGGGCTCTAATGTCCCCAGGAAATTCCGAATACAGTTTCAAGCCTTAACACTTGTAATATCCAAGCAATTTTAAAAATAACTAAGATATTGACAAGATACTCGTCGAGATCTCGACTCTAATTTATCGACACCAGACGTTCCCTCTACGATAGATTGAACAAAGGTATGACGCGCTTTGCTTTAGATTAATTTGGGCTACTTTAACCCACTACTGGCCTCAATCTGCCTACTCCAATAGTGTTTAGGTTATTTTGCTTACTTTTAATTTCCAGCACACAAACTAAAGTCTCTCGCGTTTTGCCTTAGGCTAATTTGGGCTACTTTAACCCACTACTGGCCTCAATCTGCCTACTCCAGTAGCCCACTGGTTATTTTGCTTACTTTTAGCTTCCAGCACACTCGAATTTAAACACGCACGCGTTGTCTGTCCTAGGCTTCTCTTAGACTAATTTTAGCTCCTTAACTCCACTATGGCAAGGCGAACTAACATTACCAAAATCTGAAACAAAGATTAAAATCAATATTTTTAAGTTTATACAAAAATAGAAAACAAATAAAAACTAAAACAAAGTAGAAATTAGGCAACAAGTCACTTAATCCTGACTGTTAATTCTCATTACTAGAACTTGTTGGTTATAAATCTTTGACCTTTGATCTCATCATAATAATATAATTTCTTCGTTCCAAATCAATGGACGGGCCGAGGCTGAGGAAGACATCAGTGAAGAACAATTACATAGATATTACATACATAATGCACCGATCACAACACCCCGAGACCATTAGTGAGAAGGGTACTGACTCTTTTAGGGCCGCGCTTCCCCTACCAGTAACCTTCGCAAATGGCCGATCATGGTGCCGAATATGTGCCGATCTTCACCGATTATTCTGGCCGAGCAATCATAAGAACTAATACCTTTTGGTTTAATTTTGCATGAATTTGTCATATCATATCATCTGTTGATGAATCATCTGTTAGTGGATCTTCTAGGTCAGAATATGGGAAACACATGTAAAAAATATGTTGTGTAGACAGAATTGGACCCCCTGTCTAATTTAGGGTGAATGTCTAACTCCCCATCAGAATAGACGGTGTCCATTCTGAATGGCGGTTCAGAATAGACTATGTCCATTTCGAATGGAGGTTAGGTAGCGTTTGCGTTGATATTTATACCAACATGCAATAATGACAAGAAATAATACGGGGATTAGAATATAATCAAAGTCTAAGTCTGGACGTTCAGTTACACTTTTTTTTTGCTGTGAATGGTATCACAACTTATCAACAGAAATATCGTTACATAATAATAGAGAAAACTACTAGTTAAGATATTGATTTATAAATAATTTCCCCCGTCATGAACAGTATCACAACTAATATTCTTTTTTAGAATCATCATTAGAAATATAAAAAACTAATAGCTTCAAGCAACCTTTTACTGAAATTTTGAATTTTATATTTATTCTCAATCTTATATTATCGGATAATACTCCCTTTGATTGTTTGGTTGATCTTCCGCCATCTAGGCTGAAACATTTGCCGATCCTGCCATACTGATATCGTCTTTTCGTCCCTGATAATTAACAATATTCATCTTTACCCACTAAACCCCTCCAAATCAATCTGAAAGAAATAAATTTGAAACATATAATGTAAGGGTACGTTCCCCAAATTATAATATAAACTTAAACGGAGCGGTTTAACTTTAATTATAAACATCTGGTATGTCAAATCCTATGACATTTTAAACTCATCTTTAATTTAAAAGTGTGTCTCAAAAATCTAAAACATTAGAAACTCTCTGCCTAAAAGATGACTAATCTTTTTAACATTGATGAGGTCTTTAATCAGGTACATTATATGCATATTACATATAGGTAGGTATCTATATCTACACACGTTCCTGTTTTAAAAATAACAAATACACGCACACGCACATACACACACATAGGCGCACTTCCATATTTATCTTTTGTTTTAGTTCCATTACCCCCGGCACCGCCACCATCACCGACGCCACCACCGCCACCAAATACAAGAGAAAAACCAGGAGGTATACATTGGCCTGGATCTTATAGTGAAGGTATTAGACACAGGTTAGCAGATTGGTTACTAAATGGAGACTGGAATAATAGAACTAAACCCGATCTAAGGAATAAAGAATATGAATACGAAGGATATGATGGATTTTACAATAATATAGCAAGACCCGACTCGGGCGCCATTGGTAAGTATAAAACCACCAGACAGTTTTGTAAATTTTTGTTATGTTGAAAGAATAAAACAGAATTAAATCTTTTTTTTACTGCAGTCGCTAATAATCGATTTTCCTCATTTTTTAGATAAACCGCTCTTAAGACGATGGCCAGCTGCTTATAAAGACGGCAGCTATGAACCATCCGGATTTGACAGACAAAATCCGTTTATACTTAGTGACAATTTATTAAGTGGTGACATTGGAAAAAGGTCAAAAAATGGGAAAAATGCTTTGTTTTTATTCTTTGGTAATACATGATCTAGTTTTTTAACGCTTACCATGAATACTAATTAATGAAATGTTTACAAACGCTCAGTACTTATTTAGTTAATGACTATTCCAAGAATCATACGATACAAATTTAAACAGATTTTTAAAATATCTTGTTTATAAAGAGAATAGCAATAATAAATCTGTGGAAAAGTAGTCATTAGATGCAATATGAACAGTTCTATTCGCATCTGATCACTGGAATTAGTTGTTAATAGAGCAGCTGAAATAAGGAACCATCATATTCACTTTTCTCTTCTCTAACTGATACTTTTTTATTACTTAGGCCAACAGGTAGTCGAGGAAATTTTAGATGCTCAGCGACCCGCATGTCCTCCAGAATATTTTAATATCAAAATACCAGATAAACACAGATATAGCAAATATTATTCGGAAATGCCATTACTCAGAACTCGTTACGACATGAAAACTGGATACAGCCCAAACAATCCTAGACAACAGGTACTTATTTCAAACAATATAGATAGGCCCAAGTAACAATTTAAATACCTTTTAGATTTATTTAGGTTTTATCATTGCTTTACAGTGACCAGCTCATAAACTAGTGATTTATGCCAGATTTATTATATGCCAAGTGCACTTAGAGATAGTTTTGTCAGTCTTCAAGAAGTTATATCAAAACTAAATTATCTTTTAGTCATTTGACTCATCAAGGCTTCAACAAAACTTTACAGCTGTTAAGTCCAAGTTAGGAGTATTAAGGATTTAGGACGTGTTGTGGTTTTATAATTGCTTTATGAAATTATCTTGGGATATAAGTTTCTGGTTGAACCTTCATAAAGCCAATTACTTATTAGAGTTTTAATGAAGCAGAACAAAATCTGTCATAAATCAATCTTAAGCATAAAACAGTTTGGTTTCCTTTTTTCAGAATATAATGTTTTAAAATATCACTATAGTCGGGCCGCTGTAAAATTGCAACTTTCGTCTTAAAGAGTCAAATCCATAAATTACGTTAATCGGTTCAATTGTCAGCGGTACTCAAACAATATGATACGATTTTCGAAATTTCACGCAGATCAGGTGTTTGCTGTTGTACAGCTCGAATAAGAAACAAAGGTCCACCATTTCCTTTTTTCGCAGGTGAAATAATTCTTCACCTACAGTTCATCTCGAGTCGAGTCTCGAGTTAATGTTTTTGTTTCGATTGATTCATGATTGTTTTAATATGAATATTTTCGAATAAATAAATTCACTGTTAGCATACGTGTTACCATTTCGATATTCTAAGTTAAGGAAAACATAAAATGAAGAATTTATTTATATTTTGCGGCAAGAATATATTGTTTTCTTATAACTTTTAGGTCTTATCCAGTTTACGTAATAGATTTTCTATAACAGGGACGCAAAATTTTACCTGCTCAAAATCTTTTCTAGTAAAAAATAGCAAATTTTAATAATCGTTACATATTATGATTCTAATTTGTAATGTTAATTTTATGAATAATAGAAAACACGAAATAAATGGTTGAATGAATTTCAAAACAAAAGCACAAATATATTCATTTACTGTTTGAGATTCACTGGTCACCAATCATACGCTACGATCATCCAACAAAGTAGTTGTAAATAAGTCGCTTATAATAATAATAATAATAATAATAATAATATTTATTTATTTGCCCAACAGAAAATTCACTTACAGGACAAAATGTATGAAATACAATAAGAAAAAAAATGTATATTATAAGGATACATAGTAGAATTAACTTAAACAAAGTAATACATATAACTACAATAATATAGCACTATAGGGTGACAATAATATAAAATAATAATGACAGCAGTTTAGATCGAGTTATAAACATAATTATTCAATAAAGTAGGTAACATAACAATAACGGTAGGATAGTTAAGCTATGGATGAAAGTGTCTATGAATGGTTTCTTTTAAGGATAGAACTGAACAGAGATTAATATCACACAGATCAGATACAGAGTTAAAATTATGTGACTTAACGTAAATAGGCGACTTTTTAATGACATTGGTTCTTTCATTAGGTGTGTAAAAAGTGATATTTTGTCTGGAATTGAAAGTTGGCACTCTAAAATTAAGGAGTTTAAGAAGTGGTCAAGCAGTCAATTTTATTATGAAGCAGATTGTGGAGAAAAATTAAACTGTTCATAATCCGTCGAGTCTTTAATGATGACATCTCGAATCTAGATAAAAGTAATTCGTGGTTGAAGCCTCGACCAGGATATACACGATCATTTTTATAAGCTAAGAATTTTAAAAATTTTCTTTGGATAGATTCGAGATATGTTGAATGGTTCTCATAA
Source organism: Rhamnusium bicolor (assembly GCA_029963845.1). Classification (NCBI taxonomy): domain Eukaryota; kingdom Metazoa; phylum Arthropoda; class Insecta; order Coleoptera; family Cerambycidae; genus Rhamnusium; species Rhamnusium bicolor. Next base: position 1,861,530 of record JANEYF010005770.1, read on the forward strand.
ATTGGGTACCAATTTAGAGATCCATACTCCAATTTGGAACGTACAAGTGAATAATGTGTATATCTATGCACAACTGGTCTGCTAACAATTGAAACGAATCAAATTATTTATGATTTTGACTCTTTGAAGAAAGTTGCAATCTTACACCGGCCCTACAATAATAAAACTAACGCACTGGATAAAAAACGAGGGAAACATGCAGAGCAGACGTGTGTAGCGTCACGAAAACCTGAATTCTTAGGTTATGTTATCCAGGCACCATAAATCATATAGATTTTAAAGTGGTTGTGTTTTGTGTTCAAGGAGCTTAAAACGGGTTTTAAGATAGCCTACAAGTTTTAAGCAATATGATAAGGCCAATGAGGCTTAAAATATATTTCTACAAGATCAAATTGACATATTTAAAGAGCAATTGGTAATTTAACAGGCATTTTAAGATAAAACATGTTTGAAGCAGAATTTGTCAAAACTAATAGGGTTTATACGAACTGCCGCCATTATTTCTAGCGGTAAGAGTTGTATAACAGTTAGCCATATTGGGAATGTTCCGGATTGAACAACAAAATGTAATTTGTGTCTAATAGAATTGTTTCCTAAAAACAATTTACTATCACTGAATTATATTATGGACGAATACTACCGATTTATTTATTGTTAAGTCATCGAGAAAAAAATTTCCCATATATTTTTTACAATTTATATTTTTAGGGAGCACACGAATTTTTAAGAACTATGTAACCCATTTTTTACAGTAAATTTAGCGTCTTGAAAATTTTAGCTCACTATGAATACTACATTATAAGTAGTCTATCTATAAACTGAATCGTCCTCAGTTGTTGCCATACGTTCATTTTATAACCATGCATGAGGCACATATACAATATCGTGCGTAAATCAAGTGAACGTATCACTGGATTTGTTTGCATTTATGTTTACTTCATTAAATACAAAACGTCCGCTCAAAGCATGTTGTGTGTGCCTTTTAAGTTTTAATATGGTACTTATCCCAAACCAAGTATGGTTTTATCATACTCTTCAGATAATCTACGCACGAGTAAGTATTTGGATTAAAACTTAAAAGTAGGCCCTTCTCTAGAGTCCTTCCAGATTATTTACCTATTCTTAGAAATAAGCTTTGAGGATACCTTATAGAGCATCTTAAAACTAAAATTGTTACATGGAAGGGTAATGGTAGAGATGATAATAATCAGTAATCATAATTCATCTAATTTTTGCGACATAATTTATAATGTTCAACTTTTATCTTTAGCTCAATGAAATAACACCATATTTAGATGGAGGTTTATTCTATGGTACAACAAAGCAATGGTCAGATCAACTAAGAACATACGCAAATGGAACAATTGATCCATTTGGGCGCCTTGCTTTCTCCAATGGTGGACTATTCCCAGAGTACAACACTGCCCGACTTCCCATGGCTAATCCACCACCGCCTTTTTACCATGCTCATTATACAACGACTCATGAAACGGAAAGAGTTAGTAGATTTTTTAGTAAGTTGAACAATGTACAAATCATTTTCCATCACTGCAATATATTTGACAATACACAAACGTTACTAACACCAGTTTTCATTTTATTGTAGTATTATTAGACCTCTGAATTTAAAAGTATTCGATTTTGTGTAAAATATGATTCTTTGATTGATTCGCTTTTTGACAAATATTTATTTAATAGTCTGTTATTTAGCGATGTTTTATCGATTCCCGAAGTTTTACAGATTGTTTCTTGCAATAATCACTCTAACAGTAAACATTTTAAAAAAATGCTTCAAGGAGTATTGGTAGCGACTTTATGAATTTTCACACATTTGGGTACCATTTATTTTTCATCATATAATTTTGAGGCAATTTCTTAAACGGCAATTTATTTTAACATGGGTTGCCAATTAAAACAATGTTTATGACGCCATATCTTAAAACCGCCGACGAAAAATAGATATAAATGTCACCCATAGGGTACGGACATACTGAAGATGCCACGCTGCTCGAGAAGGAGGTCGCTACATAAATGTCACCTCTATGTAAAACAATCCTGCCTTTTTAAATGTGATCACACCTACCGAAGATGTTACCCTCACCGTTTACATCGAGGTCTGGCGCGACGGTTTCCATCGCTGTAGTGAGAAAAGCATCGTGGTAGCATGAACCTGATCAGTTCACTCGAATCATCTGACACCCTTCCAATCACACGCTTCGTCATACACTACACAACCAGTACGGACCACTGAAAGGATAAACCTCTCTGGTATGTCCACTCATCATCGACCTACACCTCAACCGAGACTGCGACTGCGATCGCGACCTCCACCGCGAGCAGCGACGTATCTTTGTCATACCCGTACCCATACGTGTGTAAATATAAAAATCGTTATAACCCTCGAGTTCCTTTAATATGTTGTAAAATCATTTAATGGCGGTAACACTGACGTAGTTTTCCACAAAACACCAATACACCATATACTGCACTCGACGCGCGTTTCGCTAACCAAGTTGGTATCATCTGGAGATTGTTAAACCTCAGTTTTAATCATTTCCAGTTCTCAGTTTTAAATATCTCTGTTTTAACCGTCCCCAGATGATGTCAACTTGGTTGGCAAAAGGTGCGTCGTCTGCAGTATATGGTGTTTTGGGGTTTCGTGGAAAACTACGTCGGTGTTATCTTCACATCAAAGGTGCCAACCCAATTCAGGACTAATTACATTCAACATTGTATTTATCCGTTTTTCTTTAAATCGATGTGTGCAAAAATTATCAATTTTTCTTTAATGTTCTGTTACGTATTGTTTTAGAACTAGGCAATCCTAGGGGTAACGAAAATGCCTTCTTGTTAACATTTGGAGTAATGTGGTTTCGTTGGCACAACTACATAGCTGACAGAATTCGCCATCATAACCCAAAGTGGTCAGGTGAAAAGATTTACAACGAAGCCAGGAAATGGGTGATAGCAACCCAACAGAGAATAGTAGTATACGAATGGTTGCCTTCGTTGTTAAACAAGTCTTTAGAAACATACAACAAATATGATCCCAGTATAGATCCTCAAATAGATCAGTTTTTTCAGTCTGCTGCGTTTCGATTTGGACATACCTTAGTAGTACCAGGTGTTTATTTAAGAGATTACATCCGGAATGGCTGTGGTACTAACTTTAGATCTTGGAAAAAATTTTGCTGTAAGAACTTGTAACATATTTTGGAGACCACAAGAACCGATGTTAAATAAAACAAATGACAATAAAGATTTTATTGATATAGACAGACTTTTAATGGGTATGTCTGTACAATTAACGGAAGAAGAGGATCACGTGATTGTTGAGGACTTGCGAGGAAACGTATTTGGTCCACTGGAGTTCCCCAGAAGAGATTTAATGGCCATTAACATACAACGTGGGAGAGACCATGGCTTACCAGATTTTAATAGTGCAAGAAGAGCATTTGGATTAGAGCCGTACAGGAATTTTGATCGCTTCCGATTTATAACTGAGGAGGTAAGTAATTGCATGCAGAATTGGCATTTTTACAATTAGATGTAAGTCACGAATAAGAATTGTTGACTTCTTCTTTTTACGCCGACACTTGATATTCTACGTTAATCCTTTTGCTTTGCGATGCGCCCAATACTCTATACACAACCGAACATTTTTTTTTGTTTTACCCCAAACGTCACGATAGACTCGTCGAAAAATTATCTACAGCTACTGGTCACATCCCGCGGGGTTAGTGGAGAACACACGGAGATAACCTAGGAAGACAGTCTCCTGCATTTAGCCTGCCAACCAATCGGCTAATTTTTGGCAGGCTGATATTTTCTTCAGCAGACAGTAGATCCTCTTGATCCCCTTGAGTACACAGATTTAAGACGACCATCTTGATCGGGTTGGCAGTATTTAGAAATGTCTTTTTACAGGTCAGGGAAAAACTCCGGGAACTTTATGATGAAGATATAAATAAAGTGGACACTTGGATTGGTGGTATACTAGAAACAGATATGGGACCTGGCGAATTATTTGAAACTATTATACTTGATCAGTTCCGACGGATTCGAAATGGTGACAGATTCTGGTATGAAAATAGGGCAAATGGGTAAGGCACCACCTCTGTACTCTATTTTTATATTTAACAAATTAATGGTTGACAACTATTTTTAGCTTATTTAGTAATTCAGAAATTGCTAGAATAAATAAAATCAGTATTTACGACATCATTATGGCTGTTACAAAGATGGATGCTGATGATATACCGAAAAAGCCTTTTAAAGCCCCCATAGAAACTGACACCAATTTAAATAATCAGTGCAAATTGAAAACTTGGACACATCGAAAGGGTATTGGTACATATTTTCATTTAAGTCAGTTAAACAGTGCTCTCTTAAATGAAAATTGTACGGAACCAGCTACTTATGATTATTTTTATAACAGCGAATTGTCCTATATTTTCACATTCATTGCTATTGGAACTTTCGTTGTGGGTAAAATATTTTTTATTACTGATTTTTATTAATCATTTAATATGGATATTTTTAGGAACCGTCGGAGTTGTTTTCTTGCTTATAAAACTAAAAGAAAAGCACATTTTGGAGATAAATGCCAAGAATAACGAAGATCGCAGACGAACTCTTAAACAGGAGAAGCATATTCGCTATCCTCTTTTTATTGGTATGTATTTGTTATCATCTTGAGATGACGGGCTGAAACTAACATCCCAGAAATCCTGAAGTGAATAGAAACCATTTTTGTGATGACACTAACACTCTGAATTAGTTTCAACAGTCACCAAAACCTTTGGTACTATACTCGACACACGTTTGGCTAACCAAGTTGGCATCTGAAAATCATTGCAGTTTTAATCATCTAAAGATGATTTGAAATCGGAAATTAAATTCGCAAATTTCAAGGACTTTTTTATAAGGCTTCAAATCATTTTTCTTGTTTTTTTATTTGAAATAATGAATCCTGAATTGGGGAATCTGGAGGCTCAAATTCGATCATGGGATGTAAACTCGAGGATATAGTTTTTAAAAAATACCTACAATATCAAGAATGATTATACGGATTTAAATCTGGAGAGCGCAATACCGTTAAGGATTGCAAACAGACACAAAAAAATATTTTCCAAAAATTTTGTTGTCCCTGAAATTTGTTTTTTTTTTTTGTTTACATTGCAATTCTAACCTTAATTTCAAATACTTTCTAATAATTCTTTTACCATTTATCCTCTCTAGATTCCTGTAGTCTCAAAAATTTCAAAATTGTTGTCAGAGTTTCTGATTTCTAGCTTGAATTACTTCAGAATTTGATCCAACCCAGCCGTGTAACCCACTTCAGGGTTCCGAAAAATTAAGAAGAAAAGTATGAGTGTAACAAATAAATCGACATCAAACTTATATTTGCTCTTTGTTTTAGTAAATGAATGGATAGGAAAAAAATATCCAAACAGAAAGATAATAGTAATGTTGAAGGACGATCAAAAACAAATATGCGTCTCTAGTTACAACGGAACAATCATGAGGGCGTTGGATTTTGCACAAGGAAATAACAAACTCAAAATAATTTTGATAACCGATGAGCCCACTCTGATTATACAATCCATTCACAATTATGATTTAGTAAGGTACATGTTATATTTTTATAAACAAATCTTCTAATTACTGAAAACTTGTAGGTTATCAAATTTGAGACGGAATATTTAAGGGATCATTTTCTAAAGGAATTCGATGAAACCTTTGTGATCAATTCTCGTATAGTAGAAAAAGAGATTATACGACTGAATTGGAATTCAGCGTTAAAAATCGTTATAACCAAAGACGACAGGCAAAAAAAGGCTGGAAATGTTTTTCAGGGTAGTTTTCGCCCAGGCTTTTAAAATAAAGCACTCCAAAAATGAAATTTTGAAAGTGGATGCGTACGTAGCCAAAGAGGTGATCGACACAGAATTAACGATACGTGAATTTGCTGATTCATTAAATATGAGCCCGACTAACGAATTTGTACAGCGAATGTTCGCACTAATTGACAAGGATAAAAATAGATTTATATCGTTTAGAGAATTTGTCGATTTGCTAATTATATTTGCTGATGGCACTGAAGAACAGAAAGCCAAACTACTTTTTGACATGTATGACATTGACGGTATAGGACACCTTAAACAAGAAGATTTTATTACTATGATAAAGTAAGTAACCATTACCATTATAAAGTATAAGTTTAGTTTTAAGCGTCTCCAGTTCGGTTGGCAAAACACGGACCAAACCACGGTACAGAGTGGACTAGAGCGCTCATTCTTACTTACTTGGTACCGAATATCGGTAGTTCGATTCCACTGCGGGACAAATTATTTGAGGTTTGTGTCCGACCAAAGGGAGATATGTAACTGTCTATACCCTAGATGTGGTTGGGACTCCACAATAAATTGTAGGGCCTTGTCTCTATTTTCTATTAACTACAGATTGGAGATGACTCCACAGATAAAACTCTAGTGGCCTCAAATCCTGAGACCTTGCTGGCCAGTCTATGCCCCTTCTGTCAACCTACCGGGAAATGTATTATCCAACAATTCCAGTGGCGTGTTCTCCATGGAAGCTAGGGAAGCACAGCTTCCCTTACAAGAATCATAAAATAATAAAATATATTATTTATTTTCTTATTGCTCCCAATCTCTTTTTCCGACGGCGCTTATGAACTCGATATGTGTCAAAACAAATGTTTTAAAATACGTTAAGTTACAAAGTTGCAATGCATTAGGTTTCCAACTTCACAATGCCGATACCGCTCGAACGGAGCCGAAGTGAGTTGTTCGAGTGTAAGCTGTTTTCTCACGGCGTACCTTAAATACGGTAAATATGTAATACTCACATTACACAACGCGAGCGTGTATTAAGATGTACAATCGAGGCGTTTAGTTTATTTATTTTAAAGTGTTTTTTTGATGGTTGCTCCGCATTATTGGTGTTTATATTGACTTTGAATACTGAAATTATTTATTGTTTAAAATATAGTGCAGTTATAATCGCGAGAAACGTTAAAAACAAACTTAAAAATAGTGCGGATGTAAGCTGTAGGCTGGACAACTTACATGCTAAGCGTAAAGGAGACACCGTGCCCCTCAACTTCGCAACATAGCTCTGAAACGACAGAAACTATATATTTTCAACTTATAATTTTGAAGGTAAAAAATAAATTATTTTAAAAGGTAGGCCAACTCCAACTTTAACAAACTTAACCAAAAAGACTAAATTATATCTAAGACATTTCCAAACGGAAAATTATCAAACATGTGAATGGCTTATTGCACTGGTTGCAACACTATGTCGCTTTTTATTTGCTGGTCATGTCTTCTTTTTCAAATGAAAACAATTTGTGGAACAAAAATGGATTTTCCGATTAAAATAATTTGCACAAATTAATAAAAAGTAGTTCGTCGTCTATAGCACATATTAAGTCCATTATAAAAGAAAAAAGTTCAGTAAAACAAGAATAGAGCATGCTTTGGACAATCTGAGAATAAGCGATGAACAACATAATCAAGAAGTGAGAAAAAATCGCAACATCATTAAAAGATTTGTAGATGTGGTGTTTTTCCTAGGTAATGGTAATGGTAATGGTGGGGGAGGCTGACGCCTGGCAAGTAGGCCACAGACGGGCCCTTTTTACCAACCCCCAGCTGTCCTCTCAGCCATGTGCTTCTCTTGCTCTCTCATCGAATCTTTCCGACCTTCTGATGAAGGTCAGGATGTCACTCATTGCGAGGGAGCTCATCTCCTCCCTTAGAAGCGCCTCAAAACCGAAGATACTGTGTCTCAGGCGCCCAAACTCTTCACATTGTCCCAGGAAGTGGTAAGATGTCTCTTCATCACTCCTGCATCTTGGAAATGTAGGGTCTTCCTCAATACCTATCAATGATAGATGCCTCCTAAGTCTGCAGTGGCCTGTCAGAACACCGATTAAGAGATTAAGAGTTTTCCGACTCCGTCCCAGCAACCAGGCCGATCACGATTTGTTCGGCACCGTCACAAAATCTCGGGTCTGCCTGCAGGCCCTGTTGGTCCTCCAATGCGTCCTCAGTGTCTCGTGAGCCCACTCATTGAGGGCCGTTGTGACCTGCCTTCTTGAAATACCTAACATAGGCGCAGGCCCGTGACAGGGTTCCTCGGCTCCGAGTCTAGCCAATTCATCGGCCTTCTCGTTGCCTGGAACTCCCATATGTCCCGGGACCCATACCAGTCTCACTTGTTTATGCCTAGCCTTCTAGGGCATCCCCACACTCCTGGACAAGAGCTGATCTCGTCCTGGGGGAGCACACCGCATTTAGAGCAGCCTGGCTGTCGGAGCAGATGTATATTATCTGTTCCGCCTCATTCCTAACCTCAGCCCTATCTGCCACCGCTAGGATGGCGTAAACCTCTGCCTGGAAGACCGTGGTGTACGAGCCTAGAGCAAAACTCTCCTGTACTTCATTGCCTTCCAGATATATTCTTGCCCCGGAAGACGGTCTAGTGGTAAACATGAGCTTGGTTTTCGGAGTCACGATGAATCGGAAAATTCTGCAAATAGGGGCAATTTTGTGGATTTCATTAATATGCTTGCATGATATGATGAAATATTTCAATTCCATTTAGCAAATTCAATAGCATTTAAAGGCACCTCAAATCTTATACAAAATGATTTAATTTTGTGCATAGGAGAGGTTGTATTAAGGAAAATACGGGGCGAAATAGAGGAAACCTCATTTATTGCAATTATACTAGATAACACTACTGTCGTTAAAAATATTTGTCAGTTATCGAAGGTTATATGTTTCTACGCAAAGAACAGCAAATGCCCTTTGTAACGTTGTGCAATCTACAGTTGGTGAACTTAATTGTGCTTCAAAATTAGTCGCGCAAAGTTACGACGGAGCGGCGGTAATGGCAAGTAAATTAGGGAGACTACAGGCTAAAGTAAGACAAATTTACCCAAATGAACTTTTTTATACACTGTATGAAGCATCGATTAAATTTAGTGTTACAATAATCTGTTGGCAATATCAAGGAATGCAAGGTGTTTTTTTCTACTTTAAGCGGCATCGCATCATTTTTTTCGAGTGCTTTAGATTGTACATGAAAGAATGCTCAAAGTAGCTCCAACTCGATGAAATTATAATGGTAAAATTGGTGCAAACTGTGTTTGAATATCGCCAGCCACTTATTGATTTTTTTGAAAAAATATTAGATCACCAGGAGGAATAGGATCACGAAACAGTAGTAGATGTTATTTAGAAATTTTAAAAACAGACACTAACTTTAATCTTTTACTTCTCGGTTTCTCTGAAATATTTCCGATTTGCGATCACGTATTTGCTGTTTTACTAAATAAATTCTGCATAAAGAAGATCCAGGAATTCAAATCAACTGTTTTATCTAAGAGAGAACAATTTGATCACCTATGGAATAAACTTGAGCAACTGAAGATAGAAACTCAACCACCAAGAAAAAAAATACGTACTAATATCGTAGGAGACCAAAAAATGTGTCATCGGAGAGTATTTTCAGAAACAATTGACAATATTTCAACATACACGGATACCAGTTTCAAAGATTTTAACCGTTTTTAGAGTTAACCAATTTTAATGGCCGTTCCACTACAATTCCGGAAGGTGCTTTTTATTCTTTGACAAAAAATTGTTTACAATATTTTGATTTTCCTGCATTGCGATCCGAACATTCAAAGATATACAACACATCGAGAGGTATAAATAAGTGTTTGTGACTTATGGAAATCCCTTAATGATTGTAGACTAAATCAAGCTTGCCTTGAAATACTTACATTATGTGAATTAGCTCTCACTATTCCCGCCACAAATGCATCGACCAAACGTAGTTTTTCCGCGTAAAAAAGAAATAAAAATTTCATTACAAATTCTATCGATCTTGAAAGATTGACTAATCTAGCACTGTTATCCATAAAAAAAGGAACTAATTCAAGAAATGTCACTAGAACAAAAGTTTTATGATGACATCATTAATGAATTTGCAAAATGAAGCGGGAAAATCCCGCTAAATTATAAATTAGGTAAGTATTTATTTTGTAACAGTTTCCCCGTTTATAAAAGTCACGACACGCCACTGAACCATTTCCGAACTGATAATACGGAGGAGCGCCATCTTGCTGGAAGTGAAGCATGACTTCATCTTCATTTAAGAAAAGATTACCATCATCATCCATGATTCTCGAATGCATGGGTTACAAGAGGGTTCATGGTGGTTTCTAACGTCTAAATAATACTATCTCCCAACATATCAGCCCAAACGTTTATTTTTTGTGGCCATTGAGTATGTCCCTCAACAAAAACGTGCATTTTCAGCTTTCCATATTTTGTAACACAGACGGGTTTTTTGTTTATTCTTTCGGTCATTTATTCACACAACTGGATTTTTCTAGCAAAACGTCTAATCTAGTTCATGATCAATATGCACTTTGTATGGATGAAATTTATGAAAATTTCAGAAATGCCACTTATAGCAGACACCTGACGAAGTGAACTTGTAGAATTGGGAGTAAAATTCCCTAACACTTCTATATGAGTTGCTTTGTTGAAGACATTGAGCTTAGTTATTTTTTGTCTTTCACACATCCTGTCTCCGCAAATTATGCAACTAATTTCAAACCATATGTGTGACTTACATGTTTGTTATGTATGTATGTATGTATGGCTATCAGACAGGAAAATCAACAGAACTGGCACCTAACAATCTAGTCGAGAAGATCACCCAATACCTTCAAATGAAGGAAATTGCGGTGGGAGCTTATCTCGACATTAAGGGAGCATTTAATAATGCATTGCCCGACTCATTAAACCCAACAGTGATTGCCAGAGGAATTGAGCCTACTATTAGCGACCAGAATCGTGCTATCGTATCAAACAGAACCATAACAACTTCTCTACAAGGAAAAACAGTTAGCTTTAAAGCCGCAGAAGGATGCCCGAAGGGTGGGGGTTCTCCCCACCTACTGGCTATTCTCACACTGTGGGAGGTTGAGGTTCTAGCATATGCAGATAATCTAGTCATACTAGTCAGAGGAAAGGAGTAATAACGAATACCCTTCAAGAGACACTGAATCCAGTGAGTAACTGGTGTGACAGGAAACAAATGTCTGTAAACCCTCCAAAAACAATAATAGTACCATTCACCCGGAAAAGGAAGCTAGAGGACTTAAGACCTCCCTCCTTAATGGGTGAAACTATTCCATTTGCGGAGGAGGTGAAATATCTAGGAATTACTCTGGATAGATTACTTAATTGGAACTTCCATCTGGAAAAGGTAATCCACAAGGCAAAGCTGTCCTTATGGACATGACGTCGTATTTGTGGCAAATCCTGGGGCATGGGTCCCCAACAAATTTACTGGAGTTATGTCACGGTCATCAGACCAAAGATAACATACGGATCCATTGTTTGGTGACCGAAAGGATCACAACGGACGGCCAAAGCCAAACTCTCTGGACAGCAGAGATTAGCAAGCATGACCGTAAGGGGGGGCAATTAGCACAACACCGTCAGCTGCAATGGAAATCCTCCTAGATTTACCCCCTCTTCATAAATATTTAGAGAGAGGCCAGGTGGGCAACCTACAGACTGCAACAAGCGGCCATTAATATGCCGCAGACTAGTATCATGGAGCGGAACAGGTTGCTGGATGACATAGAGAATCACAGCATCCTGGGAATGCCCTCGGATACTATGCCTACCATGACCAAGTACGAGCTGACCTTCAACATCCTTTCTTCGGAAAGAGATAAGTGAGATCGGAATAAAGCCGACCTACTGAGGGCAGATAGTTGGTGGCTTATAGAAGGCTCCAAAATTCCTGAGGGAACAGGAGCCCGAGTACATAGCTACAGACCAAGGGTGAGAATATTCTCAAGCCTAGGTACTAATGCAACTGTTTTTCAGGCCGAGGTTTATGACATTGAACTGTGTGTACGAAGGCTGGAATATATGCATCTTACACGCAGATCAATAAAAATTCTCTTAGATAGCTAAGCAGCTATAAAAGCTCTTGGCTCCTACCGGTGTAACTCCAAAACGGTATGGAATTGTCAGAAAGTTCTAAATCATTTTTGCAAAAACAACAAAGTGACTCTGGTCTGGATACCTGGCTACTCTGGTATGGAAGGTAACGAAATAGCCGACTCCTTGGCCAGAGAAGGAACGAGATCACCAATCATCGGACCAGAACCGATACTTGACATCTCAACCTGGGCTGAAAGGAAAACTTTCCAATATTGGCAACAGTTACTAGTTACCATACCCTTTGAAATTAACTGCAAAGAAACATTTAGAGTTAAACAGGGTAAATCTGCATAAACTCGGCCTAACGGAAAACGCCGAGTGCCGTCTATGCCTGGAGTATGATGAAGGTAGACCACGTCTTATGCACCTGACCCGCTGTGGTGAGGATCCGATTCTCAATATTTGGCAAAGGGCAACTGCTGTCAGAGGATCTGGACACATTCTTACCCAATAAAATTATCAGTTTCATTAAGAGACTGAACTTATTGGGTGAAATATAACTAGGAGTGAGCCACAATAGGCCTGCTGATGGCCGCAGTGGAGGGTCCGCGGGAACCTACTCACAGAAAACCTAACCTAACCTAACCTAACCTACATGTTAGGATATCTTTTATTGAAAATCGTAACAGTCTGCCTGGCGAAAAGATTTGCACCACCATAGATTAAAATTGAATCAACCCTCTCTGCTATACTACACACCATTTTATTTAGAATTTCACAAGAATCACAACTATAATGAAGAAAAAATGTTTTCAAACTTCTTAAAATATTTTCTATTAATACTTTTCTTTTTCAATAGCAATTAATGATGTTAACCGAATAACAGATTTAATATCACAGCTATAATAAAATACCCAGGTTTCAAAATGAAATTTCTTAAATCGCTTATTATTTATTACTTGTTAAAACACCATTTTATTCTGTATTATGTATATAAAAATTCAATAAAAAATACGGTTTTTTTTTCTTCGCCACAGATCATTCTTAGAAACTGTTGGTGGAAAGGTGGATGACAAGGATATTCAAACAACTGTGGACCTTATGTTAAGAAGCGCTGGTATCGAACACAAGAAAAATAATTTAAATTTTCAGGATTTCAAGAAAATGATTGGAGACGATATAAAAAATTTAAACACAGCTAGACTGGGGTTCAAAGGTGTTAAGAAAGAGGACCGCGGATCATATTTACAAACGGCCAAGAATACCATCGAAAGTATATATCAGTAAGTACAAATCTGTTTGATTTTTTGTTTTTTATGACTAATTATTTTGTACCAATGATGAAAATTATGCAAACCTTGAGTAGGATTGTACATTATGAACCTACTGTTCTTCTTTCAAAGAAGTTTATTAACTTACAGAAGTCGTCAAGAAATCGAGGCCAGATTTAAGGGACATGGCAGCGAATCGGCTGAAAATAATGTTAGTAAAATTATTGATGAAGGTCAAGAAAAGGTCATACAAGACCAGAAAAATAGTACCACAGCAAAAAAACAATATGCTCTGCTACGATTTATTGAATTAAAATCAAAAGAAATTTTTTGGAAGACTCTGTACACTTTAGTACTTTTTGCTATATTCGCAGAAAGGGCATACTGTAAGTATACCGATTTTCTATTATATTACTGTATTTTAATGCGCAGAAATGTTACTAACGACTTGAAAGTTAATACAATTCGTAAATATTGATTTAATTTTGTTCTTCAGTGCGGTCGCAAAGTCCTTCCCTCAGCTAACTTATCAACGCTCTGGAATTGATCTATCATTTGAGGGAACTATGGGAACTAAAGATTTTATTTTCAAGGAGGTCACTTAGTTTCACTATTTTCATTGGTACCTCCTCAACCCTTAAACGGGGGGTCAAATTTACTCACAGAGTTTCAAATGGCAAGAGGGGTTAAGTCACATCAATTAAGGGGTTGTTGCTGGTACCAACGAAAAGAGTGAATTTATGGTGTTAAGTGTCCCCTTTGAAAATAAAGTCGACCTGTTTAAACGTTTTGGCAAAAGTTGAGTCATAATTTCGGGTGGACTGTTTTCGGTGGGCCATCCTGTATATTACATTACATATGGATAATTTTATAATAACATGAAATCATAAAAGTTAATTTTGGAAACATTTTATATAATAAAACAATTTATCGAACTTTGTTTGGGTTTTGAGCAAAAACAAATTTTTATCTAGAACAGCGAAAATTTGAAAAGCAATTTTTGTAACGATTGGAATGCTTACTCTAGTACATATTCTTTAAAAAAAGGGCATGTTTCGCATACATTTTATAATAAAGTTATCCTTGAATATTTAATAAATCAGTTTTTAGCTATTATTTCAAAATTTACAATAAGCAAGATAAAAACTCCTGTTTTTCTTGAGATCATTCCCATGAAAAGCAGTTCGTGTGATTTGGTTTTTCATAGATCACAAATCTTATTTCAGATTATAGTGTTGAAAGGGAACATTCAGGATTGAGAAGAATAGCAGGATATGGTGTAACAGTAACTAGAGGAGCCGCGTCAGCGATGATGTTCACATACGCATCCTTACTGGTAACAATGTGCAGAAATACTATTACTTATTTGAGAGATACTTGGGCAAATGGTTATTTTCCTTTTGATGCGTCTGTGGAGTTTCACAAATACATAGCCTTCTGGGCATTTGTATTCACAAGTGAGTGGATAATTTGTTGTTGAATGTTAATGTTGTCTAAATCAAAGATTTGGAAGCAACATTTTAATTTTGTTTTTAGTTATGCACATCGTCGGCCACGCATTCAATTTCTATCACATTTCAACTCAGACTGCGGACGATTTGACATGTTTATTCCGGAATTATTTCCACGCGTAAGTAATACGCTTTACCCAAATCCTACCCTACAGTCTGGTTTCATTCGGCCAGAAAATCCGTCCTGGGTTGTAAGCAAACAAACTCTAGAATGATGAAAATACCTCAGGCAATCAGGATCCATTTGTTGGCCAGTTAGGAAATGTGTGAGGGGGTTGAGAAACCACCCTTAGGATACATATTTCTATTTATTTTTTTCACAGAAAATGTAGGTAAATTTACATCCAACTTAAAACGCTATGAAAGGGCATACGAGGGTCTAAAGTCTGTTCACATAAGCTTTGCAGCGTTAGCGAGGATAGGGAACAAAATGCGCGCAGATGATTGGTGCAGACGGCAGGCAGATATACACAAGTGCAAAGTTCCAACAGCGGTTAAATCAATTTCCGTTGTTTATTTTATTTCATAGGCATCGGTAGTAGGTCGACGTTTGTAGATTGTGTTTTAATATAATTTGAATTGTGTTTTAGACGATTAATATTAATACGTAAGTATTAAACTTAATTGTCAATGACCACTATATTTCCTTAACCTCACCTAAAAATAATAATATGTTATATTTAAGACAGACGGTCGACAAAGTGTCGCTCTGCGAGCCCAAGTAAACAGTTTTTTATGTGATCATATAAATGAACATATGGTGTATATTTTACTCACTTTTTTACACAGATCGGTTCAAAATGCAGCATATTGCTTTATACCAATTCAATTCAATTCAAAACAATTTTATTAATAGTTAAAGAAAACAATGTATATGGTCCTCGCTCGACACCCGGTCCATTACCAACCTAGCATCCCCGCGTAAGGTGGCGACGGGGCAATTGTTAGGTCGGGCGGAGCGGGGCCAGTCCGGACTTAAAACTAAAACATTAACAACAAATACAACACCTAAAAAAAAAACCATTTTTAAATTGTATAATAACTCCGAAAACTAGAAAACAAAGACGCATGCAAAAGCATGCGCCGTTGATATAAGACTTTAAAATAATGCAAAAAGAATATATAAAATTGTATAAATTTGTGTATAATAATTTTGAATTTTGACAATGCTTCGACGAGCCAAACTGTCACAGTAAAAAGCTCGCCTCTAAACAATACTGAATTGGGAAGCGGGAATGTCCAACTCCGCTTATTTTTGGGTATTTAATGACATTTCGTGTATATGATAATGTGCCGCAATTTACTGATGGTTTGCTTATAATTTGGAATAAATTTTTTGGGGAATATTTGATAAGCTTTATACCAAGATAGAGAGAAACATAACATTGTTTGAAGCAGCAGTATGAAAATTATGCAATTGTGCAAAAAATTTAGTCCGCTCTAAAGCAGGTAGAATTTAAAATTGTTTTATTTTCTGACATTATTTCTTATGACATTTTAGTTTCTTATTCAAAACTTTAAAGAAAATATGTCAATTTTATTTTTGTTATTTTGTTTCTTTCCACTGCTAACGAATAAAAGGCATTTATTATTATTGTAAATAAATTTACGTATGTACAGGTCACGCATCGTAGAGTGGCCCCCGAATTGCGCACAAGTTAGAAAGAAGTGGCCCGTATGCGGTAGAGACAGTAGATGCCAAATCCATTGCGTATTTAAATCTAAGGGGCCATGCTACGATGCGTAAGTTGTACACTCTGTTAAAATATTTTTCCACTGATTCAATAAACCTAAAAAGGCATTTATCTTAATTCTAATGCCTTGAAATATTTTTTTACGCCTGGTAATAAATAAGTAACCCACAATGATATATTTATTACGCCTGGAAATTAGCAATTTACAATACACTCGCTACTTTGTCCATTGTAAATCGGACTCACTAAATCCAACCCACCACTGCAAAGTTTAAGTGTACAGACTTTAGATGCAAAATCCGCCAAATCACATTTACGCAAGTTTACACTAGAGACCAAACACTGTCACAGATAACTACAGCTAATTGTTGTGTAGTAGTTGGCTTTACACACATTCCATTAAAGTCCTTTACCAACAGAGAGTAACAAAAAATATGTTTAGACAAAATCGCTTTTAATTATGGACTTGGCGGGATTTGCAACCAAATACAGCAAATTTGATAGCAAATCCCGCCAAATCTAAGACAATCTGACATTGTTTTTCATAAAATCAAAATATAAGAAAAATGAAGTATATCAAAATCAAAATAAGTTTCATATTCTTGTTTGTTCATGAGTCTAGTATGAAACTAAATTGTACATAACATAGAAAAATAAGTTTCACATCCCAGAGTCTTCTTCCGGGGAAACAATAAGAAATTCACTTAACCTTACTTAATTCAATTAACGTCCAAAACAAACTAAAACCGAAGCACAACACTGATTATGTGATTAAATGACAGGCATGGCCTTTTAAATCACGTGTTCACCCAACTACAGCGGTTGGTCAAATTGGACTTGGCGGATTTTGCAAATACATCTCTTTAGACATGTCAGGTTTTGCACTTGTAAGTGGATTTCATACCTTATTTTAAAATGGTAACTTGCACCTAAATTATACGACTATATGCCACTTCGCATAAAGAACAAATTGTCGTGGCTTATTCATTTTTCACAAAAATTTTACTTGGCAGGTTTTGCACCTAGACCCCTCAAAATTCATAGGGCGTGGTAGCCGAGTAGAGGAAGCGCTTATAGCTGTTTACTCGGTACGAAGATCGATCTCAGCAAACATTTTTCATAAAATTAGCTATAACTTGACTTGGTAACAGATGGAGATGATTAAAACTGAGTTTTAATCATCTCCAGATGATGCCAACTTGGTTGGCGAAACGAGAAACATAAACCAAACTGCATAAAAGTGAATTCTGAATACCCGAGACTATTTTATTTTAGAGTTTGTTTTCCAAAGAACCTCACCACTACCACATACCAGTCATCAGTCATCACATTACTGCCTTAGCAAATTTATTCAACCGTTCCCAACGCATTTTTTTTTGTTTTTAATGCTGGCAACTATTTAAATATGGTTTTAAAATATTTTAGGACCCATGAACTACCAAAATTTCATTATTGGTGCTGGCAAACTATGACAGGATTTACAGGAATAATTTTAACATTAATTTTCACGGTAATGTATATTTTTGCATTGCCGATTATCAGAAGAAAAATATATAACTGGTTTTGGTATACTCATAATCTATATCCGCTGTTCTTCATTTTTTTTATCCTACATGGAACTGGAAGACTTATTCAGGTAATATATTATAGAATTGAAACCTAAACACAACGTATTTGTTTATAAGTTTTTTTTTTTGTATAATTACAAAATTTCGTTAAATTTAATATAAAAAAATTTCGCCGCTAGATTTCCTTTTATAAGTTCTTTGTACACCTACACAACTTTTTTTTTTTTAGACATGGTAGGTAAAGTTTAATTCAAACTGATTTGCAACATAAAAAACGTCGGCACCGTTGACGGTGTTAAAGGGATCAAAGTCGCCGACGGTTTTTATGTTACAAATAAGTTTGACTGAATATATTATGTCTTTTTACTTTTTACCTACTTTCTTATAGATACCTATATAATTATCTAATTAAAACAGTATACAAATTAAATTATTATAATATGAAAATTGTTGCTTGCGAAAATCAAGTCGAGATAAATGTTAATACTCAATAAATAAATAGCTGATAAGTGCTTATAGAAATAACTACAAAAATGCTCATAATAAATCATATCTACCACATTTTCTGGAACAAATAATCTTGAAAGCCATGCAAGTACCTAGGTACATGGTTCTACAAAATATAATATTCCCTTAGATAGATAGGTACCACATTAAATTGTTTTTTATAATTGATAAAATTAAAAAATAATTTAAATCTATCTAGCCTCATTTCAGATTCAACCGATTCAACCAATACAACATTATACCTATCCTATTTTAGACAGTATCATTAGTATTTCCACATAATAGTTATTTAAGATACAAGTATTAAAAGTGACATTTTAATTTGCGATTAGGGAAATTTGCAGCAACCCTACGAACAAAATAAAATCACCAACAGGTATTTTTTGTACCTCGGACCTTGTATTGTTACTGGAAATCAATACAATTAATAATGTAATGAATTAAAATTCCGTTGTCAGTTTTAAAAATTAATGTCATGGAAAACCTTCGTAGAAATATTTTTCAAAAATCGTATAAGGACCTAGTTTATGGCGATGGAATAATTAATTGGAAATTGTTTATTATTTACCTGATATTTTGATTTTTATCAGTAGTTTTGATTTGATAATTTGAATACCGAACCCATTTTTAACCATCATGATGAAATCACTAAATTTGTGTGTATTGACGATTTGCGGATGGACCCAAACCGTAGTTATGCGTAGTGAATTTTACTTTATGGTATACCTAGTTAAAAGTGACTATTTTTAGCATTTTTTAACACGCTTTCCATAATATTCAGTTTTTAATTCTAGTTCAAACGTCACTTTTAATAATAGTCGTACAAAAATTATTTGAAAGGGACAGACAGAAACCCAATTCAATCATATGTCCCTACATGGAATTGAGTTTACTATTAATTAATATGCAATTTTACCTTCAATTTGCAGCGACATCAACATGAAAATCTATAATCGAATTATGCTCCTGAATTATCTGGAATTAAAATATGGTCGATAATACATTTAAATCTGCGAGGAAAAAATCTGTTCACATACCATTGAATTATTCGTATAAAACAATACGATATTCGATGATTCCATTTACATTATTCACTTTTAATTAAAGGAAATAGATTTAATGCCCGATTGTAATTAATAGTAGTTAAATTCACTCCACACTTGTTGACAGAAAACAAAGCAATAAAGAAGCAACATATTATGCATCGGCAATGGCCGATGCTCTTTTGTTTTATCATTTTATCACCAATAACTAGTCAGACATTAAACATACCTACTTGATTATCTCGTATTAAAGAAATGTAAATTATTAGAGCAATTTCTGGAACAAATTATTATTTTAGAATAAGGTAGAAAATATTCAGAGGCGTATCAAATAGAAGGGGTAATAATTTATTTATTAAATTAAATTAAAAATTCACAATTAAAGTGAGCACATAAGAAGAATGCTTGGCATAGTTTTAAATAAATGTCAGTCTGTCTGTTGCCGTTGGTAACAACTGAACCAATTTGATATCCGAAATGAGTAAGCAAAAATCATGGAATTTTTAATATACAAAGGATAAGAACACAACAGTTACATTTACATGAGGTGTTTTAAAAAAATTAGTCACTCAATTCGAAATGGTTTCTACCCATTTTAACAAAACTTGCAATGCAGTTCAATAAATTGTATTTTATAACGTAGATATACTATGTAGAATATTTTTCGTATAAGTACCCAAATTGCTAAATCATAAACAATAATTTATGCAGTAGATATTTTAAAAAAAGTTAATTTATTATCTAATCATGATGAAAATTCACAAGATTTTTTTTAAATGCTTACCTGGTATCTAGGTATGCCCTTTATATTTTATGAAAGAAAATTGAGAGACCATGACTCGGAAATTAAACATTAGTAGAGAGACGGGGTGAGATGGAACAAGTATTGTCAACCATCTGATGTTTTATCTCTAGTCAAATCTAGGGATCACTTTAACGTGACTAGCACGCAAAATTATTTTATATAATTTTGCATTCTTGCAACTTAGTTCCATGCGCTAAACAGGGTCGGACCACAGTTTATTGTGTTATGAGCCCCTTTGTACTTTTTTTTCAATTTATCTCGAAAAACCAAAAGCCCAAATGGGGTGGGTTATAAATGCGGGAAAGAATTCTAATATTTTGTTTAAATAAAATTTGACGGAACTTGTCAAGAAATTGGACTATTACATATTTTAGATATCTTCATGGTGAGAGTAAGATTACAACATTTTCGATGGATTCGCTTATTAATTTAAAAACTTGCCCTATGTGTAAAAGCTGTTTATTTTTTTTTTTCAGCCACCTTTTACCTACTATTTTTTACTGGGACCTTTGATATTATTCACGTTGGACACGCTAATAAGTGTCAGCAGAAAGAAAATTGAAATTCCTGTGATCCACGCAGACATATTACCGTCTAGTAAGCCACTTATGTACAAATATTCTCGGTCCTATATTCAAATATTATTTTTCCAGATGTTACTAAGTTAGAGTTTCAAAAACCTGACAATTTCCAATATAAAGCTGGCCAGTGGGTTAGAATAGCGTGTTTGGCATTAAATCAGAATGAATATCACCCCTTCACCCTATCCTCAGCTCCAGATGAGGTCACTTTAACAGTCCACATTCGAGCAGTGGGACCGTGGACAACGCATATTAGAAGCATTTACGATACTGTATCAAGGGCCGAAACGAAATTACCTAAGGTAACCTGACTCAATAATGAATACACTATTTTGTCCCCCCCCCCTACAATTGACGTGACACGCTGGTGGCAACATTTCAAATGTGGGTACATAAATTTTTGATTATTTTATTTCAGATTTATTTAGATGGTCCCTATGGAGAAGGGCATCAAGACTGGAAAACGTACGATGTAGCCATTTTAATTGGAGGGGGTATAGGAGTCACACCTTTTGCAAGTATTTTAAAAGATGTATCCAATAGTGCGAAAAAAAATCCGACCGCACTGTAAAAAAAGTGAGTGAGATAAAACTAATATATATCTCCCTTGTCTATACTTACACAATTTATTTTAGGTTTATTTCATTTGGGTTTCGAGAACTCAAAAACAATTTGAATGGCTAGTGGATATTATCAGAGATGTGGAAACCAACGATACAAAGAACTTTGTGAGCTGCCATATTTTTATTACACAGTTTTATGAAAAATTTGACCTGAGAACGATTTTTCTATATATTTGCGAACGCCATTATCAAAGAGTGTCAAACAAGTCATTATTTACCAACTTAAGGGCAGTTACTCACTTTGGAAGGCCGGAATTCTCTCAATTTTTTAAAACTGTGCAATACATACATGAGTCGGTAGGATTTTTAAATACTGTGTTTAACTTTAATGTCTTACATGATCTTATTTTTAGGCTAAACGAGTTGGTGTTTTTAGCTGTGGACCACCATCTATGACCTCAGCAGTTGACTTAGCTTGTAGTCAAATAAATCAACAAAGCGAACACAGATTTGAACACCATTTCAAAAATTTTTAATTATTAGTTATTTTTTTACAGTAATACATACATAAAATTTATAATTAAATTAAATAAAAATAAGAGTAAATTCATTTTTATACATGTAGCTTTCCCGCAGTCAATAATTTCATGTTCCTAAAATAAATAAAATGTAAGTATCATTTATACAAGTACATGCTGTTTTTCTTCAAAATACTACGCAAAATTTACATACCAGAGGGTGTTCATTATAACATCCAGTCAGTCTTCCTGTTGTCAAATTACTTAATTCTAACTTTTTACAAGGTAATAGAGTTGTGTTCATGTAGTTGATTTGAAAAACTGGTTCTTCTGTGATTCGTTTTGGGTTAGTTGTAGAGAAAATTCTTTTATTTTGCATAACAGTCGAATTAATAGCCACAAAAATTAAATTGCTGTAAGGAATTCTCTTCACGTAATAATTCCTATAAACAATTAAATGTATGTAATAGACAATAAAATAGGGTAGATGGTTAAAAAACAACGTTGTTCAAGTACACTACATCTACACAGGTAACTTTTCCAAGAAAAAATCTTTTGATGAGTTATAATGGGTTTGCTTAATCAGTCCATCATCATAAACTCTTAAATGGTCTTATTATTTCTGGGCACCCTGTATATATACGGGTAATTTACCTTAACATGCGGATAATTATTCAGTAGGTTATCCCCACCAAAAGTAGTTAAAAAAATGTACAATTAAAAAAAAATATCAAAAAAATGTACCTTCTTTATTTTGTAGCAATGCGCCAACGTTGACATTATTAAACCGTATCGATCCAAGAAAATAAATCCAATTTGATACACACTCAACTAACGTCGCAAAGAGGCTGACTGAGTCACCTCAAGCGACCCACTGCCTAGCGCGATGCACTTAGGGTGAAAACACAACACAGCGGTGCGACGTCGCATCGCAAAAACGACGTCGCACGGCGATGCGATGCGATGACGCAACGTTAAAACTTCATCGCCACGGCATCGCAGAGAAGACGCTTCTAGTGAGATGTGGACCGCACAATACGTATCCTACGGCTGTTGCAGGCCACAACACTGCGGTGCGACGACGCATCGCATAAACGAAGTCGCAACGCAATGCGATGCGATGGACGTTCATTGCACGGCCACAGAAGACCTATACCAGAAGCGACACGTTTGACGTATGTATGGCGTGTTATAATTAAATATAAAAACCAAATAATGTACCAAATCTTGTACACACGCAACCTGTTGGCACAGCAGACTAAGTCGCGTATAAAAGACCACCAGACTTTCGTGTTTTGCGCGTGCGTTGCTTGAGAGAATCATTCCCGATCTCATAAGTAAAAACACAACACTGTGGTGCGATGTCGCATCGCAGAAATCAACGACGTCGTGGAAATTTGCGATGCGTCGTCGCACCGCAGTGTTGTGGTTTCGCCCAGGATTTGTACTAAGCGACGTCGCATCGCAAATTTCTACGACGTAGTTGATTTCTGCGATGCGACGTCGCACCGCTGTGTTGTGTTTTCGCCCTTACATGTTTACATTGTGTACGTACTTGTCTACTGCTTTAAATTCGCGACTCAGTTGCGTATCATTGCAACAAAAAATTTAATAAATTATCTCGTATAGGTCTAGAACTTTGCAAGGGCTTTCCCACTTGGTAGAATAGCACACCCTTTTATTTTCTGCATGTTAAGGTAAATCACCCTGTATATACACTTGCGTGGGTCCCGGGATATAGTTGGGATTCCGAGAGACATTCTCAGTCAGAGGATGAAGATTCCGAACCGTCTGATTAGAATCCTGACAGGTCACTTCTCGTCGCAGTGTGAGGCATTCCAGCTACTCTACTACTAGTTGGGAAATTGGTATATATTTGTAACACCTGCGATCACTACATACCTGACACCGGCTTTGTTTATTTCTCCATGAAAATTATCGCTAATAAATAAATTTTGTTGCAAAACATATAAATTGATTTCTGTTTCACATGCATAATAATGATGCTTCTTGGTATCAACGTCTTCCTCCTCCTCTACTGTAACCTCATCGTCATCCGCATTGACTTGTGAATCTGAAATATATCCAATGTACAGTTTAACAATGATTAGTTAACTCCAACTAGAAGTTAAGTCGAATTTGAATTAGTTTAGTATTTACAATAGCACACAAATTAAATCAATACAACACAAATCATCTTTTAATAGTAAACTATAATGACTATTAAATAAAAGATAATAATTTTGTAAAGCTAATTTCTATGGACGTTATCTTTTGGTTAGTGTTAACGAAGCATTAATAAACCAGCCCTTACTAATATTAATACTCTTACTTTATTTACAAACCTGAAACGTTTTGACTCTCTTTTTGAGTGGGTTCGGTCACGGAATCTGTAATAGATATTTGTAAAATTTGATTATTTTATGCCAAACAACTAATAAGAAGCCATCCCCTTTACAGAAACAGTTTTTATTACTCACCAGAAACATTTTCTGTATCATTTTCTTCAGTCCCAGGATCTAAAACCGATAATATCTTAAAGTATTGTACCTATAAGTACATACTTTATCAAGAAAAATAAAAAAATTATACAAATAAGATTTTTACTCACCTAAGGTAGTTTGAATAATATCTTGAGCGTATGCAGTTATAGGCTCTAAGATTGTATAAATATTTAACTCCAATAATAGGTACATAATTTTGACAAAAAACCAGTTTAGCATAATTTCTACATAAGTTATAGGCTACAAAATAGGACATTACAAATTACTAGTCATGAAATGACACATAGGTATATACAAAAGATGCTTTCCGAGCAAGCATAACATTGGCTCCTGATTTCCCTTCTTATAATTCTTAAGTAACATTTCATTAAGAAGTGTCGGTTTCAGTGACTTACCCAACCCTATATAACATTAACCATGCAATGTTACGAGCCGTTAGATATTTACCATATTGCCTGGTAAATCTTGCGGGCTGTAAGTCGACATAGATAAATAGTAGCTGCCCGGCTATGCATTATGCAATTGTGTAATTTTTTGTTTTTTTGATTGAGACCACAAATTTTTAGTTTAAATTACTGAGAGTTCTGATTTAGTGAATATAATCAAGCTTTATTAAAATGCAATCAAAATGGACTGAACTGACTAACCGAAAAAACCACGGCTCTTTCAAAAATATTGTTTTCTTTTTTAATCATATTCTTTAAACTAAATTTTTTTGCATATAATCTATATAAAAACCGCAAATAAAAGTAACTATATTTATTCAGTGCCAAGCCAACAGTTTTTTTTTTATATCCATATTATATCCCCCATAGGCCAACTCTGACTACGCTACTAGTCGGTTTAGCAATAAGAATCAGCTAAACCGACTAAACCTTTAAAAAAGGAGTGAAACAAATTTATAATTTCCTTAAGCATGTGGTGAAACAGTTTCACAAAGCCAAAACACTTTGAACCATGTTGGAATTATCTGGAAATTGAAACTAGTCATGTTACAAGTGTCTTAGTTATTAAAGTTGTTAAGTTATTGAAACACCACATGTATGAGAACCTCCTGTATCCCTGAATTTACCTCAAGGTACCTGTGTATTTTTTTTACACGTCTACAAGTTTTATCAATGTCAGCATTACTGGACATTAGGCAACCAAACGGTTAGTTTTGTAATGTCGGTTGCCTAATGTGTATGCAGAGGTTGGTTTGAATGCTGTATTAAAGAAATGTTGTGGTTCATATAATGCAAGATAAATACACATAAAATTCTTCATAACAATATTTAACAAAAAAAAATTCGTCGCTCCTATTTCTTAAACTATTACATTATATGAGACAGGATTGGGACGAAAGTAGGATTTGATTGTACATACACATACACACACACACGCACTGTGGGGACCATAAATTAAGATGTGGTAAATGAGAAAATCAAATGTGTACAATAAAAACAGAGCCTTTCACATATCACACGTGCTACAGTATAATGCATAATAAGGTGACTTGTTATCCTCCTTCGTTTAGTAAAGATGTAATCCATCAACCGATTAGTCATATTACTAACAATTCTAAATGTAACTTTGTATATACTGAGGACGACCTTATATGAAATGTCTGTATCAAACTTTACTTTCTTTCAAAATGTTGTTTACTTGTTGATTAACACTTACAGTTAATAAAGTTGAGGTACCACTTTCATGGCCATCCATTCTTCTATCACACAATGCTTGATAGTCATAGATAGTAACTTTTTTAAAGATTTTCTCTACAAGCATTGATTCTAAAATATCTCCTTCAACTTCGCCGAAGAATCTACCAGTGTCCTCTTCTCGATCAGACACAATAATATATCCAGAATTATCTACCACATAACATGATAGGCTACCAGAGCATCTGCTACAGTGTGAGCATTGGTTCTACAATTATACTTTGTGAATGAATAAGAGAAAGTAGGTCTCTATGCATATCTTACGGATAGTTTGTTAGATATTTCCTGGACCCTATCCCGTAGCTTAGCTTGAGAAAACTGGAAACCAACAACGGACCCCGGTGCTTCCAAACCTCTATCGGAAGGAAATATAGCATAACTGCCAGTAACTAAAGTGTCCTCTTTATCACCAGAGGTAAAAGGTACAGAATACACAAATGATTCAGTGTCATACTGGTGTTGAAGTACTGCACTTTTGTACCATTTTTCATTAATTGCTCTTGGATGCAGATCTCCAAATTCTCTACGGTTAATAAAATGATAACAATAATTAAGTATATCTGGCACATATCAGAACTAATTATTCAAAATTATTATTTAATTCAAGAGGCCTATTACCCCACAAGGCAGTCATGGTGGCGAAAATATTAGAAGAAACTTGGCCTGAAATGCCTGAAACAATCACAACATAAAGCGAGAGGTCAAATGGAGAATTCGACACCCAGAAACACAACTGACCTAGCAACGCCATAAGATAGTGACAAGACAAGTGACTAGTGACTTGATTAAGTGGTTTTGGTTCCACACTTCTTTTAAATGCCTGCTGTCTCCAGATAGTGCAACAGTCGTGTATGTTAATAGTAAAATTATGTTCACGCTGTCTTCCTGTAGTGTAATAGACCTGGTACTTTTAGCAAAAATGTAAATCCTAAATGATTTAGAATACAGAGCATCTACATCTGACAACACATATCCAGTTTAAAGTATGAACAAAATAATGCGCGCTTTCAATTTGACAATTTACATACAAAATAGACTATATTTATATTCTGAAATGTTGGAAAATTTGATGTGAAGCTAACAATGACGTGGTTTTCCACAAAATACCATATACTGCATTCGAGGCGCGTTTCGCCAACCAAGTTGGCATCGTCTGGAGATGATTAAAACTTTTTTAATGATTAAAACAGTTCTAATAATCTCCAGATGATGCTAACGTGGTAGGCGAATCGCGCGTCGAGTGCAGTATATGGTGTTTTGT
This sequence comes from Rhamnusium bicolor, assembly GCA_029963845.1. Classification (NCBI taxonomy): domain Eukaryota; kingdom Metazoa; phylum Arthropoda; class Insecta; order Coleoptera; family Cerambycidae; genus Rhamnusium; species Rhamnusium bicolor. The sequence goes on from JANEYF010005770.1 coordinate 1,889,064, forward strand.
AGAAACCACGTTAGTGTTATATCTATATTGTTTAAACTCCATACTGCAGGAGTCACATGACTGATGTAGATGCTCTAGCTTGATAGCATAATTCCATGTACCTTCTAGTTTTTCCGGTGCTTTGAGGTTCCTCAAAAATATAATGCCATCGTGTCAAACCACTCATTGTTGCTACAAATCTTAGCGAAGCGTTAAATCGTTTGAATAGAGGCATTTCTCTTGGATTAAACTTCCATTGTTCACTATAGGGTTCGTAGGTGTTTCTTGCATCAAAAATTAACCTTTGAACTAGTTGCTTGTCACAATAATAGTCATCATCGCGTAGAGATTTTCTAAGACAATCGACTAAAAATTTAAGTTATATATGTTATTAGTTGGGAACTCACATAGGATTTGTTTACATTTCCTTCCTCGTGCAAAACAATTAGGCCGACGCGGCAGGTAACGCGACTGTTTTAATGATCAAACGTGCGGCCGAAGTCTGATGTTTTTTGTAATATCCACGGGTTATATAAACAAATTTTATAGTTATTTGCCCAATTAAAGCTAATAATTTGACATTTGGCAAATTATCAAGTTCTAGTATGACGTAACTAGAATTGACCATCATTATGAAAACAATAGCTTCTCTGGTCTAATTTATTATCTATGATTTATTCTTGGCATCAAGAAAATCAGAGCGCAGTCGTCGTACTGTTGGGTGTCGCGCGAAGTAGAATGTACCGTGTAACGAATATTTTAGGTAAAATGTGCATAATTTTAAATTATAACATAATTATTTATAATACAACAAAAGTTTTGTCTGTGCCGGAAACTGTGGATCACAAAAATAAAATTGGTAGGTACCTACGTGACGTAGGTACTTAATAAATAACTTTGGTAATGGTAGAGAACTTTGGGATTACTTTGAATTACCGAAATTGCTTTTTCTTTTTTCCACAAGGTATTGCAAGATTTACAAATTTACAAATCTTGTTATCAATGCCATAAATGGTAAAAAATTATTTGTATACATTTATATGTAACAAAATAATAAACTCGGTTATTTTTATTCGTCAAAACAATGTCGACCAAAGTTTTAGTAACCACTTGCTATGTGATATCGAATATTTTCATGTTACAACTTGTTCCTTGAGATCCTCATTATATTATAAATTAATAATAATCATTAACTTGCAAAATCGGTGAATTAAGAAAATAAAAATAAATTGTACCAAATAAATAAAATTGCGGATTAAAATTTTAGTGGTTCGTGGTGAAAAAACAAAACACTATCAAATTGGTTATTTGTTGTGTCTGATGTTGACCTTTATGCAAGTAGTCTGGTTCGTTACGGTACATTCTAACGATTTAGTGCGTATTTTATTTAAAAAACTTGTGAAAATATAATTTAAAGTGGATGGAGAAGATCATAGTAATGTTTATATGGATTGAATAGACACGATGAAATATGAAGCGACAGGGATAGGAGTTAAAGGTATATGTTTATTAAATTATTATAAAAAAAAGTGTAACTGCAGATATCACTGCATACCTATTCGTATATTCTAATGTGTTAAAAAGTATTTTTTATTGGGCTGTGGTGGATCAAAAATATTGACGTAAGGTTCATAAATCATCATAAGTTCGGCAGTTTAGTACGGTTAATTTTTTAAAGTATTTTATTCTGAATCTGTAGCTATATAAATTTGACAGAAACATGGCGTCTAGCCACCATTTTGCATCTTTCAAGGAATAAATGTTTCATTTGGTAAAAATGTTAAGGCGCTAATTAAAAGTATAAATTAACATTGGAGTTAGTAGGTTTTTGTGATCTAATTAAATTATTTCTGTTTTAGGTAAGTTCCGAACGAGAAGGGATATGGTGAAAACATCGATAAGGTAAGGTTTTCCTTCTATATTTTGATGGTATTTTACTTTTCCTGCCCCTTAATTTGATATTAGGTGTTGAAAATAAATAAATGGATAATTTTTTTTTAACCAGCAACAAAAATCTAAATTTTTATAAGCTTCGGCTAGTGGTTCGAAAAAAACACAAATCTAAGGTATTCCTGTTTGAAAACCCCTTACAGGTCTTTTTAATAGCATTTATTAAAGTCACACTGTCGACTGAATGATTATTTATTTTCACAGCTAAATTTAAGGTTTTGTATCAAGGTTGTATAGGTACATTTACGATGTTTTCAGAAGGGAGTTGGCCATTCTATAGATTTATTAAGTGGCAAATGTATGTAGCGACATGCCTTGCAAGTATACGCGTTTTTTATAAAATTAACTAAAACATTTACAATGTACAACTTGTGGCACTTTTATTCTAATATTTCGTGGTCGAGAGTGTTTAGTTCTAAAAAAAGTTGTAAGTGGAAGCAGGCCACATATAACACGTAAAGAAGTCCATAGCATATTTGAGGTAGGTGCTGGTAGAATTATTTTCGTAATTATTATGGGCTGGTATAATTTTGTATTTTTTAGAAATGGGTATAGGCATTGACATGATGAAAATATGGTTGCAACAACTTGGAATTGTCTTATTCTGGCAACGTCCCACAACCAATTGTGTTGTGGGACGTCTTGGTGCATGTATTGAAGACAGAAGAATTTAGTACTCGTTTTAGTGTAGTGAGAGTGAATACTTTTATTATTAAATACGATAAATGTTAAATAAAAATTAATAATATGAATATTGTGCATTATATATAATAATAACTAATACCAAAAGTAGGTAACATAATCGTGTTTACCAAGCCAGCAAACACCAAAGTATGGTTATTTATTGGGCCTTTATTCATTCAGTCAGTGTCTCCAGTAAAGACCTGGTAAACAACCAGGGTTTGGTGTTTGCTGGGAAATTTTGTATTGCAAACCATTTCGGTTGTTTTAAGATATAATGTCAATGACCAACTTGCATCTAAAAACATCGTGAAATTAAATTTATTAAAGGGCAAGGAGTTGAAAATGTCATCACTTTTGCTTGTGATTTTCACTGAACACATAATTCTGAAAAATACTATTGGACATTTAACTTAAGTACATCTTTTGCAGTTTAAAGTAATTCAACACTTTAATAAATAGTCATTTAATAATCTTCCTATAAACAAATTTGTCAGAAAAAAAGCAGAGAGACTATAGGAAAAGTCGATTTTAAATACGCGTTTTAGATTAATTTTATAACAAATAATCGTGCTCTACGTCAAAATTTAAAATACCTATGTTATTGGATGTTAAAGTCATACTTAAAAACATGTTGAAGATGGCATAGACATATGTATATATTTGAGGTCTGTGATTGATGGCCAATTTCTGCACATCTACATAATTTAGTTCCAGATAAACTTGTCTAATGGTAAAATAAAGTTAAATATGTCAATTTTTGTTTTCTTCAGAGTCGGTTATTATCTTTTATTATTTCGTTAAACTAGGTTTAAATTTGTTATTTCAGTTAGGAGATAGTTTTTTACCCTTAAAATAATTTTGTCCTTAAAGTAAAAGAATAATCGATTAATTTGTTGATGAACTGCAAATGAAATAAATTTACTTAAAAATCATTTTTGTCTTTCAGATCAATTTGACATGAAAATCCATAGCGTTTTTTGGGTGCAGAGAAGTTTTAACCAGTGGTTATAACTTCTCGATTATCATTGGTTGAGTTCAAAATCAAAATTAATTTCAACCAATGATAATAGGGAAGTTATAACCACTGATTAATACTTCTCTTCACCCGAAAAGCCTTCATGTTAACATGAGCGAAATAAAACAAGGTCCTATGATTTTCACGAATTTTTATTTATATATTTTTTCACAACACAATAACTGCTTCGGATGTGAGTACAAGACTGACAATTATATGACTAATCTAAGTAGGGTATAAATATAGGTCCAATAAGATTATAAAAATAATTTTGATTAAATATTGATTGAAAACTCATAGCGGGTACCTATCCAGTAAAAAAATATACAGAAATGTTATTCATTAATCGTTACATAGTAAACATATTAAATAATTAAAATAACAAAAAAGTGCAATTAAAAATGATTAAATCAAAGTGTTGATCACAATTAATTAGCTTGAATTAAACATTCACCACTATTAAATTTGTTTTAATTAATTGTAATATATGCTATTATTTACTTATATGTTTTATTATTTTATCAAGAGTCTGGCAGATATATAGGCATTTTTTTTCTCGTAAACTCTAGGTAAAGAAAAAACATCAAGAGTAAACTTTCTTTAATTGTCTGTGCAAAATTCAAAAATGTAGCAGACAAATGCACAGTACACCACAACATTGATTTTTTAAATGGAATGCTATATTTTTTCGCTGATTTTGATTCCGTATAATGTTATAAATAAAGCTGGCCGAGGTCACCTGGCCGACAGAGCCGTCATATCATAATACTTGAATAAGTACAATAAATGGAAATAAATTTTAACAATAATGTTACATTTTACAAAAATTTGTATAAAACTCACCCTTTTAAGCAGATTTATGAATTAGTTTGGTTGTCATCATCACAAAGTGGGGAAGATCTATAGTATAATAGCATCAGGTATGTTTCTACAGCTGGCTCCGTCAGCGATGTTCGTTTGGTGAAAAAAATATGTTTGTATTTTGAAAATGACCGTTCGACATCTACGGATGTAATACAGGCATAAGTAAAACAATCTGTGAACTCACTTAACGAAGATGTAGATCACAAATTTGTCTTAATTTGCTAAAATCAGGATCTTTCTGTAATACACTCTCGAATTTTTCACTAACGCGATTATTTTTTGCGTCATTTATAGCCTGTAGCTGTGTATTTACGTCGTCCACTATTTGCAGCGATTCCACTAACGACAACGAACTATTTTGCAATTTTTCTATTGCGTCGTGTAGTCCTCTATAATTGTTATTAATAGTTTTTAAATCTGTTTCAAGGGAAACATCTTGAAAGCTTGTCTGGCTTTCCCTAATAGCTGCAGCCTCGTTAGGGTTGAACTGTAGTATCACAGCTTTTATTTGTTGAAAATATTCAGCATAATAAAAAGCCGCTTTCAACCACGTTCCCCAACGTGTAAGAATCGGTATTTGCTATTAATGCATCTACCTCTGGAAAACATTTTCGAATCGTCACAAGATGTAACGCATGCACTTTACACGTAACCTGTAAAAACCTACAATTGTCTCTTCGAAGAGAACGGCCTACCACGCGCATTGTCGCGGCACCATCAGTCACAAACATCAATACTTGACTTGTTGAAAGTTCAAATTTTTCGAATGTCTCCAACACCACACGCGTAATTATTTCGCCAGTACACGCAGTTAGTCTTTTACTAGCTAGTAAAAGTGGAAATGTTGGTTTAAGAGGGTCCAGTACACGTACTATAATATTTAAAATAGATTTTTTTTTACAATCTGTCGTCTCGTCAATACATAACCAGAGCCGTGTATTTTTTAATCCACATTTAATCCTATTTACAATGTCTTCACGAACAGCTGGAATATGTCTACGTAACGATGTACGACTTGGTAAGTTCACCTGGGGATTGTATTTATTCCAAAACTCCCGAAATGGTTGTTTATCCAGTATGTGTAGCGGAATATTACAGGCTATTAACATTAACAATAAATCAAACATAAACTGAGTTGTCAAAGGCATGCCATTTTTTTTATTTTGATGTTGCACGGTATTGATATGACGCCGACAATCTGTCTTGTGCCAGCACATTAAGTCTTGATTGCAAACTTTACAAATTATTTTGCATCCGTCATAGAATAAATCCGGAAATTCACCGATAAATTTATTCACTGTGTCCGCGTACGGTCGTTCTTTACCCTTTGGCGCATTTGACATTATGTATAATTTATAGGTACAACCTCACGCATTAACCTTTCAAATAAGACTGCAGCGTAAATCACTTCTAAATCGGCACGTGTGACGCCAGCGCAAGACCGTGGCTGTACTCCAGCCACCTCGGCCAGCTTTAGTTATAAATTAATTTTGCTCGCAAAAACATTATTATCTCAGAAACGGTGGGTCAAAGGACAAAATTATCCAAAATAAAATCAATTTAGAACATTAAGGAATCAATATCAGCAAAAATATAGCATTCCATTTAAAGAAACAAAGTTGTAGTTTGCGCCTTCCGTAAAAATCAACTACATTTTCGAATTCTGCACAAAAAAATTAAAGAAAGTTTGCTCTTGATGTTTTTTTAACTATAGTAGTTCACAAGAAAAGTGCTTGATCCTATCTATAGCTACCGGACGCTGTATACAGAGTGGTCCTCAAGTACATTGAGAAAATGTGGGAAATGATTACTGAAACTATTTTGAGACGAAACGTTAAAATAAAGAAAGTTCTTCCTTAATATCTCTGAATTGCGTGAAGATTTTTTTATCATACTCGGTGTTCATAATGAGTACTTAAAGAACTTGTTTTGGCTATAAATATTTTTTTTTTAATCCAACGGATGCATCCAGAGTTTCTTGGTTGATGATGCCTCACGAATTTTAATATCTTTATGAATCACTATATGAAATTACATAATTACATCATTTGAGTCCTTGTACGATGAGCCGTTTTGGGTGTAAATAGAGTTTTGGTATTGGTAATAAAACAGTGGAAACAGCATTTAAGCGTTTAATTTAAACTTAATCATAATCATAATCGTCCAAGTCCAAAAAGTAAGAAAGAATCAAAACAACATTGTCATCAGAGATTCAAAACGTTTATATGCACTTTTTTAAAATATAATTCTTGACTTTTTAAAAAATCAACACTATATGCATCCTCGAAATGAAGCAGTTAAGGACAAAACTTATTTTAGCTTTGTATCACAAAATAGGTTCAGGAATCATTTTCTGAATTTTCTCGATGTACTTAGGATTACCACAAATTTTGTACAAAAAAAATATGTATATAAGAATTTGTGAAAATCATAAAACAGTTGTTTTATTTCGTTCAATGTAAAAACGTGTAAACTAAATTTCAATATTTCTGTGAATTATGTGTTCAATGTAAATGCATATTTATTATTATACCTAGCCAGTTTTCTATGATCTTCAATTCGGAGAACAACGTAGGCTTTATATCTCCAGTACACCGATTATTAGGATGACCATCTTGATCCAGTAACCTGAGTAGTATTTGGAGCCCATACCGGAGATCGTGATATTTGGTCCGATTTTTCTCCTCCCTGAAGGTGATGTTTTTCTCTATAGGGGCCGATAATTCGATGATATACATCAGCTTAGTGTGGTAGTCGAAGACTATGTCAGGCTTATTGGCTTGGATTATTCTGACAGTAGAGAACGAGTAATTCCAATAAATACGACATTTCTCGTCCTCAATAACGGACTCAATCTCTCCGGGGATGTAAGGCAGCACTTGTGTCTGTTCTACACCGTACGAATGCTTTAGGTGTGGTAATAGGGGACTCGTAACACCACGTAATGTCGGTGGATGTAGGTCGAAATCGTATATATGCGACAGAACCTAAGTGCATGTGCGATGACGGTAGGTCCTGCAGTTGCTATCAGGAACCTCTAAACGCCACACGCGACTACGGTAGACCTAAGTGTTAACAACAGGCCATAATGAATCCCTCGGTCTCCAACTCGGCTAATCCTAGAAAGGAAGGTCAGCTGAGTAGATAAATCCAGTGTTTCGACGTGCTGCCGAAACAGATTTTCCTATTCAGCAGCTCTGGTTTGGGTTTTTAAGCGATTTGACTGAAGTTCAGTGACTGACCTATATCAGCTCCTCGTCAGTCTCCTCTCCTAGTGTCGAATGCGAGACCGAGTTCATCTGAAGCACTTTTTACTTCCTTGAATAATCCTTCGCCCACTCCTGCAGTTTCATAATGTTTTACAATCTGCAAGAGGGGATTTGAGCTCCTGAAGATGTTATATGCCATACTCAGTACTACCCTGCCAAACGTACAGTCCAGGCTCAAGAGGCCTCAGCCCACCCGTTGACGTGGGAGGTACACACGAGGATGAATATTTCTGCGAATATTCATCATCTTACGAGTATCTCTGTCTAGATGACGCAACTCATTCACTGTCCACTGTACTACTCCAAAGAGCAGAACAGAACTGGAACAGAAAGCATGTTAGTAGCAGACACCTTATTCCTCCACGAAAGTTAGGAAATTAAATGTTTTAGATTAGGTGTCTGTACTTGTTGCGAAGAAGCATCCTGGATGTGCTTTTGTTACACACTTATATGATGCTTCCATCTGCAATCTGCGCATCCCCAGTGAATTCTTCGCATCCTCCTCTCTTGAAATGGACGATTGCACATTTGTCAAACCCAAACTCCAACCAATTGCTCGCCCGAGTGTATTATACGACCACCCTAAGAGCGTTTTGTAGTTCGCGCTCTTCGGAGGCATAAAGTTTAAAATCAAACATATAAAATAGATGGATGACCTTATGCCTCCAGTCGCCAGGTGGTCCACATTGATATCTGCGGGATTGGGAAGCCCAATAGACAACGGCAGCACTGAGATGCAGAAGGGAGTCTTATGGAATCACCCTGGAAAACTCCTCTCCTAAATGCCACCTGCTGTGCAACTGATGTTGATGAAACGAGGCCTCCAATTCAGCAGCAGCTTTTATATTCATCTCACTAGTGGTGCTTGTATCGCAAGGTAATCGATCAAGTGTAGCAGTAGCTCGTCAGATGTTATATCAAATGCCTTGCGATAATCAATCCAGGCCATCGATAGATTCAGCTTGTATTACACAGAATCCTGTGTAAAACAGCGCTCTATCAGTAGGCTGTCCTTGCAAACTGCCATGCCTTTCTTAGCACCACGCTGTTCGTGTATCTGCTGAAAGATGGGATCAACAGAACTCAGTGTCCTAGCATACAACATATGCAAGTGATCGGCCTATAATTCCTCGGGTCGGGAAAATCCCCCTTTTAGGGGACGAGGACAATACGTCCCTTGACACACCAGTCAGGAACTTGCTGCGCTTCGTTCAATCATTCCTTGAAAACTCGCGCCAGACGGCGGTGAATGGAAGGGAATTTCTTCCATCACCGGTTGTTTATGCCGTCTGGACCTGCCAAAGTATTTTATATTTTGGAACATCTCTGAAATCCATTCGTCGATTTTTGCGTGTAATGCCTTAAAATATTCAATAGTATTCACTGTATTATGCTTTATTAAGGTTTTTATAATTTTTCAATAAACGAAGTCTCGTTAACAACTAATGCACAATGTAAAAATTTAATAAAATTTAAAATGTGTTTATATTTTCTCATAACTTATTCGTTTAATTATTATTTAGTTTTTAAATAATTGAAAACGGATGAAAATTAAGAAAATTATAAGCACTAAAAAAATACTGAGTTTTGGGCCACACAGTATATTTAATTTGTCAACGTACAATGTTGACAATTTACACGATGTAATTTATGCTCTTCCTGTTGTAGTTAATGTCATAAACTTACCGTCACGGAGAAATTATATTATATGAAATATACAGGGTGCTTCAAAAACATGTACCATCGCTTGTGCAGAGATTCCTCACCCAAAAATAACGCAAATAGTTCCCATCAACATGAGTCCACTCTTGCCCCGTTTCTGAGATACACGGTATTACATATTTGTTTAACAAAATTATTAAATTGCAAGCCCTATGTAGTATTTTAAGTACTCTTCACAATTTAAATATCATTCAAATTGCTAGTCGTGGGGAGATATTTTGAAAAAACTGAAAAAATAAGAAAACTTTACGGTATTTCTCAGAAGCGAAGCAAGAGTAGACCCATGTAGATAGGAATTATTTGTTATTTTTGGGTGAGAAATCTGCACTTAAACGATGGCACATGTTTTTTTGAAATATCCTGTATATATATTTGTTTAATAAATGTAGTACGGAATCCGCAAACTTAGAATATCCTGACGCGTGGCCTAAAAAAACGCGTTCGTCTCGCTTAGTGCATTGTAAAAAAAATAAGTGGTGCAGGTTTATGTGTCCTTCCTCTTGTCCGGTTTTCCTTGCGTGTTACGCCTATGTCAGATTAATTTCGCAAATAAAGCCACGCCTCTGGTTATTTTAAGTTTTGCAAGTCTACATCTATACATACCGGTTTCCAATGTATAATTTTCTGTTTTAGGCACTTCATAGTGTCGTTCCCATTTAAAATCCATATCATACATTTTACCCAGGAAATGTAACAATTCTTTCTCTGGAGAATCAAATTCATGACCTTCCAGGTAGTGATATTTACAATATACCCTAAATAATATCCTAGATGTTTAAAAAAAATTATAAAAAGTCTGCAGTCAACAAGAAATTCCATTAAAGGGCCTGCATGTACATACGTATGTATATTGTACATGTCTTAATACATGAACGCGCATTCATGTACGCGCGTTCATGTACAGTCGATAGCATAATGTCATCAGCAGTTTTCAACCAAAATCGCACTGACGTGCGTAATTGAACTTTAAGGTGCTAATGACATTATGCATTCGACTGTACGTGATATCCATGGCGTACATGTACGCGCATTCATGTAACGCCAGTGTGTGGGCAAAAGTCCGTCGAACATGTTTTATGTTGCAGCTTGAATAAAATTAAGTGTGGGTAATATGGATACTACGTACATGAACGTGCGTTGGTGTCTTAAGACATAAACGTGTGTCTGTAGGCACCTTGTTATGTAGAAGAAATTAGTACTTTGTTGCCATTTGCACTACGAGGTTTTAACTATTTAATTACTACGTTTTTTCACAAAAGGTAGGGTAGGGATAGTAATGTGTTGCTGATTGCAGATTTCCGTTTTATATTTATATCTCAGGTATGTTAGAATATTCAATTTGATTTGCAGTACTCACCATTTCGGATGTATTTTCCATTTTCCGTTAAAAAAAGAAGTTAAATTTTCCCCTGTATGTCGATTCCTTTGGATTTCGTCTCCGACTTCCAATGAGTAGTTGCCGTATTTATTGGGAATAGCGATGCCTATTGTGAATGGAGTTTCTTCCAATGGAGTATAATAATAATCAAAATATTCCTCAGATATCCTCTTCATATTGTCATAATGGTAGCTCAACAGGATATTATGCATATTACCTTCTTTCCTATGTACCAAATCCTCACGTAATTTGCGCAAGGTTTCCCCTATTACCCTCGCAGGCAACTGATCATTGTGTTGTTCTACTTGGGTTAAATCTATGCTGTTATAGTTGACTTTTAAGATTCCTTCAAACTTTGAGTATATGATATAGTAAAACAAAGCGAGGAAAATCTGACAAATGTACCTACCACAGGCCTTAAATCTGGATGCATAAGTACGTAACCGTTATTGCTAACGATTAGTGCATATCCGTTTACACCGATCTAAAAAAAACTTTTAATTTGGGAATGCGCTGTTAACATTTTATATAAGTATTCGTCATTTATTAATCTTAAGCTTGATTTGTGTTAACCTAATGTACGGAAAATAAGAATTCTGGCTGGTATTTCGAATTTGGTATTGCCAACTAATCGGAATCCTTATTTATATACATTCATTAGTATACTTGAATCAAGCGTTACCTTATACGGAGCCGTTAGTTTACTAAATTCATCCAGGGGTACGTCAGTTCCTGCCACACCTAGCAAGTAAGCCGTTACTGTATCATTCATTTTATTAATTTTTGTATCATAACAAGGTATTGCGACAGAAGTTAGCAGTCTGTAAGGTTCATTTACTTGGTCATCCATTTTATCGTCATACTAAAAAACATGGGCAGTTTATAGCTTGACTACTTAGGTACTCTGGTTGTTTATAGAACTGTTTCAAAAAATAGTTCGGAGACGTTGGAAATTCAAGTGGATTTATTTGATTGATTACTATTAAAAACGGAATTCAGTTAACCCCACTGAGTACATTAAACCTCCTCACCATTTTGTTAAGATGGTAAAAAGAGCAAGCGTTGGGAGTTTTGGTACTTTTGGGGGTACCGCCAGTTGTCACATAATCTAAAATTTAAATACTTACAGTCATATCAACGTAAGCATGAGTCCAAGATACCGGATGGTCAGTTCCTTGAAGAACTAAGGGCCGAGCCACCACGCTTATGTATTGAAACACGGATGCTGTTACTTGTTCCAAAGTTTGGACATGAGTATAGTAACCTAAAATTTACGTAATGATTGGATTGTTCAACTTTTGGTTTTTAGATACACACCTTGATGGTCGTTTACAAAAAGTCTGCTCTCGTTTTTCTAAGATCTTACATCATGATTGTACTTACCCCTGTTATGACAAGATATCCATTTGAGCTCCTGCGCGTTGTCAACTTCTTTTCCAACTAGATAGGTAAATATTCGAACTGGAATATTGGATCCATTGTTGAAATAATTATATTTCATCACTATGTCACTGTCATTCCTATTAACTCCGTCGGTAATTATCATTATAGCTTGGTTACAGTTGGTATTGGTACTATTTCCGGTGCATCCTCTTTTTTCTCTGTACTAAAAATAAATTATACGAAGATACGTCCCCATATAAATAAGAGTTCGAAATACAAGTATCGCGAGATATTTTCAAGTTTCAGCGACGCAATAACGTGTACAGACCGCTGCTATATCTTTCCTCGAAATAAACAAACCGGATAAATTCTAATCTGACGTACCGTTTTTCCGCAAAAATATTTAGAAAATCTGAATACGGTGCTGTACAAACTGCTGAATGAACTATTTGGGTTTCTTTATCGCATTTACAGCCATTACGTTTGATAAAATGATCTCAATTTATTTTTTTCGGAAAATTTCTGCATTTTATGTTAAGCAAACCATTCTCAAAGATTTTTTTTTAAATTTAAAATTACGCGAAAATGTCAGTCTATATACAGGGTGACCACCTAGTGCGTATTTGTTCCATAATTCTGTCACTATTACAGATAAAAAAAAATTGAACACAAAAATTCCTCAGCATTCATCACTGCGTACTCTAAAAATATTTTCAGTCGTACAGGGTGTTTTGTTTTGGCTGGATAGTAATCAACTTTGTTAAACGAAACATCCTATGTTATTACATATTTGGTTGGCGAACGTCAAGAGCTTTCCAATGAACTGCCATACGTACTTCCTTTCAGCAGTTCAGGAATTATTTGAAATTATGTAGAAACTTTAACATATTATGTACACTATTGCAAGAGCCATTGTATTGTAATTTGAAATACTTTCAAATGTTTCGATGACGTAATGAACTACAATAGAAACTGGCTTTCAATCAATGTATCCGGTTTTAGATTTTTTGCTACAGGATGTCTATAATTTTGTGTCAAATTTGAGGATTTAAAAACCTCAGTAACTTTATCATTTCTAATGGAATACCCTATATGTTTTTTCATATTCTATTAGAAAATTCCAAGAGCTTTCCGAAGTATGGTGGTCACACTTTAGATATATTTTCAATGGTTTTGAGAATATGGTCATTTATGTCCAAATTTTGAGAAATAAGAAATAAAAGTGCCCTTATTTTTGATACATGTTATATAAATTATAACCAATAAATAAAGACGTTATTAACAATTTTGACTCTTTTATAAAAAAACTAGTTCGTTGATAAATAATAAATGAGTAACCTTCTTTCTCATAAATAAAATAAAAAAAATTAAAAAGAAATGTGTCAAATTTGATGAGGAATTAACAATAAACGGGAATAGCAAAATAAACTTTAAACATAGTTTTTATTAAATTATTAATGAACAAAATAACAAATCCATGATATTTTCTTGTTCATTCGCTCAATATTTAAAAATTATAAGGTTAATTTCAAGTAACCATTGGAAACAAAAGGTAAGAGACTGCCAGAAGTCATAATCGATTGTGACATTTGTAACAATTATTAGTCGTTTTTTTTTACTGTACGTACATATGTATATGCATTTAATATAACAGGAATAATTATTAATAAAAATAATGTTCGCGATAATGAATTAGTGCTGAGGTAAGCGATTACCTAATTACCTAAATTAAATGACGAATTCGAGATTAATCACATTAAAACCGTGCTGGAGCGTTCTTGCTCGGTGCTTGGTTTAGACCGAGCTGACCTGCCTTAGATTAGTGCACTCTTTAATGACCCATACGCAAACGGTTCAAACGACACTAGTGTAAACGGTCACGTGATTTGCAAGAATCGAGGGTAGAACTGACAAAATGACACATAAGACGAGGGAAAATTAACTGCACTGAACTGCACTATCAACATAGTCGGTGCACTGGGGTGGTATACGCAGTTATCTCGAACATAAAATTCAAATTGCACTGAGAAAGAATTTGAATCTTCGAATACGCAAATTTGATCTGCTCCGGCGTAGAGATAATCTCGAATTTGCAATCTATAAATGCTCTACCGTAGAGCGAGTATCCGAACACAAGACACTAACAAAGTTCGAACTTAGGGCGCCCTAGTATTAGTTCTCGAATTCGTCAAAAGTTTCCCAAAACGCTAGATTGGTCGAGGTGGCTCAGTGACTTGACCTCCAAAATCGCCCGATCTTATAAATTCAGATTTCTTTCTGTCCAATAATTAAAAACATAGTTTATCAAGAAAAACCCAGACTTCAATGTTTTAAAATTTAAAGTAACAAATGCGTTCAATATAATTACACCCCAAGTGTTAATGAAAGTTACTAGATCCTCCCACGATAGAATTAATTTGTACGCAAATCAAAACGATCAGCTCATAGAACATTCGTTAAAATAATAATTTAAGTTAATTGTTACCATTTTTGTTATTCGTTAATTAAGGTTTTGGCTTTTTTATTTGAATTATTGTTATTGTATTTTCTCAGATTTCAAAAGTTACTAATTAGAAAAATCAGTAAATTCTCCCTGTTCCTGAACTTCATGAAAAGAGCGTCAAACTATTAACCTCTTTATTCATCGGTTATTTAACATTTGCATAAAATGTGTCAAAAACAGGGAACTTAGGTTTTTTTGTTTTCCAAAATTTGGACATAAATGATCATATGGTATGTCATCGGAAAGCTCTTAAAATTCTCTAATCGAATATGATATAACATACAGGGTATTCCATTTGAAATAACAAAGTCACTGAAGTTTTTAAATCTCTAAGTTCGACAAAAAATTATAGACAACCTGTAAAAAAAAAACTAAAACCAGATACATGGTTTCAGAGCCCTTTCTATTGTAATTCATTACCGCATTGAAACATTTGAAAGTATTTCAAATTAGACGAGTACAACGTATCTTGTAATGATGTACATACGTCAAAATGTCTATATAATTTCAAATAATTCCTGAACTACTCAAACGAAGTATACGTTATGGTAGTTTATTGGAAAACTCTTGACGTTCACTAACTAAATATATAGAGTGTTTCGTTTAACTTAACAAAGTTAAGTTAAAGTCAAAACGAAATATCCTGTATGACTCAACATATTTTTAGCGTATGCAATGGTGAATATTGAGGAACCTTTGTGTCCTATTTTTTTTTCTATCTGTAATAGTTACAGAGTTATGGAACAAACACGCACTAGGTGGACAACCTGTAGAAGGCTGTCCTCATCAGGATCTGAAATTGCTCTATCAAGAATGCACAACGAAAATTGGTACATTTTTTAATACAATTCTGGTAAATATTCAAACTGTCTAAGGCAATTAAGTGGGTCCAATTGTGGTGAGTGATTTACGAGACACAGAATCGATAGTTTTTAAATTTCTTTCTGCCCTCGTCGTTTGAATCCTATAGGTATGGATTTTTTTTTGATATGCAAGTTTAATAGTAGATTATTTACCTTTTCAAGTAATTTAAACGCAACTTCAAGGGCTTGTCCTAATCTTGTTTTGCCATCTGGTTCCAGTAGTTCTATTGCCCTTCTAAAAATCTCGATATTTTCTTTGGTCGCTTGCACCAACGTATTTTCGAAGCAGGGTATAGTATAATTTGTTGTGGATGAATAGTTAAGAACATTTATGAAATCATTGTTGGAAAAAGTTTCTAGAATACTAGATACAGTCAAAGAACCAATGTGGTGACCCATGCCTATTCAAAAAGATACAATACTTTTGTTTCGTTAGTTTAAAAGATGCTGTACTAACCTTCCATTGAACCGGAGTTATCCATTAAAATGATAACATCTTTGGTGCAAGTAGCAGCCTCAATAAACCAAGTTCGAATGCGGCAGTCAAATAAGTCTTCTCTATCCATGTCCCACCGTTTTGCTAAAAAAATTCGTAAACAAAAATTACCGAGATATTGAGAAATATTTTAATTTTTACCGGGATAATGCCTCATTATTCCAGATGTACTTCCAAAATATTGCCAAGATAAAGCTGGATCAGATTGATAGTTGTGGGTAAACACATCATCTAAAGCCTGGGACCACTGGATTGCAAATGCAGCCGCATCTTCTGTGCAAATACAAGATTGCTTATTAAAATAATGTTTTATTGTTTATATTATATATCGGGTGCCTACGATATTACTAGCCAGCCCTTCCTTGTAAAAAAAATATATCGATTTCAAATTTTGGGATGTTGTATGGTTGAATACGGTGCACAGTTTGATTGCTTCAAGATCTGATTTCTATTTTCCGTTTAACCGAAAACAGTATAAAATTTGTTATTTTTAATGGAACACCCTGTATATTATTCGAAATTTAGATTGCCCAGGAAATTGTAGGTCAAAAACATGTAGATACCCTATACCTATCTTTGACAGTTTTCGAGAAAATGGCGGTTGAAAATGTTATATCAATCATAAATTATTTCATGTTCACATAAAACAAATGAATGTAGGAACAAATCTGTTACGGTTATTTAAGTTTTTTGGTGAGTAAAATTTGAGAGTCATAAAAATTTCATTTCCGGCTGAACCGAAAGTACTACGAAAAGTGATTTTCAGGCTCAAATTACTTCGATATTTTTAATGGAACACCCTGTATTGAACCTTAAATTTACATTCTACTAACCTTTCTGGATATTTTTTTGTTTCTGGTGTCCCCTGTCTAAACCTAATAGTTTATGATATATCGGCGACTGAATGTTCACCTGCACTGTCACAAAGGCTACACAAAAAAAAGGATGTTTAAACAGAACTTTGATTCAAGAGGGCTGTGTAAAACAAAAGAACTATTTACCGATTTTCATTTAGATTTTGACACTACTGCTGCATTATTTAAAAGTTACTCTTGACAGTTGTCATTTAATTTTTGCGTTTTATTCTTGATTTACCTTTTATAAGTGTTTAAGTGTTATCTCGCTGTTAAAAATGGATGTGTTTAGGCGCGAGCATCAAATTGATATGTTATTAATATATGGAGAGTATTGTATGGTCGACGTTATCCAGAACGCGACCAACCTTGTGCACAATATTTTCCATGGTTGGAAGAACATTTAAAAAGGGAAAATGATAATGAACATGAGAACACATTTATTGTAAATGAGAAGGCAGAGATAAACACACTGGTCTGTGTTGAGATTGATCCAACAAGTTCTACAAGGCAGGCAAATTGCCAGTGGTATCGGGATATCTCCCGAAAGTGTTAGAAAGATTTTATATAAACATAAGTACAAATTTTTTAAGTACCAAATCCATCAGCATCTTTACGAGGGAGATTTTCAACGAAGATTGAATTTTTGCAATTGGTATCTAGAAACTGAGCGTCATCAGCCAAATATAAAATCATGCATTTTATTTTCGGACGAATCGCGATTTACCAACATGGGAATGTTTAACAGGAACAATACGAGATATTGGGCAACTGAAAATAACCATCTATTTAAGGAGGGGCTTTCCAAGAAAGATTCGGCATCAACGTTTGGCTGGGCGTTATAGGAACACGCATTGTAGGACCAATATTTTTTGGTGGACCTTTAAACGGGGCCCGGTACCTACATTTTCTACAGAACGAAATTCAAAATTTTTTTGAAGTTTTACCTGTGCAGCATGAACAAGTCTTCTATCAGCAAGATGGTGCACCGCCCCATAACGCCCGAGTAGTCACCGACTATTTAAGTGAAACTTTTAATAATCGCTGGATAGGTACCAATGGTCCTATACGGTGGACGGCGAGATCCCCAGACCTTACACCTTTGGATTTTTTTTACTGGGCCCATATCAAGGAAAAGGTGTATAAGACACAACCACATAACATAGGAGACCTTAGAAATAGAGTTACGCAAGTGATAAACTCTATTACTTCAATTCAGATGGAAATCGTTCTTCGGGAATTTAAAGAAAGGATTAATTCTTGCCGAGAAGTCAACGGTGTACATTTTGAACATTTAAATTATGGCTAAAATAAATTATACCTACCTATTACTTTTAGTGTTTCACTTTTGACACTTACTTTATTTTTCTGTTTTGAGCAAATTTGTGACATATTAGTGCAGATGAACATTCAGTCGCCGATATCTCATAAACTATTAGGTTTAGACAGGGGACACCAGAAACAAAAAATATCCAGAAAGGTTAGTAGAATGTAAATTTAAGGTTCAATACAGGGTGGTCCATTAAAATTATCAAAGTAATTTGAGCCTGAAAATCACTTTTCGTAGTACTTCCGGTTCAGCCGGAAATTAAATGTTTATGACTATCAAATTTTACTCACCAAAAAACTTAAATAACAGTAACAGATTTGTTCCTACATTCGTTTGTTTTATGTGAAAATAACATTTTCAACCGCCATTTTCTCGAAAACTGTCAAAGATAGATATAGGGTATGCTACATGTTTTGGACCTACAATTCCCTGGGCAATCTAAATTTTGAATAATATATAGGGTATTCCATTAAAAATAACAAATTTTATACTGTTTCCGGTTAAACCGGAAATGAAAATCAGATCTTGTAGCAATCAAACTGTGCACCGTATTCAACCATACAACATCCCAAAATTTTAAATCGATACCTTTTTTTACAAGGAAGTTATAGATAGGCTGGCTAGTAATATCGTAGGCACCCGGTATGCTGCGGTAATGCATTAAACGATAGAAATTAACGCACATAAACCTACTTGTATAGAAAATCAATTTTCATTATACCTCTCCGAGAACACTATGTTTACATACATATTTAGCGCAGGGAAAATGGGATTTTCCCGTGCGCTAATGATATTTAACTGCCTACTTGCCAGTCGTAATAAAATATGCTGTTGAAAGTTCCTTAATAACCGCAAACAATGATTGATTAGTTTCCTTAGCAACGCTAAACAACGCTCGTAGTGTGACAGTTTTCGAATTTTTATTCAAAATAGTATAAAAATGATTTCTCCAGAAGAAGAAATATCGCTTGAAGCTGCAAAAGTAAGTGCTGAATTACGTCCCAGGAAGTTTTGTGAGAGATATGAAAATGAGAGTACCGTCTATTTTGCTAGTGGCATGGCGCCAGCAAAAAAACAGTAAGTGATGATACTCTTCTCGTTTATTTGTCCGAAAAAGTCAAATCCGTGAAAGATCAACTTTATGGAGTCGATTTTCAATAGTAAAAGAAAATGTGAATGTTAGCAATTTGCGAAAAACTACTGCATATCTCAAACGACAAAGTATTGGTTGCCTACTGAACAAGTCCAAAGTATTAACTGCAAACCAAGTCGCCAAATTCATACATGAAGCACCAGATGAGAAGTGGTTATTAACTAAAATAATTTTAATATTTGGTATGCCGAAGAGATGACTTGATTCTTTTAACTTTGGAAGACGTTGGATAAAGGCCGTTTTTTTGGTGGTATTCCTTCGAGATGGCAAACATCATAAATCAAGAAGATCCACAATTACAAAGGCAGGATGTCCCTTTGATTCATGCAGTTTTTATCATAAATATATTAATCTAAAACCTACAAATATGGGTAATAGAAGATTACTTACTGCGTATCGCAATGGTAGATGTTATGTTCAACATGTAAGTTGCCATACTATGTATCAGTGGTACAACAAAATAGATTGCTGAATATCTGAACCTAAGAAATCCTGAAGAATATACTGGACACGGCTTAAGACGATCTTCAGCATCTATGTTGGTCGAAGGCGGAGGATCTTTGCTTACTCTAAAAATTCATAGAGGTTTGCGTGCGATCCTCGACTGTGGTTGAAGGCTACATCGAGCAATCGGTAAGCAGAAAGATTGAAGTTTTTCGTAAATTGTTCAGTCACAGAGGTTACTCTGTGGTTCAGTCATTCAAGAATAGGAAACACAACGTCAACAACAGAAATAATTATAATTGGGGATGACCAAGAAATAATTTCTAATGTACCACCTTCGACTTCATCAACTACAATTCTACAAAATGAAGTTCTTGCTAAAGGATTGCATATTTACAATAACACAAATTGTAACAAATATTTCATTTAGTAAAAATTAAAGGTATAGGTTTTTGTTCGTTCATGTATAAAAATAAAGTTTCTACAAATTTTACCTTGTTTTTGTTTTCAGAGAGGTATAATGTTTATTACACGTCCACAAATGCTTTTCCCGTGCTTGCATGACTTCCCGTGTTCGGGTACGCCTCGCACGGGAATTTTTCACGCGCGCACGAGAAAAACCTACTTTCTGGACTCCTAATGAAATATAATATGTCACAAGGAAGCAATTAGAATCTTGTGTAAAACTTAATCTCATTTACATGGTCTGAAAATTAATTGTAAATATATTAAAAATAATAACTAATCTAAGTAAATTGTAATTACTAAAGCTTGCCTTTATCAAAAACGTTAGTTGGGACGTGGACGGAGCTGTGACTAGTATTAACTGCAATATTATAAAAGTGTGTATCATTATTCAATTTCATAGGTAAATACATGGTTTTGTTGTTGTCTTCCAAAGAGGTTGGTATTTTTACGGGAGGTTCTCCTATTATTGCTGACCATTTCGAACTGTAGTACTGATAGGGAGTTGAACTGTTAAATTCGAATATTTCCGCCGCTTCCTCCGCTGCCACTTGTATGCACTAAAATGTGTTTCAAAATTTTACTCAGAGGTTTTATTTGATTTTCAATTCTGCACTCGATATTTCCTTTAAAAGTGACATTGTGTAAAAACATTTCAATGAACGACTTCCTTTTCGTGTTTTATGCCCCGGACTTCTAAAAAGAGGTGCAGAAAATCGGGGGAATGGAATGAAGCAAACTGCAGCCCCCCATTTCGTCTCAGTCTCGAAATATTCGACCGGATATTGTAGGAAATGCATCCGTCGACTTTGAAAATTCATAAAAAAGGTACCCGTATAAGTGATACGATGCTGCCGGTTTGTGAAATTCTGTTTCCCCTACTATTTTTTACAGAAAGAAGATTTATCTTATGAATTGTACGATTTTACCAGCAATAGGCCCCTTGCACGTGCCGGATTTTAAAAATTGATTCGTGTATTTTAATATAGTCTTATTAAACTTTAACAATTATCAAATCTGTTTTAATAATTTCTGCTTGGAAAATGTTTAAATTACTAATTGAACTTCCGGGAATATCAGATGCTGTGAAAACGATGTCCTATTGGCGCGACGTCACAGGCCATAATATCTCCGGGTGGTGAACTGTACGTTACCTAGTTCATGCATTAATTAGGTATGGGTGGTTGTTTCCTAAAATTAATTTGTATTATCTGGTCTGTGATATTTATGCAGACATAGTATATTGTAAACATTCCCAAACAGAATACAGGAATTTTATACACCATGATAAAGTGAATTTTATTTAATTTTAAAATGTTAATACGCAAACTACTATACGTTTCAAATGCATCGAGCTCTCACTTGAACCGCGAATATCTCAAAAACGGTGGAGGAGAAAAAAATATAAAAAATTTCACAACACAAATCACAAATAACACGACTTTTTACGTTTAACAACGTGCTTTGCCTGCTTTCTGCACTAGCACTCGAGTCCTGTGACGTCACAACATCGACTTGCCCGACCGGCAGTGTTTGCGCTCGTAATAGACTAATTCAAACTTTAATGTTGAATAGTTTTTTGTAAGAGAAAATTAAAAAATCCATTGCACACTGTTTTTTTTTATATTAAGTAAAGATTCCAAAAATGCCTAAATTATATTTTGTGCATGGGCCCTATTAAAGGCGATGTCGAAAATAAAAAATGTCAATTGTTCCTCGAATATCTCCGACTATACAGGTTGGGGCAATAGTGCGTCCGACTTTGAAATGTCGAGTCTATAACCAGAAATTATTTTCGAAAATACAGGGTGAGCCAAGACGATTCAACTAAAATTTTTTTAAAATGGAATTCCATATATATCAGAACATTTTTTGAAACCTCTCACATGTTGCCCGTTTTGATTGACATATATTTCTATGCATCTTTGGAATGAGGTTTCTACTGTTCATAAAATTGCCGGCCGGAGTGATACTTCTAAAAGTATTTATTATCCTTTCCTTCACATTTTGGATTGTTGTTGGTGTGATGTTTTTATGGACAACATGTAACACGCTTATTATAATACCTTCTCTTGAATTATTTGAAAAAAACCTTAATTTTTTATTTTTATTACTGAATTTTGCAGTTATTGTTCAATAAATTGAAATTGGTCACAAATAGCCATAGGAATGTACGTACAAAAATTGTTCGTTTCTCAATCCTACATCACATGGTCCAAAAATATACAGGGTGTTCCATTTGAAAAAATTTAGAAAATTCAGTTCAAAATTTGTAAATTTAAAAATCCTTTTTGGCCACCCTGTATACTTTTAGGAAGTGAAAATGGCTGAGTGTCATCACACAGGTATCTCATAACTGGTACTAATATATTTTTTCTTAAAATCGATAGTTGTGATTGTAGTGATATTTTTAATAAACACGTGGTATAATTTCAACAAAAAAAAAATAATTACATCCAAGTGATTGGGAGTAAGTCAATAATAATGCAGGAGTGGAAGTAGGCCACAAAGAGGTTTCAAAAATTGGCATTTCATTTAAAAAAATGTTACTTGACCCTGTAGAATCGTCTTGACTCACTCTGTATATTTGAAAACAATTTACGGTTATAGACTTTTTTTTGTCTAGTTTTACTTTTTACTTTTTTAAATCAAGTGTCTAGCTATCATAGAACTCGAGATATCGAAGTCGGACGCACTATTGCCCCACCCTGTATATGGATTAACTCTCCTGGTTATGATCGCTACGACGGCGTTGGACAGCCTGGTTTTTTGTCGATCCAGTCATAAAAAGATGAACTGCGTATTTGAAAGGGAAATAAAGTTGCTATTTTTTTTCGTGCGACTTTGTACCGAAAAGTATGAAACGTTTCGACACTGAAAAACTCGAGATGGGAGATTGTGGTTTGCAGCATTCGATTTATATCGCAGTTCTGCATGGACATGATTTTTTTCAGATTTTTATTGAACAAAAAATGTTTTGTCGAAAAAATTTCCGTCGATTTTTTCGAAAAATCTTGTAATCTCTGAATATTCTCAAAAACAACAGGTAGATACTGATGGACGTGACGAAACGAATGGTGCAAACCGGAGCCTCCTATATGATCTCAATCTCCAGATAATCGGCCGGAAAGTGGACGAATCTTGGAGGAAATGCATTAGTTCAATTTGAAAATTCGTAAAAAAAATAACCGTAAAAGATACGATGCTGCATTTTGTGCCATTAGATTTCTCGTACTTTTTTTCTATAACAAGAGTACTTATGGAGTCGATGATTTTGAATTTTACGAGAATTTAAATAACACGATGTCGAAAATTAAAGAAAATTCAGTGCTCTCACCAATCGATTTTTAATAACCAAAATTATACCTTTATAGCATCCATTTTTCTGTCGATCATTCGTAACATATTTTCTTTAATTTCAGTTAACAGCGTACTTGGGTTTTTTTCTCCCACCTTTGCATTAAAATATTTGTATTTCTAAAATTTAAAATGACAAATTAAAATTATCCAGCATTTCTATTCGTAATCACAATCAGTGGCGGACTGCCAACATTTTTTTAGGGTGACAAGAGAGATACATTGGACTTGAATTTATTTATGATGTATTTCAATATTAATAATAATAATATTCAGAGCTGGCAAGATTATTATCACCAATTTTGAAAATACCAAATGAGTATACAAAATATTGCTTTTCTATCAGTTTTTTTTTATAATTTTTAACATCAGTCGGAGTCCAGTCCCTGAATGTGTACCTTGTATTTTTCAAACACCCTGTACATTGTACATTAGCAAGAAATGTGCTGCTTATACAGTATATAATTCAAAACTGTACTTGTTGATTTATATCAATGATAATCGCTTCAAAATTGAGCTTTATGGAACGCCAAGTTTAATATACCTATATATTTTATTGCATGAACAAATAATTTAAATGGCGATCGCCACCTCGCTACCGCTGTCAGTCCGGCATTGATTTTAATTTGTCTCTTGATACCCTGATTATCTAAAATAATAAATATTTTACCTGCTTTATATCATCATATCGTGTTATAGCCTGTCCTAGCATCGATAAATCGCGTCCGATATTATCTGCCCATTTTGAAATCCTACAAATTTATTTGAATTAAAATTATGACAATTAGCTAAATGAAATGTAATTATTGGTGTTGAATAAAGGTATTGCGTGTGTATTGCGGATAAATAACTTATTATATATCAAAAGTGACTTACTCTTCACCCTGTAAGGAACATTTTGTGTTGACAGGAAAGCCAAAAGAAATATAATCGTAATCAGATTAGAAAACATATTTTTTTATAAAACTGATTCACTTCCTACCATCGTAACAGCTCTGATTAGAAATAAAAGTTAGTTTGTTGCTGTTATAGCGTGTACTCAAAAATACATTGATTTTATTTTTAGAATTAGCCAACTAGTTCAGCCAACATTAAATTTTCATTTGCACTGTTTGCCCCAATAAATTTATTACAGATAGAAATTTTATTACTTTGTTTTTCTCTATTAGAAATTATTATTGTTACCGAGTTTATTTAGATTTGTTTAAAATAATAATTAATTATATATATTCAATTCCCAAATATAGGCAACCTTATAAACAGATCTGTTCATTTAATGTTGCATATAACATCATTCTACTATATATTGTATTCTAAAGTAACTTTCAGAAAAATGTATCGGATAATCCACCTAAGATACGCCTTGTATTTGGTTCTAGAACCCAAACATCATAAGTAGGCATACAAATGGACGTAAAAAGTATATAATTTTGGATATCATGTACATACAATCTTTGCCTCAAGTTTTGTATAGTGGGAATCCAGTGGAAGTGACACAACTTTATCCAAAGTATACACAGTCACATTTATTAAAGCGGTAGGTACCTAATTCAATTCACTGCTGAACGTAGCAGGTACCTATGTGTGTGCTTACACTCCTATGTCTCATATATACGTACCATACTCACCAGCTTAAAGTCACCACCTTCTCATATGCCTACTTTCTAGCACTTTTTGTAGTGAGGAGTGCCAGAAAGAGAGCAAAGAGCAAGATGATGACTTTAAGCTGATGAGTATTGTACATACTTCACGTCCACTGATCATAGTATTTATAGTAGGTACTAAAATAAACTGTAGGTGCTGAAATAAGCAACGTCTCATGTGAACGTACACAGGACGTATTAGGTACTTACAGAAAGATGTGAGTCCTGGATATGTCTGATGTACGCACTTGTATAGTGCTGGAAAAGGAGCATCTCGAAAGGTGGTGACTTTAAGCTGATAATAATAAACACCACATATAATACAACCCCCTGTATCTCCAAACTGATGTTGTGCGAGAGGGGGCTACACATTTAGAGACAACGGACACACATCCAGTATCCGAGTATACTACGATTGATCTCTCTCACAGAAAAATCCCAGCGCCACGGCCGGGATTTGAACCCGGGACTTTTGGGTGAGAGTCGAGTATCCGTGCCTCTCGATCATCAGTTATATGGTATGAGTGGTACTTAATAATACTTTTTTTAATAAATTGGACGGGTTATATCCAAGATATGTAAAACAATTACTCCAATTAAATCCATAAAGTATTAAAATTAGAATGTGTAAGTTTCCTTAATAACGAAAATCTGTGTTGTATAATAATTGCTATAGACAGAAGTCCACAGAGTAAATTAGTTCATAAATTCATCCCAAATACCCTAATAGCACAATGACGTCCTGTGGATGTCCATCGGAGCTACACTGCAAAGTAACGTCCACTGGACATCCGTTTTAAGTACGTCGGACTGTCTTTGGACGAACTATGGATGTCCAAATGTCACAAAAATGGGCCATTGGAGGACATCCGTCATGGACTCCCGGGGAACGTCCACGAATTTTATTTTAGCCTACTGTGGACGTTTTTTCAAGTACGCCGTCCATATTGTCACAAAATTGGACCATTGTAGGATATCCGGCATGGATGTAATATGGACTACCAGGAACGTCCCATGATTTTTGTTTTAGACTACTGTGAACGTACTACCCAGCAGGCAGGGACAGTCTCCAGTCACGTCGATTTCACCACAATTTCAACGTCAATACAACGTAAAAATGACGGCAATATGTCACATCCAATCGAAGTTGATATGTCGACGTGAAATGTACGTCGCGAAACGACGGCTTGATTTTAGAAATAGTATAAAGAAATGTTTTCAGCAAATAATGAAATAAAAATTTAGTCGGGAACCGTCGTTTTATTAATTTATTTATTTTCTTGTAATACTATTTATTCTTAACAATTTATAATAAAATTTAATGTACAAATTTCTATATGATTAATAAGTATGTGTAATTAATTATATCTAACCGATTAGTAAATGATTCGATTAGGCAATTATTTGATCTGTAAAATAATTTTTTTGACTAGCAAATTAGATTTTTTTTGCAAATTCCGGACGTCTTGACGCAATAAACATATTAATTCTCAAATACACATACAAGGGTCGTCTGCTGACGTAATATAAATATTAATCTTGTAGTAGACATCCAGAGAACGTTGTCTGACGTAACAAAATATATTCATCCCCTAAGGGATGTATAAAGGAAGTCCATTAACGTAACAAGTTATATTTGTCCTCTAAGGGACGCACAACGGACGTCCCTTGGCGTAACAAAATATATTCGTCCTTTAAGGGGCGTACAAAGGATATCCTTTGTTTGGTAATAAAAGCACGCAATCCTAGACGGACGTCCAGAGTAGGTTTTTTTTAACGTCTCTTGACATAACAAAAAATATTAATTATCTAATGGACGTACAGCAGACATCCTTTAACGTAATAAAAAAATGTCCAGTAATGGACGTGCAGAGGACGTTCGTTTTAAGTTGTTGGACCAATGAACTAATAATGGACATTAATAGGACGTTTAGTAGACCTCGTGTTATTAGGGTAGCACGTAAGCTTACATCAAGTCTGAATTTTGCTTGATTTGGGCTTGCACCCGCAAGATTTCAATGCAAGACTGAATTCTGCAAGTATGTCGTAACCCAGAAACAATGCAGGCGTGCAATTTGGCAAATTTTTTCGTTTCTGTATTCTCCAAACGCTCGCGACGTGATCGGATGACCTACCTAAAACTTCATCATTATTGGTTGGTGGCTCGTGCCTTTGTTTAGCTTATTCTGTAAGTGTGCAACTAGCCCAGCTCAGTGGTAACCAGGAAATCTGGTGCAAGCCTTCGGAGGCTTACAATTGCAAGCCTGATGCAGTTTGCATCAAGCATGCAGTGCTATTTGGGACTCGATTATTAAGATAAGTTGTGCCGATTCAATGTTAAAGCCATTTGGTAATAATGTGTACATCTCTGTGGTATAGGACAGGCGACGTTCATTGTACGTATTATCAAATGTGGTCACATTATGCGACCTTGCTCTTAATATTTATAACAAACTGTTAGACACCCAAGACGTTAATTTGCAATCTACTCTCCAAGGATTTCCATGTTTCCAGAATCAATTAACTGATTCATCGTCAGGATAACACCTAACATGAAGGTTTTAGTTGTGAATCATATCATATGGATCATGACCAAAGTCCAAGGTATGAATCTTCTGTCTCCACTGTTTGAAGTAGCAAACCAACTGTTCGTACTGTTGCTACGTTTATAATCTGGTTATGTTTCCAGAGTGAGGAAATTATTTTAATTCTGTTCAATTTTAATTTAAACCAACAGAACACCGCAAAGCTTTAAGATGGAAGGAATGATCCACGGTTAATAGACCACATCACAGAAAACCTTACTGTACGGTTGGTTGCCCACTTTTTGAGTTCAATGATCTACGTCACAAATTACCTTTGACGGATTTGTGCATACCTAATCCCACATCATTTTTATGGATTTTTTTTTTTGTGAACGATCGTGTTTTAAAACGGCAAGAACATTTTAACGATGTCTTACAAAGTAACACTGATTATTTCAGTACACTGTACTTGCTCGGAGAAATTAAATGTCTGGGCACGTATTTTTGGTGATCGTGTTGTCGGACCTCTTTTGTTGTCAGGTAATTTGACTGGAGAGACGTACCTGGATTTGTTAGAAAACAATGTTGATCCAATGTTGACCGATTGAGAACGACGAACATTACATTGAAGATAATTTGACATAAGAGATGGTGCTCGTCCTCACTATGCATTACCTGTGAGGCAATCTTTGGATCAAAGATCGAGTGGCCTGCGAGATCACCAAACTTATCTCCCTTAAATTTCGTTTTATGGCGTCGTTTGACCGTTTACGCAACCCAAGCCAATCAACTGACATTTGTAATCTAAGTACTAAATCACTCTAACGCAATTTCTCGGAAACTATTTTGAAATGTAAAATGCCGTTGTAGAGAATTCAACAGGCTGTAAAATCACTTGATCACTTAATATCATCCCCCGTTCAGGTGTCGAAGTGGTGCCAATGAAAGTAATGCATTTAAGTGTTCCTCTCGATTAGAAAATCGATCTGCT
The DNA here is from genome assembly GCA_029963845.1 of Rhamnusium bicolor. Classification (NCBI taxonomy): domain Eukaryota; kingdom Metazoa; phylum Arthropoda; class Insecta; order Coleoptera; family Cerambycidae; genus Rhamnusium; species Rhamnusium bicolor. The sequence goes on from JANEYF010005770.1 coordinate 1,917,932, forward strand.
AAGAGTTTAGTCTAAAGTCGAGTCAAAATATAGCACAAACCCGGGTGACTGGACCGTTTTCGGTGGGCCACCCTGTATATTGGGTCTTTAGAAAAGAAACATTCGCCTTGGTAATTTTGTCGTTGTTAAATGAGGCGACCGAAATGTTCGTAGCATGATCCCTCTTCCCACATTGTCAACCAACAATTAGATATACTTTATATCGACATTTTCACGATTTGTCAGCTAAATTTGTTGGTCTAGGACAAGGCTGCTACGCGGAAAAATTCAAATTTTAAATTTATTGGATAAAGGAAACTAATGTCTTGCGAAATATTGCCTAAATCGGTCATTGTAACTTTTTCTCCGCAATGCAGTAATCTTTATCTCATAAAAGTTATTTTAAATAGAAATGAACTCACTAATTTTCTAGACACCAGATGATTATGCACTAGTATTAATTTTTAATAGAATTTGTAAACATCGTTTTACGTTGGGCGGACATATTTCTTGTGAACAATGGACCTCGGATACTTTTCATTACGTGTTCCTGTTAAGAGATCTCACATCAAACATCCGCATGGTTTGAGTTTCAATTCGTATGTGTAGTATTTACTATCTGAATTGATCGTCTTTGACTGTGCCACTTAATGTCAATTTACAGATCAGAAACGATTTTACATGTACTTACCTTCACAGGTTTAGAACTGTGGTCATTTGGTAGGGATAAAAAAAAAAGTAAAGCACAGGAATTCTCATCAAGCCTTTTATTTTTTCAGTTAATAATACAACCCCCAAATAAAAAAAAATTTACAATAACCAAGTAACACAGGGTCTTAAATTAAACTAGTTAACGAGTTTTGAAAAATTTATTCATATCTGACAATTATACTTGACAGATACAACAGAAAACAAATAGAGCTTGATAGCAGTTTATTTTAATACATATTCATACATTTATATATAGCACATCCAAAGTGAGTGTTGACGGTAAACATAGGGGTTTGGGGGGGGGGGGTCAGGCTGATACTAGCCCATGCAGCGGAGTGCAAAATAATTTGGTGGACTAAGGGGTAAAGGCTTTATAAAGTATAAAGAGGTAATAGGTATAATTTTTGGAGATGTTCAACAATGGAAAAATACAAAATAAAAAAAGAGAAACTAAAACAATGTTAATTAAATAATAAATTTAATAGTTAACAAGTTAGAACTTAAAAAGTGCTGAAATTTTAAATTAAATCGTACACTTCAGGAAGGAGATAGATATATATAATATATAAAATTAAAAACCTTCTAATATAATATAAAAACAAATTGATGCAGAAGAATTGACATTTAATCACACAACTATCAGCAAAAACAAAAACAAAAATATATATATTATGGCTTAATTAATTTGTTGCGGAAATTATGCTGGTTGTGTGATAATGTGAAATATAATTTAACGATTTACATATCTCCTAAAAACATTGTTAAATATCAAAAGTTTCATCATTGTGAAACTTACTTAAACTGTCAATGAAACTTCACAACCAAGTTCCACGAATACGTTAACTTACATGAAATTTCATTTTAACGAATAATTTTAAAAACGGACGCCACACTTCAATTATCACCCGCCTCTTGAGGCTCATCTGCTTCACCCTGTAGCAAAATAAATAAATAAATAAATAAATAAATAAATGATGAACAAAAATCGATATTGGGAAAAAAGTAAAAACATGTACGTTACCTGTGTGTCACTCGTCCAGAGCGTGAGGTTATCTCGGAGAAGCTGCATGATGAGCGTACTGTCCTTATATGAGTCTTCATTTAATGTGTCCAACTCTGCTATTGCATCATCAAAGGCCTGTGGAAAATCAATGATGATTCAATACACAATTTATCGCCGAGCCACACTTACATTTTTGATAAACAAATCAACAGAAAGCACACACATATTCTCACAAAACATTTAACAACACAACAATGACTGTACCCCTGAATTACATTAATAATTTCAACAAACAGTATTACCGTTAAAGTTAGTCCAAATGTGTTATGAAAAAATGTTCCAAATATTAAAAGCATAACTATATAATACTAGTTAGTACACAGGCAGAATTACATCACAAATTGGCAATGTTAGAGTAAATCGTAACTAAAAATCACACTAACAAAAACAATAATAACCTGTTTAGCTAGGTGGCAGGCTCTGGCAGGAGAATTGATAATTTCGTAATAAAACACTGAGAAATTTAAGGCGAGCCCTAGCCTAATAGGATGTGTGGACTGCATTTTGGATTTTGCTATATCAAATGCTTCCTGATATGCCTTTTGCGAGTCTTCTACCACTTCTACACAAGAAAATGAAAATATTAAATAATTTTAAACTTAAATACAGTTTTACTTTTCAAAAAAGCCCAGAACTATTGCCATCCATGTAATTCTGCCCCTGCTGTGGAAAAACATAAAAGTATATTAACCTGTTTCGCTAACTGACAAGCTTTGTCGGGGGAATTTAATATCTCATAGTAGAAGACAGAGAAGTTTAGTGCAAGACCCAATCTGATTGGATGTGTAGGTGTCATTTTGGCCTTTGAAATTTCAAAAGCATCCTGGTATGCTTTTTGTGAATAGTCCACCACAGCTGTAAATTTGAATTATTTTTTAACACAATCATTTACAACTAGATAAAATCGATACATACGTCGGTCAGATTCTTTAAAGCGTTCCCCAAAGAGTATCGGAAGAACGAAAGTTTTAAACACATCATTTTGAGATGACAAAAAAAAAATAATAATAAAATTTACTTACTGTTTCTCGTATCTCCTGTGGCAACTTCCGCAAGATACCTGTAGTAATCTCCTTTCATCTTAAGGTAGAATACTTTTGATTCAGCATTGCTGGCTTTTGGAATCAGGTATTTGTCCAGAAGTCCCTGTACAAAAAAAAAAAAAAAAAAATCAGACATGGAAAAATATAATTTATATATTAGTTGCTTAAGTATGGGTTCAGCGAACAAAGCTATTCTTCAGAATTTTTCAGAAGAACGAAAGTTATTTGTATCAAGTAACATCATTTCGAGATAATATTGATATCACAATTAAATTTCGATAGAATGTAAGGTTGTACTTACAAGAACATCATCACAGATCTCTCTTAATTCTTTTTCTACTTTTTCTCGGTATTCTTTGGCCATCTGTTGTTTCCTTTCTGATCCTTCAGTCTTTTGTTCAATAGAAGAAATTACTCTCCACGATGACCGCCTGGCACCAACAACATTTTTGTAAGCGACAGAAAGGAGGTTTCTTTCTTCATTGCTGAGTTCTACTCCAGTTTCTGTTACCGATTTCATTGCTGAGGCCATGTCATCATAGCGTTCGGCTTGCTCAGCAAGCTTGGCTCTTTGAACTAATTCATCTTTGTCGGGGGCAGACATTTTGATCTAATACTAATCTAGAAGAAAAAATATATATATATTAAAATACATGCATTAGTGCAATCGAAAAACATTTTGCCGTTTCCCCCATCCATTTTTTTTTTTTTTTTTTTTAATTTTACTCGCCCAGCATTGACAATTTTATTTATGGTGACACAAATAATCAATAAGAGCAAGAAACTAACAGAATTGAGTATCACAAGGAAAACGAGGCAATATTTAACTTAAATGATCTTGGAAATTTTCAGCCGATCCCCGGACCGGCGGCGAGGCTTTACTTCCGCTTGTAAAAATCTATCACTTGCAGAATGACTTAAATGAAATCCGGCACTATTCACCCGTTTAGGTTTCCCGAGATAACAGTTTCCCGATATTCTAAAAATAGAACTCAAAGTACCTTCAAACAGAATATGGTAGAATGAAGGTATTTCCACCCCTTCTGTCGATAAAGTGAGAAAAACCAAAACCGGCAACGGCGACCAGTCAACACTCCGAGAGAGAAAGAAGACTACTGCGTCTACTCAGCAGCACGATACCGGCCGATTGACAATATGGCGTCAGCCACACCTTTTAATGTAATGCGTAGTAGGATTTCAAAATTTTTGGAAAACAACTCGCCTACTCGTACTCTAGTTGCATTATCGATTCGAGTCAAAATTTAAATACAGAATTTGGAACTCCCCCCTTGCTATGTCACCGGATTTAAAGAATGTCAATGCAAGGCGGCAACGTAGACATGAGACATTTTAAAGGAATTTTATTTTTAACAACTTGCGATATTTGCATCACCGACCAAATATTTAACAAACGTGACAAGAAAAGCCAATATTCGATAACCTTCTAATTAACAATTGTTAGCGGCTTAATACGAACAGTGTTGAAGGTCAATCTTTCGGCCGTTACACAAACCCTTAAAACCGCTAGAATACCAAAAAACCCATTAACACCAATATTACAGAAACACTATTTATAACTAAAACTAAACACAGCAACTATTATTAAACACAACTTACAATTTATTTCAATAATTTACTTAATTTTTCTGGCAGCCGACGCCGAGCACACACTGGCATGAACGACAAGGAGTAAGGACTAGATCAGTGATCACGACTTCGACGACGATCGATGTGGGGTTTACAAACCGTCATGCACGGACTTTAATCATGGCCGCTTAGCAGAAAATAATCATTCATTAACTACACGTTTTCTCCAACCTCAACAATCCTATCACGTAGTTTAATTATCAGTCTTACTTCTATAGATATAAAAATGAATGTTACTTACAATTATAGACTCCCAGAAACCAACGTTCACAAGAAAAAGCACTCGATACCTTTCCTCACAAGAGCGGTAATTCGCCTATAAAATAAAACGAGGATAGACGATGCGAGAGACTTGTTGAACAAGGATAACTAGTTCCGGAGCGCCAACATAACGAAGGGAAAGCCTCTAGAAATTTCTATCTGTACACTCAAAGAAAGAATTACACCATTTTTCTTAATTTTTTTTGACATGACCTATAATATAGTTACAACCCCAGCTGACTATCAGCACGTGAATTTTGAGTTGGATCTTCGATACAATAAAAACGTTAATTTATTAAAAGGTAGTTAGCAGATACTTATTGGTCAAATTAATATTTTCCCATGACTGTACGAGACAAATGGGATATTTCACGGAATAATATTGAATCATATGCTGACAAATATTTGCTTGAGTAATTGAAATTGAACGATCTACATATTCGCACTAGTTAGTTAAATGAATTATTAAACAAATTAGAATTATGTCAAATCAGGTGTTAATCAATTAGAAGACAAACATTCTTCTGCGGCTATGACTAAATTTGTAAGGATGTGTGCACATCTATGCATAATTAATTATAACGAAATGTAATCCGTCTATCAGATGATTCATGTTCTGTACAAACTCGGAGCGATAACTTTCAAAAATCCCGTACAAAAATTATGCCTGAATAGACTCATTCGTACATATGTATATAATCCCTTCATTAAACCAGGGCAACTTTAACAGATCAATAATTTCGTCTGCTATGCAAAGGATATAAAACAGGTCTCGGTCTCTCGACTTACATTCAAGGGTTGATGTATCTTTTTAGAAAATTGTAAGAGTATACTAACCTACTTTCTCAGACTAAAAATAGGCAGTTGGGTTGTGAGGACTATCGTTTATCTTTCAGAGAAATCTTTAAAAAAAAAAATTCCTACATAAAAATTACTTATTCTAGCTATAGTAATTGGGTAAAATGTCATTATGGCGTGGGAAAAAATAAACACTGATTTATAAATACTATTTACCATGCAGTCCGAGTTACAAATGCTGTAATCATTTCTATTTTTACGAATTATTTAAATTTGCAGAAATGATTTCATACTACCATAAAAACGAAAATCCCTAGGGACATTTTACTTAGTATTTCAGTAGGTTGGTACCGTACAAGTGTAACCTAAAATTTTTGAGTTTTTGAAATTATCGAAACCCTTGAATTGTCATTATTTTATTTTTAATGAAATAACCCCATATCTTCTATATATACAGTTTGAAAAGTTTTGTTAGACATGTTACCTAAAAATGTGTTAAGTGTTTCATTGGTAAGTATACCGTATTATCCAGATAAACAATATTGAAATTCAATTTGTACGATTTCCAGACTATGCTGAGAAATATCAATGTCCAAAAGACTGCAAGGAGAAACATAGGTCTGATACCCATTGTAGTTGAACAAACAGGAAGAGGTGAACGTTCCTATGATATTTATTCAAGATTGTTAAAAGAGAGGATTATATGCTTAATGGGGCCTATCCATGACAACATGAGTTCCTTGATTGTTGCCCAGTTATTATTTTTACAGTCTGAGTCGTCAAACAAACCAATTCACTTGTATATAAACTCCCCAGGGGGTAGCGTTACGGCAGGCTTAGGAATTTATGATACTATGCAGTATATTTTGCCACCAATTGCCACCTGGTTAGTATTCTATTCCAGTTAACATTCCTGTGGAAACAGCACTATATGAAAATCACTGTTTCATATTTATGAAAAAAAAAAAAGGACATTACTTGTGCCTCTAATTTTACTGACAATTTAAAATTAATTAATCGTTCTTGTTTTTCGTTATCTTCGTTACAAAAAGTTATTGAGAGATTTAGGATTTTATGTTGTATGACTGTTCTAGAAAATGCAGCTTTGAATGCATTGTTGCAGATTGTGGAACATTTGAATTAATAATTGACTGGAGACCACAGTAGTTGACTTAACCAAGTTGACCAGGGTAAATTTGATGCATCTCAACTTATTCAAATGTCAAAAGTGCATTAATTAAAATGTAATAATAGTATATTCTTGTATCAAAATGTATATTAAAAAACTAAACCAATAGCTATTATTTTTTTATCCCAGTCTAGAAATATCGTCATGCTTTCAAAACCCACAACCCTCATCTATCTTTATCTTTAAAAGTAACAAAAGAATATGATGATAATAAATTAAAATTATAATACACACATACGTGAACAATAAATAATTTAAATGTCATATTGCAATATGTAAAGTTACCTTTCTTTTCTGTTTAAACAAGATAAAAGTTATTACAGACAAAAATAAATATTAACATTTGCTTGCTTTAACATTGCATATAAAAATACATTTGTGATTATATTTCCTATTGTTTTATTAATAAATAATTCTTTCTGGAAGAAATTCTTTTACATTTACATGTATTTATGATAGCTTAAAAGAATAATGAAATTAGTATTTGTAAGAAAATGATTTTTTTTTTTATAATAGGTGTGTAGGACAAGCGTGTAGTATGGCTTCTCTATTATTAGCTGCCGGTTCTCCAGGAATGAGACATTCTCTGCCAAATGCTCGAATTATGATCCACCAGCCCTCAGGAGGAGTCCAAGTATGATTACTTTTACTTTGTTGAAATAACATGAATCACAAAAACATTTATATATGATAGGCATCCATTAAACTAAAACTATTAAATGGGAATAATCTGTTAAGAAAGTTAATCTTATGGTTTATCTCACTTGTGTCTATAATCATTATAATAAATATAAATAAATCTTTACTTTCATAAGACTTACAAGATAGGCATAGAATATAGTTAGAACAAGAATTTTACATAATATGAATCTGATGAATCAGGAAACAACACTGTTAGTTAAATATACAAACAAGAATTTAAAAATTACAGAATTACAAAATAAACAAACATATGCGACAAAATATATAGACATACATACATATACATGCATATATATATATATATATATATATATATATATATATATATATATATATATATATATAAAGACGCACAATTTATAATAAATAATTAAACAAAATATTTAACACTTACTCCTCCACACTGACGCATTCCAGATATTCAGGAACAGAGTAAAAGTTATATTTTAAAAGCATAATTTTCACTCTTGATTTAAATAGTTTTTATTATTCAATAGTTTGAGAGAGAGAGAGAGGTAATTTATTAAATAATTTAATAGACATTATCACAGGCCCATTAGCCACCAGTGACAGTCTATATCGAGATTGTATGTTGGCCTTAAGAAATAATTATTAATCTCAGTTCTATTACTCGCAAACTTATGTGGATTACACTTTAGATAACAAACACAGTTTAAGATATATAAACAAGAAAACCGTTAAAATACCTAGTTCAGTGAATAGGTTTCTGCAGAAGTAACATGAGTCTTTAAATAACATAGTTCGTATTATTTTCTTTTGCAGAGTAAATGGTTGATTAATTCTATTGCTGTTACCCCAACAGATTATACAATAATTCAACCTTGACAATATATCCAAAATAATATTCACAATATTTAAACTAACGTAGTTTCTTAATTGCCATATACAAAAACAAGTGACCTTAAGTTTACTTATTAAGAAGTCAATGTGTCCTCCCCAAGTTAGCTGTGAATCAATGTGAAATCCTAAGAATTTAACAGAACCACTTTGTTTTTATACTTCGTGCGTCAATTCTAACGAGTAAGCTTTCATTAAGAGTTTCAGGTGAAAATAAAAGGAAATCTGTTTTTAAGTTATTTTTTTCTAAGTCAAGCAATTATCAAAGTTGTCAAAACTGTTTAGAATTTTCTTATTATAGGATGTCAAGGTATTGTTTGCATTAAAGAAATAATGAGGAAATTCATAAAACTATTTGTATTCATATGTTATCAACATATCAGTTGATTTATAATAGTTTGACGTTAATAATGTAGTCATATTATATAAAAAATAGGAACTTTTGCTGTACTAATTCATACTAGTGGCACCTCAAAAAATGTTAACAAATAATCATGGTACATTCCACTGACTATAAATAAAGAAAATGCTGTATATTTTTTGGTTTTTAGGGCCAAGCGACTGACATTCAGATTCAAGCTAAGGAAATAATGAATTTAAAAAAGGCAAATTAACCTTTTGTATGTGAGACATACGGGCCTAGAACTAGACATTATAGAGAAAAATATAGAAAGGGATAATTTTATGAATCCAGACGAGGCAAAAAAGTTTGGCTTAATAGATAAAGTTCTCACAAGACCTCCAAAAGGGAAAAGTGTCCTAGAAGAGGTTACAGAAGATAAAACTTCTTAGCAATAGTGTACCGTTTCATATAATTAAAATGTTTTAATGTTCTTGTTACTGTTTTAGGCTATTGATATCACACTTTGTTTTCATATGTTCTTAATAAAAATTTTTCAAAATATATTGTTTTATTGGGCGACTTTGTGGGTTGTTGTTCTATTTCTTCTAAAATTGACGATGTACATGCACTTTTTGTCAAAAATACCACAAGTATATTTTTAAAATGCATCCGATTCTATATATGAATTGTGGAACTCTTACAAAATGCACATAAATGGTAACTATGAGTGTATGAGCGTCATTTTATCCTGATATTTGTAAGGACACGGAAAAGAATATATACTAAACGTTGCGGCATTTAAATTTACTTCTCATACTGTTCCCCTTGCATTCTTTCAGTAGTATCACAGCAACATCTTTGTCGCCTTTTATAATATTAGTGGTATGGTAGATTCTGTCAATTTTTCCATAATTTTCTGGCGAACGAATATAATTTAAAGTTTGTGTAAAGGAGCATTCAGATGGTTCACTTTGGATGATCATCCAAAGTGAAGTGAACTTTTGATCACTCAGGGTGAATCATCGCAGATGAATCATACAAAGAAAATCGTCTAAAAGCATGCAAAGTGACGGCAGGGGTATGCAACCGCAATAGTCGATCTCATAACAAACTATATTACTTACGCTTGCTATGTTGCCAGACTAATTTTAAGAATTTCCAAATAGGCAATAAATATTTTCATCAGAAGCTTCTTTGTGGTAAAATGTCAAAATTGTACGCATTACAAATTATAATTGTTCCCACAACGTACTCTTATTTCCCATAAAATTTAGAAAAATCTTCACTATCATAACAAGAACTGAAACAACCCGAGGTATATCAAGGATGATGCCTTTAAACAAAAAATTATTTCGACGACACATTCACCTTACACGATTCATCCAGGATGAACATAAAAAATTAACTTTAACTGTCTAAATGCGCATTAATCATGGAGTTAAGGTGACGATTTTCATAAAAACTTGGTGCAAAAATGATACAAAAGTATTAATACAGAATAATTTTATTTTGGACAAAAAATATAATCACAATGAGGTATACTTAATAATACTATAAAGTGGGAGTATGCTTAAAAAAAAATACTTTAAACGATCTATTGATTAAATAAATTAAATATTTCTTGTATATTAATATCTTGCGAATCCAAATATGATAAATATAACACACACATGCAAGCGTACACACACATTTAATAAATAAAAGTAACAGTCAAACTCATCTATAACAGTACATACATGATACTATCTACAAAAAAAAAAAAAAAATTAATAATAAAATAATATTGTACACTTGTGAGCTTGCACACTATGAATAAAAATAATATTTCAAAATACCTTATAGTGAATTTGAAAATGGTTAAATTGTACACAAAAAAATCTTTTGCGACTCAACCTGAAGCATTATTTTCATTCATCAGTGTACAATTGGGCAGCATGAAATTTAACTCTTTGTACAAATTGATGAAAACAGTTGCATACCTTTAAAATAATATCACAAGGTATTAATAAATATTCAGTTAACAAATAATAATTTTCATGCCCTAAAACAGTCAAACTTAAAAAAGTAAATCAGGAACTAAATAATATATAAATAAATATATACATTTATTTTTTTTGTTGTACCATTTATAACAGGAAATCAAAAAAAATTTATTCGCACACATTTTAGACACTGTTATTTGAATGTACACTTATATATAAATCGACATTTTGTTACATTTTACTCTATACGAATACCCAACTAACTGGGAATCAACTAAAGAAAAAAAAACATACCATACATAATTACCATGTTCCATAAGTAAAGTGTCACTTCCTCCCTCAATGCACCGTGTCCATTCTGTTAGTTCTTAAGGCTCTGTATCTTATAATACTATGTAATGGATGGAGCATAGGGAATTTTATAAATGAGTAAGTTTGGTCCTTCAGGTCAGATAAATTTAATCAGCAATTCATTTCTTTATATTTTGGATTACTGGCCTCATTTAATCTTAAATGGCCCCACAACCATTAACGAGTGTTTTGGTATGGAATGTGCTGTACTATCAATGTGTCGGGTTTCAAGTAAACTTAAACGGAACATAGTAATCAAAATATGTGCATTACTATTGTTAGAAATAAGTGTTAACATCCAAAACAATGGTCGGTTAACTAAATAAACTATAAACATATATAGTGCAATAAAATTAAAGCTATTCACAAACAAAATGTGTGTAAAAAAATTTTCAAACTGCCAAAGAGAAATGAAATTAAACTTCTTTTGGTTGTGTTTGTGATTCTGAGGTATCAGAACTGACAATCCGATCGTGATTAGTCGAACGAGGACAATGTAAAAGTGGAACATGTGAATTATTAATTTCCATCACCATTTCCCCGTTAATAATCATAGTAAACTCCTCGGGCGCTAAATCGTCGTTGCTTCTTTTCGCCGAATCACCTGTACCACTATCTTTAGATGAAGAATGGTCAGAAATGTTATCAGAGCAGAGATGCAGTTGCAACTGATATGCTCTACTTTTGTCAGTTAGCTCAGGTAATTCCTGCATTTTAGTCTGGATTACTGGTGGCGGCATTCTTTTGCGAGTTTGGTAAATTATTACTACCCAAATAATAGATGTTAAGACAGCACAACATACCACCGTTATTATTATTATTCCCATCATATTACTCGTATCATATGTATCTGGAACAAAACAACTCTGAATTTACCAATTATAAAATATTAAATGCAATAAACGTATCCCGAGTAAATGTAACTGTTTTTTGAATATAGAACTGCTGGCCGAATTGTTAAGATATCTTCTAAACAATTTCAAATAGTTTATATGTTCTTTTCAGATTCTAGACCCTTACAAAAACACGCAAAAGTGCCAAATTTAAACCTGCCTCTAAGTTTAAGTTAAAGACGATTTATGACCGATCAACTTACTTGGCTTTACAATGATTCTACTTCGACCAGTTTCTTCACCTAATGAATTGTTCAAATGGCACTCATAAATACCAGAATCCGTCTGTACTGAATCCACTATGATTACTAATTGATCCTCATGTATAAAGAAATGCCTCTCTGTAGGTATAATAGCCTCTCCATCTTTTAACCAGGTTATAGTTGGCTTTGGTAAACCTTTCGCCAAGCACTGTAAAACCACATGTTCACCTGCCGTGAATTCTTTATCTTCCATCGATTTAATAAAAGACGGTTTCTCCTGAATCGTTAGTGAGGCATTGGCTATAACTGTCCCAGCAGCATTATGAGCTGTACAACTATAAACCCCCATATCGCTCGGTTTGGCATCCATAATAAAGAATACGTCGTCATGTGGCATAACCTTCATGCGCCGTTCTCTTGCGGCGGGGAAATCATTTCCACCATCTTTATGCCAGGCTATCTCGGGGGGAGGTTCACCATTTGCTGCACATTCTAACCGCACCATTTCGCCTGCTTGTACGGTTATATTTTTTGGGATTTTTAAGAAAGTGGGGTACACCAAAACTGATATCGCAGACTTTTGGGAATAGGTAGTACCATAACTATTGGATACAACACACTGGTATTTTCCTGCATGTGAATGCTCCACTCGAATTAAGTTCAGCTGCGAACTTGTTTCAGTTGATTTCCCATCTGGGTCAGTACGAGAATTTACAATGACAATTGGATTTATCAGTTCTATGTTGTCTTTTTTCCATAAAAATGTCATTACACCAGGTGAACTTGACATAGCTCTGCAGTTCAGTGTTATATTTTCACCTTTTTAAAGCCATTATTTCCGGGTCCGGTTCTTCGATCAATCGTGGTTTTGGCAATTCATCTAAAACATCATCGATTACACCATAAATAAAAGCGTGAAATTAATACAAGTACAAGGTTTTTCCAAAACAGGGACACAAATTAAGTTGCTTATTACAGTTTAATCGCAGCCTTGTTTTTTTTGTGTGTGGAACAAGCTCCAAAATACCATGCACCGATTTGAAAATACCTTGTATATTCTTAAAGTACTAAATATTTTTCACTGATTCGAAAGTCATTGAATTCTGCTAGAATGCGGTGTGGTCAAATAAGGATTTTAATGTCAAGAGCATCTTCCTACAGACCTGACAATTCCTTATTGACAATATATCTAAAAATTCCAAGATGGTTATACATATTTCTGACCTGAATTCTTTGCACTACTATATATGGAATGTGTTCCCTATAAGTCTTTGCTAAATGGTCAACAGTTTGATCATTTGCTTTGACAACATAAGTTTTTTTAATAAATTTTACTTCAATTTAAAAACTATTTCATTTAAAATAGCTGAATATTAACAAAAAAATGGCATGTCTTGTAAATGATAAAATAAATTGAGAAATAATCGAACTGTTTAAATTTAAAGATTTGATGACTATTGATTTTGATCTCATATTCTCAAAATTATCTTATAGTTACATAAAGACAAACAAAATCTGTTACAATTTCAATAAGAAAATACATATTATACCAGATAGCATGAGTGAGATTAAAAATAGAAAAAATCCTTAAAAACTTTAATTCATCATTTAAAAACTCGGATATCTCATTGTAAAATTTTTTGTTACACCTAACACAAAAGGAACAAATTGATATCCTAATTATGATTGGATTTGGAAACCGAAAAAGAACGAGTCAAGGAGTCTGCATGCTATTTACTGAGGTTCATCCCAATCGTGTTCCAATTACACCGTCTTATGTCCAAAGTAATAAAAAATGTAGAGACAAGTGAAGCAATAGGGACACACCGAAATCAGGCTGATCGAATACTGTTACCTAAGACAATGTTACAATAAATGTGTTACTGGCGGTAAATGAAAACCCCAGTTTATCCAGCAGTGATGTGGATGACCATGGAATTTCGTAAATATCTATTCGAAGAATTCTCGAAAAGGAAAAATCCATCCCTACAATATACATTTACTGCAATATCTTACCAAAGACTATTTCAACAGCAGGTTACGATTTTTTTGAAATTATGTGGGACATGCCAAAATTTGTTTTCTGAAACTTTAAATAAATAGGCATAACTGCCGTTATTGGGCCCAGCATAATTCCCATCAGATTATTGAAGTTCGCACCTAACAACCCCAGAAAGCGAATGTTTGGGCAGCTGTTAACATAATCTTTTTTTATACAGAGAAATTTAACAATGCAGATATTTGGCTTTATTAACACAGAATATTGTTCCTGCAAAAGAAATTTTTAATTCTGAGGACAACAATATTTGGAGAGAGGTCAGAAATTATTTAAATAATGTTTTTCCAAACTGACAGATCGGATGTAGAGTGGTCTGCTTGGTCACCTAATTTGACCCCTTGTCACTTTTCTTTTACGAGATCACATAAAAGACCAAGTTTACAAGGAACGCCCGAACGACTTAAATGACATTCGAATATACAGTATGGGACCGTAAGCAAGGTAAATGGGAAAAAACCAAATGTGTAGAACAAGGACAGATTGCTCTCATATCATACGTATGTTAGAAAAGGACAGAGAAACTGATAGTAAATAACGAAATTTGAATTAAAGGTAACAGGAATCTATAATCAGAAGCTGGCGATATTCATACCCACCGTTTGTTTGTTTGTTCATGCGCGTATTGTGTGAAGTGGGGAGACCGGTCAGCGACCGGCCGTCAAAAATAAAGATACAAGTGATGTACACTATGATATGAGAGCGATCTGTCCTTGTTCTACACATTTTTTTTGGACATCTGCAGACGGAATAGTAAACTGATGTAAGAAATTAGAAAAAATTTCACAACTTTATTTAAATCCATAAAAATTAAAATCCCTGAACTTAACTGGTGAAAATTCATATAATCAAAATTCAGGAAATGTTCAAAATTCATAAAATGTTCAGAAATTGTGCAGTATGATTCAACAAATTTCGATTTAATTACAAGCGTAAGGCAACAAAATTCTGCAAATTTTTTTATACTGCATGTTATGTATATTATTTTATGAATGAAATATTTGTAAAATTATGTATTGAAACTGGCCTCTGGATTGATGCCTTTGACAGAGATCATTTATTCACAATTTTTTAATAATTTTTGGCGTAATATAAAATAAATATCGATAATAGTGGACATCACAACAGTGTATTGTACTCAGAGCTGAAAATTAATGAAATACTTTAATATCTGTATTTTGAACTTTTTTTTTAATATAAAAATAGTTTATTGCTAAGAATCGTACATGGGTTCATAACTCAAACTTAAAACATAAATACAGTCTTGACTTAGTTGCCTTTTAGTTTTTTTCCCCTAAGCAAAGTGAATACAAAAAAGCATTCAAACAAAAAAAAATTTTCAGTCGGCAAATTGAACAGTGAAGAGATATTTAGCTTTGTCAACACAGAATACTTTTCCTGCAATACAAGCTCTTTATTCTGAGACAAAGATGATATTTGGTTCCAACAAGATGGGGTATCGCCTTTAGATTAGAGGCTAGAAATTATGTACCTACATATTTTTCAAGGAAGAAAAGAAGTAGAGTAGTCTTCATGGTCACCTGATTTAACTCCCTGCGATTTTTTTATGGGGATCACATAACACATCAAGCAACGATCAAACAACTTAGATGACTTGAGAGCTTGAATTGTAGGTGCAATGAGGGCAATAGAAAATTAAGTATTTGTGAATGTAAGGCGATCTTTTATGAAGAAATTAGAGTTGAGCATTCAAAAAATGGTAGACATTTTGAACATTTTATGTAATTGATGTTCCGTGCGGTAGGTTGCTTAAATAGCTATTTTGGTTAAATCTTATTTTAGTTTATCACGATTTAAAATGATAGTGACAGGTAGAAACGTATTTTTCCACTCTGTAATCAGTAATCACATGTATTTTTAGAACATACTACTATTTCAATTTCTAGGAGATAAATTGTTAAATTCAAAGCCACTCTGAATATTAATTTGAGTGATTTAAGAAATTACTTACCACATGTTAAATTGCTTGTCACTTCCACAAGGGATTGACCACGGAGCCAATCTGGATAGGCACAAATAGTCGCTTGCAGTTTAAACTGTTTTAAATTAAGCCAATCCAAGAACCACCTCAAATTGCAATCACACAACAGACTCGTAGTATTAATAATAAGGTCCTGGAAAGTTATAAAATATGTAGGTATATATGTAGATATATATATGTAGATATATATATATATATGTAGATATATATATGTAGATATATATATGTACAGGGTGTCCCAACCAAAAGAAGGCACCCTGAATAACATATATGTAAAATTAATAAAAAAATATTAAGATTTAAAACAGAAACGAAAAAATATATATAAACATGATTCACAAAAAAAAATATCGGCACAGCCTTCTATAATTATTTTACTACTTTCTTATATGTGGTGAGGAAACAGACTCGCATAAGCTCCTCATGGCTTAGATGACTTTTCCCCTCCATAAGTATTGTAGAGGCATTAGGTAGTATTATTTTTATCATTGGTATGGTATTATTATACATGCATTACAATATTTATTTTTGATGTTCTTTGTCTACTGAAATGTTAACTGTACAAATTTGTATTCTGAATAAATTTCTATTCTATTCAATTCAATTCTATTTTATGTTATATTTACCTTCAATAACGGTACTTCGGAAAACGCATTATTTTGAATTGATGTAATGTTATTATTTCCCAGATTCAAATAGGTAACATTCTTCAAACCAACAAATGCATCGGCATTTATAGATTTAATTTTGTTTCCTGACAAATGGAATTTAACCAAGTCACTAAGGCCTTGAAAAACACCGTTTGCGTCTTCAACAGTCCACCAAATCTTATTATTACTCAGATTTCTGGAAACATGCATGTTAAAAATTTAAACAAAGATAAATTTCTAAAATGATGATAGAATGAAGGCACTGAAGAAATACTTACAATACTTTTAACCTAGGTAAATGTGCAAAGGCATCATCTTTAATGTATGTAATATTGTTATTATTTAAAGATAATTTTTGTAAAAATCCAAGGTTTTTAAAGGTATCGGCCTCAACAGACTCCAAACTGTTAAATGAGAGATCACTATAACAATTTAAATTAGTAAACGGTGCACACGTATAGATATTTTAAACACTTACAGAATGAATAGAGTTCTACAAAATTCCCAAGCATCGAGATCAATATGGTTAATATAGTTGTGACTTATAGAAAGTTCTTTTAAGCTCTCCAAACCATATAACCAAATTTTGGAAATAACTTTCAAATGATTGAAATCTAATATCCTTGTAAATAAAAAAAATATATGTTAATAAAAACCGTTGTCCTACTAATTAAATTCATTAAAAATTGTAAAAGCAAAACTTACAATTTGTCAATTCTCGTTAGACCATAGAAAGCTCCATCCTTAAGTTCGGTTATTTGATTCCGTTTTAGTTTTAAAGTACTTAAATGTTGTAATGACTTAAACGTTAAAGCATCTATTACTTTCAGTTTATTGCGATTCAGTTCTCTAAAATCAAACGTGTGATATTTAACAAAAGTAAACTTTTTGTTTATAAAGTAAATTTATCTGTGATTAAAAATCATCGAGATTACTTAAGATCTACATTATCATTATAATTGAAAAAATAACAAATGTTTATGTCAAAGCCCACTACTTAATATCTCGACATAAATACATTTTTTTATTGTTGAATAATTATATATATATCTTTTTTATTCTTACAGTACAGTACTTACAGTATTTTCAACTGTGTTTGGTATTGTAAAACGTCTTTAGGAATACTAACAATATTGTTTTTATTTAAAATTAGTTCTTTTAACTCTGAGAAATGCTTCCAGTTAACGTCGGTGATCTTTTTTATTGAATTATTTTGCAAATTCCTGTAAAAAAATTCATTTGATGACACAGGTGCTTTAAGATAAGGTGTATGAATAGGTGACAACAAAAGCTACTTACAAATGGGTTGCCCATTTTGGTATATTTGATGGTATTGTGTTAAATTTATTTGAACCACAGTCCACATAAGTTCCTAAGCAACTACAGACTTCAGGACAGTCTTTGGGCTTTGCAAAACACGAATTAATCATGAAAATAATATTGAAAACCCAAAAACAAACACCCACCATTTTGAAAAAAACACAATATTTTCCATCATAATTTGTTCAAAATTATGATAAATACCCGCAGGTCGAAATTAATTCCAGTCGTTCGGGCAATTTTACTTATCAAATTACACATTTATAAAATATTTTATTAATAAATCGTATTTTTAATGTAAAAAATCACTATATTTCTAACATACTGATCGACGCATTACATAGAAACAACGCACGACCGAGGCCATTTATTTTAAAGCAATTTTTCTTAGACAACTAAAGCAACCGGACCGTGTTACGTCATTAACCCATTTTACATCACTGCCATAAAGTGCCCTCTAAATTTTCATTTTAACGATTGCCAAAATTTGGCTGCGGTAATTGTGTATATAATTCTTAGTTTATTGTTAAGATGCCACATGCAGAAAATGTCAAAAAATGCCACAGATGATATGCGACTGATATTTGCACGTCCAAAAATCCATGACCTAACAACCAAATCCTTAATTACACAATTAAATAGGTCTCTTAATGATATATGCCTTATTTCATGTTTAAGGATATGATATGCAATTAGGAGAGTAGTTTACATTTATTCGTAAGAATAATGTGACTAAAAAGTCGTAGTGGCAAGCATGTGATGTCGCATAAGTATTGATGATTAATGGGGTTACGCATGCAACGCCGAGAGAGGGACAGGCAGTCTGAGAGGACAGTTGGTACGACACAGACCGTTGTCCTGAACGTGCGGTGATAGAAGTGTCGTAGTTAGTATCGTTAGTATCGTATTTCTTGTTTGAGTTTCTTTTTCAATTATCTATCAGATTGTTTGAAATATCGATATGAAACTAAATACACTCATTGAACAGATATAATGAGTGATAAGTCTATCCCTCTAGTGGTCAGTACTACTACCCGTCAGACATCATTGATGTCTTAGTGACTGATACCGACAATTACTCAGCGGACGAAAGCCTCGACATACATTGAATTAGACGAGACCATAACAAGTTTTTACACTTGGTAATAAATAAGTAACCCACAATGATATATATATTACGCCTGGAAATTAATAAGCAATTTACAATACACTCGCTACTTTGCCCATTGTAAATCGGGCTCACTAAGCCCAACCCACCACTGCAAAGTTTAAATGAACAGACTTTAGTTATTTTAATAATTCAGATATACTTGGTCTCTCAGATTTCGAGTCCATCTACTTTGTAAACCCCTTAATATCTTTTATCTATGCCGGCAATGTTTGAATTATTCGTTTAGAATGGCTAATCATTAATCAATGTGGAAACTTTTTTGTCAATTGAAGATTTTTGATGTTTTGTTCCGTTTAGAAATTATTTTTCATAATTCATTAAAGAGCATTCATACAATTAATTAATAATCTGAAAATAATTAATTTCATTTTTCACTTCAAGGTGCTTTTTCAGTGGACTCTGGTCGATGGACTCGGGATCGGTTCATGCGCCAAAATTATATAACATATACGTAATATCTGCAGTTCCCGAACACCAATTTTGCAATGTACGCCGACGATACCGCCGTATAACGCCACAGTCACCATGCTCAGGCTGCTGGGCAGTTGATAAAGACGCGCATGGTAAAGGTGTCGGAGTACTACGCCAAGTGAAAGATGAAGCTAAATGTCGCCAAGTCAGAGGCTATTGTTTTCACTAGAAAGAAAATTAACAATAAAATAATTACACCTATTTCGATGGTGGGCTACTACGGCTTATTAGCGCCATGGTTAAAAAAAATAAATATTTGAAAATCTCGAAATTTTGAGAAAAATTCTCAAAATTTTGAGAAAAAAAATCTCGAATTCGGTCATAACACTTTTTTGCGCCTTTCGCGACGTAGAACGACGCGCCCCCCGTGATTTTGCCGAAAAGACGCGTTCCGAAAACCCCCGTCGAACGATGGCCCCCCACGAAAGCGCGTTCCTTAATATGCATATTTAGTATTTTTCCCGACCGTTTGAAAAAAAAACGCGAAAAAAGCGATCGATTTGGTACCTGTACAGGCTAAACTAAGCGTCGTACGCGTTTCGCACCCCTATACTTTTTTGTAGGCGTGGCCATTTGCCTTTATCATTTGGGGGTCGCGACCCCCCTCGTCTGAACTCGGGGTGTGTAGCACCCCTCCACGCACCCCAATGGTGGGGGGTGGGTCGAGATGGAAGTTTTTTTCATCTCGTGTCGCCCCATGGCCACCCACGAAGTTAAAACGGGGCTCGGAGAGTCGCTGCACGCTACTCTTGTTGCTCATTGGGCGGCAAGGGGGGGATTTTCTGGGGCTTATATCTCGGCGACGGGAAGAGCTATCGAAGCGATCTCGTCTAGTCGTCCCATATGGACATTGGAGGAACCATTTTTTTGGAAAAAACGATTATTTCAAAATTCATCCCCCACCCCCGCGAAAACGGATGGGTAAACCATGTGACTTTATAAGGGCAAAATGTGTGCAAAACCACCCCTTTTACGTAAAAAATTCGCCGCGCCCGCGATCGCCATTTTGAAACAACCATGGAAGAACCATCACCATCACACACGAGAAGAAACGAGTGTAACATTGGCAATGAATAATAATAATAAGGAATACGCGTAAGGTGATGGTTCTTCCATGCGATAAAAGTCTTATGAAGATAACCTAAATCACTGTTTTTTCACTGTCTCAATATTTCGAGATTTTTTCTCAATATTTCGATATTTATTCTCAAAATTTCGAGATTTTTTTCTCAAAATTTTGAGAATTTTTCTCAAAATTTCGTGATTTTCAAAAATTATTTTTTTTTATCCATGACGCTAATAAGCCGTCGTACAGTTATGTATTGTTTAGAGGCGAGTTTTTTACTTTGCAGTTTGGCACGTCGTAGCATTATCAAAATTCTAAATTTATATACACAAATCTTTTACAGTTCACTTTTTTATTTTTTGAATTGTTTTAAAGTTTTACATCAGCGGCGCATGTTTTTGCATGCGTCGTTGATTTCTATTGTTCAAATTTTATTATACAATTTCTTTTTTTAGGTGTTGTATTGTTTTAAAGTTTCCAGTTCTAAGTCCGGACTGGCCCCGCTCCGCCAGACCTAATAATTGACCCGTCGCCACCATACGCAGGGATGCTAGGTCGGTAACGGACCGGGTGTCCGTTTTTAATTGAAATAAATTTGTTTTGAATTTGAATTTGGTGGATGGACTCGAAAACTAAGAGACCCATTACATGTGATTTATTAAAATAGCTGCCGAAATATTGCCTATGAACTGTTCAATAAGTGTACTAAAGTCAGGTCCTTGTGAAATACAAAGTAAACACCCTCCAAGTGTATAAATTGGGTACATTTATTCATTTTATGATGTCATTTTGAAATTTGTATTACTGTTATCTACAGAAGATATGGGGTCAAGTGGAGTTAGCTTTTGGTATTTTCTGAGAGGGATTATTTCTCTGATTACAAAAATATGTCATAAGTCTGGGTTGCATAAGAAAAATTTTCAGAAAAAAATTATTGCAAATCTATTTCTTCATTTTTTGGGGTCTGGAACCGCCCCTGCTTTTGATGTTATACTGTTTGTCACTTGCCAATATTCGACCATTCACGATTTATTTGTTTAGCTGTTATAGCCGTTTAAGATTTTTCGTTCTGATTTCATAATTATTTATTTTTATATACCTAGTTATACAAATATTGAAATCTTCAGTTTATTTTTGTTTAATTATTTTATTATTTACAGTAAATACACTCGGTCACCTAAATGTAGGCAATGCCAGCTTTCACCCATAGAAACTAAAAATCCCGGCGCCGCCCCTTCATGAAATAATTATAATAGATGGGAAACAAATTGGCAGATATGCTTTATCTGAAACAAATTAAATTTCAAATACAAAAAATCCCAACTGTTAGTTAATATTTGTAAAATAAATTGAAAATCTGGGTTTTATTATAAATAA
Organism: Rhamnusium bicolor; assembly: GCA_029963845.1. Lineage (NCBI taxonomy): Eukaryota > Metazoa > Arthropoda > Insecta > Coleoptera > Cerambycidae > Rhamnusium > Rhamnusium bicolor. The sequence continues at coordinate 1,940,068 of JANEYF010005770.1, forward strand.
AATTCACTTTCAAATTGAAAAAACTAGAAAGAAAGAAACATTTTTCGATAAAGCATCTTTTGATTCTCGGATTATTTAATATATGTTGTGATTTTTTACACCACCACCACAGGTGTTGTACGGTTCTTGCGAGTCAGTCTAATACATTAAAATCAAATACATTGTGTTGTAGTGAGGAGTCCCAAATAGGAATTTTTAAGTGTTAACACCCAGTAAACTCCAAAGTATGGTTGTTTATTGGCTTTAATTTTCAATAAAGATGGGGTAAACACACGGTGAACAAAAGCTTGATGTTTACTGGGTCAGGCGGTAATATTGGTTTCATAGATAAAAAAGAAAATTGGTTTTAATTTCGAAAACGTCGAACTGTAATTTATGATTTTAATATTTAATAATAATAAATATCAGTTGTTAATGGTTTTAAATATGATATATTAGAAATTAGAACAGATCATGCCATAGATACTGCTACAACTGGTATTTTATAAACAAGGATACAACTACACATCTAAACTATAGTGTTATAGTTTCTTGAACGCAGCTATGAAAAAATGTGTCTGTCGGTACGTAAAGATCAATTTTGGATCTGACGTATTTGTATAGAACTATTGAGTATTGGCAGAGACAACGTCTCTGGTATTGGCTATTTTTGTATGCACTTATTGCTTAGTGATGTGAATGCTATCTAGTGGCGTGTAAGTAAACCTTTGTCATAGTGAAGATAGCGGAAAGCGGTGTACCCAACCGTCTGGTACTCGGGTGCGGCATGCGCCGCTAGGTAACAACGCAAGTGAGCATAGTAAGTAGCCAGCAGCAATTTGTTATCTTCTCGGCATCGCCCGTTTCCAAAAATAACGGTATAATAATACACGGTAAGTTTAAACTTTTAATGCAAATCACACCCAACAACAGAAACGCATAGAAAATATGACATGACAATACCCATTGAAAGTGAGTGCAGAAAGAAATTATAGTTTTAGAGGATAGTATTTGTTGAGCCATGACAGTGTAAATTGAAGTGCATTTAGACTGATTTTTGACGTTAAATCTAAACTTATTTGTGAAGTGGTCGAAAGCGAAAACTCGCCTGGAAGTGAAGAAGTGGATTAAGTGTCTGCCGCGTCAACGTATGTACATATTTTATGTGATTTTACGAAATGTGGGATGTAGGGCATTTATTACAGCGAGCTGCAGGCAGCTTATACTTGGCGGTAGACACAAAAGCGCTATCAGCCTTGTAGTCCTGCCGTGTAGACTATTCTTTAGTAGTTTATTTTTATTTAGTATTAAATATTTGCATGTTAAAAAAAAGTTATCACAAAATTAGTTTGTGCTCCATTTACATTCTTAATTTTAATATGCTTCCTGTTGGGTTGTGGTTACTGTTTAACCACTGATTAGGTTTTGCTTTTGTAGAAATTGTTCACTTACTTAATCAGAGTGTACCAAAGCTATTCGAAAACCTCAAAATCAAATATATTTTTTTTATTTCAGCTAGTTAATCAAGATGCGCGAATACAAGATTGTAGTGTTAGGATCTGGGGGTGTAGGAAAATCTGCATTAACGGTGCAGTTTGTACAAGGAATATTTGTAGAAAAATATGATCCGACAATAGAAGACAGTTATAGAAAACAAGTCGAAGTCGATGGCCAACAATGTATGTTGGAAATTTTAGACACGGCAGGCACTGTATGTAGAATTGCACAAATTATTTGTTTACCATTACTAATTTAATTTTTTATTCAGGAACAATTTACAGCAATGCGAGATTTGTATATGAAAAATGGACAAGGATTTGTATTGGTTTATTCTATAACGGCACAATCAACATTTAATGATTTGCAAGATCTTCGAGAACAAATTCTGCGAGTTAAGGTATTTAACATCAGTCATTAAACTATATTAATTTATGTGACTAATTCTTATTAAGAATCTACCTATGATTCATCCATGGACTTCCATTATTAAAACATTCCAGTCCATATCGTGAACATGTATGTTTTCATTTATCACAATAGTGTTTATGTTTAAAAACATACTATCTGTCATTTACTCTAATTATTGTTATACAATGTAATGAACCAAACTAAATTATTTCAAGGTCAGCATTCACATCTGGATGTTTCCAAACTTTTATATTTTTAGCAGGTAGCTTTATGTGTATACACCGAATTTTCAATAAAACTTCCAATCTACCAATTTACATACATACAATAAATAAACACATCTGCATTGGTACTAAAATGTTTAAAAGAGAATCCGTCAGTCGAACAAATAGGTATAATTTAGATTAATTGATTTAATTAAAAACTGTGTACATATAGAATATTTAGATGTTTTTTTAAATTTGGGCATTATTGTTCTGTACCACTGGCATAGATTTAATGTGTGAACTATAAAAAAAAATTGATAAATTTTTATACAGGGTGTGTCTATTGTCATTTTGACCCACCGACCCATTTTGATGCCTCGAAAGTCATTTGAGATCTAGATATGCAGATTGAAATATGGTTTATATACAGGGTGTCCAGAAGTAATCTGCCAAACTTTGGGAATCGACATAACATGTCAAAATAACGCCAGCTTTTTATACAGGGTGTTTTGTTTGTTTTATTGAATCGGCCAAATCTTCCTTTGGTCATTACACGCCGTATAATCGGTTCATACTTGTTACATATATTTTACTTGACAGAACTGGAATACCAGTATCCATGTCCGGATTTAAAAACAAATATATTCTGTTGATTTTTCAAAAGACAACACCCTGTATAGCAAAACTTCGAAAATCTCTTTATATTTGAAAATATAAAAAAAATAAGCCAAATGGCGTACTTTTTACACCTCACGCACTTTCAACATTTTCTAAGTACAGACCTGTTTTTGACATAAAAGGAAATATCTTTTTGAAGTGTTGGGGAACCAATGCATCGAGTGATTTCAGATTTAGGGTGTGGTAATACTAACGAGGTATGAAGAATGGTATGGCTTAAACCAAAATGTTGTATGCCTTTTTTTTTTTTTTTGTGCGTTCAAAATTTACAAATTTTTTGTGACGTTCAGATTTACAAAGGATTAATTGTTGCGTCTCTACTATTATATATTAACAGATGTAACGCCTCTACTTTGACTCCTTTATATTAATGATAATGGTAAAAGATATGAGAAAAAGAGAAATGCATATTCATTCAGAAAAAAAAACACCCTGTACCTTTACATCAATGCAATTGTGACGTTTCATACCCAATATTTGAAAGTACCCAATACAGTGGTGTACAGAGATAGTCCCAAAAATATGGTTCCGCCGTAATTTTTTTTAATTATAGCAAACGCACGCCTATGGTAATAAACAAATATTTTGATTAATTCTGAAATTAATCAAAATATTCGCTTTGTCTCCAAATAATGCCAAATTGGTTATCGAAACGCTCGTCGACAATAGTACCTAGCATTTTGATTTTAGTGAAAACTACTTCCGTGTTATAGTGTCGTTATTTCAAAGATTGCAACCTATTTCGGGTTATCAAACTAATGGCAAATAAATCTCATTTCACCCTGTAGGTTTTTCTAAGTTTGAAAAAGCTGGGTTATTACATATACTTGTTTCCTTAGTCGAGGACCAATTGTTATATATGACCATATTTGCTAATCATCGAACTTTAGTGTAAGTGTGAAGTTGTCACTGCCCGGTTTTGTGGAAAATCTTTCAAATTACAAAAATTGTATATGTATATATTATCGTCGTACCCGTTGGGCTCGAGTCGGACCTGTAGAAATCCGTGAGCAGTTCTTGATGCCACAGGAATCTCTTCTGAAAACATTACCATTTAAAATGAGTCAAAATATAATGAGACACCCTGTATTATAAGTGCAGTGATTATAATATTTTATCAGTGAATTTCAATATATCAGTGGGTTGGAAAATGTAGGTTTCATATGACGTTAAAATAATTATTCATAGTATAAATAATTTTGCTATCAAAAAAAAATATTTAATTGATTCATCATAAAGGAAGGCAGGGGCCAACCGGAGGAAGTTGAGTTACTGATAATATGACTTTTATCTGCTATTAGGTACCACATTTATCACCGTTGGATAAGTCTATTTTTTTAATTTACTGATATTATATGAGCAATTTTATTCATTAGAATATGGGAAATTTGATGGTGTGAGAAAAGGAAATGCAAAATCGGCAATTACAGATTATTACACTGGCCGACACAATTTTTGTAACAGTTCACACTACTGTTTTTATCTTGTTAATACCTCCCCATTATGTGAAAAAATATCCTACAAGTCCCAATACCTACCATTTTTGTGTGAACACGATAGACACTATTATATTGCCGGGTTAAAGTAAGGTGGAACATTTTCATTATCAGTCTTGTGTTTGACCTTCCAAGTGCCCAATAGAATAGAATAGAATAGAGCTTTATTCATCACATAAAGTTTTGTACACAAGAGTACAACACTTATTGGACTAGTCATTAAAATCTACAGGCATGCCATTCAAAACAACTTCAAATAAATGAGATTCATTCACACCAATGCAATATCACACAGTCATACAATAATAAAAAATATAAAATAAAATAAAATAATACACTTAATAGTAAATTAGGTACATAGAAATTCTTCCACTGAATAAAATGCCTTGCCAATTAGATAAGCATATAATGTACTTTCGAAAGTATTAAAATTATTAAAAATTTTTGTAGTGCCAAATAAACAATTGAATCTATTAAAGCAAATAATACCTTGATAGAGGTGTGAGTTCTGGCCAATACTTAATCGTGAATATGGGTGATATACTTGTTCAGAGTTTCTAGTGTTATGGTCATGCAGTGTACTGTTTCTTACCAGTGCACATTCTTGTTTTTTTATATTTAGTATAATAAGAAATATATAAAGAGAGGGAAGTGTTAGGATGGATAACTCGATAAATAATTGTCTACAAGGTGTCCTGACATGTGCCCCGACCATACATCTAACAATTCTTTTTTGTATTATAAATATTTTATTACTGTGAGCCGCTTTTCCCCAAAACATTAAACCATAGCTAATAGTTGATTGCACTAATCCATAATATGCCAGCCTAAGAATTTCAAGGGATACTGTATTACATAATTGTCAGATGATAAAACATATAGTACTCATTTTTTTCGAAAGTGCCTCAATATGTTGTTCCCAAGTAAACTTTTGGTCTACTGTAATACCGAGAAATTTTATGTGATTTGTTTGCTCAATACTTTTATGATTTACTTTTATGACATGACAATTGTGTATCTTAGAAAGTATTTTCGTTTGTCTACATAGTTAACGACAAAAATGTCCAGTCAAACGCGCCGAAGTTGCAGAACCTCACCTGACAAGTTTTGTTACATTTATGGAGAATTCCGTGTGAGGTTATTGTCTAGATCAGGAACAAGAACTAAAATAATCTATCCCATCGTAGATCCAATTCCTTAGCTATGCTACGCTGATGAGGGGCAATAACTCCGAAACACGTGTCCGTAGCTGCATAATTGTTTCTTCTTGGGGGATATGGCACTAAACCTTCTTTGTTTTATTTTGAACCCCAATAAATCTATCTTGATTAATAATAATATTATTCCTGCCCGTAATGTTTTATTAATGTAACAAGAAAAGCGGTACGTGTTATGACTTTTTGCTTGTCATTTCTTTAATCAGAATGTTATTCTAGGATATACCATTTAGGTATATGTTACAAAAAATATGTATTTTCTGTCCGCCAGTCTTATATGAATAGATAGTGGTTGGTTGGAAAATTATCGAATTTTCCCATATTTACAAAATTATAAATTTTCCATTAAAATTTGTAGGAAAAATATACGGGGTGGTGATTTAGTTCCGCACAATATTTATAATATAATTCAAAAAAAAGAAAAACAATGACATTTAATGTAATTGTTCAAAATCCATTTTTATTCTCAAAATACTAATCTCTTTTAACCGGTGCGTTTGAAGTGAAAAATGTAGCATGTAGCGTACAAAATAAAAATATGACCTTGAAATGTTTGATAGTTTTCTGAATAATATACATTATGAGAATGAAATGTGTTTAAATGGCTTGTTTTTCATTATTTTTGTTGTTAGGATACCGATGATGTCCCGATGGTTTTAGTTGGTAACAAGTGTGATTTGGAAGAAGAACGGGTGGTGGGAAAAGAACAAGGAATCAGCCTTTCACGCCAGTTCAGCTGTGCCTTTATGGAAACCTCTGCCAAAGCAAAAATAAATGTTAGCGATGTAAGTCTCCAACTGAAAACAGTTATTTTTATATGATGCCTAGTTTTTATTATTTTATTTGTTTCCGTTTAAAAATGTAAAATTTTGTGTCTAGAGTATTTGGAACGATAACAACTTTTTGAACCTCGTTGCCAAAACTTGTTATTTGTATTGTAATAGTTTAAATACTAATTTTTACAATACGTCGATTCAAAATTTTCATTTAGTTGTTATATGTAGTTATAAATTTTCATACGGGTATGATGTTTTGGCTCTCATCGTTAAGCACAGGTTGTAGTCGCGCCGAGACAAATAGTATGATAGGTGTGTTGTAGTTGTAATGTTTAAAGTGATTGGGGCGATTGAAGGAATAATGAAATAATTTAATTTCAGATATTTTATGACTTAGTTCGACAAATCAATAAGAAATCTCCAGAGAAGAAACAGAAACAGAAAAAGAAATCGATTTGTGTGCTTCTGTAATTTATATTGTCACTTGGAACCAAAAAGTACATTTAAAGTTTTCAAGACTATCGTTAGACAAAGTGTAAAGGCGAGAAGGCAAGTGCGGACTTAAAGTCTCTTGCAGTGAAGTTTTTTAAAGCTCTGATTATCATTCTTTTAACATTTAATTTAAGTATTTGTAATAAATAAAGATGTCAGTTAATTTTTCCACAATCAAGGTTGTTATTATATCTAGATGCAATTTTAGTGATAGAGTATTTTGAAATACTGCCAATTACGTGGTGTCAAATAGGGATAGGAAACTTGTGGATTAGTGGTACTCGTTACTCCTGATTCAGACTATCTACAGGACAATACTTCACCCAAGCATAACCCGTATTCCTAAGATATATGCATAGTACCAAGGAAGTTAGCAGTATCTATTGATTGCCACAGCATCTTTGTAAATTATTTGTCGATATGTTCTGCCACTAAACCTTTATTGTTAGGTGTAATACAACTGGTGTAGTCATAACTTGTGGCAAGATGTGATAATAATCCTAATGGTGCTTTTCTAGTAGATAGTGATGTCCTTGGCGAGAGTTAATAAAACCTCGGAAAAGGTGCACTTTTTTTCAAAATGTCCAAAAATTTTAATTAAACGTACGTCTAAACCTTTAAAGTAAGATTTTATGTATAAGAACTGTGTATAAGTGATGACAGTTTTGTGTCAAATTAAATGTTTATAACCCATGAAAGAATTATTAAATGTTAGATATCCCATTAAAAATTTAAGAAACATGTTTCACTATTTATAAACGTTAAAAATCATCTAGTGTATTTGTCTCTTAGTCAGTATTTATCATTAATAAAAAAAATATATATATACGTATACATCGTTTAACTTCCAGACACGTTTATAATTTTACGTTCTCCTACAACTTGTATAGTAATTTTAACATACAGATTTATGGTCGTTATCGTTGGTAAATAATTTTGCCTTTGAAATTAACATAGGCGTGCGCTCGGGGCACACGGTGCTTCTTAATGCAGGTATGTCGACCTTCAAGTTCAATCTCGGTTAATTCGGAATATCGAAATTTAACAAAAACTGGTGAAATTTTCGAGAATATATATTTGAGTACGCGGTTGTTACAAATTCTTGCCATCCTGCCTATATGACGATATGAGGGTCATGTAAGTCATGAAAAAACTAAAATTCATGTTTTGGGGGGGGGGAGGATGTGCAGTAAAGATAAGTAATATATAAATTTTCTGAATTTCTCGTTTTACAGATTGTTTTCGTGACATGAAAAAAATGTGCTCCCGATAAAAAAAATCCGCGCACGCCTGTGATTAAGCAACTATGTGCTATACAATTTTCTCAGGAACTTTACAATAATTTCAGGAAAACTATTATTAAATTTTATATACTAGTCCAGTTACAAGTGTGTTAATTTTTTCTACAGTTATAACAAAATTTGAAGTGGAATTGTAAAATAAAAGCTTCTCTCAACCGTGACAATCTAATGATGTGTTATTAACAATTTTACAGTCTTCAGTTTACCATTTTACTGGTTAGAGTTCATAAATTCCTTGTCAAAGGTGATATCCAGTGTCTTCCATTATACCGTGGTTTCATAACTGATTTTTAAAGATTAGTAAAATTTTCAAAAATCAGCGATGCAAATTATTCCAGGTGATACGTGTTTTTGGTGGACACCATATAATATAACCGAAACCAAACTTAAGAAATAATTCTCTGGTATAATGTGCTAAAAGTTTTTTAATCAGCAAAATCGGTTGACATGTAACTTTTTTTTCAGTTTTCTAACTAAATTGCTATTATTCTCAAAAATTAATATTTGATCTGTTCCACAAGAAATGGTTCGGCATATCTTACACAGTAAAACCTGGAGTAGGTGGGAACCTTTGACGTGAAAATAACACTGATGTAGTTTTTCACGAAACACCAAAACGCTATATGCTGCACTCGACGCGCGTTTCGCCAACCAAGTTTGAATAATCTCCAGATGATGCCAACTTGATTGGCGAAACGCGCATCGAGTGCAGTATATAGTGTTTTGTGGAAAACTACATCGGCGCTACAGTAAAGCCATTAATAATTTTACATGTTTACTGCTGGTACAGTAGGTATTTTATCGGGTACATGGTAACAGTTCTATCTCTATCAGGTCAGTTGGCAGTGATTACTGTGTAATAGTGCAAGTTTTTTGTACAATTGTTTTTGGTTACAATGAGTGCAAAGCACAAATTAGTTGTCGCCACCTCCTTGTGTGGTAAAATGATTTCGTAATTAAGTTCAGTGTTCCCGAAAATAGGGGAAAATCATTGCGAAAATGTAAATTCATTATTATTTCGCTTATTAAAATTCTGGCAACACCCGGGAAGTTGACGGAAGAAGTTACCGAGGCATATTGAAACAATTTGCTAGTCAATAATTGTCGGTCATGTATGTGACATACAGTGAAAGCTGGTGAAATTTATGTTGTCATATCTCAGTAATGGAGCATAGGACCCAAGCCAGGGTTCCATGCTTCCGATACTAAGATGTGACATAACCTAAATCTCACCAACCGCCACAGATGAGATAGAATTGATGCGCCAGCACTAATCATGTGAAATAGGTAAGACCAGCGGCAGCTCCTGATGTGAACCTTGGAACTACAGATAGCTTACCTATCCATCGATATCCACTGACCATAATGAACAGAACGGTCCATAAAAAAAAAACTAAAATATTTTCAGCAATTTTAGGAAACATATGTATTTTATTTTTGTTTTTGTTTTTTTTTTTGTGGATTAGTTTGATTAATTTTATTTATCCAATGGGTAATGATAGACGAGAGGCATTTTTTCTGTGTTCACGACTTCGGGGCTCACACCAGAAGCCGCCACGGGGTTAGATTTTCAGTTTTTCTGTTGTACCGTACCAAAATGGATAAGTTTTTAAATTTTAATACTCTACAAAAAGTAAAATTAGGTAAAAATGAAGAGCAATAATATAGTGTAAAAATAATATATCCAAGTTCATCTGCCACACGTAGCATTTAATGGCGAATAGATCAGTGGCTTGTTATTTTATTGACTCGTGCAGCTTTAAATTATGATTTCGAATATAGAATGTATAAAAGTTGAATCTCATCTAGTGACATCACTACTAATAGTCATCAGCACATTTAATTTTGAGTCTGTATGGTAGTACCTTGTAATGTAACACTTTCCACTCGCAACTTTATATTATTATCTAGAAGAAATTCCTTAATTGTATTAGCGTTAAAATTGAAAATTGTGATAATACTCTTAAATTATATTATACAAGACTTCATCGTAGCATTGAAACACTATTTACGAAATAACATTTAACTTATTATTGTGTATATTATGCATATAAAGTATTTGAATCTTGTTTAATATACTTTAAGTTTTTAGCTTATATCTCGTAATGGAGGGTACAGCTAAAATGTCACTGGATTAAATTTATCAAAATATATTTGCCGACATAAAATCAATTGTAAAAAATTATGAGGACCAATTTTGTGTTAGGTAATCAAACAATTGTTTAAAGTATACTGTAATGCCGTTTCTGTTTAAACGTATCTGCAGCATGATCTGGAAAAGTTGGAACGTTTTTCACACCCGCAGGTTATTCACTGATTTTTGTGAATTACTTTCATGGAGTATAATGCAAAATGTCATAAATAAATAATTGGTCATAACGGTGTCTTATGTGAAGCACTCTCCAAAAGATACGTTTGTTGGGGCTTTTGAATAGGACAATAGACGGCATCAAACGAGTTTCAACTTTTTTGTTCCACCAAGATGTTGGGGGCTAATTATCTTTTTATATTTTGCATAGAATAATTCGTTAAATTCACAAGAAGCCTTAAATCCAATAAATTAGTATTTTTGAGAGTTTAAATACAAATAGCGTTTACTTACATGAAGTAAAATGTGTTTAAATGCTCAAGAATAGTTCTAGTAGAGAATAAAGTTTTAAAAGTGTTAAAATTTATATTGCTTAGCTATTTTAGTAGCATCACTAGGTATTACTTAGTGAAGTGATGTTTGTAGATGAATTATTTTGTGGCTGTTTGTTTAAATTTAGTCTGTATGTTGTGAGGCATTTTCGAGGGCATTTTAGGTGTATCCAAAATATAGTTGTGGAGGAAATTGCTCTTATTTTCGCACCTGCCTTTGCACAGAAGCGGTACCAAATAAGCACATGCATTACAAATCCGCTTGCCAACAGATTATGTTAAATATAGTTAATATATACATATATTATATATTTTGTATTTCACTGGGTACTTTTTTAGAATTCAATCACAAATATGTCAGTTGACAATTTCTTCCCATTAAGCAATTGAAGAGTTGTATAAATCAATCTTGTTGTTTTTTAATATAAATGTATGTTGATGTATTCTAATATTGACGCTAAATATAAATAACCTTCAATATTTAAGGTCTTCTTTATGTGTTCCTTGCACTAAATAATTATTATGTAGATTCGCATCAGTAAGATTTTCATTATTTATTTTTAAGAACCCAAAACATTGTTCATAATTGAAGGACGATTTTCGTTCGATATAACACCATTTTACATTATTATCAACTGAAAAATAAAAAAATATGCATACATAATACTCTTATCTGGTTTATTTTATAAACTGTCCTACTTTTGTGTGTAGGTCTGTGTTATATTTCCTTTATTTACTACTTCTGTACATAAATATATGAGTTACGTAATGTCCTTTTAAAATCAATTTAATATAGAACTACAACCTTTGTAGATTCCATCATAATATTTATTTATATCACGCCTAATTTAGATTGACAATAATGTATTTTTAACTTGTTACAATTTTATAAAGAATGCATTTACACATATTCAGTAATAACACAAATTCCATCCATACCCAGCCAATATTTCTGTTGTGTTGGCACTAAAAAATATCCCGAGCAAATTAAAAACTAGCAGCAGCCATCCGAAGAAAGCAACTCGCCTCAGTCATGCACACATTGATTGATTATCTGTTGAAATCTGTTTTTTTTTTTTTTAGGGTAACACATTCCGAGTTCAATGTAAAATTATTATATTTATTATTTTACAGTATTATGGATAAATTTAGTGTTAGTGATTGCTCCACAAATATTGAAAATAGACCCCATACAGCACACAACATCCATTTTAGGTTCATAATCTGTCCAGGACGTCCATGGATATATTTTGAACATCCGGTGGATATTCGTATCGGAATATCCACATAAAAATAGATCCGCTAAACGTCCATGGACGCATCCGGTGGATGCCCATACCAGGATATCCACTGATGTACGCAAAAAAAGTATCCAGTGGATATCCATGGACATCCACCGGACTACCTATGGCTGTCCCTAGTTGTGACAAATGTATAATCCAGTGGACGCCCATCGTGGGTACTATATCCATTAAATACATCCAGTGGACATCTATAGACAGCTCATTTCATCTCATTCTGCACCTAATACGTATCATAATACAATTAATACCAAGTAATAATATATTTTTTGATGAAAATACATTTTTGTCAATCTAAATGTATTTTGCCGTATGCGCGGCCTTCGAAAGCTGCTGGTAGGTAAATTAAACTTCCGCGCTTTGAATCCATTAGCGTAAAATTTATGGCTTTGTAAACAAATGTTATCTATGGAGTGTACTGTATCTCCTTTTAAATTTTCGCCAAATAAGCTCATCGACATTGTAAGGGGAGAAGTGTGGACAACCTAAATCTGATTTAGGATAATTTTCTTGACTGTAAAACTGCACAAAATTTATCCATTAAAACTGCTGTTCTTTCTGCATGGTGTTCAAGCGAACTGTTGCAGAATGGCGATTCAAAGTTATGAAGACAGGCTTGGGCAGCGTCCTTCTAATGCTTCAACTTTTCATAAGGTCCGATGAAAAGCGTTTTTCAGGAAAACCGCCCCCAGAGCATTTGGAAGCCTCTGAAATTGTCATAATTTTGATTTACCCTCTATAGCAACGATTGAACAAAAAGTGCAATACGCATTGTTATAACAACTATGGATCGCATCTCGGATAGTCGTCGCGCGAATATTAGGAATACAATAGAATATTAGGTTCTCGTGACAGAACCCTGTCACAAGCCTTATATTCTGTCGTTTCCAAATATTCGCGCGATGTTTCTTCGCAATCTTACGAATGAATATTAATTAATATTAAATATACATCCACACGTATATTGCCATCCAGTTTTTTTTCCTCAATCTGAAATATTTATTTAGAACCACAACTAATGAGATAAGAAGAAACTTGATGAGGTATAATCCTTGAAATTGGAGGCTGATTTTGTATCATTTTATTAGGCAGTTTTATCAAGTTGATTGGATTTATAAGATTATTTTATCATTGTGCTTCAAAACGCAATATGATTTATATCTATTGATGAAAAGGAAATAATAACAATTCTGGTAATCATTTTATTAACAGATAAAATGAAATTTCACCATACGTAACAATAATTAATAAAAATAATAAATATTATATCACCGTTAAAATCGAATACACAACTCGCATTAATAAAAATTTCGATTAAAAATTTATTTACAAATTATTTTAAAAGTGTTGCAAGTTGAGCGACAGTGTGTTCTTGAGCTAGGGCAGCCAGCTCCTTAACCCACTCTTCTAAAAGTACTGCACAAAGTGCTACATGTTGGCCTTCGTTAAACTTTGGGTAAATTAAATTAAACTGAAGTTCTTCTGGGGATGATACCATAGGAACGCTGCTTTCTATCTGACTTGGCCTCCTACTAAACAAACTACTAATAGGTGGAATATTCAGACTTCTCCTTTTGGGTCCGTTTCTTTGAAATGGCTCATTACTATCTGGTTTTCTCATATTTGGATTCTCGGCACGGTACCTCCGTAAATTGACCAGCATTATTTCACGATCAACCAAACAATCGCGTGCATATTTTATCAAGTTAATACAGTCGGACTGCCGGCTCATATAGTCGTCAATTTTTTGCTGAAGTACACCAATTATCTGAAATGGTTTCAGGATCATTACAAATTTTTGCCGTTCTAAAAGGTCTTACCTCAAATAGAGATGGCACATTTGGCTGTAAAACTAAACTATGATCTAATAGATAGGCCCTAAGAAGTGGTTGTGGATAGGCAGCCAACCGTGATATTAGCCCAGTTATATGTAGATTAATATAAAACGAATTTGATAAAAAGTTTCTTAATTTCTCCATTAAAATCACTAGGAAAGGTCCGGCACTTGCTGAAGAACTTAACTGTTCTACATCGTCGATTATTGTAGGTGATATGTTTGATTTTTTATGTTTATTATTATTAGAAGATATCTGCCAGAACTCAAAATCGTCCTTCAAGTCTTCCGAATTCAAATTAAAACTTTCATACCCACTACTTCGTTCCAAGGATATCAGGCTGCTTGAATTTTCCTCTATAACAGTATCATTAATTAGCGTAATAGAAAAAAAAAAAAAACAAAGATTTTACCTACCAGAATTGTGTGAATGGTCATCCTCTCCCGAATAGGAATTGTTCCACGTCATACAAGCCATTTGACACCTTCCAATTTTGCTTCTGGCATCGCAAAGATACGCATAATATTTTCCATATAAACTTTGTTTATGCTTAAAATGATTCCATTGAACATTATTTCCTTCGATAATTGTATCGTCGTCTAATTGACAGCATTTTGGCGAGAGAGTCAATAATCTTTCAAAACTCTGACAATGTGGATCTAATGGCAGTAATATTTTTCGATGGGATAACATTAAATGTAAACAAGGTTGTAAATATTTGAATACTAGTTCCAGCATTAAATCCTCACAGTCTAAATCAACCATGGATTCGAATACTGCCAAAGAAACTAGGCAAAGTTGTCGTTCGGAATTAATTCGTTGTATTAAAATATTTAATAGTCTTTCACCATCATAATCAACCTTAAGTAAAAACTGTAACATAGAATGAAGTAGGCCTGGTTGAGTGACCGTTCTTAATATCAATTCAAGGTAGGCCGTGGCAGCCACCTGTTCCTGGACGGTGGTTTGTAATAACGCTGGGCCTAACACCGGTATTAAAAAGCCCCGGTACAAAAATTCCTGGAGCTCTCTCCTTATCATGGGATGTGCTACTTGTGCGATTGCATTACTAAATTCTAATGAAGTAACAAACGTTAACAAACCCTTTATTTCGTTAACATCGTCAGGGGTAAATCTATGCCAGTCAGGTACAATTATATCATGTAAAACATTTGGTAACACTGAATATAAAGCACTTAACCCAGACGCCACGAGGACTGAGAAATTTGAATGTTCGGCAATGTATATGGCTACTTTTTTATTCTTCTTCGAGAGCGACATGCACAGTAAAAGCGCATCTCTGGCTCTCATTCCTATCGAGTCCTCTCGATGGACGAACGGTATCAATAAAGAAAAAATTATGAATCTGCAAAAGAGTTTGTAAATATTTAAAGCAACTATAATATGATTATGAAATCCTCATACGAACCTCACAAAATTTTTTTCTTCTCGAAAAAATAATTCAATAAATTCTATATTTTGCATTAGAAGAGCACTTAATTGATTTAGTAAGTCGACTAGTAATTTTTCAATTTCTGTCGAGAACACTTCGCCCTCACAAGAGCATAACAGCTTAATCATCGGTCTTAGGAAAGGTTCATGGATTAATAACATATGTCTTGATTGTCTAATCAACATTTCATACATCTTAAGTTGTTCACATCTTACTGCGTTGTTGTACCTAAAAACATACGTACACAGGTCAAAACTTAGCCGGTATAAACGTTTATACTACTTTATGGTGGTCGATCAGTGTGTAAAAAACGTTAAACACGGTCTTCTGAAAAAATGTCATATTAAGTACCGATAAGAATGGTTTAATACCCGAAAGTTTGACTGTATACAACAATGGCTATTTTTTTATTTTAAATCGGAAAATATCCACTACCAACAAAAAAGTTGGTTTACTAAAATAAAAAAAAGAAAAGTTCATTTCTATACTATTGTATACACAAAATAACGTAGAATTCTACATCTCTATGGTGTACAAGTCTACACTTGTACACGGAAGTTACCAGTTTGGACGGAATTTTCAAATGTATCGTAAAAATAAATTTTCCATATACCTTCCTGCCCGCATGCTCCAATCAAAAATTCTATCTAAAATATTTTCAGTCAATAGATATTCTAAACACTTGGATGATGCTACAGACATGCTATGCCTGTCTTGTCTCTTAATGTCGTACAGTAATAAAGTCATCATTTGCTCCAAATGGTTCACAACTCCCAGAACATCATCGTGGCTTGGCAAATTCTAAAAAATAATTTAATTTTAAAACCCAAGCTCGGTTATGGCAAGTTTGTCAATAAATAATTATTTATATAATATATACGGGCAGTTCCATACCGAACTATATAGATTTGTTTTATTTGTTTGGAAGAGTTTTTCCTTAGTATAATAAAATGACACATACTTGGACCCTGTTAAAGATTTTAAGCGTCTGGTGCCAGTGCTCCTTGAAGCTGTCATAGCAAGCCTGTGGGTCGCATTCTTCCGAGTTGACTAAAGCTCTTTGATTCTTGGGCTGTAAAATTGAGTTTAACCATTCCATATTATAATTTCACATACACTACAAAAAGGTCATCTTGTCTATAATACGTTGTATATTTTTGTTTATCATTTCACAATAAATAACCCACATAAATTAATCTTTACGTGACATTTGACAGAATAAACGTCAGATTTCTGACTTGATTATCGTCCCACTCGTCAGCATCACATGCTTGGGTACTTAATAGTTTAATCATAGACTTTAAAGCTAGAAAACGGTAGCGAAAACATATGTTTATAATTTAATATAGCAAAAGACACAGGTTAGAGGGAATGACGACGTTTAAAAGACGGAGGACAAAACGGACCAACTGGAAAATTCCCTGTGGGCTCTGACATGGGCGTGCGCAAACATTTTTACAGAAGGGGCAAAACTACTAAAGGCTCTTTTTAAGAAAGTATGTTTCAAAGATAATCAAATGTGATTAATTTGTACACCGCATTCGAAATTCTCAAGCAATGACGAGATGTATAATAAATGACACAGGAAACAGTAACTGCTTAAAAAACAATAAGTTTATTTCTTGATATTTCAAGATGCATGCAACCATTGTCTACGAGCTGTTCATCGCAACCTTCCCTTAGGCATAACGGCAATCGCCAAAATAAAGCACTAATTTACAATATAATGAATCATATCGGCGCCTATAGATTTAAAAAGTTTCCACCTCAATCATTTTGAGAAAAGAAAGAGATATTGAATAGCGGTTTAAACCATATTAAATGGGATCGAGGGAGAGTAATTGCTGTAGTATGAAAATCAACAAAAGAGCAGCGCCCTCAACCCCAACCTCCTTCTTTAGGATCCTTGTATTACATCCTACTTCTTGCGATATCTCGAATGTAAGACCTTTGCCCTTTCGAAATGCTGTATTTTTTGTGGAAATTAAATTTGATTTCACCATGTACATTTTGCGTAATCTATCAAAAATAGTTTTTTTCGGAATTTGCTATAAAATTTACTGCGATGACTTGCTCATTTTGTTTTTCATTTCTTAGTATTCGAAAATTCATTCGTTTCATTTAAGATATAGCAAGAGGCAGGGTGTTTTTTTAAGAGTCTAAAGTAGGGATGGCTAGGGGTGGTGGGTCGCTCTTTTGTTGTTGTCGTTGTTATATTATAGCAATTGCCGCTCGATCCAATTTTATATGGTTTGCTCTTCATTATTTCTCTCTGGTTTCCCTAGATAATTGGAGTGGAAACTTTTCAATCTGACACCCAGTATATGAACACAGAAGTTCCATGTCTCATTATAAGGCAAAAACCTAATTAAAATTATTAGTCTTTATTCTACATGGTGTCGAATCGAATTGTTAAAAGATGTTATAAATTTTTATCATTTTAAAAAAAATTTATAGCCTTATTCTTGGTTTTTTATTGGAACAGTTTTGCATTCTTGGCTTATTTCTGAGCTCATGTCTTCTATCCCAGTAAGCATGCGAGGTTACAAACGTTCTGAAGAATTATAAAATAGATCGGCATAAGAACTATTTATGTTAACGTATATAAATTCTCTTCAAGACGTTATTTTCTGATGTCAGATGGCCGAAAATGGCTAAAGATATAGTTTACAAAGGACGTTACCTAGAGGTTTATAATACTAATATAACTTGCATAAATGAGAGTATCTACTTATCGAACGCTGGCAGAAGTCGCCAAAGATGTTTTATTGTTTCTAAAGAATTAAATAATTGATGAGATATTTATGAGTATCACAAAAATTGTTTTTACTCTATGAACAAAATATCAGGTTATATTACTTTTAGAAACCTCAAAGTAAATTAGCCTTTTTTTTTGGCTATCTTTTAAGACCAGCTCGAGGACGAACGTACTTACTGTCGCCGCCATTGTGATGCTGACAAAAATAAAGTGAATAAAAATGTGAATTTAGGAGATTTTGATCAATCTAATTATGCTACTTTAAGTTTAAAACCACTAATAAAGTAATCACTTATGTGTCGACAGGTTAAATTACTCAAATTTGTGTATCCAAGAACAATATTAGATTTTTTTTTCTAAGAATTCGTCATTCGTGCTTGTTTTTTTCGGCCTACAATGTCCATATTTTACCATGAATTGGTCTGCGTTGACCAATTTTGGTACCACAATGCTCTTATAATCTATTGAAATATCACAATATTAAAAGGAGTCAAGTGTGTATGCCTGACCCCTACACTTTGTATAAATATTATATCATGTTGCAAAGTGCATAGGAATGAAAAACCATGTCGCCAGCAGGCAGCGAAACAATTTTAGAAATGATCAGTTACTTCTGGGGGTAATATCTAAGTTATTTTGTGGGCTGACATTCATAAATCTAACGGAAGTTAATAATCCTCACACAAGAAGTCACAAAAGAAGTTTTAACTTTTAAAAAAAACTTCTTTAACAATACTTATAGAAGTAACATGTTAACTGGGTTGGGCCGTTTAAAAGTCGACTATTTCGACTTCAATTCAACACCGTCTAGATGAACAAGGTAAACAGTTTTGCTGTACTTTAAAATAAAAAAAATATATTTGTATTATCGTATATTTACATACCTACATACAGGCTGTTACAAATTTGCTTCACACTATAGGGATCTCGGAAACGGTAAGTGATACGAACCAGCTTAAATGGGGGCAAAGTTGCGTAATCAGGGGGACCAACATGATGCCTTTAAAAAAAAATTATTCAAAAATAAAAAATAATAATTATGGATCATCCCTCTTCAAGGGGTTGTAACTCTCTTATTATGCGTTTTAGGACATACCTACGTCTGTTAATGAAAGTCCATTTATTTTTTGATAAATTAGCTGCCTACGAAGCTTGGCACACTTGTGGTAGATCACCCTGTATTTACACTAACTCACAATAAACAACTGAAAGAGACATCTCCGTTCGATGCATTACAAGTCACCAACGACATCTAATCAAATCGTGTGTGTCCAGTGATAAACATGTTTAACCCGTAAGATGCGTAAGAATTATTCCTAAAGTCATAGTATGTGATTTATGTGAAATTCTGACCCATTTAGTTTAAATTTCTAAATTGATCGCAGATTGTAGCAGGGGTAGTTTCATCACGCAACAAATATAGCACACGGACTCCAGTGAAATATGCAGTCGCAACCTTAACTCAACCTAAGACGCTCGCTTATTCCCGAGTGTATGAGTTCCTCTTTTGGAAATGTATCGCATTAATATTTTTTACATGTACATACCTTTCTGTATTTGTTTGGCCCGTGAAGTAAAATTACCAGCAATAACAATACCCGGTCAAGGAACCATTGTTGGAGTGGAGGTTTCCAAATCACGGATCCAAAAAATAACCGCGTATTACGGGATACCCTATGCTAAACCCCCCATAGGAAATTTAAGATTTGCCCCACCAGACACCGAACCATTGCCGGAAGTTACGAATAATACAGGATATCTTCCAGCATGTCTCCAAAGTGAGGAAGATTACAAAGATTCCGACAAACCATTTTTGCAGCTGATTTCCGATTTTAAATTCGGCAATTTTAGTGAAGATTGCCTTTATTTGAACGTTTTCGTACCAGTTGGTAAGTCTACAGTAATTATATAAAATATCTTTAATATACAGGATGTTCCGTAGAAATGTTATTATAAACTCGACACGATTTTTTGACCCCCATTTACATTTACAAAATACAGTGCATTTTAAATGTATGAAGTAATTACGTCTAGACGTTTTCTGTTATGATGGTTATACAGAGTATTTCCCGAGATACTCCACATGCTTTTTACTCGAAAACTTAAAAAACGATTTTTAACATCTGTAACCGTGGCCTTGTGGACAATTTTAGTGACTATAATTTTACGCATCGTGGACAAAATTGAGTCTTACGCTGCGGACGTCGCGACGCCTTAACATAATTTTTTGATAACATTGACATTTGATTGATTGATACTTGATTATTATGTTCAATTTTAAGCAATTTCATACAATTCACTTAATTAACACTTTCCGAGATATATATCCTTTTTAAAAAATTAATAGGGGTGTGATTTCGATTAGCCCAAAAAGTTTTATTTGGAGATTCGAAGTGTTGAAACCGTTCAATATGGAGTGTTATAGCTTATTTGACATTGTTACTTTTTATCGCCTTACGGTCGTCCCCAACAGGAAGAAATCAGGTCAAAGATGGATAAAGTCAAACATTTTAGGGCCTTTAAAAAATGTTTTAAACAGTTGTATAGTTTAAAAAAATATTTATGTAAATTATTGCGAATTGGAATACTTAACGTTTTTTAAAATTACAAACGTTTTTTAAAATTACAAACGTTTTTATACAAACATATATTTTTCAGTCGATTAAGAAAGTACAAAACTGAATTATCCATTATCCGATGTGTTCTGCAGCTAAGCACATCTTCGGCTTGTGTACCATCATTATACAGGGTGGGGCAATACTGCGTCCGACTCTCGATATCTCAAGTTCTATGATAGCTGGAAACTTGATTTAAAAACATAAGTAAACTAGACAAAAAAATCTATAACAGGAAATGTTTTCGAATATACAGTGTTAGCCAAGACGATTCTACAGGGTCAAGTAACATTTTTTTAAATGTTCTGATGCATATGGCATTACCATATGCATCAGAACATTTTTTGAAACCTCTTCGTGGCGTCCTTTCACTCCTGTATTATTATTGACTTTCTTCCAACCACTCGGATGTAATAATTTTTTTTGTTGAATACAATTTACACGTGTATATTAAAAATATCACTACAATCACAACTATCGATATTAAGAACAAATATGTTAGTACCAGTTATAAGACATCTGTGATGACACTCAACCATTTTCACTTCCTAAATGTATACAGGGTGGCCAAAGGGATAAATAATTCAAGAGAAGGTATTATAATAAGCGTGTTACATGATGCCCATAAAAACTTCATGCCAACAATAATCCAAAATTTGAAGGAAATGATAAATACTTTTAGAAATATCACTCCGGTAATTTTATGAACAGTAGAAACCTCATTCCAAAGACGCATAGAAATGTGTATCAATCAAAATGGGCAACATATGTGGAGCACTTTTTTATAATATCTTCTCTTGAATTAAAAAAATATATTTTTAATTTTTATTGCTGAATTTTGCAGTTATTGTTTAATAAATCGAAAATGGTTACAAATAGCCATAGGGATGTACGTACAAAAAATGTTCATTTTTCAATTCTACATCACAACGTCCAAAAATATACAGGGTGTTCCATTTGAAAAAATTGAGAAAATTCAGTTCAAATAGTTGTAAATTTAAAAATTATTTTGGTCACCCTGTATACTTTTAGCAAGTGAAAATGGCTGAGTGTCATTACACAGATGTCTCGCAATTGTTACTAACATATTATTTAATAAAATCGATAATTGTGACTGCAGTGATTTTTGAGAGAGTCAGTAATAATAGAGGAATGGAAGGAGGCCACGAAGAGGTTTCAAAAAATGTTCTGACATACATGACATTCCATTTAAAAAAATGTTAGTTGACTCTGTAGAATCGTCTTGGCTCATCCTGTATATTCGAAAATAATTTCCGGTTATAGACTTTTTTGTCTAGTTTATTTATGTTTTTAAATCAAGTTTCTAGCTGTCATAGAACTCGACATATCGAAGTTTGTCCTCTAGCAAATGGTTGGCATACGTCGAATCTAATTTATTGTTATTAAAACTGCGTTTATGTTCGGACAATCTTTTTCCAAAATTTCTTCCCGTTTGTCCGATGTATACTTTAGGGCATGTACCACATGTAAGCTTATAGACTCCACTTTTTTTGTTCTTTTTTTAGGTTTATCTTTATTGTTCTTAATACATTTTCCTAGAGTGTTATTAGTTTTAAATGCTATTTTAATATTATGTTTTTTTTTTTAAGTTCAACTGATATTTTTTTCGATAGGTTGGCCTATATAAGTAAGGGTTTTATATCTTAAATCACTTAATTCACTGATTTCTGATTTTGGATAAACTGACTCTATTTCTATATTATAATTTTTCTTTTTAAGTAAATTGTTAACCAAAGTTTCTTTAAAACCATTATTCACTGCTATTTGTTTAATAAAATTTAATTCGTTGTTGTAATTATCTTCAGTTAAAGGAAATTTGATTAATCTGTTTATCATACTAATATAGGCAGCGTGTTTATGTTTTACAGGATGTGTTGAACTATTATGTATCGTAATATTTGTGTACGAAGGTTTATGGTAAATATTAAATTCATGTGAATTATTAATTTTTGTGATAGTTAAATCTAAAAAAATTATCGAATTGTCTTTTTCTGAAGCCACTGTTGGCGAAACAATTGTCATGAGTTAATTAAATTGTGAAAATCAAACATAAGTTTATTTTGTGTTTATTTACATGAGAAGTAATTTTCTATGTGTATTTAATCTATGCTCGGTCCGTTAGCGATGGTCAGGAAATTGGCCAACTAGAGGATCACTGGAGTCTACAACAAATTGTTTACGCAAGGCAAAACCATCGCCATACCTACAAGTGTTTCGAGATTATATGGTTTTGCCATAATTGCCATGCTTAAAAAAATATATTGTAGACTCCATAGACCTCTAGTTGGCCAAATTTTTGTCCATTGCCAACGGATCGAGTTTAGCTTGCAATTTAAATCATTGGATTTTCCTAAGGTAATTTGATTATTATCAGATGAGGAGTTGCTATTAGATAGGTATTTATTACGAATGTTGCGAAAAGTTTGATAAACTGTTTACTTTAAATAATGATATTTCTTTCAGTTTCAATTTTTGACCGCGAAATTGTATGATTGTTTTTGAAACCCGTTGCAAAATTAACAAATCGTCGCATGAGAATTACATGGTTCTAACAATGTACTGTTTTTACAGGAGAACAAATTTAAGATTTTAATCACTAGAACAGTCACTTTGGTTATTGAAATTACCTAATTAACTTTTGCATTTGTACTTGACAGTAAAGTAAAAGTATCACAGTATAAAAAAAGGCAAATATAGTATAAAGTGTAGTAACTACTATTCATTAAACAGACGGTAGAAAACGTAGAAAAATAAATAATGTCCCACTTTGTGATTTCAAAGAATAACGAAATACATAAATTGTAGCAAATAGTTAGGTACATGATTCTAATTAGGATCATATGAAAATGAAGTTTATGAATTATGACGCTATCGTTCATTCAATAGTGAAATTTCCTAGCCAGAAAGATGGTAGAAGAATATTTACAATATCGCTTTAGAGCGAAAACACAACACAGCGGTGCGACGTCGCATCGCAAAAACGACGTCGCACGGCGATGCGATGCGATGACGCAACGTAAAAACTTCATCGCCACGGCATCGCAGAGAAGACGCTTCGAGTGAGATGTGGACTGCACAATACGTGTCCTACGTCTGTTGCAGGCCACAACACTGCGGTGCGACGACGCATCGCAAAAATGAAGTCGCACCGCAATGCGATGCGATGAACGTTCATTGCACGGCCACAGAAGACCTATATCAGAAGCGACACGTTTGATGTATGTATGGCGTGTTATAATTAAATATAAAAACCAAATAAGCTGCTGGCAACATAAAACATTTTTTTCCAATAAAATAAATCATTTTTATACAATACTAAAGGATATAAACGAGATTTCTGTTTCGTAATCCGCAGTAAAAATCTAGCCATATGCATAAATATAAAAATAAATATTTGATTAACAATAACACGCAAAATACAATAAAAGATTTATAGGTTGACAATAATACCACCAAAGGTCGCGTATAAAAGACAACCAGACTTCCGTGATTTGCGCGTGCGTTGCTTGAGAAAATCATTGCCGATCTCATAAGTGAAAACACAACACTGCGGTGCGACGTCGCATCGCAGAAATCAACGACGTCGTGGAAATTTGCGATGCGTCGTCGCACCGCAATGTTGTGGTTTCGCCCAGGATTTGTACTAAGCGACGTCGCATCGCAAATTTCTACGACGTCGTTGATTTCTGCGATGCGATGTCGCACCGCTGTGTTGTGTTTTCACCCTTAGAACCTATGATTTTCATGCGACGAAATGCAGCTTTCCTGAGACAGTGAATGTGAACATATACATAAGTAGTATACACTTTTCTGGCAGAATTGCATTGTAATGTTTGTTTGTATTGTTGTATCACATGCAGTTATATTCGTATAATTTTTCAAAAAGGACTTCTTTTGGGTACTATATTTTATATTATCATATATTTTGGCCGTTATGTTTTGGCGAAATCCCAGAACTAATGAAGAATCTAAAATAAATGTTCAATGGATTTCCGGATGTACTGTATACAAAATATATGAAAATTGTCGCTCTTTTTGCATATGTTTTTACATATTTATAGAATCTTATCAACACCCCTTGACCTTAACGATATGAAAGGTCTATGTTTAACCTTCTAGTTTTTAATAATCTGACATGGTATACGTACCGTCATAAATACCAACCCTTGACATTATTAAAAGGTGGGGTGTTAGATAATTATTAATTTTACATAATAGTATGCTTTGTATTTGGTACTAAACTTAATTTTCACGTTAAATTTATATTTGATAAAAATAGATGTAGCCACATATTTTTACATTTTATAAAATTGAGAGATATGCACCTTTTCCCATACCTAACGAGATGGATGTCAATTATAGTCTTGACACATTTAAAAAGTGTGAAAATGATTTATTTTTATTCATCTAGTACAACATCCGTTTAAAAGTGGCATTGTCATCGGCATATTTTTTTATCTTTTCCGTTCTTTTCAGACCGTAATATAATGAAAGTATTTTCTTTGATGTCACTGGCAAATCAAACAAATCTATAAAATGCTCTATTTATATCTGGCCTCTAAATCTTCTTATATAATAAGAATATTGGTGTGGAAGTAGAATAGGTTACATGTTTTACGATGCCACATGCTAGGTAGGCTAGAATATTTCGCTTTAAAATCATATCATAATCATAATAACAACTATCACCTATAGAATCAAAATAATCTCAGTTTGACCACTGATATCGAGAAAACTAAGAGACTAAGACAAAAATTAAAAATCAGAGTTAATATTTCTTATGTTATCTATAATGTGCTGCAAGTGAAATCCAAAGTAAATTTCGCCTCATTAAGAAAAAGTTTTCCTCTTGTGATGCATTAGAATCGTGCGAAAATTAATTAGAAATGCTTTATAGCCATTTTAGAAATTAAGTAGGATCATGCAGCAATCACCAACGACGATGACCACAACGGACTTTTTCATAAACCGTGTTAAAAAGTCCAGATTATATTACGTAAGATTTTGTAGAAGTTTTATTATCTGATCGTATCCGATCATATTCGATAAAGCTGCGTCAAAAAGCTGGCCGATGGTGTCGGCGAAAAAGCATGTTCTTAAAATAAACATTTGCGAAATGCTCAGTTTATTATCGTGACAAATCTTAAACTCCGCCCACTTATCAATCTCGTCAACAGCAGGATAAATAAAATCCTGGTCGGTAAATAAAATAAAATGTAGAAAGCAAATCGATATTAAAATTGTACAAAGTTTTTATCACCAAATGCAGAAGTCCCTCTCTTTCAGATGAATAGGAAAATTAAGTGTGATTTCATGACGTGTAGATGGTCAAAGCTGGGATTAAGATAACTTCTCGACACGCAAGGGCCTTACTGCAAATTTTAGTTTTCTCGGTGCGTGTATGAAATTGTAATGATTTGGAGACACGCCACAAACCATTGGTGCTAGAAACGTCCGGTCCTATTCGCGCACATTTTGTTTATGTTCATGCAACTGCGCAAAATATCCGTACTTATTATTAATTATGTACAATTTTTTTTAATGAATAATTAATATGCTTTTAATTGGAGCTATGATTTCAAGGATAATGTTAGTGTGCTGGCATATTTCCAGTGGTGCAATTCAACCCCACAATGAAAGAATGAACTATGAACTACGATTCATAATCATCATATTCATAAAGCACTTGTGGATGAAAAGTTAATAGGTAAGGAAATTCCACTGCTTTATGTTTGTGCTGCGACTGTGATGTATTAATTACTAGGTGATTATAATATTCCGCAAGTGCTTTAGATACAAATGATAAAATTATAAAAACAGGTGGCTGATTCATATGAGACACGCTTGGTAAAATTATTTAATGAATATAATACTTATTTAAATCAAAATGCCATTATTTAATTTTTTAAAAAGCACCCGTTTTTTTAATATTTTATTCAGTTTATTAGCATATCTAACGGACCAGATCTCCACTTTGTCGTGGGGTAGGGATTGGTAATGTGCCCACGTCGCAGATACATAGAAATCATAGCCGTCCCTTTCGAAAGATGGTGTCGCGAACCGGTCCGATCACTATACGTCATCGACTTCGGCATTCCATCGGTATTACATATGTACGGCAGGGTCATTCGCGAAAATGTCCTTTTTTTTGGAATATCTTGGTTATTTTTGAAGTTATCAAAAAGGTGTAAAGACCTTTATTTTTTAATTTTTTTCCGCAGAATCCAAATTTTGGATAAAAAAAACAATTGCGCATCGTATTTGAGAAATACGACATCTTACTTTGTTTTTTTTTAATAGAATTCCCTATATATTTTAAAATAATTCGATTCTCCTCATTTTTCTGATTACTAAAATACCATACATGTCAAGTTATCTCAAAAAAGTTTTTGAGCTATTTGTATTTTGGCATTAAAATATCGTTAATGATTTTGTTAAACGTAGTAGTTGCCTTTGAAGTCAAAATAGCAGCATTTCTAAAACAAAGATGCAATTCACTCCTCAAAGTAATGTTCTTCAAAAATCAGTACCTGTCATGGTTAATTCTTTTTTTTTTTTTTTTTCAAAGGCAACTACATTTAACAGAATCATTAACGATATTTTAATGTCAAAATTCAAATATCTCAAAAACCTTTTGAGTTAACATGACACTTGTTGATATTTTTGAAATCGGAGAAATAAAGAGAAGCGAAATATTTTAAAACATACAGGGTGTTCTATTTAAAAAAAAAAGTTAAATGGCATATTTCTTAAACGCGATCTGCAATTGCTTTTTTTGATTCAAAATTTAGATACTGCGAAAATAAAAATTTGTTAAATAAGGTCTTTACACTTTTTTTTATTAACTTTAAAAATAGCCAAGTCATTTCATAAAAGGCCTTTTTCGCATGATGACCCTGTGCAGTACGAACGTTGGCTGTGGAACGCTCTAAAATAAAGAATTTGTCTGTAGTTTGTGTGTTATTTTATATTATTTAAATATTACGCTCAGGATCCCATTGTGTGTTGCACAGTAAACAAAATTCAAAGAAATTTTTCTGAACGAGGATATACTAGGAGCGATGTACGACACCCCTCCAATGTGCCTGAAGGAGTACGGTATGTTGCAATTGCAAGAAAATTCGCATAACATCACACAAGTAGGTATTAAACAAGTTTTTTTTGAGAGTAAAAACTTCTTTTGCGACCTCTTCTGTGAGGATTATTAACTTCCGTTAGATTTATGAATGTCAGCCACAAAATAACTCTTAGATATGACTTCCAGAAGTAACTGTTCATTTCTGAAATAATGGTGTTATACAATGAGTTGTTGTGTTATATCACTACACAAGCACTTTTTAAAAGGTTGAATATTACCTCTTATAGACTTCACAACGAATACTTTTTTATACATTCTTTATATTGGTGTACAGTATACGCAATTATTAATTTCCTATTACGGTTTTTAATTCTCATGCACTTTGCAACGTGATATAATATTTATACAAAGTGTAGGGATCAGGCTTTCACGCTTTACTTCTTTTAATATTGTGATGTTTTCAATAGATTTTAAGAGCAATTGTGGTAGCAAAATTTATCGACGCAGATCAGTTCATGGTAAAATATGCTCCCCCCAAATGATGACTGTTTAGAAAAAAAAATTCTAACTTTTTTCTTGGATACACAAATTTGAGAGATTTTCCTGTCAACACATAAGTGATTATTTTATTAGTGGTTTTAAACTTAAAGTAGGTAGCATAATTAGATAGACCAAATACTCCTATATCACGTTTTTATTCACTTTATTTTTGTCAAC
This sequence comes from Rhamnusium bicolor, assembly GCA_029963845.1. Taxonomy (NCBI): domain Eukaryota; kingdom Metazoa; phylum Arthropoda; class Insecta; order Coleoptera; family Cerambycidae; genus Rhamnusium; species Rhamnusium bicolor. Next base: position 1,968,539 of record JANEYF010005770.1, read on the forward strand.
ATCACAATGGCGGCGACAGTAAGTACGTTCGCCCTCGAGCTGATCTTAAAAAAAATGGCAGAGTTGTATAAAGCAATCTCGACCGTTCTGGAGAATTCTAAAATAGATAGGCATAAGAACTATTTATGGACCGCTGGTCAATTCTCTTCAAGACGTTATTTTCCGATGTCAGATGAGCAAGAAAATGCGAAATATAGAGTTTATAAAATACATTACTTTGAGGTTTATGAAACTAATATAACTTGATATCTTGTTCATAGGGCAATAAAAACAATTTACAAATATTTTTTGCACCACTAATTGTACGATTTTTGTGATATTTATAATTATTCATGAATTATTTATTTTTTTTTAGAAACAATAAAACCTCTTTTTACAACTTCTGCCAGCGTTCGCTAAAACTTTTCATAAGTACTCTCATTTATGCAAGCTAATATTAGTTTTATAAACGTCTACATAACGTACGTCCTTTGTAAACTATAGCCCTTCCTTTTTTGGCCATCTGACATTGGAAAATAACGACTTGAAGATAATTTATATACGTTTACATAAATAGTTCCTATGCCTATCTATTTTAGAATTCTACTGGGTTAAATTGCAAATTTTTGAGGAATTTTTCATTCACAACAAGCGATATTTAGTGAAATGACTTTTGTTATGTAGGTAGTGCACATTTTGAAAATGGACTGGCCTGAACCGAACTATTGATTTAAATATAAATTCTTATTTTTTATGACACTAAAAATAGAAAAATAATTAGGTATATTTCTAAATTAAAGTGTGACACAAACTTAATAATGATTGCAACTTGCAAGCAATGACGCAATTTTATGTATGTACTTACCTACATAAAAAGCGATAAAGTTTTATCAGTGGGTTTTTTGTTACGAATAAAATTTATTAGTAGTCATAGTCAACTGGAACATTTTACACAGGAGGACCCCATCATTTTGAAAGGTTAAATTCTTGCGCGTTATGAACTACGGCACGAAAAACGCGGACACTCTCAAATTTTGATGAAGTATGAAGTATGATAATTTTTTTATCTTTTACCGATTTCACTGATTCTTTAGTCAAAGCGCAAATAAATTATTCTTATTTATAACCACTTTACAGATTCAAAAGAAAAATTGATGTAGGTCATATTATACAAGGGGAGGCAAAATTATGTTTTTTGGCCCAAGTTTAAATCACCCTGTGGAGTAATTAGGCGTCATAGAAATTTTAAAATACAGTTTACCATCAAGCTACCTCCATTCTAAGCATTTTATTTTTTGATTCATCTCGATAGGTTTATTTTTAAATGAGATATACAATTTTATGCAAAACGGTGCAAATGGTATACTTCTTAATTCAGGCGAAACTTTACTTTGCATCGCTATGTTGACTTATCAGAATACCTGAATATGACATTTTGTTTTCATGGCCTCCGTACATCCCGGATTTAAATCCTATCGAGCATGTATGGGATATTTCCCTTCTTATTTAAATGGGCTAGATTCTACAACTGCATTACATGCATGGAGATATCCTGATACTGGAAAAAAAGTTGCCAAAAACAATTACTATGCGCCTTAGCATCATTTAATCGACTGCAAGAATATTTTCGTCAATTAGTTTAAATCATAATTTAAATTTCAAATGTTTTAAATGAGCTCAACCCTCTACAAACTTTCAAGGGCAAAGGTTAAATGCAAATGTTTTCCTTTTGACCTGTGGTATTTATGTTTTTGAATCGGGTGTAAGATATGAATAAATCTGTCATAACATGTAGAAAAATCGTTATAATCCAGCGAGTTATAATAATTATGTTTTTAAGAATTTTGTCACGCGATGTGTGTCATATTAGTAGGTATATTAAAGGCTAGAAAATGTGAATAAATGTCTTGGTTTGCGTAAATAAATCGATATGGAAATAAACAAGGAACACATTAAAAATTAGTTTATTAAATAAATTTGTATTTCTTTTCATGTTTGCCAATCCATGTACCAAAGATGATAGTGTATATAATCTTTGCATGTACCAGTCTCCTGGACTGTAAGAATTTTTTGTTTAGCAAAAGCCTGTTTACGTGATTTCCTGAGTTTTAAGCCAAACATCGTATCGCTCTTTTTTGCAGCACAATAATCTCATTTGCAAAGATAAAATGACCCCAAAGTGCCCAAAGTATGATTCCATATTTAATGCGAGAATCAAAGTTAGAAAAATAGAGAACTCTAACAGTATTAATATATTATTTACTTAACGAAATCTTTTTAAAGCAAAACACATGGAAGCACATTTGCTACAAATATAAGAGTCATGGGATTTCCAATTCAAAGATGAATCCAAATGAATACCTAATAGATTATAATCAGTTTTTTACCGAATGGACTTACCATTGCATTTTAGAAGTGAGACAAAAGTGCAATTTGCACCTATTGGATGAAATTGCATGCACATTGTTTTATCTTGGTCCATTATTAATTTTCTTGTTTTTAAAATAGTCACTATGATTTTGCTTAAAATAAGGTATAAACTCTCTGCCAATACCTTTCTCATTTACAACCATAGAAATATCGTCAGCAAATGGGTTATAAGACGAAGGTATATTACTATCTAGGTCACATTAAATATATAAGGAATAATAATTAAGGTCCTAAGACGCTAATTTGTAGTACTCCAATCACAACCGGTAGTTGTTCAGACTTAGTTTAATTACTAAGTCTGAACAACTACAGTGTTCTACAAACTGTTAACCAATCCTTATTATCAACACGAAGATTTTTTCCCACATAATTGAAACTCAAGTTGTAATATTCACGAAGTATGATGTATCAAATGCTCTATACATATATATTTTGAATATCTTGCTCACTGTAAATATTGCGCAATAATTTATTGTTCAAAAAATCAATAAATTAAGAGATTTTTCATTTTCGAAAAAGATCTGATTTTAATGAGGTCATTTTTTTGGGGATGCGTCCATATGAAAAACTATTTTTTTTTCCAGTACGATCTGATAAATCTGTATTTATAATCTTTTTTTTCTGATAGCGTATTATTGAAGTAAATTAGCATAAAATCAATAGCTGCGGAGATGTTATTGTAAATACGGGTTGGTTCCTCAAAGACTGAATAAACACAAAAAGATATTTACAGCTATTGAGTGTTTGGCAGGACATGTAGATTCTTATCTTTTTTCAAAGGTCTTCATGACTGTAATTTGCATCGTGAGTTTTAATAAAAATAGAATTATCGGATTGCAATTTTTTGGTTTTAGCGACTGTACTATAGCTTTATAGCTTCTTTTAAACGATTCGGGTTGTTGAAAATTATCAACAACAAAAACTTCAATGTTTTGTTTGTTTATTGTATCATTGATGTCAGATTGTCTTTTACCAGATGATGGTATCTAATTTGTAGCCTCCGATGGATTTATTGATTGAGGTGGCTTTTTTTGTAGATTAGTAGAACTATTTAATATTGTTTGATGTAACAAAATTGTTTTGTTTTCAAATTTTGCATATAATTCAATAATTTTGCATATACTTCAATATAATTCAGTATTTTTTTTCTATATATCAATCACCTTGATAGCAGGTTCAATACATATACCTGGTGTCAACGAAATCATGTATCTGGCCGCCATTTTCTTAAAAATTGGAACAAAATTAATATTGTCTATATTGTCTGAATTTGTTCAAATAATTTCATTATAATAAAAAATGTTCGCTTCATATTGCACCCAAATATCAAAAACGGACCATATTATGATATCCAATACCTACTTGGAAAAATTTCATTATTTATTCTTTCATTTATTTAAATACAAAAATAAATAATGAAAATTTATACAAAGAGTTCCAATTATCAATTTTGAATTTAATAAAAAGTTGAAATAAGTCCGCCATATTTGAAGGTATAGTCAAAATTTTGATTTACTATATAGAAAATTTCATGTATCATCAAAATATGTTGATATACAGGATATTCCTTTAAAAAATTCAAAATTGATGATAATTCCGATGAAACCGGAAGTGGTATTAATAATATATGTTCGTCAAAATAAGTCCATTTACATCTCTTACGTGAGTTTGAAATTTGAAAATTATATTTCAATTAAAAAAAAATGGCGGTCTGATACATGACACCCGGTATAGATGTAAAAATATCAGATGTTGAATTGATAAAACCACTGTTATTATAGTTTTTAAAAGAAATCAGTATTTAGTTTCGCTTATATTTGTTATACGTTATTTTTTTCTCAACAGGGTTGCAAGATTTCGATCAATGTTACCAAAAATATAAATCAAAATAGCCAACAGGATGACCAAAAAACTTTAATACTTTTATGCCAGGAATGAAAAACATTTTTTTTAATTATTTTATAAAGATTCTAATTAGTGAACACAATTGGTCCTAAAAGAAAAAAAAACATGTCTATCATTAATCAAAACTGAATTATTACAATTTATTTTGTAGGCAGTGGACCTACGCCAGGTTTTGCTACTATTATATGGTTCCACCCAGGAAGTTTTGTCGTAGGGACACCCGCAATATGGAATCCCCACACCCTCGTATATCGACAAAGAGTAATAGTGGTAACAGTCGCTTGGCGTTTAAATATTTTTGGTTTTTTGACTACCATGGATGGAGTGGCACCAGGAAATTACGGACTTATGGATCAACAAGCAGCCATGCTGTGGGTGAAAAACAACATTGAATTATTTGGAGGAAACCCGAATAATATCTGCCTAATGGGTTACGGTGCAGGAGCTACGAGTGTGGGGTTGCATATGATCAATCCGAGATCTAAAGGGCTGTTTAATAAGGCCATCGCAATGAGTGGTAATTTATTTTTATTTTCTACCCGTCTTTTTGTTTTCATTTTTTCAAAAGTAGGCGGATTTATATCATTGGATAAAGCATGTAATTGGCGCAAAATTGTCAAATGAATCCAAGTCGTCAAAACATAGTTCTGTGTATAGTGCAATACGAGATATAAGAAACAAAACAAACCAAGCAAGAAATTAAAATGCCCGCCAACGACGGAAGAACAATCAGTTTGCGGCACACCGTCAAAAAAAAAAGTAAATAGCTCAATAAGCAATTGAATTTCATAGCTCGGTTTCTTTGTTTATTTTATCTTTTGTTGGATTATACGTATAAATTATTATTAATACTGCTACAACTTAGATTCCTTTCCAAACAGAAACAAAAACAAAATACCTATTTTAGATAATGCATAGGTAATCTTGTTTTATTTAAGGTAGAAAAAAATCGTACTTACTATTATATCTTTATTTGTTTTGTATAATTTTAATATTAACTCTATCTTTTTAGGGGATTATCTGTCGCCCTCAGTGGTGAAAAAGCCCGAAGAAGACAAAGAACTATTAGATTTTCTGGCCAAGGAACTTTCGTGTGAAAGAAGACCAACGTCACAATTAATTCAATGTTTGAGACGCCCAGACGGTAATGAATTAGTAAAAAGTGTTGCAAAATATAGCTGGCGACCATTACTTGACGCTAGCGTAAGCAACTTCAGCTTTTTGCCAGAATTTCCCATAAATTATTTTGAAAGCGGTGACTACTACAAAGTTCCTTTTTTGACTGGATATACACATATGGAAAAAATACTTCAAGTTAATGCAACGGTTGAATCCCGGGACGAATTAAAGGATTTACTTACGAAATTAATATATAATGATATACCCCAAAATAATGATACTGAGTCTTCCTGTGTTTATAACTCTGACCATCTTATAGATGCTGTGATGTTTTTCTATGGTCCTTCACGTCCTACAAAGGACGCGGAAAAATACCGCCAGATTATAGCAGATTTTGTGGCAGAAAAAGATTTTTGCTGCTGTCACAACTCTGCAGGCCTCCTACTTGAGCAAAGAACAACCCACTTACGTTTATAGATTTGACATGAAACCCAGTACATTATCTGCTGTAAGTCAAATACCAGAATGGGTGACTGTTCCCCATCTGTTTGATTTGATATATGTGTGGGGTGTGCCCTATTGGGAAAATACAGGCTTCGAATGGGATATAAGAGACAAAAGAATTTCGGATACTATTATGTCGTTGTGGATCAATTTTGCAAAATCCTCTAATCCCACAGAAAATATTATTTATCCTATTAAATGGGACCCGTTTACCAAAGATGACCCAGGAATTTTGATTATTGATGGTACCTTTAATATGAGTAATTCCCAAAAGTTGAATTACAAGGCTTTTGAATTCTGGAACAACTATTATCCAAAAGTTAAGGACATCGCCACAAAATGCTGCGAAAGTGGGGACGCACGATCGGTGATATTTTTGCAAAGTTATTGTTCATTTTTATTTGTCTCACTTTTACTTATGTATAATGTTTAACATTAATATCATACTATAGACTCCGTAATCAACATATTACACAGATACAGACATACTACAACTTTGCATAGAAATTTATATACCTATATATGTATACAGCTATTTAAATTATATAACTTTACAATAAAATGGTAGAAACGATTTTTTTGCATTATAAATCTGTTTTATTTACATGCCGTCACGCAATTTCTATTTATAATTATATCGGAAATGGAATAATTTCTATTATTGGTGTTTTAACTTACTTACATTTTGTTTAACTACATCTAATACCAGAGCGAATCGACCGCTGAAAATTCTCTATTGTTTGTATAGTTACCGTATAAGTACTCGTATACTACCACAGGATTTCAAAGACAACCTCCAGTTATTATTTATATACAATGTGTCCAGAAAATAATCTGCCAAACATGGTTATATATATATATATATATATATATATATATATATATATATATATATATATATATATATATATATATATATATATATATATATATATATATATATATATATATATATATATATATATATATATATATATATATATATATATATATATATATATATATATATATATATATATATATATATATATATATATATATATATATATATATATATATATATATATATATATATGTATATATATATATATATGTATATATATATATGTATATATATATATATATATATATATATATATATATATATATATATATATATATATATATATATATATATATATATATATATATATATATATATATATATATATATATATATATATATTTATATATATATATACTTATATATATATATACATATATATATATATATATATATATATATAAATATATATTTATATATATATATACTTATATATATATATACATATATATATATATATATATATATATATATATATGTATATATATATATATGTATATATATATATATATATATATATATATATATATATATATATATATATGTATATATATATATATATATGTATATATATATATATATATATATATATATATATATATATATATATATATATATATATATATATATATATATATATATATATATATATATATATATATATATATATATATATATATATATATATATATATATATATATATATATATATATATATATATATATATATATATATATATATATATATACATAACATAATTAAAATGCTTTTAATTCAGAAAACGTGTTGTCTTTAAATATTAGTTCTGTCACGCAAAATGATGTAATGAATGCTATCAAAAAGATTAAGCCGACTATGACTATGGGTCCTGATGTAATACCAGCATTCATAATAAAGGACTGCGCATCAGTTTTGGCTGGCCCACTTACTATAATTTTTAATTTAATATTGCAAACTTCTTGTTTTCCTGATTTATGGAAACTCTCGAGGGTATGCCCTATTTACAAAAAAGGAGATAGAAATGAAATAACAAACTATAGGCCAATAACCATCATTTGTAAGTTTGCAAAATTGTTGGAGATTATTCTACATGCAATCTTATACAATCACGTATCGCTTGAGCAGCATGGATTCGTGAAAGGCAGGTCTACAGTCACAAACCTTGTGTGTAAATCCCAGTATATCAGCGCCAAATTAGATCAACAAAGTCAGGTAGATGTAATATATACTGACTTCTCCAAGGCATTTGACAGACTTGACCACGGCATTTTATTAACTAAATTTGAGAACGTTGGACTTTCCAGGCCAATAGTTATATTTCTTAAATCCTATTTCGAAGATAGGTATCAATTTGTTCAATACCGCTAACTCAAATTCTGAAATTTGATGAATTGGGATCTTTCTTCAAGATAGGATGTTAGTAGCTTTTGACAGTCGAAAGAAATTTTATAAAAGTCTAATTTCTTTAGTAAAATATCATGAGATACACAGTCAAAAGCTTTGCTCAAATCCAAAAATTGGGTATACAAGATTTCTTTTTGTTCGAATCCGTTATTTATTATCTTCGTTAAAGTATCTATCGCTAATGACGTAGACATTTTTTACCTAAATCCAAACTGGGATTTATTAAACATTTTGAAAATATACGTGCACATAAATTTCCAGATGCAGTCCTGCGTAGCTGATGGGTTTCCAGAGGGACGTAGTTGCTTAGGCGACGTTTCGCAGTCACATCTGCCATCTTCAGGTTTTCGTTGATAACTGCTTACTGCGGTTTCTCGTTACTCGGCTGCTACACATATCAAGAAGCCATAGAACCTGCTGTTATCAACAAGAAGATGGCAGATGTGACTACTGAAACGTGGTTTAAGCATTACGGTTCCTCTAAGAACCTATCAGCTACGTGGGACTACGCCTATATATTCAGAAGTAATCTAGGCTTCGGCGGGTGTTAACTGTAGTACTATAGATTTCTGGATGTAGTCCTGCGTGGCTGATAAGTCCCTTAGAGAAACCTTAATTGCTTAAACCATGTTTCAGCAGTCACATCTGCCATCTTCAGTTTCTTGCTGATAGCTGTTTACTGAGGCTTCTCGTTACTTCAAAATCTAGCTTAGTTTCGGGAAATACATTTTTTTCACGGAGATGCCAATGGTAGACCTCGGATTTGGAACACAATGTATATTAAGTTTATTAAGGTCGAACAAACTAATAAAATTTAAGTTACTTTTGCTGCATCAGTGAAAAACCTTTTCAGCTGCAATTACTTAACGAAGATACGAAGTATTTGAATTTGGGGTTCAAGATAAAGGAAATCCCCATCGCTGCGTCACTGGCTTCTACCTATAGCTATAATGTGACCCGATTTTGGGCCATTGTGTCTAAGGTTACAGCTTTTGTCAAATATCAGAATTGCAGTTCTGTGGAACTTTAAGCACACTGCACATTAGTAGTGTGAAATATCGAGGGCAGTGAATATCACTCAGCGTTTATAATTTTTATAAGTTGAAACCTACAATTAATATTAGTTATGAGTAATATTTTACGTATTAATTTCTTGACAAGCTACGACAATAAAAAAGCCTCTAGGATGTAAGAATGTTAGCCTGCCCAGTTGCCCAGTTAAAAATAGCGAAGAAAACGTTACAAATGTTGTTTATAAATGTTTCTACTTATAGAAATGCCCAAGTGATGTTTTTATTTATAAAACGCATCAAAAGGTCATAACTAAGTGCAAATTTAAATGTTATTAGTTAACACAGTGTCTTACTAAATAAATATTCACTAGAGAATTAAATATGAGTCATACAAGTGAACAAAACCCCCTTTCACGACCTTTAAGGGTAGAAACCGATGATAGTGTTCATCCCGACAGCAATAATTATTTTGAGGAAGAAAAGGACGATTTTAGCCATACGAATGATAACGATGATTCAGATTCACTCGGACCTCTTCCTGCTAAATGGGAAAAAGCCTACACGAAAGTGGGGAGGTGTACTTCATTGAGTAAGTTTATACACTGTTATTCCTAATTACCTATCGATTTTCTCGTGAATGTCTCCACAAAACATTGATCATTGTGATATAAAATCATAAAGAGTAGATACGACATACTTTTAAATTGTTATACGTAGTGAGGTAGTAAACTAATTAAATTATGGTAAACCAAATACTTATATGGATGTAAGATTGGTAATTAAATAGCATGCATGAACAGGAGCACGTAGGATGTGAGTCTTGGCAAGAAGTGATATAATTTTTCTGATAATTGCTTGTTTCCTATACTCGATTTAGTAGTAAATTGAAATATCTGTTTTATTTCAGTCATTCAACTGGCACCTCGCATTGGCTGGATCCTAGGTTATCGAAATTTCAAAAGAAAACTTTAGAGGATTGTATGGATGACGAATTACCATATGGATGGGAGAAAATTAGTGACCCACACTATGGGACATACTTCATTGACCATGTCAATCGTAGAACACAATATGAAAATCCTGTGATACAAGCTAAAAGAGCGGCTTCTCAAGCCTCGGCTCGAGCCAGCAGAACATCTTTTACGAAAGACCCATCTGAGTTATGCGGTCAGCGTTTTAAGACTTCGCTTGTTAAATCATCTCGTGGCCTAGGCTTTACCATTGTCGGTGGAGATGATGGAGTAGATGAATTTTTGCAAATTAAGTCGGTCGTTCCGAAAGGCCCAGCATGGCTAGATGGGCAGCTGCAAACAGGTGATGTTATCGTGTATGTGAATGATACGTGCGTATTGGGATATACCCATAATCAAATAGTTAGGCTGTTTCAGTCGATAAGTGTAGGTTCCACTGTTTCTTTGGAAGTGTGTCGAGGTTACCCGCTGCCTTTCGACCCTAATGACCCCAACACAGAAGTGGTTACTACCATAGCTGTTGACGGTCATTTGCAGCCAATATCAAATGACAAAAGATTGCTGGACACAAATTACAATTTTCTGGATGGCGACGATATTTCTAGGAGTGTAGAAAATGTTTTGGAGCCAAACGATGATATAGATGATTTGCTTAAGGGAATAAGTAGCCTAACTTTAGGGAAAGTGGAAGTACGTGTAAGAATTGTTAAGGGAAATTTAGGCTTTGGTTTTACAATAGCCGACAGTGCTTGTGGTCAAAGAGTTAAAAAAAATATTAGATCGTCAACGATGTAAAAATTTAATGGAAGGTGATATACTTTTAGAAATAAATGACATTTCTTTGCAGAATATGTCTCACGATGATGTAGTACAGGTTTTGAAAAACTGTCCTTACAACAGTGAGGCAAACATATGTGTGCAAAGGGGTTGTTCAAGCAAGACGCCAAATATTAGAAATAAGCCTAGAAAATTAGACAGTCGATTTAGTGGAAAGGATATTGGAAGTGTTTATCGAAGTAAAACTCCTACGGCAGACATCTACAGCACTCAACCTAGGGAGGTTTTACCCAGCCGACCAAAAACACCATTGGTAGACACACGAAGCCTCTCTAAAACTCCTGTAAAAGATATAAATTCAAATTCAAACCATGAATTATTTAAAAGTGATTTTTCCAATGAAATTATTAGTTCCGAGAGATCTCGACTACGTTTATCATTAATAGATAATCCAGAAGAAGAAGATGATGTAGATCTTTCAGAAAATCAAAATAAACCGTCTTATGAATTTCCTCCTCCGGTTGACACAAAGTATGGATTGTACATGCCTATTCCTCATAGATTTGATTGTTCTTGTGTATACTGTACGAATCCCAGACCGCCCGTGTCTGAACCTGCCGACTCTTACGATACAAACAGTTCTAAGAAATATAACGGAAATGATTGGTGGTACCAGTCAAGGAATGTTGAGTACGTTACCACGGCAGTCACGTTAAATAGACAAGAAACTGGTTTTGGATTTAGGATAGTAGGCGGCATTGAAGATAAGTCTCAAGTAAGTTGTGTTTATTTTTTTAAATATGATGAATTCAGAAGAATTGATTCCTGACTTAGATCAATATTTTTTAAATTTTATTATTAAACGGCCAAAAACTCAATTCCTTTAATTCCTGTAGGGAGCTTTATTGTATTGGTAATTTTGAATAAATTGTAGGTGGCTGTTGGCCATATCGTAGCTGGAGGTGCGGCAGATGTTGATGGTAGAATACGATCAGGAGATGAAATTGTCAGTGTGGAAGGTTTTTCTGTGTTAAAAGCGTCTCATCGGCAAGTGGTACAATTAATAAATGCCGCAGCTGCTAGGGGGACAGGTTAACTTAATTTTAAGAAGAAAAGTATATCCCCGCCTCCACCCATGGCACCAGGTTATTCGATGGCAATGAATAGTTGGCCTACTGAAAATCCACCACCTCCAAATACTGGACATAATCCACTAGTAATTGCAAATCCTCATCCTGGGTCAACTTATGATGTTACGGTGCAAAGAACAGAGAATGAAGGGTTTGGATTTGTTATTATATCTTCGGTTAATAAAATTGGGTCGACAATTGGTAAGTTTTTATTTCTTGTCTGAACTGCATGATCTTAACCAGATTGTTGTATAAATAAAAAAGTGTTGAAATTTATTATTTTTTCTTTTTTTTTTCTCAAATAGGACGTTTGATAGAAGATAGTCCAGCGGAGAGATGTGGTAGGTTACGAGTTGGAGATTATATTGTTGCGGTAAATCATATAGATATAATGCACCTCAGTCATGGAGACATTGTAAACTTAATCAAAGAGTCTGGTTTATCTGTAACTTTAACAATAGCTCCAAATCCAGATCTGTGATTAATTTTTCAGCTTTAATTTCAGGTTACGTTGATATTAGCTAATAAAAAAAAATAACAAATTATAGCATTAGTGAGATCTCTTAACTTTTAATTTACTTTTATCGTTTTTACACTACAAAAAGTGCATTTTATTTTGGAGAAGGCACTTCAACAAAATCCATTTAAAAAAAATATGTTGCCTCCATAGGAATTCTTATGCTTTACAGTGTCTTTAGACAACAGTGTGAAGAACTTAAAGACTTCAGATTAAAATGAATTTTATTTTTTGTAATTGTTCCTAATTTTTGACAGTAGAAATGTTTTAAATATATCATTAGATTTTTAATTTTTGGTCACAGAAGACCATTTTAAACATTTTTCGATGCCCAGCAAGTATTATTTTACCAAAACTGTGAAAAATAATGGATATGTAATATTTTTAACATCAAAATAAAATTGGCCTAGTATTATATCCATTATATTTCTGCTATTAAATTAAAAAGGGTCTATTTATTAATTACTGTGAAATGTTAAAATAAACATATGAGTATCTAGAAATTAAGCTTATGAACTACTGAGGTGTACTTTGTAAAAGTATGACCTTCAAGTGTATCGACACTACACTTTAGCTGAACATCTCGAAAATAGCAAAGCAAAAAAATAGCGTCCATTCTGTATCGATCGTAAACCACTTACTAAAATTTTAAGATTTGTTTTGTTATATTTTCATGTTTATTTTTGGAGATATTCGCCTTTAACGTTTAGTGTCAATACAGAATACAATAATTGAATCTTATAGTAGGAATGCTTCATTTATGAGACAAATTTTTAATTTGTCTTTATAATGAATTTTTCCACATTAGTCTGCAAGAAGATGCCATTTTTTGTTACGGCTTATTTTCTAGAAACTGTAATGGTATACATTTTTTAAATAGTATATTACTGTTATCAAAATAGTTATTGTTGAAATACCCAATTTGGACATTAAATTTAATGTTTGTGATATGCTACGAATCTCACTGCCTTAACAATTTTGTTAATTTAAAAATTTATCAATGAAGAAATCAGGGCCGGACTGGTATCAGTGAACTACGGGGAATGTTTAACATGACAAAAATATATATTTATTTTTATTTTTTTTTACAATTGTAAAACTAGTTAGGTACTATACAGGTTGATTTTTTGGTAAGCATAAGTTTTAGGTAACCGCGATGGCATATATTTTGATATAAATTATAGGGCTGCTGGCTTCTTACTTTTACTCACAACTTTCTTTTTTTATCAGTTTTGATTATTCTGCCCAGATTCGAGGAATATACCAATATACCTATTTTATAAAATGCCATTCTATTCTGGACACCCTGTATACGTACATACCTAATAGTTATAAAAATAATTTTGGATCCCAGGCATCTAACAATTTTGCCCACAAGAATGATTTCCCTGATAGCCCCCAGCGTCAGTCCGGCTCTGCAAAAATTCGTTGTTTGCCCATGGTGAAGATAAACTGAACATTGTCGTTAAATCTAACTTAATTGTAATGCACACTAAATATGAAAAAAAGAATTTCTATTATAACAAATTAATAAATTATTAAGTTGTATTTAATAACTGTATGTGTTCATAAATAAAATAAGTTGGAAAACACAAGGGTTCTCAAAGGAAGAGGGAAAAAGTCTCTTTTCATAACATGAATATTTGGTGTGATATTTTGTTATTGTTGCTCAAATTTAGCGATTCGTATTGTAATATTTTTCTTTTTTCTTTGAGAACTGGTAAGATTGCAGTTGAAAACTGAAGTAAATGCAATAAATTTCATGGTATATGAAGTATGTGTGAATTGTTGTTTTTGATAACATTGTTTTAAGTGATTGTTGAAAACCATTGTCTTATATTTAAGATTGTTTGGGCTGGATTATTTTGGTCCATTGTTGATTTGAATCATTTTTAAAAACAGTTAAGACGATTTTATACAAATGTGAGAATGTAATTTGATATGAAATATGTATGTATTTAAAAATTACTACATATAGGAAAATAAATGTACCGGAAAACGTAGGGGACGTGTACATTAAAAACAATTGGGTGCTTATTAACATAGTTATATTTTTTCATTGGAAGATATCTTAAACAAATAGAATTTATTTGTCTGTACTATATGCCAATACATGTTTAAAAGTCAAACTCTTCAATTATCTCTTGAGTGTAATGTAGTTTTTTAACCTGTTAAAAAAAATATGTGTATATTTTTCAACAATCTGACTGAACATTTTCTTTTTTATAGAAATTAAGTGACTGATTTTTAACCACCATTTAATAATTAAGTTTATACCGAACCATAATATTTCTTAACCCTTAAATTTGTTGTAAGTAATATTTATTTTAATAATTGTCAGTCGAATCACCAGTGTGGACTTAAGTAAATCCATGGTATATCAAAATCGTGGACTAAATAACATATCTTTTTAGTTGAATCTTAGATAAGCGACAGCTGCCAAAATCCTAAAAAAAATCTCTTAATTCGATCCTTTGAAAATTAAAATTTGTTAGTAATTTTTATAATTTTATTGTTTCCGAAGTTTTTTACATGTAGTCTTTTACTTAGGTTGATTTGGCCGCTATATTTGTTGTGTAATGTAGCCAATCTTATATTTTATAGGTACGTGTGTAAAGGCGTTTTTTTTTTTTTTCATTTGAATTATTTATTAGTAATTATTACCTACTTATATTTTTTGTACTATATAATACAGTTGACGTTACCTCTATTTTTATGTAATAAAATATATTTATACTATAATTATATAGATTTTAATTTGTTTTTGGTACGTTTTGTGTTTGTAAACATGTTTTCCAGTGATTAAAACAATTATTTACTTTGCGAAAAAGCCTCAAAGACTTGGTTCAGTTTTAAAGCATGTTCTTTCTGTATTCATGTTTTTTTTTGCTGATTAATTTATAAATTTATTTTTCTGTTTAACGTTCTTTATCATCTTATAATTTGATTTTATATTATTTTATATATACATATTACAATATTATAGAATTGTATCTATTCTAGGATTAAGAATTTTTATACCACTGCTAAATTTTCTATTTTGTTAGAAATTTTTTGTTAAAATATTTTTCATGGATAATATCGAACTCAAAAAAATGTAAATATACCATTCCGGCCAGCATTGAATGAAATTTTGCTAGACTGATTATTATAATTTTTTTTGTATATATTTATATCAATTCTGTTGCATTTTATAAAATAAACAAATTCATTTTACTGTTTTTTTTTCATTATGTCCTACAACTACAGGTTTTTTTATTTTTCACAAAAACTTAAAAAAAAAAGAAACTAAAGAAAAGGACGGGATGCTGAAAAAAAGACACTATAGCCTGCCCGTAATGGTTTAAAATATTTAATAGGAATTATAAAGATGTACAAATATACAAAATAAATATTTAACAAATTCACATATAAAAATAATAACAATTTATCAAAAAAATCCAGGATTTGTGTGCTCTATGACACATCGTTTACAATATTTTTTTACAGCTCTATAACCCTCCAGCGAGATTTGACAATCTTGGATATTGAGTTGCTGTAGTCCTCTACAGTAATACGCAACACACTGCACACCTCTGTCTGTAACCAAATCACAATTTCTAAGACTCAACTTTTTTAAATTTGGACAGCTTTCAGCTAAAGCTCTCAGACCGGCATCGCTGACATCACATTTTCCTATATCTAAAGCACGTAATCTTGTACAGGATCTAGCCAAAACCGTTATGGCATCATCTGAGACAGCTTCGCAACCTCTAGCATTTAAATACCGTAACTTGTAGCACTTTCTTGCTATAACTTTTAGACCTGCATCACTGACTTGGTCACATTTTGCGACGGATAAATATCAAGTGTAGCTCCTAACTTTGCTAATTCGTATAAACCAAAGTCTGTCAAGTTTGAACAGTCACTCACACTCAACTCCCTTAGACCTGAACAAAAACTGGGCACAAATTTTAAACCAGCATCTGGAAAAATGGTCATTGTCATATCTATAAAATCTAGTAATTCAGATTAATTTACCTGTGATTTGCACACATCTTCGTAAATACAAGTAAGCGAGTTGTGGGCAGTTCCTTACAATAACTCTAAGTCCACTGTCTTGAACAGCAACGCAGTCAGTGAGGTCTAAGTATTGCAACTGCAATCGCCTTGGAGACTCTGGACCAGCATTTATACTGATACAAGATATTTTTACACAACCTAGAATAAATAAAACATAATTGATTAAATATAATCCTCAATTAATTGTATTTCACATACTTTCACATACATAGTTTTAGTGAGGCTTAGCTGGACTTTTAACTCACCTGTAACGTCTAAATGTTGTAAATTGTTGCACCTAGTGGCTACTTCAAATAAAGCGTTATTTGTAACATTATTGCAACCCTGCAGTTGCAAGTGTGTCAGTTCTGGGCAACGTCTAGCCAGCAGTAATAAACTTTTATCTGATAATTTGGCACTATTCGTAATGTGAACCCTTTCAACGCTAGGGCAAGCACCGGTACGTCCTTGACCACACAACTGCCTCAAGACACCTCTTATGGCTCGATCACCACTCACAGTCTCTCCTTCTAAAGTTATGACACGCCATAGCGATGGTGTCCACGCTAGTATGTCAAATCTTCTGCATACTTGTGCGCATACACTTAGATCTATACTAGTTAAAAATGAAAATATTTTGATGACAAGTTCATCCGGAAGCCTATCGAATGAATTATTTTTTGATTGGTACTTTTTTCCTTTGTATAGATTTCCGTCGGTCCACAGATTTGGTGTAACTGGCCCGGACTTGGTGACACTAAAGTATGATATCCCTGGTCCAAACTGGGGCTCGATTTTCCCAATTTTGTGAAGTTATCTAATAAGTAATTCGTTTCTTGCGTCTGATGACCTGGTGATCGAAAATAGCCCGGGTTTATCGACTGACTATTTTGGATTTTATCGTAATTTTCATGTTCCCAATAGCTAGGGCCTAAAGAAAATGATGACAGATCTAACGAATTCTTATTCTGGTATGATATATTATGAGTCAGCGGCGAATGACGGGAACTTAATTCGTATTTCGATTGATAATCAGGTCCCTCGTTTAAATAGGAATGCGGCTGATAGTAGTTTGGCTGCAACAAAGACATATTAATCAAAATTGTTGCCATCTTCCACGATTAAAGGGAGAATTGGGGCTGTCAGCTGACAAACGCTCCTTTGTCTATCATTTTCAGTTTCTAAGTTATAGTGAGTTCTATACAAAAGGTTAAAAATTTGTATAGAGTACTTTTATTCACCCCCAGCCATTTCAACTTTGGATTTTCAAATGGATAAACCACTCGGCATCCACTCACTAGAAAATCAGATCATTGAAGAAGAAAACATGACGCTGTTCCTGTGAGACAATGGTTGGATAAAAATTTTCCTGGGAAATGGATTGGAAGGAGAGATGTTCAAGAATAACCGGCAAGATCTCCGGATATAACGTCGCTTGATTTTTCTCTGAGGTTGTTTAAAAAAAATCTTAAGTTCACAAAACTGTGCCAGAAAATATTCGAGATCTCAGGGCTAGGATAACTCGAGCAAGTAGACAGATTTCCCAAAAAAACATTTAGAAAAGTTCGGAGTTAATTCGAAAATAGATTTTATTATTGTTTGGCAAACAATGGAGCACATTTTGAACATTTAACAAAATAATTTTCTGCATGCGAAAGTGTAATATTATTATTCATTAGGTAAATGATGCGTTTGTGGCTCAGACCTCAGAAACGGATGATTTGATTTAATTTTTTTTTTTTTTTTTGTTTTCGGTGGAGGGATAGAACTTTTTATGCCCTTTAAAAGGATCTCATAAGATAGGGGGTGCCATTTTAAATTCCAAAGTTAAGGTGGCCGGGAGTGACGGGGGTGGAACATAAAATTCAATCAACAGATAATTCTAGGTGTTAATTTTGAAATGAAATGAAAGCACTGTATATCTGTGTTAGCCAATGGAAAGTTACCTTTTATAAGTAGTTACTTACCAGGTAGTCCGACTCAGGCGATTGTTTTTGCAAATAGCTATTGTCTATTGATAACTGCTTATTGTGAAATCTTCTATCGGTGTTATGTTCGTACGAATCGATATATTGCGAGCGATAATTATAATTTTCTGAGGGATATGCACCACCTTCTGTCGAAGTGGCTGTTTCATCAGTACTTGAATTGTGACCTAATCTTACCAATGGACATACTATGGGTCGTGGAGAGAGACGTTCTAGTAGCCCTGAAGGCTGATTCATGTCTCCTGAGACCCCTAAAACAAAACATTATAAATTATAATCTGAACTAACAAATCTAAAAATTAAAACGAATAAAGGTACAAACAGTTACGCCTCGCGGCCAAAACCATTTCGTGGGTTGCCGTGCAACCCTTGAAAGACAGTGGGGCATGTCTCCCTTTAATTTGAAAATAAATGGGAGGGTAACCCACAAAAATTTATTTAGTCGTTGCCTACGGACAGCAAACAAATTAGACTACACGATTTCTAATAATACTATAATAGTAATTAGATAAATTTATGTCATTGTACGGTTGGTGTTATTATTCAGAATGAAATATAATGTTATACCGGGTGTTAACGATATCACGCATCAGCCGTTTTTTTTTTAATTGGAATAAACTTTTCAAATTCAAAACATATATTATCAATACCACATCAATTTTAAATTTTTAAATAGAACACCCTGTATATTATAACACATTCTGATTATGTATGAAATTTTCTATATAGTAAATCAATATTTTCGACATTACCCTCAAATATGGCGGACATTTCAATTTTTTATGAAATTCAAAATTAATAATTGAAACTCTATATAGTACATATAATGAAAATTTTTCAGGTAAGCATTGGATATGGTTCATTTCTGATATTTGGGTGCAATATGAAGCGAATATTTTCCATTATAATGAAATTATTTGAAAAAAATTCAAAATAATTTTCTCCTGACATTTGAGCGACAATTACTAATTTTTTTCAAATTCCAGAGCTGCTGCAATTAACTACGGACAACATTTTCCAGACAGAAGATACTCACCGCAAAATTATTTCATAAGACTATTTAGAAAAATTGACCCGGTAAATGATAAAAATAAAGGGGTAATTATAAACGAGGAGAATGAAGTAAATGTATTAGCAGCCCTTGCTGAAATTGATAGGACTGTATCCCTTCGGAAAATAGGTGATAAGTTAAATATTAGACACGAATCTGCAAGAAGAATTTTAAAGAAACACAATTACAAAAACTTTAAATATCAAATATATCAACATATGGAAACGATTTTAAAAGATGACTGATAAGTTGTGATTGGGCTATAATTAACGTTAGAAGAAATAATGATTTTGCCAGGCAAATATTATCTTCTGATGAATTAAGATTTACAAATCTGGGATTATTCAACCGGCAAAATACTAGAAACTGGGTACAACAAAATCAACATCTCTTCAGACAGAGAAACCAGCAAGACAGATTTGGTTTTAATGTTTGTTTGGGCATGGCGTTGCTGTTTCCAATAATTTTTGATGGTCAGTTGACTTCCGAGAGATATCTGGAATTTTTTACTAATATTCACAATTATTTTATAAATCAATTGCCAAGAGAGGTCAGAAATAGACTATTTTCAGCAGGATAATACCCGAATGGTCACCAACTATTTAGATGCGAATTTCGAGAATCAATGGATTGGTACACATGGACCGGTCAGGTGGCCTCCCAGGTCACCTGACTTAACACCGATGGGGTTTTCTGAAAGATAGAGTCTACATTGTACAGTCAGCCACTTGGGAAGCAATGTAGAAGCACGAGTCAGAAGAACTATAAATGAAATAACTCCGCAACAGTTGGATAATTGTTTGAGGGAATTCGTTAGAAGAATTAATTTATGCAGAAATTAGTTGATATATAAGGTTTTTGTGATTATGTTTTTTTATTATTTGTTTTTATGAATAAATTCTCATTTATTTTCAAAGGCAATTTAGTTTATTTGTAAATTATTTTAATGCTTTCATACCAGACCAAAAGTTTTAAATTTTCCACAAATCGTTTATAATGAAATCCGTTATACATCCACTAATTTAAAGCTTAAATTATGACGATTCCTATAGGGAACAAATTATTTTGAATTTTGTCAAATAATTCCATTATAAAAAAAATATATTCGCTTCATATTGCACCCAAATATCAAAAATGAACCATATTCCGGTGAAACCGAAAGCGGTATTGGTAATATATGTTCCCCAAAATAAGCTCATTTACTTCTCGTACGTGAATTTTAAATTTGAACATTTTCCAATTTTTAAAAAACTGGCGGGCTGATCTCGGAATTAATTGCGGAAACGAGAGTTGAAACCACAGAATTACTCTACATATTCGTAATTTGATATTTAATCTAACCCAGTTAAAATATACAAGGGGTGCCGTTTAAGAAAATAAGTTTGGTTTGCCTTACTTTTCTGAACAACCCTGTATCACCAAAAATATATTTAAAATATCCTACAACTAATATAAGTATGTTTAAATATTTGTTTCTATTATCTCAAATAAATTATCTCTTCCGTCCACGCTCTAGTGGGCCACCCTGTATGTGATGCGCAATGTGGCAACCTTCTTTATCTCGGAGAGACACGAACCTGACGATAATTGCAGTATCCTAATTAATTTGCTAAATTTATTTCTGGGTAAAAGTTAGGAAATAAAAATTGCGTTTAAAATTAAATTTTGAATTACACACTTTCTCCGAATTTTTTTTTCAAGACTAACCCCAAATTTGCTGGCTTTAGCAACAAATTTCACTTTTAAAATAGATGGAAAAAAAAAATAAATAAATATGGATTCGCTGCATTTACTAAAAAAATTAATAGATAAATAATCGCGCGTACTGCGAAAATCTTCCAAGGAATACCCTCAAATAAATGGCCAACAAACAAACTGGACTGCTTGGTTTTGTAGCGCCGGTAAAAAAATAATAGGTATGCACTTTCAGTGTGAGGTGAAGTGGGTGAGTGGATATGGGGGTATGGTATGAGACCGAGGCACTTTACCCACTTTGTAAAAAATGTTTACCTTTTAAGTGGGTACACGATAAAAAATGCTACTTTAGTTATGATAATCAAATCAAAAGAATAATATTAAAGTAGTACAAGATTCCTAAAAATAACTTTCACATATTCATGTGATATTGAAAGGCGACTGGTTGACTGATATATACCTCTCTTTCTAGTTATATAGTTATCACTGTCTGGCAAATTCTTCATAAAGGAATGCAAACCTACATTATTATATTACCAAGAGTTGTGCTTTCATCTTGCATTGACTAGTGATGAATTTTGTTTTATTATAGGATACATATTCACATGCACTATTAGCAGCGGAATTATTAGCTTTTTCCTGCGTGCATGATTCTCAAAAAAACATTTGTACACCAACAATAATTAATGTAAAAGACGTTTTATTTATAATTAATAAAAACATATCTTTATTTTCTCTAAGAAAAATAATCAGATGATCAAACTTAACCACGTGGATAAGGTGTTTTGCATTAAAACACTAGGCGGTGCATACAAAATATTTTCGTTAATCCCAACGCAACCAGGACTAAAATGGTCAAAATTCTTTATTATTGCTTAATTTTTGGTACCTATAAATGAGCCTACGCAAAAAATTGTCAGTCCTTGGATACGTTTTATTTGGTGATTCTAATGGGGGAGACCGGAGCTGATTCTCACACATTTTATGCCGATTTTTTTCTTATGTTTTTTGTTTCATTATCGAATACTATGTATATCTACGGTGTATTTCTTTTATAAACATTGCATGATGCATATTTAGAGTACTTTTTGAACAGGTCGCATTATCGCTAGCTAAGTCAAATATTTTCTTTATCTATACCTAGATATAAAATACAGACAGAAAATTTGTTATAACAATAATAAATAATAATAAACACCGCAGAAATTTGACAACCCCCAAATCCAAAGCCGAAGCTCTCTAGAAAAACGGTACACTTAGTAAAACATGATCATATACAACCATTTCCACCGACATTGTTAGTGCTGGTGACGAGATTCGAACCCACACAGCTACGATTGATATATAATATGCACGTTCCAAACCACTCAGTAAAATATAACCATCTTTCTATTATTAATAGTAACCGAGATCCTAATGGTGACCGTGAATCACGAAGGGACCCAAAAGAAACGTCGAAAAAATTTTGGAAAACACGTCTATTAAACCTTCTTGTAACGTTAAAATTGACACATGCAAAGACCCAAAAAGAAACGCTAAAAAACACGTTTCAACTTTCTTTTTCAGATTTAATTTACGTTAATTAAAATCCTTAATGAAACTTTATTTCGAAACGTAAAAATTTAAGCATATTAATAATGAAAAATGATGGTTTTACATATACTAATATTAAACGCTTATACTTGTACATTTTTAAGTTGATTGTACGTAAAAAGACACGTTTTTTTCAAATTATGTTTAGACATTATAAACGGCTTTCTAACATATATGTGTGTTTACTGGATATTTGTAGCATAGTTGGTCAAATTAACGAAAGTGCATTGTTTTAATTATTAGCTTTAAACTCGAAAAATCACTTTAGCATCATGTACAACAGAATAAATTGAATGTCAGTTGCCAGATTTTTGCAAAGTTTTAGTAAAAAATACGAAGTTTAGGGTATAAAGTGGTAACACATTTTTGTACCAATTCCTCCACTATAATGCTGGTCATGCACGTGTGTAACAGTTTCTAGAACTTTTTTCAGTTATACAACTTTTTAAAACACTTCTGTGTACGTCTGATACCTATCGATGGAAATATAAGTAAACAAATAAAATAATCATCTAAATACCGACACCGATAAAAATATCGTGTCAACTAACTCCGGTCTCCCCTAAATATATCCAAAAAAGGAAATCTTTTCCTAAATAGCTTTTTTATGGTTCTTTTTTTGTTAAAGGAAGGGATTGCAGGAAGTTAATAATATTTAATTTGCAAAAACATTACATTTCCATTGCTATAACCGCATTTCATTTAAAAGAGGTTTCTGTCGTACGTGACTATTAAAGTCTCCCAGAGTAAGGTAGCAGCTAGGTATTTTATACTAATAAAAACAACCTAAATATGTTGTTGCTTTTTATATTTGATAACATAAAATAAACTTTGTAGATGTACCTAATATATTTAAAATGTTAAAAACAACATTTCCACTGCTATAAAATATAAACGCATTTCATTTATTTAAAAAAGGTTTCTGTCTTACGTGACAATTAAAATTTCCAAGAGTAACATGAAATGAAATTTGTAAATGCAAAATATTTGTGGTAAATATACCTGTGACAGATAATAATAAAATAGGTAAAGTTCCTAGATGTATTCAATGTTTGTGGTACCGTATATAATTAATTTTGAAATTATGTGAAATAAATGAAAAAAATCACGGAAACGCATGGATTTAAAAGGTGTTAAATAAGTTGATGAATTAGGTAAATAAAAAGATAACTTGAAGGCAGTACCTATATCCTGTCTACATGCTAAGATTTTGGTTTATTGTTACAATAGTGCTTAAATAATAACAGAATCTGCAACAATTGAACTAATAATCCTATCCATCAATGTTATAGGTACATTCCGAAACAGTCACATGATAAAAAGGCTTGGTAAAATAGCTAAATCTTTCTCAATGTTAACTTAATAGATATGTTTGTAGCTTGGACAATTGGTATTGGATTCCTAATCAAATGCCACTCGATTTGCTTTAGATTTCGTTAGTAAAATTATTTAATAAGTAGGGTAAACGGCAAATGAAAGGTCGTCGACATTTTGACATACCTTAACCTAACATTTGGTTATTACGAATATTTAACACTGAATCCAAACCACTTTGTTATACAATTCATCCTTAATATCACCACAACACTCAGTATTAAAGCACAGGATATATCACTAGGTTTTTGTAATTCACTTCCACACACACACTGCGTCTATTTTAGCATCCAATATTCGCTTTGTTACTTGTATATGAAATGTCTTGTACGTACCTTTCTTGTCGTACTGTAGGTACTGCTTCAGAGTGCGGCGCTATTCGCCAAAGAAGCAGTACTTACTTTACAGGGGCGGGCTTAAAGTTTTACAGTATAAATATCAATGAATAATGAAGTTCAATATCTATCTACACTGGAAAAAATATCTTTAATATTAAAGCAACGATCGTTGGTTACTGTAGCTACATGTCGTTTTTTGTAGTAAAATTCCTTTAGACTGCGAAGCTGTTCTGTAAGTTGTAAAAAAAATCACGAATTAAAAAAATTATCGATATACCAAGAGGTATAAGTCCAGCCAGTCTAGTGTAGTGTAAAAGAAATTTTTATCCATCAACTGTTTCTGGTAAAAGCTTAACAGGAGCATCGAAACTGTTCAATTTTGTTAAAAAAATAGAGTTTTTGAAACATTGTTTATTATAAAAAAAAAATAATATCGTAAAAACTATAAATAGGTATATAAAGTCTCTCCCGGAGAATGTCACAATAAGAGGAACGCAAATAAATATTTAATTATTTACTAGGAAAATCAAAATGTCTATTTTATCCGAAAATACTTAGACAATTTATTTAGTGTTTGTCTCTCCCAGGTATAAGAATTTTAAGCAACACAATTGGTTTTTAATTAATGGGTTGAAACATCGCGATTGTTCTTTTCTGCCTAAAAATAATATTTTACAAACACTGAATTTGTTTCTCCCAAGTATCAGGATAACAGAAACGCGAGAAGGTTTTTGTTATTTACATTTAAATTTAATTATTCATATAATGACATTTTTCTATTTTATTCAAAAATAATGTTTTTAAATATCCGGGACTCTTCTCAAATGACGCGATACGTATAGTTTATGTTGCAAGTATGGGAAATAATCTTTTTTACTAGAAAAATCTCTCCCGAGTATCAGGACAACAGAAACACAAGAAGATATTTAATTATTTACCAGGAGCATTGACATTGTTCGGTTGTATTAAAAAAGTATATTTTTGAGATACTTAGGGGCAGACAAAGTATCGTTATTGAATGTACAGTGTTCTGTACCAAGTTATCGACTTACTCGTAGAATAAAAAAATTTAACTGATAGTGATAATAATAAAAAAAGTCATATTGAAAAATAGTTTAATCTGCGCAGTGCTTGTTTACAGTCTCTGGTCGGATGTCGATTGTTGAAGTCTTAAATTTTTTATCTGTAGGTATGTATATTTTCTGTTCTTCTTTAGAAATGATGTTAAGCCTTAAATTTTATTTAACTAAGGTAAGAATTTATTTCTATCTACTTAATTATTTTTAAGTAAGGTTCTTGATTGTAGTCCCGAAGATGATAAAAATATGTTATCGAAACGTCAGCAACAGTTTAATATAATAAAACAGCGACCGACTCGTTGGCAAAATTGACTGCAGCACGATGGCAAACGTGATTAGAAATCTATCTATCGTAGCTGGGGGTTGGAATCCCGCCACCGGCACTGGCAATATCGGTGCGAATGGTTGTATGCACGTTTTTCTAAGTTTAAGCGTAACCCCTTCTGGACAGTTTGGACTTTGGATTCGGGTGTTTATGTATTATTTTTATAAAATTCAAGAGCTCAAGAATTTCGAAAAATATAAATCCATCGCGACATCTTTGATTGCTTATAACTTGGAAATGGTTCACTTTTCACAAAAATATATAACAAACTGGTATTATTTTGTGGTGTTCTATCGATCCTAGGTTTTTGGCAGATTACGTTTCTACACGCACTGTAGACTTTTGATGCGTTATGATTGTTGCAGTTTAAAATGGGTACTCGTCGTCCCTTTAGACACTATTGCAGTGTTGTCCATATGTGCACTTTAATTCTATTAGAACTGTTTTAAACACCTCCAGATAATACCTATTTAGTTGGCGGAACGCACGTTAGTTAGAGGTTAGTAGTTAGAGTCGTCATATTAAAGATTTTATCCCACTAGATTTATTAGTGCATACAATAATGTATTTCATGAAGGCATGATGTCATATATTTTTTTTTTTCAAATTTAGGTTATTATAGATGTTCGTTAAAGATTCCCTAGTGTAGTTGGTATCACCACAGAACAGAAAAAGAGGTATCACCTTAGCAGAAATCTGTAGGTACTGATAAAAGGTTTGTTTGTCTCTGTTTGTGGGGTTTGTGCGTTTTGTGCCAGCGTAGTCGGTGTGTTGTGATCGGTTGACAAATGTTTTGACGCCAATTTTGACGTGTAAAAAAAACTGTAAATACAAAATTTGTTTATCAATGCATTAATTAGTAGTAAACAAAAATTTAAGTTAGATATGTTTAATCGCCTTAAGAGTGTCGTTATCGGAGCTGTGAGTGGAATCGAACCGAATGGTTATAGTCCAGAAGGATCTCAATATAATAAACAAACATTAGCCCCTAAATTTCCTTATGGACGTCCTCATTTTCTGGGTTTGGGGGACGATGAGGTTCAAATGTCTGCAGATCATAAACTTCGACCGATAATACACCCAAGCAAGCCACTGCCATTTCATACAGGTTTCTATAAAAAATACTGTACAATTTTCTTATTACGATAAAAGATACAGTAGTTAATACCTTGTAGCCAAAGACCATACTACATAGACAATCTATGCATGTGTTAAAATTTATCGTTCCTAAATGTGAACTCAAAAATTTTGGTATCGTAAGCAGTGCTGCCTATTTACGATTTTGCTAGTTTCAAAACTGTAAATACGTTATAGCTGACCATCTGTACTGGTTTACTATTTCAAAATTAACAATAGCGTAAACAGGCGCTGCTAATTTTGATATGAAAATTTTGATGTCCCGGATTTGGAGCGATAAATATTTACATAAGGATGGACTATCTATGTATATTTATTTAATCTATGCTTGTAACTATAAGTATTATTTTTTTGTCTAACATAATTGCAATTTCTGTGTTAATTTCGTACATACACCTATTTATTTAGAATTTGTTTTGTATTGATATATTGATATCCATTGTTTACTTATTGAATTATACCATGGATAACTAATCTCAGTTGATAGTAGGCAATGTGTCATATTTCTAATATTCCGATACCCAGCTTATCTGCTTTTGGTATGCATGAAATAAAAGAAGATAAGTAAAATCCATAAGTAACTTTAATTATTGTACTCACTGATTTCTTAAATGGCTGCTCGAATCATGAATTATTGTAAATTATGAAATTTTAGGTTATGCCGAGTGTGTAAATGCTGGAAAGTCTAGGTGGAATGAAGATCAGGCAGTATACAGACAAGGCGTGCTAACAAAACTAGAACAAGATGATGTTGGTGGTCTACAAAAGTTCTGCATTCCCTATACATACTATGGAATTTTTGATGGCCATGCAGGCGTGGGAGCAGCTTTGTGTGCTGCAAATCAGTTACACCACATCATACACGTAAGGAAAACTGAATTTACTTAGGTATTTAGTTTAATATATATTTTTTTAGGAAAAGCTTGTTGATGCACAAGATGACATATGGATTGATTTTAACGAAAAACGTTCTGCTACCTCAAAACCTAGAGATTTACTGTTAATTGGAGCCCTGGAAGCTGCTTTTAAAGAAATGGTATAGAGACTAATAGTTTTATTTACTGTTCGTTTTATATCCTAAGGTTCTAGCACAAATTGATGCACATTTAACCTGAGACAATCCCAGAGACATTACTAATGCAAATTCATTTTATTTTCGAACAAATGAAAAAGCAGTGGAATGCTGATAATATTCTATTTATTTTTTTTACTTTATATTTTAGGATCAATTAATATCGGAAGACCGCAATAAATACCAGGCAGCTGGTGGTTGTACAGCGTTAGTAGCACTATTTATATTAGGTAAAGTGTATATAGCCAATGCAGGTGATTCACGTGCAGTAATATGTAAAGAAAACACGTTTATTCCTATGTCAATGGATTTTACTCCAGAAAATGAAAGAGATAGAATAAGACGACTAGCCGAAGAGCAACCGTCACTCTTAGGTAATATTTGCGTATATCTTTGATATACCTACGTTTTACAGTTGGAAATATTGATTTTAAATTTAGGTAAAGATTATACATCTCGAGAATATATAAAGCAGCCCAAATCGAGTGATTTGGGAAAAACGGTCATGTTTCGAGATGCACATATGAAGGGATGGGCGTATAAAACTTTGCAACCGGATGATCTCAAAGTGTCAGTTATTACGGGTCAAGGAAAACGGGTAAGGTATTTATTTGACTTGTACAGACAGTTTTAAACGGGATTTTTCATAAAGGTGCGATTTGAATTTTGCAGAGTCGTGTTATGAGTACGATAGGTGTAACGAGAGGGTTTGGTGATCATGATTTACTAGCAATATACCAAAGAATTCCTATAAAGCCGTTTTTGTCTTCACATCCAGAAGTTCAAATTAGAAAGATTGATAGCACAGATGAAAAGGAAGTTTTAGTTATGGGTACAGATGGACTGTGGGATGTAATAGATGGTAGTAAAGCTGTAGAAGTTGTATCAAAGTCAATAAATGCTTTTATGGAGAAAGAAAGGTGATTTGATTTAAACAAAAATGTTTGTCACTATTTTACTTACCGTTAATATGTTTGTTTCCAGGTATGTGAGTGCTGCCACTTGTTTGGTGGGTTTTGCAAGAGGAGCATCAGTTAATGAACATTCGTGGCAACTTAAAGATGGTAAACCTGCGTCGTACGATGATATATCAGTATTTGTTATTCCACTTTTACCTTATAAGTTAGAATATAACGAATTAGTTAGCAAATATCTTGAAAATTCAGAAAAACAAAGTAATAGTGACTCATAAATTTTTTTACCTTTATATAAATTATGTATTTATATATTTATATTGAAATTATTGTTCTGTTATATTTAACGTATGTTATGGCTAATGTGTAAACTTGGCTAATTTATATAGGCCATTATTTTGGACTAACCAAAAACTGCACAGCATTGTTCAGATGTTCTAGGCTCCTTCATGTGCAATTGTTAGGCAGTGATAAAATAGAGGATAGTGTATTTTTACACATTATCTACATCATACGAAACATTTCTGAATCGATTTGTTATATGTTTTTGCTATTGACAACTGAGTTTTTGAATTTTACATATGAAAGTAATACTAGTCGTATTAATTATAATATACATGTTAAGATATTCTTTTATTCCATTTTAAGGGGCTTTTGCCACTATTAAAAGTATACTTAGCTCCACTACTTATTTAGTTTTACTTTAATATACCGTGTGTCCCAAATTCGATGCTCGCCATTGCGATCTCGGAAACCATAAGATATACAAAGTCGGTTAAATGGGATAAGTTTTGGTAAATTTTATGCTGTATCCAAATCCGTTAGGAAATCATGACTAGCTGAAACCGTTTTTGGGATTTTCTAAAAAATCGAACATTTTGTGAATTATCTTTTTTGGCTACAATTTCGTTTTGTTAAGCAATAGATAAATTTTCTTAAATTAGTCCCTTGAAGAACAATTTTTCCTCGGCATCTGATACGTCGTCTGAAAGCTCTTTTTTAAGCGCAATCTGAAAAATGAAATCCAATATGGCTGCCATAAGAAAAACAAAAGTTACCTAAGATATCTCGAAAACAAAATAATATCGAGCATTCGTTTCTAGACCAAAATATTAGTCTGCAAAAAAATGTCCTAATAGTGTAAAAGTCTAAAACCTGTCTGACTAAGGATTACGTGGCTACAGCCAAAACGAGGACTCGCAAAATTCTCGTTTTTTTGGAAAATCTCAAAAACGGTTTCAGTCGGCCGTGATTTCTTAACGGATTTGGAATCGGCATAAAATTCGCTAAAACTTATCTCATCTAACCAACCTTGTAGCTCTAACCGAGATCCCAATGGTGAGCATTGATTTTGGGACACACGGTATCTCCATATGGCAACACTGCTTTATTCCAAACTTTAATTTTTATCTGTTTAAATGCCCAAAGGAAAACATTTTTTATACTAGTGTACCCAATTTTCCGTGGAAATTTGTAGCCGATTGCTTATATATTATGAATTACATCATTTAGCTCATATCAAATACCGTTCTTCAGTTAGTAAAAATGAAAGTTTTCAGTCAAAAATGGGTATACTTTCCATTGTCCATTGACACAAACAGATTTAAAATGCATTACATGAACTAATATTATAATTTCCACACGCTACACCAAAACTCACTGTACTATACTCGACGCACGTTTCGCCAACCAAATAGGCATCATTAGGTCATCTCCAGATAATGCCAACTTGGTTTGCGTATCGTGCAACGAGTATTTTTGGTGTTTGTGGAAACTACTAGTGGTAATATCGTCACATCAAAAGTTCTAACCTTATTCAGAGTTTGTATGGAGCAGGTGAAAGGCTAGAACTCAAATACCTACATCTAAATATTTTTTCTAGTGGAGGGAGCCTTACAACTAAATAGTTTATTGTACAATATATTTAATAGTAATAATTAGTTTAAGACACTTTTAGGTGTAATTGTTATCTGCAGACATTCTTTTTACAGATTCGTATTGATTTTCAAAAGCATCGTGAAAATATTTATAACTAATTTTGATTCTAAAGAAATTCAAATTAAATAAATTATTGCAACAAACAGATGTATATATTAATTCTTTTAATGCCTCAAATAAACACACTGTATATAAAAATTCTTACCACTGGATTTCAATAAATTATTAAATAAATAAATATAAATAAATATATAAATATATTGCCACTGGAAACTTGAGGACCACTAAATTGTTTGTTTATTTTCATGGTCTCAGCTAAATGACAATGTACAGTTTAAATTCATGATTTATACAATTTAAGCCCTTATTGCTTCAAATTATCGTAGGTAAAAAATTTAGCAGCCTTTATTTAATTCCCAAGTAGTCTAGATTACCAATGTAATCGATCTAACCACATGTCACGACTTTGTCTGCCCCTAAATCTTCTTTTTGTTGATGTAACTAATTTTCTGCTTTCATCATCATCATCTTGCTCATCAGATTCATCCCCTGCAAATGTGTCAACCACGCCATCTACGATATCATCTAACACTTCCTTCGACTCTTCCTTATTTTCACCTGTTTCTTTAACCGGTTTTTCAGATTTTTCAGTTGATTCGGAGGCATCATCGTCTAATACATCCTCAACTACGTCTGAGATGGGATCCTCATCATCATCATCATCTTCTTCACTGCTTTCATCTGAATCATCGTCATCGTCGTCTTTATTTTTAATTGTAGTAGATGATTCAGTATAGACTTCAGCATTAGTTGTACTCTCGGTAATCATCTCGGTCATAGTAGATGTTTCCATTACATTTGTCATTTCCACTTTTTATCCCAGCCTGAGTCGACTCACTTTGTTGCTCCATTTCGGTATTTGTTGGAATTTCAAATTTAACTGAAGTAGTTTCTATTAAATTGGCAGTAGGTGTGTCGGCCATAGTTGTTAGCGTCGGTTTTGCTTCGGGAAGTACCTGAGACTTTATATCTTCGGACTCCTGTGCCATACTACTGTTGATCGGCTCTATTTCGTTAAACATTATCGGCAAGTTGATGTTTTGTAGCGCCCCCATATTTGTTTTTTCTGTAGTGGTTGTAGTTTTGATGACTTTTCTCTTTGGTGTGGTATTCTCTTTAATAGGCTTAGGTGTTGTCTTAGTTCTCAGTGGCTTCTTTTGCGTAACCTTAACTGGTTTTCTAGTCAATCTTCTTAGAGGTGCTTTGGTGGTGGTTGTACTTGTAACTTTCTTTTTGTTAGTACTGGATGATCCCGAACTACCTTGGAAATACTCCCCGATAAAGTCATCGTCAAGTACGCTAAGTGTACCATAATCTGCCGAGTCGGAATCGTCAAAATCAAAATCGTCATCGTCATCATCATCGTCGTCGTCGTCGTCATCGTCATCATCTTCGTCTTCTACAATAGGAAGAGGCTGTGGTGGCTCAACTCGAAGGCCTTTGGGACCAAATTTGAAGCAGGAAACTCGAAGGGCAGCTTCAATATCATTTAATGCCCTTAATTCCAAACCGAGACATGCGTTGAACTCATCACCTTGACGGTCAATATTGTAGACCCGACCGCAGAACTTTGAGACTCCTCCGGGTAGCGGCATACACACCGGTTGTGGTCTTTTGCCTGTAAACGGAGGTAGATATTTTTAATGAGAGCCAAAAATATCAGTAGACAGACTCACTTGACCAAAAAATGTCTTAGAAGCCATTAAAAAATGTTAGGTACCTATATACTTACTTGATATGGTGGTGTTGGTCAGTACCCTGTCTCCGAATCGCATAGAAATGGCGAGGCGATCTCCTTTTTAAATACTGCAGCGAAGCACATCCAGGCCCCTTTAGAGCTACAACTGGTATGTTAAATTCTCTACAGCAGTTGCACAGCAACGCATTGCAGTTGCAGAACCGGTTTGAGGTATTTGTTGTTGAATCTTGTCTTTTGTGAGTGACTTTACCATGTTTCTTTATTGAACTTTTTCTACCTTTTCTAGGATTCGGCGATTCTGCAAAAGAATACAGAATTATATATACAGGGCGATCATTTTAAGTCACTTGATTTGATTGCCTTATTTTTCACCTAGGAAGATATACCAAAACTATGGTTATATACTTTTTCTGAGGAATCCAAATTCAAAAAAAAAAAAAAAACGATTGAAAGTCAAATAAAAAAAGTTATTATAAACATGCAAAAATTGACACCCTGTGTATTAATGCTGAAATGAACATGTGATATTCCACTGATTATAAATGCGTAGATATCAGACATAATATGTTTGATTTCTGGTTGAAATTGTTTCAACTTTTATTTTTAAAGATACTCCCTGTATATTTAACTCAATTTAAAGACAATTTTGTTCTGAAATCAGCAATATACAGGGTGAGTCACCAAGGGCGCCTCGGTCGATGTCTCCATTAATATTTATTATACAGAAAAAAAGTTTCAAATAAAAATAGTAGGAGGCCAAGAGCACCATATTTTAAAATTATTTCTAATCACACAGGGTGTTTGATGTTAGAGTGGCATATCAAAAGTATGTTTTTTAAATGGGACACCCTATATATTTTTGCAAATTCTTATTCCTTCTTTAATTGCCTTTTCGAACATATCTTGTTTTTGAAATTCCGTTGCGGCGTTGTCGAATTATTCAACTTTTTTCAAAAAAAATTGTCACTTGCAGACCTCACTAATAAATTCTGCATAAGCGGTATTTTCACGGATTAAGCAAACTTTTTTTGGTAAATGTTAAGCAATACCATGGCCTAGCTTCCAGATATTTTAAAGTTGAAATTATTTGTACAGGGTGTTTATTACGATGATACAAAAATGGCTAACTTTAATCTATCATAACTTCATTTTTTTAAATGGAACACCCCGTATATTTTTACATACTTGGATAGAGTTTTTGTCGCTCTACAATTTCTATTAACCTATAGTTATACCTAAAACCAACGGTTTCCAGTGAAACTGCATTCTAATAAAAACATCAGGTAATTTCTAGAAATTCGGATATCATAGGAGGCATTGGCACGTGTTTTTTTTTGTTTTTACAAGAAGGAACTACGAACATAAAACAATTTATTTATAACAAAACGGTAAATACAACTTTTTTAGTTGTATCTAGTTCATAAGATGTTCAATGTGTCCTCCATTTTCTTGCACGCACAATCTTAGACGACTCAAAAAAGACTGACTAACATTTCTTAATTTCTGAACATTAATTTCTTGAAATGCAGCTCTAATTCTCTCCTTCATATCTTCAGCTGTAGTTGGAGCAGTTCTATAAACGGTCTCTTTTACATAACCCCACATAAAATAATCTAATTTTGTTAGGTCAGGTGACCTAGGTGGCCAACAAATTCGCCCACCTCTATCAATCCACTTATCTGGATATTCATTATTCAAATAGTTGCGTACTTGCGCACTGTAGTGGGCTGGCGCCCCGTCATGCTGCAGCCAAAACCTTCGTATTGTGGCTAATGGTAAATATTCCAACAAATCTGGTAGACTATTTCTTAAAAAGTGTAGATATGTTTCTCCATTTATTCTGCCTTCAAAAAAAATATGGCCCAATTACATATCCTCCTATAATTCCACCCCAAACGTTTAATGACCACCTATGTTGATGGTCAATACTCCATCTGAAATGGAGATTTTCTGTAGAATAATAGTACAGATTGTGCCTATTAACATTTCCGTTTTTATGGAACGTAGCCTCGTCGGAAAACAACACGTATTCGAAAAAAATCCGGTTGTTCTCGCACTTTCTGAATTGCCCATTCACAAAATTCTCGTCTCTTAATAAAATCATTAGCTTCTAGTTCTTGCAATAATTGGATATGATAAGGGTAAAACTTATTTTCTTTTTAATCCTTGCAATACTGGACTGACTAATATCCAATTCCCTACTTAAAATTCTAGAACTTACATGTGGATTTTCTACGAGGCTTAGCACAACAGATAATGTGTTTTCTTCATTTACGACTGGTTTAATTCGCTTCGGCTTCTTAAACATAACTTTTCCGCTTTCATCGAATTTAGTTTTTAATTTTGTAAAAGCACGACAATTCGGATGTCTTTGGTCTGGATATTTTTGATCATACAATCTAGAGGCCAACAAACAATTACCATAACTCTCCCCGATACAGTAAATCATATTAATTCTTTCTTACTTAGAAAAATTCATTTTAAATACTTATTTAAGTAGAAATTAACGTAACAATAAAGTCTGCAAATTAAAAGTGTTTCAAATTTGTTTCAAACAAATGTCAGTGATAAATGCCATCTAGATATTTGGAAAATTCACACAGTTCAAGTATTTAAATGTAGAATAATAAGACAACTTTCTTTTCATTTATAAAAGATGAAACTTAGATTAATTGAAACAATAATGCTCATAGTTGTTTCTTGCAAAAACAAAAAAAAACATGTGCCTATACCTCCTATGATATCCGAATTTCTAGAAATTACCTGATGTTTTTATTAGAATGCAGTTTCACTGGAAATCGTTGGTTTTAGGTATAACTATAGGTTAATAAAAATTGTAGAGCGACAAAAACTCTATCCAAGTATGTAAAAATATATGGGGTGTTCCATTTAAAAAAATGAAGTTATGATAGATTAAATTTAGCCATTTATGTATCATCGTAATAAACACCCTATATAAATAATTTCAACTTTAACATATCTGGAGGCTAGGCCATGGCATTGCTTAACATTTAACAAAAGAAGTTTGCTTAATCTGTGAAAATACCGCTCATGCAGAATTTATTAGTAAGGTCTGCAAATGACAATTTTTTTGAAAAAAGTTGAATAATTCGACAACGCCGCAACGGAATTTCAAAAACAAGACATATTTGAAAAGGCAATTAAAGAAAGAATAAGAATTTGTAAAAATATATAGGGTGTCCTATTTAAAAAAACATACTTTTGATATGCTACTCTAACATCAAATACCCTGTGTGATTAGAAATAATTTTAAAATATGGTACTCTTGGCCTCCTACAACTTTTATTTGAAACTTTTTTCTGTATAATAAATATTAAAGGAGATATCAACCGAGGCGCCCTTGGTGACTCACCCTGTATAATATTATCATTATTTTTCATATTTAATAATATATCGGGATTTAAATTTAAAATAACAAATGTATCCATCTATGAAAACAAATAAAATATTTCAATAATTTATTTCAAAAACTAGTTATTCTGTATATGTTAGTTACAACAATGTTCGAAAACATTAATTTTGTTCAAACGGTACCAAAAGCGTCTGATCAAATTAAAACTTCAACAAGAAGTAGAATTAACAATCCATTTATTAGAGAGAATTTAATTTCTGAAATAAATAAATTATTTAAATATATATTTCTGAACTCGGAAAGAAATATTCTTTAAATTGAGCTGAATATGCAGGGTATATCACCGATGCCTTTTATAATGTGGCATGGTCGGACTAGACGGGTTCCTGAGCCCTATCTCTCGATTTAGTTTCCATATTGTGGCTCTTTTTTTTGCTTTTTCAATAAAATTTGTTCCTTCACAAATACGTAGAGAACAGCACGAAAATATGTCATCATGAAAGCGAAGTAGTTACTACAAACGGAATAATTGGTACTACACTCGACGCCCGTTTCACCAACGGCATCATTTGGAGATAATTAAAATTATTTTTTAAAACCAACTCCACAAACACCAAAGCGCTCGACACGCGTTTTGGCATCAAAGTTAGCATCATCTAGAGATGATTAAAATTAATTTTCCAAAACTGAAACTCGAGATGATGCCCACATGGTTGCCGCAATGCGCGTCGAATAGTACCGGGTGTTTTTGTGTTTGTGGAAACTACTTCGGTGATGCTTGAGAATTGGAAAGCTACCTAATCATTCTACTTACCAATAACCGCAGATGCTGCAAAAGCGACTAAAACAAAAATTAGAAGCAGCTCAAAAAATGAAAGATAATTTCATATTTTTCAGAATCAGTCTGCAAATAAAGAAAGGAGTGTTAATTAAAACGAATTAGTCATGTGTATATATACGTCCCATTAAATTGTTACTTTTAGTAGATAATAAAAAAATTGTGTGTGTGGAAAAGAGCA
This sequence comes from Rhamnusium bicolor, assembly GCA_029963845.1. Lineage (NCBI taxonomy): Eukaryota > Metazoa > Arthropoda > Insecta > Coleoptera > Cerambycidae > Rhamnusium > Rhamnusium bicolor. The sequence continues at coordinate 2,005,868 of JANEYF010005770.1, forward strand.
GATACTATTTTGGTCTAAAATGACGATAAACGTAGAACCCTAACAAACATGCTCTACAGGGTGTTTTTAAACGATTGGTAGACTCCCCTCTCTAAAATATGAAACTTCTTAATAAATCCTTGGGTTCCGGTAGTCGATTTGCTAGATACGGCACCCCAAGGTAAGGCTCAGATTATTTTTTTACTAATTAGTATACATAATGATTCGTAATTTAATTCGGTTGTTATGTGAAAAGAACGGAATCGTATTTATTTTGTTGTTATTACTAGAGGGCTCTGATTACGCCACATTTACTCTATATTTAGCCATTTTTGTTTTTTAAATATGTTCCGTATCCCATTCGTTCTCCGTCACCCTGTATAGCATATGCGATGCGGCTAAATTTCGATAGAGATAGCAAGCTAAATGGTTCTGAAACATGTTTTTTTCATTAGCCTATCAGTTTTGACAGCTCGTGATAATTTTGAAATGCCATTTGACATATCTACCAATTTTTAAGTCGACATTTTGAATATAATAAAATATGTTGTGATTACAAAAGTATAAACAAACTTTTCTTGGCATTTTTCTCAAATCACCCCAAAAAGCATCGAAAAATAAAATATTTTGTCTGCATATAATTTCTGTATTTATAAAAAAAGGGCATAGATCACAATTTTTCATATTAAAATTATTTTGTAGAACCCACGACTTCCTATTGGAAATATGTTGATATAGACATAATAATAAATCTACGAAAGTCTCGAACAAATAACAGAAGTTCATGCAATGTCTTCACGTTCATTTGTTTTTTAATTCTGTGAGCTACATCGGCTAGAAGGGGTGACAGCTCGTTTTTCCACCCAACCGACCCGGGTTCGGTCGATTAGATATAGTGAATGAGCGTCACCATCTTTCAAATGGGAACTTTAGGACCCGTGTATATGCGATGTGAGCACGTTAAATTAAATTAAAGTATTATTAAACTAAACATCACAGATAACACAACCCTCTGTATCTCTGAAAGTACCTTATGCTAGAGAGGGCTATACATTTAGAGACAAAGGACACACACACAATGTCCGAGTATGCTAAGATTAATTTCTGGTTTAGAAAAAATCCTAGCTCCTCGACCGGGAATCGAACCCGAAACTCCAGGGTGAGAGGCAAGTGTCCTTACGACTCGACCACGAATCCACCTAGATCCTACTTCACGACAAAGTGGGGTCCGGAAAACTTCCATACAATATCAAATCTTTTGTTCAAAATGTCTAGGCCTTTTGCAGGCAAAATTTCCTCACACCGCATCTGTATCAAATAATAAGAGGAGTGTTGAAAATCCTACAAGAAATGAAGCAGTGGAAGTGGCGGTTCCGGGCCACATTGCTATCAACCATACACTGAGCACAAGAAAATTGTCTGATGTGGTGTGTGTGTTTCACGGTTTACTGTTCAAAAGATTTTAAAGCACTACAAATCCATTTGTTCTGAGAACTTAGTGAAGATGACAATCGACGTTTGCAATTTTGTGAGTTGATAAGCGAACTGATAATTAATCCGAATCGCCATATTGTTGATATTAGGCAGATTCCAATCTGAGGATATTCCAAGAAGTAGGTACATATACTCAACATCCAAAGAAATTAAATGTCTGGGGAGATATTTTTAAAATGATATATCACTTGACTCATCTTGCTATTTGAAATTTTGAGGTAAAAATATACAAGGTGTCCATTTGAAAAAAATTTAGAAAATTCAGTTCAATAAGTTGTAAATTTAAATATCGTTTTTGGTCACCCTGTATAATTTTAGGAAATGAAAATGGCTGAGTGTCATCACACAGATATCTCATAATTGGTATTAACATATTTTTCTTAAAATCGATAATTGTGACTAGTGATTTTTTTAATATACACGTGTAAATGGCATAATTTCAACAAAAAAAAATTACATCCAAGTGATTGGGAGAGAGTTAATAATAATACAGGAGTGGAAGGAGGCCACCAAGAGGTTTCAAAAAATGTTCCGATATACATAGCATTCCATTTAAAAAAATATTAATTGACCCTGTGAAATCGTTTTGGCTCACCCTGTATATTCGTCTTGGCTCACACTGTATATTCGAAAATAATTTCCGGTTATAGACTGTTTTGTCTAGTTTATTTATGTTTTTAAATCAGGTTTCTAGCTATCATACAACTCGACATATCGAAGTCAGGCGCACCATTGCCCCACCCTGTATATTGCATATTTTATTTTAGGTCTGTTATTATTTCTTTTACACATTTTTTTCTCTATTGCTGACTGTCTGACATTGGAGTGTTTTACAACGGATTCGTGGGCGAATCAATGAAATAGCCTTATTAAAAAATAAAAGACCTAAAATAAAATATGCAATAGTTTTGTCTGTGAGTTTAATTACATGTTTTCTTCATGTGACACTTTTTTTAGTTGTCATGAAATTTAAAATCTTTATTTAAACAAAAGAACAAAAATTTAGTTTCGTATATACACAGAAATGTCGTGTTGCTTCAAATATATATATATATATATATATATATATATATATATATATATATATATATATATATATATATATATATATATATATATATATATATATAATTAAATATGATTTGAAGGAAACAACTACTCAGCGGGCAAATACCCCGACCTGCATTGAATTACACCTTCAAATCATGATAGATCGATAGCCATATCATTTGTCAATTCCCAACCAGACATAGATCGATTTCGAACTTATTTGTTCTCTTCAGTATGCCATAGGTTATGGAACAGACAAATGATAGTGGCCAACCTGCTAGTTATATACTAACTAAGGTGAAGTGAATAGTGGTGAGAGGTATGAAACTTCTCATATGGTCTGAATGCTACTATCCGACCGACATCCTAGATGTCTCTGTGGCGGATAGCGACTTGCATCACAGCAAGTACCGAGAGCGGCGACCCCTAGCCCAGGTGGACTAAACTAATGTTATTAAATATGATTTGAAGGAAACAACTACTCAGCGGGCAAATACCCCGACCTGCATTGAATTACACCTTCAAATCATGATAGATCGATAGCCAATATATATATATATATATATATATATATATATATATATATATATATATATATATATATATATATATATATATATATATATATATATATATATATATATATATATATATATATATATATATATATATATATATATATATATATATATATATATATATATATATATTTAGAGGATGAGAGGATTTACTCGTGTTACTACCTTTCGAAAGGGATGTAAAATTATAGGTCCATATATCTGAGATTTGAAAACGTTAAAAATTCCTACCATACGACAATATTTTCAGATTAAAGGTGCCAGAGCTTGTGCAACCATTGATGGAGTTTTTGATTTTGGCATGGGTGATTATCTTTGGTGGCGGAAATAGGCCAGCGTGATTAAAAAATTATTTAATATAATATACAGGGCACAACACATTCAGGAGCTAACTCTATTTGTTGAAAATTCAGAATCAACCTAGTATAATTAATAATGTTGATGGAATAACTGACTTTTTAAAATTTTTTCTCTTGTCCATTTTGACGATATTATTTTTCAAACGCAGCTGTAAAATCTTTTGATTCCTATGGGAGCAATTTATTTTCTGAAAGAATTCCCAGTACCCCTGCCAGCATATTTGAGTTCAGGGGAACGCAACAGATTTCTGTCCAGAAAAACTTTTATCATTATTTGCACCAAATAAGGACGAGGTTCTAGATCGATCACACATATCACCAGGGAAGGGAGTGTTGATGCTATATCTAATTATGCGAAATTAATTTCAGGCCTTTTATAACGATCATCACACTTATCATTCCTATCAATCTGTTCTTGGCACACAAGCAGCAATTTCTTTTAAATGTATAGTTTCTAAAATTTCACTTCACATTCAAAAACTAAAATATCTTAAAATAGTACGCCTTTGGTGGAAAGGGCCTAAAATGTTTATATTATCCTTTCCAAGGGACTGAAAAGCCTAGTTATTTTGAAAAATAGGAAGATACTGACATGTAAAAACTCTTTTTTTTTTACAATTTTTGCGAACGAAATACTTTCTACTTCCGATACTTCAAATAAGTAAAATTTCATTTCAATGGAAAATATTTGTTTGGAAAATCCGTTACGAATAGTAAGTTAACTGTTTAATTTTATGGGATACGTAAAATATTCCACTGAAATCAACAATCGTAACAATTTTTTACACATATAATATTTATCATTTTTTAATTTTGCATTAATGATATGACATTGATTTTTGTATCTCTATTTTTTTTTAAATCATTTCTACATATATGTTATACAACGTTTTCGGCATTGTATCCCTAAAATTAAAAAAATCTCTTGCATAGTAACAGAAAATTATAACGACAGTTTTAATAACAATAACGGTAGTTTTAAATAATATATGTTTCGGTTTGATACGAATTTTTAAATACTATTATCATTTAAACTACTTACCCAGATAGTGACCTAAATCGATTTCTGTGATGATGCAGATTATTATGATTACCTATACGGTGCAAAGAAAATTGCGCGTCAGAATATACACATAAATATGAAAATAAACCCACCAGTATTATTAAACAATTATTAATAAAAATATCCAAACTTAAATTTATTTACACTGTACACTTGCTAGTTGCTTGGTTCTGTGTGTGTGAATTAACTCTACAGATTCTTTGGTTTCCTCATTGGTCTTCTTCAGTTGAAAGGGGGGCCAGAATGTCGGTCATCAAGGTAGGTCATTCGTGTTCATCCGGTGTACTCTTTTACATCCGTAGAAAGCACTTTTCGCTTTGACACTGGCGGATTTTTGGGGCCAGTGCGTTATTTATTTGTCTTCACAGAAATAAGACAATATTCAATAAATAAATGTTAATTATTTTTACCCAGCATCTCGAGTGCTGTGAGAAACAGGACTTGAGGTGTATGCTTATTTTATGTTTTTATTATACAATGTGTTCATAGTATTGCAGAAATTCAATCTCAGCTAGGATAATTATTTAATTAATTAAAAATCCCGAGACAGGTAAATTTTTGATCTAATTACGCATAGTTTTAAACTGAACTCCAACTTACGGGATGGTCCGTGTTCGAGTTATGGCGTCATCGAATATTTTTTTTAAATGGAATATACTGTTTTTTCTAAACGTGGAAAGTATATTGAAGTAACATCCATTCCAAATAACCCACATTTGACCCATTTTGCTTCAGCCGTTTCAGCTCTATAGAGTATTTTCAATAATTTAATTTTTGTTAGAAACTGTTGCACAAATTCATTTTCAGCAACAGTAATTATTTTATTGAAAAATCCCGAGACTGGCAAATTTTTATCCTAATTGCACATATTTTGAAATTGAACACCAACTTACACGGTGACTATTTCGATTCTAATTTAAAACCTGAATTCTTTCAAAATCCGTTTTCTCCCAGCTCTGCTGGCAGATAACTAAAAGTTGAAGAGTACTACTAGTATATAAAATAATCTGAAGTTTTGGATTTAAAATAAAACATTCAAGTACCTATGTTGAAACTTTATTAAAACTTCATTATTTTATGCCACGTTTTTTTAAAAAACCCCACTGTGCGCCGCTGCGTGAATGATGAATATCTAGACATATAGTAAATAATAATAATTAAATCCGAGTTAATTAAAAACTGTAAACAAGAGATATAAATTTAAATGATTTTTAGCTTTATGTGAATTATGTGGTAACAAAATTTGTAGTTTTTTTAACAATCTTTCAAAAAAAACATTCTTGGGGGTTATAACTCGAAAAATGAGCTTCCTTCGTAAAGAAGTGGAACAAGTAGTTATCGACCGGGCATCGAAAAATAAAAAATGAAAGATGTTCATTTGCCGTCTGCGGAATCCCAGTTCCTTGGTAGGGATCGAACCTGGGACTCCAGGGTGACGAACAAATGCACTAGACTACGGAGTCATATTTAAACTCGACAGAATCAGACTGTTCGAGTTATAGGCGTTTTGAAAAAAATTCTAGGTAGACTTATTAAGGCATTTGTCAAACCTTCAATAAAACTTTACAGCTGTTAAGTCCAAGTTAGGAGTATTAAGTGTTATGGAGAATTTAGGACGTGTTGTGATTTTATTTATAATTGCTTTATGAAATTATCGTGGGGTAGTTGTTAATGCCCGGTTATAAATCTAAAATGCTTTGAGATCACAAAATTTCAGGTCGAACCTTCATAAAGCCAACTACTTATTAGAGTTTTAATGTAGCAGACAAAAAATCTGTAATAAATCAATCTTAAGCATAAAAGAGTTTGGTTCCCGTTTTCCAGAACTTAATGTTTTAAAATATAACTATAATAGTCGGGCTGCTCTAAGATAGCAACTTTCGTCTTAAAGAGTCAAAGCCATAAATAATGTTCTTCGCTTCAATTGTCAGCGGCACTTAAACAATATGTTACAATTTAATTTTCGAAATTCCACGCAGGTCAGGTGTTTACTGTTGTACAGCTCGAACAGGAAACAAGGGTCCACCATTTCCTTTTTCACGGGTGAAATATTTCTCCACCTTTAGTATAAACTGACGTTCATCTCAAGTCGGGTCTCGAGTTAAATGTTTTCCTTTCGACTGACTCATGATTGTTTTAATGTGAATACTTTTGAATAAACAAATCCACGGTTTTAGCATACGTGTTAACACTTCGGCTACTCTAATGAAAACGTAAAATGGAGAGTTTATTTATGTTTTTCGGCAATATATTATTTTCTTAGAACTTTTAGGTCTTATCCAGTTTACGTAAATAGGTTTTCTATATCAGGGACCCAATATTTTACCTGCTCAAAGTCTTTTCTAATTAAAAATACCTAATTTTAATAATGCCGTTACATATGATTCTAATTTGTAATGTTAATTTTAGGAATAACAGAAAACACGAAATAAATGGTCGTATGAGTTTCAAAGTAAAAGCACAAATATATTCATTTACTGTTTGAGATTCACTGTTCATCAATCTTACGTTACAATTATCCAACAAAGTAGTTGTAAATAACTCGTTTATGTGTATACCTATGCACAACTGGTTTGCTGATAATTGAAACAAATAAAATTATTTATGATTTTGACTCTTTGAAGAAAGTTGCAATTTTACACCGGCCCGACTATAATAAAACTGACGCACTGGATAAAAAACGAAGGGGGCGCGCAGAGCAGACGTGTGTCGCGAAAAACTGAATTTTTAGGTTATCCGTGCACCATAAATCCTATAGATTTTAAAGCGGTTGTTATAAGGGTTTAAAACGGGTTTTAAGATAAGCCTACAAGTTTCAAGCAGTATGATAAGGCCAATGAGGCTTAAAATATACTTCTACAAGAAAACATCGACATACTTAAGGAGCAATTGAAAATTTAATAGGCATTTTAAGACAAAATATGTTTGCAGTAGAATTGTTTAAAACTAATAGGGTTTATATGAACTGCCGCCATTATTTCTAACGGCAAGAGATGTATAACGATCAGCCATATTGGGAATGTCCCGGATTGAACAAAAAAATGTAATTTGTATCCAATAGAAATATTTTCTAAAAACAATGGACTAATACTGAACCATATTACGGGCGAATACTACCGATTTATTTATTTTTAAGTCACCGAGAAAATAAATACCCATGTATCTTCTTAAATTTGTGTTTTTAGGGAGCGCCCGAATTTTTAAGGACTATCTAATCCATGTTTTGCAGGAAACAGTGTCGTTGAAAATTTTAACCACTATGAGGAATCCCAATACTTCATTATAAGTAGTCGATTTATAAGCTGAATCGTTCTCAGTTGTCGCCATATCTTCATTTTATAATTATACATGAGGCCCACATATAATAATGTGCGTGGATCAAGTGAGCGTAGCCCTAGATTTATTTGCATTTATGTTTACTTTATTAAATACAAAACATCCGCACAAAATATTTGTATGTGCCTTTTAAGTTTTAATATGGCATTTATCCTAAACCAAGGATGGTTTTATAATACTCATCAGATACTCTACAAGTAAAGATTTGGACAATTCGTTAAAACTTGAAAGTTTTAGTAGTAGTTTTAAAAAGAGGCATATAGGCCCTTTTCTAGGTGGGAGGGCCCCCTGTACTCTTATAAGGGTTTTAAATCAGTTTTATGGAGTTCTTTCAGTTTATTTACGTTTATAAGTAGTCTTAGAAACAAGCTTTCAGGATATCTAAAATTGTTACTTGGGCTAGGACAGCTTTAGTTTAGGTTAGGATCGAACTGGAGCAAAAGCATTTACGAAAAGTTCCATGATAGTGATTCGAATAAAGTCTCAGAGTTCCAGTCTGAAGAAAGAACATGGGGCGGACGTCGGACGCAGGAATATATCTGAAAGACAAGAGTGCAATAGAGCTAACCTTTAGGATTGTACACCAGGTCTTCCAGGTAGAGATATTTGCCATGTTAATAGTGGCAAGTAAAGAAGAAGTCAAGAATACACAAAGCAAATAATATTTACATGCTCCGAAAGCCGGGCGGCTATGAAAGCGGTTCTCCTAGAAGAGGCCAGCCCTTGTTCACGAGTGCGGGGATGTTCTTCAAGAGCTTGCTAGTAGTGATGGGCACTATCGAATGATTTGAACTATCCAATAATTACTGAATGAATGATTCCAATTATCGAATGAATTCATTCGAATAAATTCATTGGAATAAAATCATTCAATTAGAACTTTTCTAGAAAACAGCATCTGAATGATATTGTTAACTTGCTGATTAATGCTGTTGAGTTTTACCTCCCATAAAAAATGGGACTTTAGAATCAGAACCGACATAGCCTTGTGTCACATGTCATCAGCAGTTAGTTGGCAGTTGCGTTTTGTTTATTTTGTTGTTTAGACTGTTTATCGTATCACTAAATAAAATGTGTGTCTTATTTATGAATTGACTACCGTCTCCGTCTATGTATATTCATAACCTCCATTCTTAAATCCAACATTTTTCAAATTCATTCATTCATTCGTAATTCAACTATCGAATTATTCGAATAAATACCCACTATCGAATTATTCGATAGTTTTTATTCGACAGTTCCCATCACTACTTGCTAGGTATAAAGGTGATTGATTCAACAGATTCAATATTTCTTCTTAGTGTTTCCTCTACTGCTACTGGCCAGTTGAGTATTTCTTGATAAAATAGCTTATGATCGTTAATAATGCTGTTTTCTATTTTTTTAAGATTTATTGCCACTTTGGCTCATATATTTTTAACAGTTAGAAGGTATTTGTAATCATACCATCGATAAAATCTTGTGTAACTGCGGTACCTTTTTTCGTTGCATCATATTCAAATCTCGAGTAGGAGGAGAGAGTGAGAGAAAAAATTTTGATCCTTTGAAACTTTCTTGCCGTAACGGTCGTTAGTTGCGGAAACCTTTTAAGTTCCACTGATGGTAGCTACTACGTAGAGACTACTAAATGTGCTGCTTGGGTGTGTTTTTTGCCTTTAATCTTAGAGTTGATAGTACACTGGCCGACACAATTTTTGTAAAATAGTTCACACTACTGTTTTTTATTGTTATTACCTCCGTATTAACTGAAAAAATATCCAACAAGTCATAGTACGTACCATTTCTGTGTGAACACAATGGACAATATTATATTGGCAGGTAATAAATTTTATGATGTGTCGCAATTTTAGAAGAGCAAGTTAAAGTAAGGTGGGACATTTTCAGTATCAGTCTTGTTTTGACCTTCCAAGTGTCCATTTTTGTCTGTTAGAAAGTGTTTTCGTTTGTCTACATAACCCTGTTACGACAAAAATGTCAAGTCAAACGCGCCGAAGTTGCAAAACCCCACCTGGCAGTTTTGTTACAGTTGTGGAGAATTCTTTGTGAAGGCACAAGCGAGACCAGTGCCTGAAAATGTGAAAAAAGCGTATTTTCTATATTTTGGAGTTTTAGTCGAGATCAGGACAAACAATGGACGTTTGTTGTGTAAATTGTAGCGTATCACTAGTGCAGTGGATGAAAGGAAAAAGAAAAAGCATGCCTTTTGCTGTTTCAATGGTATGGCGAGAACCCACCAATCATTTCGATGATTGGTATTTTTGTGTACCAAGAACTAAGGGATATTCCAAAAAAAGAAATACAAAAAATCAAATATCCGAATTAGCCATCAGCCCTAACACCTGTTCCTGACAATGATAATTACTCAAAATGAATTGAATGATTTGGTACGTTATTTGGGACTGTCAAAACAACAAGCAGAACTTCTTGGTTCCCGACTTAAGAAGTGAAACTTACTGGTTAAAGAAACAAATATTACGACTTTTAGAAAAAGAAATGCAACATTTTCCGCATTTTATAATATGAAAAATTTACTATGCTCGTGCATTGATATTGATGGTTTGATGTAGGATCTTAATATCGAGCGTTCCCCTTCCGAGTCGCGCTTATTCATAGATTCCTCCAAATACAGTTTAAAAGTAGTATCACTACATAATGAAAATTTATACCAAGTGCCCATTCAGTAACAATGAAAAAGGATTATGACAGTATGAGCACCATTTTAAATAAAATTAATTGCAACAAATACAAATGGTAAATATTTTAGTAGGGCAGCAAGGAGAATTTACAGAATATTTCTTTTTTTTTTTTTTTATTTGTGGGACAGTTGTGCAGCAAAAGAATATTATGTGAAAATAATTTGGCCGGTAAGGAAATAATTTGAACCAGGAACTAGTAATGTAGACCCTAAAAATGTTCTTTTACCACCTCTTCATATTAAACTTGGGCTAATGAAACATTTTGTGAAGGCTATACATAAAGAGGGTCAACGGGGGGTTCGTGGGTCAAGAGATAGGGAGGTTAATTAGAAAAGTTTACTGTATTACCTACCTTTTAAAGTGATTTAAATTCCAAGTCGATGCTCCGGTCTTTTTGAGATGCAAAGTGGTCAATTACTTTTTCATTAAAGTCTTTTATCTTTTTTATTAATGCCCTTTCTATGGTAAGCATAGCTAAAGAAGATAACCTTTCCTGACCCATGGTATTTCTTAAAAATGTCTTTATTCTTTTTAAGGTGGAAAAACAACGTTCACTTTCGACGGTAGTCATAGGGAGAGTACACAAGATTTTTAACACTTTGACACTTTCAGAAAAAGTATTGCACAAATTATTGTTAATAAAAAGCTGTAACAAAGCAACTGCACCTTCACTATTGGAAAAAATTTTCTCGGCTATATAATACTTCTAATTCAGTTTTAAGTTTCAAATGATTTATGACTGGATACTCCGTTTTAACTAATTTAAACATATCTTGAGGAAAGCTTTTTTTATAATCTTTAAATCGATCTGCGTGAAATAACTGAGACACTGCTAAATGATTACTGAAGCCAAACTTGTTTTTGATCTCGAATGTAATTATATCACAAACTTCTAATGAAATTCTCCTTTTTGATTCTTCTGTTTTACATCTCTGGGCAGACTGCATGGATGTCTCCTCCAAACAGTTATTCAAAATTTTATTTCTGATATCTTCAATTTTACTATTAAAAACGCCAATACACTTATTTACTGTTATGACATCGACATTACATTTTTGTATTTGATTGAACAATATATCACAATGAGGCATAACTAAATGAAAAAAATTTAACCAGTAAAGAAAATGTTCATTTTGTAAGTAGTTTTTTAAACCAATAGCTTGGTTTAGAGTGTTGTTTTCTGATTCATTATCAATGATTTTTTCTAAACAATCTAATAATTCTGTTCGATAGGTATAAACAGTCTCTATGCACGTTGTATTAAAATTCCATCGTGTTGGAGCCACTTTAGGTAATCTCACCTTAACAACTTATCTAACACGGCTGTTCTTTTTGGCATTTTCCAAAGAATGAAGAAAAGCTATGTAAATTAGCAAAAAATATTTTTATGCTTTTATCCTGACTTGATGCTTTTTGTAAAATTAAATTAGTTGATGAGCGTAACAATGAATAAAATTTGCTGAAGGATAACTTTTTTAATTAAAAATACCTATTAACTTCTTTTTTCTTATCAAGAGATGTTTGCTTTATCGTCATATTAGGTTTTGGACGGCCACTACCTTTGAATTTCACTCGGTCTTCATAACCCAACTTATGTCCATCTTTCAGTTTTAATATATTTTGTACAACACTCATATTTAATAGTAAACACCAAAAACACTGTTTTACTTAATTTCACGACAAGTAGAGATTTACTAATAAAATGTTCACAAATAAAAACATTAAAAACAACGCGACAGAATTTACCGACCAACGCGTACCTAGTTAGCATTAAGACTGCTGACTGGCGACTGCTCTACTAAAGTGGCGTACGTTACTGTACTGTTTCCGTAAAATGTCAGGGACATTGTCCCCGCCAGTGTTTTCTATCTCTTTTGCTTTCTGACGATTCGCGCATAAGTCTATTTCACTACAATTCGTTGTAAATTCGGTCCGTAGCTAGCTTTGAGGACACATTGTGGGATTGACCCAAAATTTTTAAATTCTATAAATGAATATAAAATCTTGCGATCTAGATATTTGAATAGTATTGTGCATAGAATGAACTAGAAACTTTAATATATTTTTTAAGAATATTAAAAATATATATAATATATATTTTTAAACTTCAGAAAATGAATAGCTCTATTTTTTATTTGTATGTGGGAGGTCATTGACCAAATGACCCTATAGAAGAACCGCCAGTGAAGAGGGTGAAGGATTTAAATATTTAAGAGAGCTTTTCCCCAATTAAGTGACGCCAAACTTAAAGCAGGCATATGTATTGGTCCTCAAATTAGAAAATTGCTTGACGAGGCAGATTTTAAAGGAACACTCAACAGACAGGAACTCAGAGCTTGGAACTCATTTATAAGCGTAGTCGGGGGATTTTTAGGGAACAAGAAGGATGAAAACTACAAGCACCTAGTAAGCGAACTTTTAGATTCGTACCACACGCTTTGTTGACGTATTTCCTTAAAAATTCGCTTTCTGCATTCTCATTTAAATTTTTTTCCTGAAAATTTGGGTGCGGTAAGCGACGAGCAAGAAGAAAGATTTCATCAAGATATCAGGAGAATGGAAATTCGTTATCAAGGACGAGGGGATCCAGCCATGATGGGTGATTACTATTGGTTCTTAAAGCGAGACGATTTTTGACCCCTAATAATAGAAAAAAATGAACTGAGCATATGTTTTTCAAAATTTATTCTCTTTTTGCAGATATATCTATGTAAGCCTAATATATGTTATATACAATCATTGATATATAACAATAAATAGATTCGTAAAATTAACAATAATGTTATTCCTGCCCGTAATGTTTGATTTAATGTAACAAGAAGACGTTACATGTTACGACTTTTTGCTTGTCATTTCTGTAATCAGAAGGCTTTATTCCAGTGGGATGTGCTATTACAAACAAATATATTTTTTTGTCCGCCAGTATAATATTTCTTTTGCAATTCGAAGAGTTACAGGTTCCTTCCTTTTTCGGCTCATAATCACTTTCCGATTCGTTTGAGATGATATTATGATTTATAAACTTACTATCGAGAGACGTTACAACAAAGTGAAACGTTTGTTCAAATGACCGATTCATTTCAATAAGTGGTTTAAAAAAATCATCTGAATTAAACGTTATTTAAATCGGCTCAGTTCTTTTACATGCCAAAATTTAAATACGGGAGGACGTGATTATCGTGCAACGTTGTATGAAGAAAGTATCACATTTTATTGTTACAACTGAAAATTGACATAAGTAGAATTAAATTTGTATTCTAGTTCGCAATGGGATTATTTCTTTAGAAGATATTGAAACCCCCGTAATTTGGTGATCGTAATACGTGTAATTATTGGGGAAGCGTTTGAAAATAAAATCCACAGAATGCGAACCGTAAAATCATCGCATTTATTTAACAAATAACGGCTTTTTGTCATCTAAATTTGATGGAGTTGCGCACCGACGTCCAATTTCGACGCTGTCCCTTAAATTATCAGTAGGTACAGCGCGCTAGTGTCGTATAGGTGCCCGCAATGACAATTTTCTAAAATTCGGCTGTTGGTCTTTGGTAAGTTTTTATCTTCCAAAAAAGTCATTATTTTTTTATTTATAATCAACGTGTGTTAACGCGTATGGAAATTTTGAATAATAACAGCTTGTTTTTATTTCTGTCGTTGTTGTTGAGGTTAATTAAGAGCTGGTAAATTGAAGTACGATGAAAATAAATAAAATAAATTCTAACGCGATTAAATCATACTTATTGGTTATTGTATCAATTGACAATACATGAAACGAAACATAATTAGACGAAGAAATAATCGATAAAGGGTAAATAATGATTCTATTTTTGTTAATATTTACAGTTTTGATATTAAAAAGGGTATGTACGTATTTGGCGGAATTTTCGAAACAAAAATATATCCCATGTAAATGACGTTATTTGCTCATTGCATAGCACGTGCTGTTAGTATAAACAACCTGCCAGCCCAAAAATCCTCTCTAATCGGTGTGCAAATACGTAACAGTTTTACATATTTTGTTTGAATTTTCAGCACCCTATGAGGTTAAAGACATTTGTAATCGTATAAAACAATTAACTACTTAATTATGAAAAGGACTTTGATGATATATTTCATAAATCGACATGCAAGAAAGGCCGGCCATACGAATGGAGAGAATAGAAAGGACTAAACAGATTTAAACATGATTTTCCTGAACTGTCCGGTACTTAGTCCTGAAATGATGGAAACATTACATTCCATATATAGGTAGTACATGATAATGATCATGAATGAATTCTTTAAAAGCCCAGGATCCGAGGACATAGTTAATTAAGCTCTTAGTACGGAACAGGAAAAAGAAAGTAAATTTTTTTCGTCTAGGCGTGTCTGTCACTTATGCCTTAAAATGAAAGTTGCGCGACTGGGCATTTTCTGACCAGTGGTCTTAGGAGAGTGTGGGAGCATTATTGATCGACCGTGGCCATGCTGTATACACGGACACGCATCTAACGCAACGCACACATACACATACACACTCACCCCACTTTCTCATTTGTGCTGTCCGTTATGTTTTCCATTCATCATTATGTTTTCTGATAGCTGTGTTGCCTTTATCTCATGATCAATATTTCCCCTTCTTCTAAGAATCTCTAATTTGTGTATGTTGCGTTTTTATTTTAAAATTGTGCGTGCTTAAAGCGCCCCCATTGTATTTCTAAAAGTAAATACAGGTGGTTTTATTCCAAATTATATTTATCGCTTTTATTAAATATTACTCAAAATAAAATCGATATACAATGTGCGCGCTTTTAATTTCGATTAATATTATCTTATTTACTGCTTTCCCGTTGAAATTTATTTAAATATTTAATTATTTATACTGATTAGAGATAAAATTAATAACAAATCAATAAAATGGGAACAGATAACAGATAAACGTATTATTTTTGTCATCTGAACTTTCCCTGAAATTCAATCAACTTATTTTCAGTTTTTCAAAAACATCGAATATTTCATCATCCGTTTCACCAAATAATTAAGACAGTCCTCAACACATAAACACATTGTTTTCTTTAATTAAAAGAATTATTAGATAGACAATTTTTTATCTCGTATTAGAATTTATAAAACTTTCATCAGTTCTACGCAATAAAGCTCTCTTGAAGGATGAAGGTGGTTTCCGGCTTTCCGGAATTTCACTTTATTTCTAAAGAAGACATGACAGATGATGGAATGGCCGAGTAATATACAAATAAAACGCGGCTAGAATCCCGAAGACCTTTTAATTCCAATAAATAATAAACCCTAAATTCTACTAAAACATTACATTTTTCGTTAATCTTTTTGATATTTCCCAGCATAGGATAATGACGAAATCTGCCCCTACACGGCGAATGTCTGTCAGTTGATCAAAGCAATAAATAAAGGGGAATAAGACTACAACGATAGGACGCCGTATTATAACATAACAAAATTTGTTATTAAATTTGAAAGAAAATTTCAATGACAATCCAAATTTGAAATCAGTTTCACAACACGCATTTAAATTTCGAAAACAATTTTCGACTACTTGGTGTGGAATCCGAATCGTCTCCATCTTATGGACAGGATAACTTTTGGTACTCAGATAGACAGTATACGGTCTATAAAATATTTCCAGTTAAACATAATAACAAACTTGGTAGAGGTACCGGGAATATTCGAAGAACCGTTGAACGTACCTTAAGGAACAGATCCACTATAACTAGGCTTGTGGCAAATGAATGTTTAGCTATGGAGTCAACGACTATACATTAAATTCATTTACTAAAGACAAAATTCCTTCGGTCTTCGATCGTACCGGATCTGCCTCATTTTGTTACTGATGCTGTGGTACGGAGGAGTAAGAATTGAGTGGCACGAAGAATGTACCCATGGAATAAAGAATGGAATCGGATAATGTTCAGTGATGAATACTGTCTCTATTTGTGGGCTCACGGTAGACACAAAAGAGTTTGCTGTCGACATGAAGAAAGGTCAGCTAATCAGTTTTGTGTGGAACGTGGGACACCACTCGCCCTAGGGGTTATAGTATGATGTATAAGAGTAAATAAAGCTCTAGTCTTCCTAGAAAGGAACACGAAGGCACGGGGTCCATTCATATGGGCCTGGAACCGATGGGGTTACCGTATAATCAGAGGTTGAGAAACCCTATTTTGCAGCAGTATAATGCCAGTCCCTATACTGCTGTCATAACCAGCAGGTTCATACAAGATGCCTATGTGAACGTTCTTTCATGATCCACGAGATCACCTGACCTTTCTCTATTCGAATTAATATGGGGCATGATAGGCAGACGACTAGGTCGATTACTGGTCCTATAAATGGACCTTCGGCACATACGCAAGAGGTTCAGATACCTTGGGACACAATATCTCAAGAAGACATCGACCGTCTAATTCAAAATATACCTCGTAGAGTTGTAAGATTGCGAGGAGCACCAAGTGACTGTGGTTAATATTGTGGCAGATACCTTTGTTTAATGATATTGAAAGTATTTTAATAATTAATATTAGGTGTTGCCTTTTCTCTAACATAATATTTTATACATAAAAGTGACAAAAGGTTTTAAAAATTGTACAATCATTGTAAAGTGGTTCTACAAAAAAAAAATCTACTGCGAATGTGTTTTTTGACCGCACCGTATGGTATAAACCAAAATCAACGACTCGGCGCTTGGTTATAGAATACATCTGATGATGGGTTATGAATGTAGAATTATTTGTAAAATAGAAATAACGAATCTTAATACTATAGAAAATCCTTTTCCCTTTTTGGTGTTTTCAATAATTTCCAATAATGGTGTTAAAGTCTTCTAATTTGACAAAATATTTGTTGAAATTTCTGTCAAAATCAGATAAGACTGGGTGTAATAATATAATTAAAACCGGCGACGTATTTTCGTTTAACTCGACACGAAGGATATTTTACAAGGATAAAGTAATATAAAATGCTTTAATGGATATTGGTGGCAAATTACAAATACGGGGACTCATTTATCTTGAAATGATCTGTATTTGAATGTAGTGACCTGGTGGTGGGTGAAGGTGGTTTCGGGACGTCATTTCTAAAGAAGAGCAAACATTGCTGAAGTATGAATTACATCTTATCGACTCTTAGGAGACGATAAAATACGAATTTAAATTTTGATGTAATTTTTTTTACATTCTTTGATAGTAAACTATTTCTCATAAACTCAAAAAGTGTCTCTAGCGATATAATTCTGGCATCAACAACTACAGACGCCCTGGCCGGTTTTAAAAACCATGCCAACCATTTCAAGATCGGTTTAAAATCTGCAAACTATGAACGTGATAATAAAAATAATGAAAAAGGCACTTGTGACGTCGTTTACAGATATTTACCAAAATTATTGTAAGTATTGCTCTCGTGAGAGTAGGGGTAGCTTTCAAAGTGGGGGTTGATAGGTGGGTATCTAATATAGTGGATTCCTAGTTCAATGTAAGTTCAGCCGACGATCACGTGTGGTGTCAGTTATGTGGTGGTAGTTTTGTGTTTTTGTGCCAGACCGTGGGTTAATTCATAAAAAGGTACATAAGCTATTGCCGTTTGTCGTGCAGGTGAAATACCTCAACATTTCACGATTGTAGGTGTAGAGAAGTTATATAAATTCATAAATGTCATATTTACGTATCTGTTGAGACTGTCTCAATAATAATAAACATGTGTGTAGTAAGCACATCAGACAATTAATCTAACGTAAAAAATATAATTGTCCTATTTTTTGTTAAAGGCCGTAAGTTTTCTTAATTATGAAATTGATTAGGTTTCGCTTACTAAAATTAAACATAGAAAAAATTAAGTAATCATTGAAACAAATTGTAGGCGTAAACGATCTATATTTTATATAAAATTATTATCTATCTCGGAAAAGATGTTATTGTAGAGCCCTTGAATTTGCCGCACAACGTAAATTTTTAATAAAATATTTAATTGTTTTTCTTAAAAACCAAACTATATAAGAATTTTTTATTTATTTTGTTGTTGATTTCTTTGGTGATTGCGCTTGAATGTAAGTGACAGTTTTTGTGATAACTCGGCATCCTCTTGACCATGGAAAAATAATAATCAGATTTAAAGTAGACGTAGGTGAACCTAACAAAAAAAAAACTTAACGTTGTACGTCGTTTATTAACTTTCCTATATCAACATCTGCAAAAAGAGTTTTATATTGCAAAAAGAGCCAAACGGTGCATGATTGGACTTTTGATATCGTGGAAAACATCGGTTGCCCAACAGAAAATGTTGACCCTGCCTGTATATTTTTCAAATTTTAAAATTAAGCAAAAAAATATCTAAATTTCATTTTCAAATTAAATTATGTGTATATATATATATATATATATATATATATATATATATATATATATATATATATATATATATATATATATATATATATATATATATATATATATATATATATATATATATATATATATATATATATATATATATATATATATATATATATATATATAAATATATATATATATATAAATATATATATATATATATATATATATATATATATATATATATATATAAATATATATATATATATATATATATATATATATATATATATATATATATATATATATATATATATATATATATATATATATATATATATATATATATATATATATATATATATAAATATATATATACACACCTATATGTAAGTAGTCTGTAAACCTATTTTACCACTACTATGACGAAAATCGCTGTTAAAATTTCATTATCTAACCAGAGATATTAACATTTTAAAAATCCATTATTTGGGTTTCATAAAAATATGTTAAAAATGTATGTACTTGTGTTATTCAACATCCTCCATTGCTTGTTGTAATTTGTTGTTCCTTGAACATTCAAAAGTCATACCAAAATATGTAGTCACATTCCGACTCATTTATTTGAACCTATTTCAAAGCGGTTGCGATTGAAAATATTGGCGAAGGCGAGGGGTGGACAAATTAGTTACCAATGACTCTTATACTTACGCTGTGCTGTCGGCTTATCTTTGCGCATCTTACAGCCGTGTTCGTTTATGTTCTATTGTTTGCTTTAGAAAAATACATTTTTCTGCATTTTTGCCTTCTGGTTTCGCACTTTCACACTGCAGTAAATTTTGGGTAACGTGAACTATTTACGGACGATGACGTTTACGTTTTAGAGGAGATCAGGTAATTGAAAAATAGATACGTATGTAATAATAATAATTGATGTAGTTTTTATAAAATGTACATGGTTTGCGAGTACCTCGAAAATACTTAAAACAACATATATTTATGAAACGGAATATATATAAATACCAGCAAAAATAAGGCATTGCTTGTAAAATGTTTCAACTAATTGTAATTAAATATTTATAACAGTAAGTTGTATATATTATAGGCACATAAACAATAACTTTAACTTGTCGCTACCTGCTGTCCCAAAGTGAATTCGTACATATAATATATGTATATGTGATATTAGTTGTAGTTTACATTTGTTTTATTCCATTAGACCTTAGATGTTTACGTTTCCGGTGTATTTTTGAATCGCCGTGTTATCTCATTCTCCTTTATCGTTTCTGACTTCAATAAGAAAACAAAAAATAATTAATTTTTACCTTTTTTTGTATAGAAGTACGACGCTCTGTGTTTAGCATTATCAAAGAAACTCGACTCTCTTGCCCCACAATATTATATCTCGGGGCTTTGTGCTTATGAATTTTAATTAACTTACTGAAACTTTGACATTTACCAAATTTGTTGAGAGTACAAAATAGATGAAACAAACAATATCGATTTTTCTAAAATGCAATAAAAATTGTATTAATGCGGGTGTTAATAAAGGTTTCTATTACTGCCACCCCTCATCTACGCTTTCTGCTATTTCTCCTGGAAACTGGCAAAATGCGAGAGGGCGATTTCAAAATGAGGGAAACATGCATGATTCATACTTCTTTACGATATTTACTCACCATACGCACAAATATTTAATGATTTCATCATTAAGACTATTTCGGTAGAGTATTCGTAGACGGCATTCTATAAAATAGTAATTTCGTATAATAATTATATAATGTTATCAAAGAGTGTCAAAATGCATTATTATTTAAATTTTAAATTAGCCAGCGGTATACCATACATGCACAAAAAAAAAGTGTATGTAAAATGAATAAATCTGTTTCAATCTATACAGGGTGGGGCAACAATGCGTCGTACTTCGATATCTCGAGTTCTAAGATAGCTAGAAATTAAAAAAAGAAATACAAGTAAACTAGATAAAAAAGTCTATAACCGGAAATTATTTTCGAATATACAGGGTGAGACAAGACGAAATTACATGATCAAGATAAAACGAAAATGTTTGCAATTAGCCATAGGGAAGTACTTACAAAAAATGTTCGTTTTTCATTTCTACATCACATCGTTGAAAAATATACAGGATGTTCCATTTGAAAAAATGGAGAAAATTCAATATAAAAGCTCTTAATTATTGAAAAATAATGTTTGGTCACCCTGTACATTTTTAGGAAGTAAAAATGATTCAAAAACATTAATTAGATGTCCCGTAACTAGTATTCACATAAGTTGTTCTTAAAACCCATTATTGTGACTTTAGTGATTTTTTCAATATGCATCTGCAGATGGCATTATTTCAACAAAAAAATTCATTACATCCAAGTGGTCGGGAGATAGTCAGTAATAATATAGGAATGAATGGAATCTAGAAAGAGGCTTCAAACAATATACTGATATACGTAGCATTCCATTTAAAAAAAAAGGCACGTGATCCTGTAATTTTGTCTTGACTCGCCCTGTATATTCGAAAATAATTTCCGGTTTTCGACTTTTTTTATCTAGTTTCCTTGTATTTTTTATTTTTTATTTATAGCTATCGTAGAACTCGAGATATCAAAGTCCGACGCACGATTACCCCTCCATGTATAAACGCTAAAAAGAATATTATTATTTCAAATAAGTTAATTAGAGATTATTCTTAAATAGAAAACGGCATAGTATGAACTTCATTACTTAATTTATTTAAAATTAAAAGTCCATTCTTGTTTTTATTGAATTTGTTAGTATAGTACATAAAATTATAAAAGTCTTGTAATCGATCTGTAAACCTTTATTAATTATGCATATTATTAAGTTCTCCATTTATAATTGTAAAGAAGTTTAATATTTCCCTTTTAAAAAATTGTATAATTTAAAAAAATGTAAGTTATCCCATAACAGGAATAAGAACAATGCGTTACCAAATTGCTAATATTCTTATGCCTACATATATTTTAGTAGATTATGTATCACTACCTTACTATAATACTTTGTTGTAAAATATTGTTTGATTGTATGAAAGTGTTGTTTAAAAGTGTTTAATTGCATGTATCCTTTAAAAGTGGCCCTTTATCTGCAGTATGCTGCAACTAAGCGCTGAGTAGTTACCTACCACATTTGGTTTTTACCGTCACATTCCGTTCTTTAAATAAGTTTTTGGCACAATTACCACAATTTACTGGTTTGAAGGCCGAGATCTAGTTTCTATAGTTCAAATTATATAAAGTTTTTATATTCATTAGAATTTAAGATAAAGAGTGTTATCGGTTTATAAATGACCATCTATAAATAGGAACATTTTTATGTACAATATATACAAATTTTTACTGCTTATGTTATGGATAAAGTTCTTATTCACTGACATCATTGTTAGGGCATTAAGGCGTTCTTCATTCATAGTGTTTCTTAAAAATGTCTTTATTCTTTTAAGAGTTGAAAAACATCTTTCTAATTCTGCAGTAGACATCGGAGTTGTCACAATAATTTTTGGTAACTTGACCGTTTCGTTGAACGTTTAATTTAAACCATTTTCAGACAGCCAAAAGAGCATGATTAGGCCACCTACAATATTTTTAAAATCCGCTCTTGAATAAACGACTTCCAATTCAGTCCTTAATTTGTCTTGTAACATTGGATAAGATTCAACAACTGATTTGAAAATCGACGTCGGAAATTTCTGTGAATAATTAAGAAAATTGTCTACATTCACCAACGATGTGGCTTCTAAATGACTTCTGTATGACAATCTTTCTTTCATCTGAAAAATTATTGTATAACACACTTCCTTAGCAATTACGGAATTTCTATTTTCAGGATTAATTTTTCTCCGCTTATTCACATTCTCAATATTAGTAATTTCTTTTTCTGATATATATTTCTTAGCAAATGCTAAAAGTGACAGGAGAATACCCTTATACATCAAATGTACTTAAAATTTTATATCATATATCATATGTTCTTTTTACCTGTACTTTAGAGGGAATGTGTAGAAAGAACTGTACTTAATTTTCTTTTAATAGAGTTTTATTGCCACTTCTGCTAAAGAGAACGAATTAGTTGATCATTTTTGTTAAAAGTGTGGAAATTACAAGTAAAAAGAACATATGACAAACAACATGGCATCATTGCGTTGATATTAGAGAAAAACCAAAGAGAAAGACCTTAAAGTATTACATCGCTTTCCTCAACATTTTATTTCTATGAAAATTTGAAATGTGCAGGGTGGCAAAATTGTCATATGTATTGATTATATACAATCATAGAACTAAAGATGTACAATAATTATCAGCTTAAAGTCACCATTTACCGAGATGCTCTCTTTCTGGCATTATTTGTAGTGGTGCGTATATAGTAGAAAGGAAACATCTCGGAAGGTGGTGACTTTAAGCTGATGAGAATGGTACCTACCTGGTCCACTGTTGGCATGTAAAAGAGTTCGAGTTTATGGCCAGCGGATGGCAATTGCGTCAATTAACTTTAAATATGTTTTATTCAGAGGATCATCATTAGGTATTTTAAATGCGTTGCATTCGGTATCTGCAACACACAAATTAAATTATTTAAGTGCACATTTTCAAAACAATCACAAATAAATCACCTATGAAACCGATCCTCATGTGAGGGCTAGAGAAAAAGTTACAAATAGTGGTTTCGTTTACAAGTAAACAGAATCGCTAATATACTAAAATACAAAGAAAAATATTGTGAATGTAACTCAGTAACATTTAGTGTATTAAACACCACAAGGGAACGATAAATTTATAGAAAGTATACAATTATTGTAAATTAAACAAATTCAGTCATTTCCAATCTGCTTGTGAGAAAATATTAAATAAGTCACAGGTATATGATTTAAAAAATGATCTCCTGTATTCTGTCACCCAACCTAAAATTGGGAGTTATTCACAACTCATCATTTTAAAACCGATTTTAACAAAGGGTGATTTCTATAACGATATCACCCCAATTTTTTGGTTTGTCTTTGGAAATAAATTAAAAATGTTTAACGTAATTTATAAGTAGAATTTTTTCGAAAGATTTCGAAAATGGGAAAACCCAAAGCAGTGTTTTTTTAAATGAAACGTCCTGTATATATTTGCAGTTTTGAAAAAGATTTAAATTCTCTTTCCAAAAATATAACATAAGATATGTATATTTACCTTCATATTGAGTAAAATACTGATGATAAATAATTGAAATAATTTATAAGAATAAATTAAATTTTATTTAAATTTAACAAAGGAAATAACATCAAATCAAGCAAGTAACATCGAACAAATAATATTTATATTTAAAGGAGCTGTTTAAAATGTCCTCCATTATTTTCGACACAAATAGTACTTATATCGTTTATATAAATATATTATTCATTACATTTTGTAATATGTTGGAATTATCTATATTTTCAATTTCTGCCGAAATTTTCACTTTCAATTCTTCTACACTGTTATTTCTATTTTTATAGACTTGATTGCTCATAAAAAAAGTATCCAGTAGATTTAAGTCGGGGCTTCTTGGAGGCCACGATATAGTTCCATCCTTTCCTATTCACTCTGAGTATTGTTATTTAAAAAATTCCGAACAGGTATAATATTATCCACAGGTGCGTCATCTTGGTGCCAAATATAATTTAAGAGACCTATACGCACTATTCTGTCAATATGTTCCTCTATTTCATTTTGAAGTAAATTAAAATATCCGACTCCAGTCAAAGCTCCATTAAAGAAAATGGGGCCTACAACTCTATTGTTTATTTTGCCACACCACAGTCCTATTGAATTTCTCCCTTGGAATATATTTAAAATATTATTGCAGTATTCTAAAAGTTTGTTTTTATCATCTTCGTGCAACATTTGTACTGGTTGTATTTTGTATGGCGTATATTTATGCTTTTCTAAAGTTTTCTGAATGGACTTGTAAGATATATTTAAATCTCGAACAGCATCACGAATCGAATAGTATGGATTTTGCTCAAAATAAAGTGTAATATTTAACTCATTTTCTTCTGCTAACACAGTTTTATGTTAAGATATTGAGCGGTATACATTCTAGGAGCACCACAAGAGTTTTTTTTCACTTATTAAATAACATTATAATATATATATTTTTTTCTTCTTCTGCCGAGTAAGGCATTTCCAACTTTTAATCAACGTAAAGAGTTACAACACAAACTATTTAAGTGACAATTCAAAAAACAATCAAAGCCAACTCGGTGTTAAATTGTTTCAATTATTATCATCAGTATTTTACTAAGTATGAAGGTAACGTAAAAGAGAATTTAAATTCTCTTTTCAAAAATATAAAAATTGCGTTGCATTTAAAAAACATTGCTTTATTTTTTTACCACTTTTATTTGACCTTCAATTGTTTTTTGTTGAAATTTTCGATATCCTTGGAAAAATACTATAGGTTACGTTAAACATTTTTAATGTATTTCCAAATACAAACAAAAAAATTGAGGTGAGAACTTTATAGGAATCACCCTGTACCTCTATATTAATTTTTATTTGTTTATATGTATCTATCACGTAAGACGTAAAAAAATCTGTAATGGAACGTCGATTTGATTAATACCTAATAGATATATTTGTTTCCTTTTTTAATATGACACACGGCTTAAGTAGAGTCGTGTTATGCATTAAACAAAGGCCACTAGGGATTACGCCAAGAAATTTTTTAATAAATATTAAAATTTAATTAGCTTTGAGTCGCATTTGGCACAACTCATTTTCCTGGTCTCTTGGTCGCCTTTGTTCCCTTGCAGAAATGAAAAAATACATTTATTATATGGTACCGGTAGTAGCTATATCCATTATCTATTCCCGATGTTTTTGCGTTAGAGTTGGCTGTGATTTTATTTTGTTAGGTTGGTTAGGCAAGTTAGGCGAGTTAGACAACCTACTTGGTTGTCATTTCAATTTCAACATAAGGTGAAAGGCTGTAGCCATTCGGTTATCTGATTTTCAATAGCCTAATATTCAGAAATAAGCAAACGAAACAGTGCGCAATAGACGGCGTACGATAGTGAAGATTTTTAAAGTCACAAACGTGATTCAAAAATGCATTGTACGAGACAAGTTGTATGTTTTTTCACATTTGCGTTTATACTTTTTTCTGATTAATTCGATACTGACTGTGGTTTTGCTATAGCCAAACGCGATAAACTGTTAAATGTTTTTGAATTGTATTAACGTTTTTTTCTCATTGTATTAGTGTTACATTTATACTTTTGATTTGTTGCGGGCAAATATTTATGTTCTTCTAAACTCATTTTGGGAAGATCTCGTAACTTACTGTAATATGTACAATACGAACTGAAAAATAAAATTTTATTTCACAAACAAAATTCACATAGCAGTGAGCATCTAAAATCACCGCCAGGTGTTTAATGTTATCTACCCTATCAGGTGTTATCGGTGATAAGAAACTGTGTCATAGCTGGTTGTAGTGTAATATATAGTAGAGAAAATACAGAGTTTTGAATTTTTGTCCCTGCTTAATGGAGTCAAAATACTTTTTTCTGTATTTATTATAACATTCATGACCAAAATAGATTATACATACTTTGCTCTGGGAATTGCGCAGAATGTAGAAATACTGAAGATGTAGGTTATTTTTGTTTGATGATGTCGTTGCATGTATTTTATTAAGTGTTGTTAATGGCGCTGGATATTAATTATATAATTTTCTGTTTGTGCAGGGGCCTATACGATTATTGCATGTGGCCTACAAGAGAGCACGATGACATCCGTCACGATACCCTCGAGCTCTGGTCCCTTACACGGAGGATACTCCTCATCCTCATCGGTGACGGAAGAAATATCAAACAACAAAGTCGATTTTGACGCCACACGCACAGTCAAACGTTCGCTAAGTATCACATCCAGCGAGTCATGTAAGAAGCGCCGAAAACAGTCAACTCCAATTCGAATATCTACCACCGATGCGGAGCCAGCGTCAAATTCACTCGAAGGTAAGCCCGCCGTGCCTTCCCCCGAGCCCAATCTTCGTTGTCCAGTTTGCCAACTTTGTTTTGATTACTCAGAACAGCTGCAGAATCACATAATACGCGATCATCCTCCGTTAGAGTGCAAAAAAAGAACCTGAAGACCACTCGACGACACCTTCCTCCGTGCCATTTTTGGAACACTCAGAAACATCATTGGGGCTGACCATGACAAGGCCAGAAATGCAGTGGATGAACGACATTCAGAATAAAGAGTGGATGAGTTCAACCATACCTAGCTTGCCTTTCAATCCGGCCAATCCTATGTTTATGACGTTACCACAGTTCGGCCAGCCAGAAAATATTCCTATGAAACCGATTCGAATATTTAACCCTGACGCTTATTGTGACCTTTGCAACAAGGAGTTTTGCAACAAATATTTTTTGAAAACACACAAAGCAAACAAACATGGTATTTATACTGACACACCTACAACAGAACAATTGCAACTGCAAAATCCCGTGGTTGTTACATCTCTTGGTGGTAACTCCAAACTCCCTAATTCCGTGCCAACTATAGAATCATCTGCGATGAAAACTGAACCTAAAACCCCAGTGAACGTAATAAATCCTTTTAGTAATATGTTTTCTAATCCCTTTTCGAAACAAATTGGAGCCAATTTATCTGAATGTGAAGTTCATGACAATGCGGCAACATCAAATGGATTGTCATCTTCGAGCGACAGTGATAAAATATTTCCAGACGATCAACCTGCCGAAGAATACCCTAGTCCTAGTAATACACAAACCGAATCTACCTCATTAAAAAATGATCCAGATGGAATGTTCTACGACACATCGAGCAAACTCTCTCCGGATCAACAAAGTCGCGAACTGGATTTATCGTATCGTTTAAGAAGATTTGGTGTGATGAATCCGAAGGCATTTTGTGAAATATGTTGCAAAGAATACTGTAACAAATACTTCCTGAGAACTCACAAGCTGAAGCGTCACGGAATTTATATTCCAGATGACAGAGAGAAAGATATTAAAACAGAGAGTTTAGTTAATTTTCCTTTGTCGAATAATGTACAAACCAGTCCACTTAATCTTATAATGACTGAACAGTCGAGTTCTGACCGCAAGACTACCTCACCAAGTAACATTAGTTGTGATATTTGTGGTATAAAATTCCAGAACGCAAGTCTTGCTCAGTTACATAACGTTAGTGTTCATGGAAAATTATATTCTAAGAATCAGGAACAGTCGGATGGGCCGGTGCCAGATGTGAAGAAGCTGCCGGAGATGTTTAAAGCTCCCGAAAAATCGTTAAATGCCGAGGCGATCAGTGAAGATCTTCAGAAACTGCAAACGATGATTTTACAATTGAACGATTTGGATGTGAGTAAGGTGTCCACGACGTGTAACGTTTGTAGCAAGGAATTCGAAAACCGGTTTTATTTGCACGCCCATATGATGACAGAACATGGAATGTTACTAGATGACGGGGAAGCAGAAAAAACCGGGGAATCTGAAAGTAATTCAAATAATAATACGATGTGCGACATATGCGGGAAGGAGGTGCAAAATGCTGATGAAATGACTAAGCACATAATGGAGTTCCATTCGAACAATCAGGTGGGGGGTGAAACGAGCAAAGATGATTACAATGGATTCGGTAATGCGGATAAAATAGTAAACAGAATATCAATTTCCAGCGGACATATCCCAGAGCGAAGAATCTCGATGAATGTTACTCCAACGAGTAGTTATTGTGAGATTTGCAATAAGGAATTATGTAACAAATACTTTATGAAAACGCACATGCAAAGAATGCACGGCATCGAAATCGAAAACGGAGCACAAATAGGAGGTGTTGTTTGCGATATCTGTAATAAGGAACTTTGTAGTAAATACTTTTTAAGGGTCCATAAACACAACACGCACGGTATCGTAGAATACGGAACCAATCTGCTTCCACCACGTAAATCCGACGGCGAACCTCCTCCACCCCAACCGTCTACTGTTCCGCCCGAACCTGATCCTGCACTAAAACCAGGCGACTTGGCAGATTTGAGTCACAGATACTTTACCCATTTTACGGAGGTTTGTACAATTTGTAGTCGACGATTTAGAAGCACGAAATGGTTAAAAGCTCATTTGGTAACCGACCACGGACAAGCGGGCGCTGAAAAGTGGTCCGAGTTGGAACATCAATTACAACAAAGTCTTGGCCATACTCCCAAATCTTCCACCACCATTAAAATTGAGGGATCTAGTCCAAATTTAAAGGTCCCCAACGGTGGCCAAGAAGCGACGCACCAAAAAGTAGGAGTAGGAATACAAAATGTCATATCCAGTTTACTGGGAATAGACGAAACGAATTCAAAGATTTATCAGTGTTCCTACTGTCCTTTTACCACCCCTCTACTACCACTGTTATTTGTACACGAGCGGTCGCATTCCCTAAATGCGGAGGGAATGCCGCTGAAGTGCCCCGTGTGCCCACAGAGTTTTATGGAACGGGAACTACTGCAACGCCATCTACATTCACAACATCCGTTTTTATCATTACCTTCTATTTCGAAAGAAGACAACAGCATTTGTAAAGAAAACTCTGAAGATGCGGAAACCGATAATGAACAGGAGCAGGGGCAGGGGCAGGGTCAGGGTCAATCGTTGTCGACGTCGAATCAAGGGACGGCCAGGCAGAATCTAGCGAAATGTAGAAAACAATCATCGTCACCGATCAAACTAAAACAAGTGGAATTGTCTTCGGAGATCGGACAATCATTAAAGGATGTGGCGAAAAGGATGCAATGGCCAGCAACATACGCGATACCGCAAGGCCAGAACCAGGCTCAAGACCAGGACCAAGAGGATCCAAGTTTCGCTTCGAAACCCGGGTACGTTATGCAGGCGTTCCTCTTGGAAGAATCTACTTCCGAACGCCGGGTAATGCCCTCAGTTGTTTTTTTTACCGATGCTGCAGAAACAACCTGCTCCTATCACTGTTACTTTCACACTTACCCCGGCCTAACAGATCCCACACGTAGTTTGCATATATGTGTTATATTTTTTTAAGAAACAATCGATGGCGATTCCACGACACCTGTGATTTTTTTAATTTAATTATAATTATTGTATAATCCTAAGTATATAGATATATAAGCGATTCCTATATTTGCAAGATACCTCATATATTATGAGAAGGAACATATGAGCACATATTTTTATGCAAATACGGAAAGACTGAGTGAAATTTTTATATAGTCTGTTGATTTTCACTTTAATATATCGAGATACTGATGTTTTGTACGATAAAGCTTTAGGTGATGTTTAAAGAAGTTCCTATTTTATATCTCGATATAATAATATAGTTCACAAGTATGTACGTATTCAGTTGTTAGATGTAGCTTGCTCAACAGTCAGTTAAAATGTTCCGCATACCCAGTCCATGCAACTCAGGGTTAGCTGAAAACAGTACAATCAGCCTCATGCGCCTCCGGACAACCGAACCGGACCGGATCGCTTTCCTTTCTCGAGTTCCTGACTACTAGTAATAGGAATAGGATAAGGATATATCATAACAGTCTTGTCCTTTCTTACACTTGCGACGACTTTCGTTTCGATTGTGATGGACACGAAAGGATGGCAGCCAGCCTGAAACCCAATTCCAAAGTATCGGCCCTCGCCCCGCCTAAGTACTTTTATTAATATTATTATTTCAACTTATAACGACAGGGCGGCGGCGGCGGCGACGGCGACGCACTCGGCTCATATTCTTAACCGTAACCGTATACATCATATTATGTTTCTTTACAAGCATTGACGGACAACGCGATATTAATCCTTATACAGGGTGTCCATATTTCTTTTCATAATATTACTGCTCGTCTTCATAACTAAACCGCGATACAAAGACAACAAATACAAAACTGTCAAATTTACTTTAACAGGTAGCATTTAATGAGGAAAATACTTATCGAACTCAGGGATTCATATAATAGATATAAGACTTTCACCTTTCCAAAAATTGTTTATTTTTCCTAAGAATCTTGAAACTTTTTAATATTTTCCCACAACAAAAACAACTTCATTTCTCAACCAAATACCTCATGTCGGTTACACCACTCAACTATTCTCATTTCGAGGCTTACGGCAGAACTTCCGAGTCGTTATTTGTGTAAAGTAAAGAAATATGATGTAGCAAAACAGTTTTAAGCCAAAAAAGTTTTCCTAATAAGGACAAATTGTTATTCAAACGTTTATATAACGTTGTCATATTTATTAAGCGTTATATAAACGTTTAAAAAACCTCAACAGCCAATGTGTTCTCACCATGTTACAATTACATTTCCCGCGAACGTAGAAAATCAGGTGGGGTGGTGCATTTTTGTTTGCCCGAGCTTTCTTGGCTTATAAGATATTTTTCTTTTTCTTTTTTGGGACTTACTACCACTTCGTTATTTAAAAAATATAGTTAGTTACCCAGTAGATATGTTACAGGAAGAATAAACCTCTGCGCTTGTGACTTTACGTCAAAAGATCAGTCAGAGGGTATTTTTTGACAACTAATATGAGACACAAAAATAATAATATAATTCCCTAACATTTCGGAAAACGAATCTGTTTCCTTTTTCAAAGTTATTCACCTTCTGTTTAGAATATATCAAGCGTGAAACTTGACACATATATTATTTGTATATGTAATATCCACAGATACTTACATAGAACTGTTGATACTTCAAAATTATACAATATTAATTTGGTTCAGTTCTTCTTTTAACATCGGTAACCACGTTGTACCAAAATCTACAGAGCAATGGCATAAACATTTTTCTTCATTCAATAATACGATTGCCGATTCCTTAATTTTTCTTTTTTTGCTGTCCGCTTCTTTCATTAATATTTTTGCCGAATCCCAGTCTATTATATGTCCATTTTCCCAAGCACGTTAGCAAATTCTCGTTTTCCAATTTCACCTTTTCTAATATAACTTTTATGCTCAAAAAAGTCCCAAAAAGGAAAAAGAAAAATTTAGAGAATGCCACTAATAACGTTCAGACAATATTTATAAGATATGTCTGAATGAAATGAATCTCCCTTTTTAAGTTATTATTGTTATTAAATTGATCTGAGTGGGCGGTGTAGCTATAGCCAACATTTCTTAGTGGTTTAGTTAATTTTGGGTAATTTTTGCATATCGGATTTAAATACTAATAAAAAAGTTAACTTATAACAAACAATTCGACAGGAAACTAAGGCTGTGACAATAACAAAAATAGATGTAATTAAATAGATAACTATATCTACATGGGCCGATAGGGTCGTTTACTGCATTATACATATTGTAAGGACTCTATTTAAATGCTGTCTATTTTGCCAACAAATCCTTTACTTAGCCATTTTTAAATTAAGTAAATCATTTTTTATTACCTACAGATTAACTAAATTGGGGGCTGAGGTATATGGTTGAAAGGTAACAAAAATTATGTCTTATTGTCCGTCGCTACTAATGGGCCTTTTTCATTAAAAAAAACGCGGTTTTTGCAACTAAATAAACAACGAATCGAATGACTCTGTCCATGACTGCAGGCTGCCCGGCCTCACGTTATTAACTGCACGTTTAATATTTTGAAGCCTTCTGGTATAGAAAAGATATCGAGTGAGCAAGAAATCAGATACACCTCGCTTCTAGTCTTATCTTCTGCCTGCTCTAAAATTGAAAGTCGTTTTTTGACACATGACCTCTAGTTTCACCAGGAACGACAATAAATTTCTTGCTTTAATTAACATCCTCTACATTTTTCTACCGGGGTGATCCTGTATAAAATTCTATTTTTGTAATTGTATTATTCGACGCCATTGTTTTTAAAGATGACGTTAGGATTTGATTTAATTGTCGAAGAATTTTTATTTATGTGCATCAAATTTTTCCAGTTTTTCAATTTTTTTTGTTGGAAAAAAACACAAAGCAGCGTGTATCTAACTTCGTGGACAGCCGGTATATATGTACGTACAGGTTCATCTACTTAAATTGTACGCTGGATTTTCTGGTTTATTATTAAGATAAACGGAAATTTCAGATACTAGTAACATGCACTTTTTGCCGTAGATACCGAATCCGCTGAAAAAACTTTATTTTAAATATACGAGGGGTGGTCAAAAAACCGTTTCTTCCAAATTTTGACACCATGTATATTAAGCATGGAATCGATAGTACTATTACATGTATAGTATTATATGTATAGTAGTTATACGAAACATAACCACTTCAGGTACTGACTTCTGCTTTGACCAGAAACGTTATTGATTTTTTAAAACTTTCGATTCGCCCTATATATTTCTACATATTCGTATAGCTCATTTAATTCTCTCTTCAACGATACATAAGTTTAAGCTATTATCTTTATTCTTTTTTCGAGGTATGGACTATTGAAATTATTCTCGATAAAAATGTGCAAGGTATAAGACTAATATTATTATTTAGCATTTGGCATGTTGCATGTTACTAGTTTTGAAGCCATAAAATCTAGTGTCCACCTCAAATGTATCACCCCGTACCTAAGTTTGTAAAAAAATAATAAATATCTTCAAAAACGATTGCCGCAAAATACTATTATAATGAATTCGGCGTCAGAAGTCGATATGTGTGTTGTTTTTGAGTGTGAAAAAGCCCATGTTCTCGAATAGTTAGAACTAGATTTAAAAATATAATTTGTTAGTTATGAATTCGATCGCCGTAAAAATAGTTACATCTCACCAGTAATACATATTGTTTGAATTGTTGTATAGTACAAAACTGACTACCTTTGCTAATTACTAGTTATAATACTAAGCTGTGTGCCTTCAGTAATTGCAAATGACCTGCTATTTCATATTGTAAGAGCCTGGGTGCTATGAAATATATCTATGTTTTACATTATAGTACAAAATGCAGATGTTTCACTACACGCCTGTTAGTATTCAAATTACTGGATATACTGTGATGCATACAATAGATTAAATTATTTTAAATCGACAGAATGAAATAATTTATATTTTCGTGATCATGCAAATCACCTCTGATTTCTTTACAATTTTTTCTACCATTATTATTATAGTAGGGTCCCTGTTTCCTAAATTCTGTAAACAGCTGCTTTCGCACATGCAACTCCCTATTTTTCGAACCCTACTGACCAACAAAAACCCTCGAAGTAAAGTTTTTTAATATATGCATCTGTTCGATTACACTAGTTACAATACAAGCTACATTTTATGTACCTACCATATTAAAATGTATTAAATCCAAGCCGTGTATTGCGAATTTTAGAGACAATAACACTACTAGAGGAATCAAGCAATTCAACACTTCTAAATTATTCTCACGAAAACCATAGATTTAAACAATTTTAAAATCGTCCACTATTTTGAATCGATATTTTAATTTTTTATATACCTATCGTTATTTAAAAATGACTAGGTACTCAATATACAGGATGTTTCAAATCCGATTCTCGCCATTGGTATCTAGTTTGTCTATTAAAGATATAGAGACATGTGCAACTTTGGCACGTTTACATATTTTCGAAAAAAATAACGTATGAAAATCATGAAGAACTGAAATTCAGGGATACGAAATATACAGTGCTTTCGAAAAGTATTGTATAAATTCAGCAAAATTCTTACAATTTTTTTTAGAAAAATTGTCCGGTTATGTCAAGAGATTCTATTTAAATGCCACCTGTCAACATAGTTTTAAAGATGTACAGGTCATTTTTCTGGAAGTTAAGACGTCATCCAAAGTACCAACCTCAATTTTTTCCCACGAACCTCGAAAGAGCTAATTTTTTTACGTATAATGAGGTAAAAACCAAGGTAGGTTGCTTAACAATTCTGAGAAAAAATACATGGAACTTAAAGAAAGCTAAATTCAATAATCAGTAGAAATTACAAAAAAATAACATTTTGACAGTAATCAAACATTTTGTTTACATTAGCAATTTTTTTGAGTTACAGAGATACAAGTTTTTTTTACGTAATTTCTACTGGTTATTAAATTATAGCCTTCTTTAAATTCAATGCATTTTTTGTCAACAAAATTTCTGTGCAACCTATCTTAGTTTTTAGCTCGTTATAATAAGCTCATTCGAATTCCGTAAGAGAAAACTGGGATTGGTATTAAAAAAATATATTTATGACGTCATAACAGAAAAAACCTGAAAATTTTTAAGACTGTCAAAAGGTGGCATTTAAATAGAATGTCTTGACATATGAGAGCGATTTTTCGAAAAAAAAATGTTGAAACAATTTTACCGAATTTGAGTACTTTTCGAAAGCACTGTATATTTATCAATCAAAGTTGCTTATAAGCAGTTTTTCTTGTATAGAAATAATTATTTTCAAATGAAACGCATTAAATTAAAATGACGATTATTTTAATTGGACAATAAAATTATTATTCAGGTTGAAGTGAACATATATTTGATAAAGAGAAACTACATATATGATCTTGCTATTAAACTATATTACAATACATCCCTTTATGATTTTCTATTTTAATAATTAAAAAAACAAAAAGGCAATAAATTTTCAAGTTGTAATTTGAATGATTACAATCTGCACTAAATGTAATCGTTTTTAAATTTAAATTCCTACCTACAATTTAAAAAAAATATAATACTTTTTACTAGGTACACATATGTTACTCCAGTATTGTTTTTAGTATTTAAATTTTAAATTCGCAATGGAAATCCATGTATTTAATACATTTGAAACCAGTAAAATTTGAATACATACCAGTGTGTTACTAACAGTCAAGCTATACTTGTATATGAATACATGCATATACCATGCATGTAGGAAACCCCATATAATATGAACCTTTGAAAAACAACAAATGGGGAAATGACCTACTTTGGTTTGCCAAAATATCTATTTTACTATTATAGAACGATTGTTTTTTTATCACTACTAAATAAGTGGTGATATACAAACACGTCTGGTTATTAAAACAGAATATAATAAATAATCTTATAATATACAGGGTGCTATACTAATATTTTAATATATTAAGATATTTTATTATATTGTAAATGTTAACAATTATTGACAATACTTATTTATAATTAGGCACTTACGGGGTACCTATCAACTGTAACGAAAATATTGGGTTTCTTATTTATTGATTTGTTATGGAGGTGTATATATGTATATGTATATTTTTGATATATGATATAGGAACTTAACCATAAAAAATACAACTCTATAAATTGTATACTTTTTTTAGAACTAAAAAATTTTTAAACAATTTCTTGTACTAAGTTGTCATTGCCAGGTATGATCGAATTGTAAATACTTTCTCACTTATTAGTTGTTCCTGGTAATAATTTTAAATGCGTTTTAAGGCCACTTAAAAACACTAGCCCTGAGAAACGTGAGATTTTCCTTCTGTCTTCGCTTTTGGCAGGGTAGGGCTTATTTAAATTTAAAAGTCGTTTTTATTAAATGAAATATATATATATTTTTTATAAATCTTCGTTGGGAAAAATGGATGAAATTCTACCTGCAATTTTACTATTTTACAAAAAACATAGTGTTCTCTGTTACATTATTAATTACTCAGTGCAGTTGCTCTTGTTAATTTACATATAGAGAAACGGTTGATATAATTGCCTATTTAAAAGTTATCAAAAATGGTATCGTTATTAATATTATATATTTTAAATTTGATGCATTTGGCATTTAGAATACCCAAATTATATTATTTTTATTAAAAATATGAATCATAATAAATTTATATTTGTTATACAAGCTAAATAAGTAGTTAGTATTGTTTTTGTATTTTCGAAGGATTTTCCTAGAATATTTGAGAATTCAGATTTTTTAAATCAAATTTTATCAGCCCAGCTTCTTAATCGATTCATAAAATTTGTATACGCCAAATGGCGCTTAAAGCGATCTTGGCAGAAGGAAATGTGAAATCATCTCATGCCGGTCGTTTTGAATGTGGTCTCGGTTTCTTTAGGTTCTAATTGCAAATTTGTTGATCTTGTCGGTTGTTGACGGTTCCAGTATGTAAGTACCTATTAGAAAGGGTATATAGTAATGCAAAATAAAGTTCCTAA
This sequence comes from Rhamnusium bicolor, assembly GCA_029963845.1. Taxonomy (NCBI): domain Eukaryota; kingdom Metazoa; phylum Arthropoda; class Insecta; order Coleoptera; family Cerambycidae; genus Rhamnusium; species Rhamnusium bicolor. The sequence goes on from JANEYF010005770.1 coordinate 2,042,855, forward strand.
TTTTGCGCAAATTGAAAGTAGGTAATTTGTATGATATAACACATAGTACCAAAGGATTCATGTTATTATGTAGGGTGTGTATTATATAAATGAGCAAAAAATCAAAATCACGGATCGTATCTTGCGGAGGTTCAAATGTTAAATATAAGTTGTTCTTAGGATGTTCCAGAACTCTCAGGGTACGATACGTGGACCAATTTCGTTAAATATTAATATACGGGTTCTATATATACATACATATATATTATATAAATCTATATTTATTGCGTTAAGCTAGACTATATTCTTATGTGTTATTTATATTACAAAACCGCGTTAGAGTTTAACTTACATAAACTACCTACCTATTGTAAAACAAAATGATTGGTGTTCTCCACTTTTTACAACTGACTTGTTAAAAGCGAGAAGCAGATTATTATTTGCACATAAATCGATAATATGAATATCAAAAAAATAAATAAATAAAAAAGAAGAATCCTTGTGAGATCCCTGAACACGGCGTATTGGAAGCGAACCACCAACCTTAAACCCATAAAGAAGGGAGCACATGTCCACTTGTCGCCCATTTTTTAAACGCTTCGGGAATTTGAAAAACCAGTCTAAACACAATTTTCCCGGTTTCTTTATATAATTTTTTGAAAAAATTTAGGTTTTGTGTAAGAACGCAAATTGCAGAACATAAAGCTTTCTGTTAAATTTTCGTTGTTAGTGCCGCATGAAATGTTCATGAAAAAAAAAATTTTAGTTATATACGACTAGATCACGAATTACTGTTGATAGTTTTAGCCTCAAAATAATATAATCGTCGTAGTTTTTTCAATGAAAAATATAGAGGCTGTTACAAATAAAATATGTGAAGAAGTCTGTGACATCATATAAATGAAGAATGTACATATCAAATGGACACAAACCGGAATGTATGAAATGGAGTACGAATGTGTACATAATAAAATTAGGTGAACGTAGATGAAATGGTTGAAAGAAGCTTCTGATATTGATCCGACATAGTAAAAAGCTTTATTTTTGTAAAGAACGTCAACCTAAGTAAGTCTTCCGGTAGATTCTTCGAAATGTTTTGCTTATTATTTTTGTCGGTGTTTTAGAGTTTTGGATTGTTTAGATACATACGTAAGTTGTTTACAATCTTATAAATTTGGAAACCGGTTTCTACTTTTATTGTAGCTCAAGATCCAAAAGCTATGTCTCGACGTTTTAAACACTATATTAATATTGGATCAGAGTATACATTTGAACTCGTAGTTAGAAAAGAATTCAACAAAAAGTTTTGTGTCCGTTTCGCATGTGAAATTGTGTCACCGTTATATGAACTCGCAGACCTAATCCATGTTGCTTTCAAACTATGTTACTCATCTTGCGAAAAACGTATTTATCCTGAGAAAAATGTAAAAATCTGGGAAAATTGTGTTTTTTAACCCCCTAAAATGACCACCGAGTGGATCTGATTACCTTTACAATCCTTGGTTTTGTTTGCTTTTAATAAGCAATAATCCTGGCTTAAAAAGAACCAGATTATTTTTCATAGAACCTGTTTTTTAATACTCTAAAGATATGTAAAATCTTAATGTGGCAGCTACTTTAAAACTTTTAAATAGACACCTGTGCTATATGATTTTGCAGTAATAAATATGATTTAAAAACTTCAATCAAGCTAACCAGTTATTCTAGTAATTAGGTGTCAATTTAGAAGAACGAGATAAGCAAACAATCAAAATCAATTTTCTTTATAGTGCCTAAAGAGGGACGTTGCCTATTTGAACTTTAGGTGTATATAATTAATTAGTTCATATGTTACTTTTAACAGTCACAGTATTTATTGAATACCAATCCTGATGTTGATTTTATAAGTTATAGCACAGCAGTATCCCAAAAACTTGTTATATCTACTTAGAACTAAGTTTTATTTTGAATTGTGTGTATTTGTAGATCTTCTAATTAGTCCTAATATTTTTAAAGCTAGTCAATGTATTTATTATTTACTTGTGTATTTCATTTTAGTCATGATTCTAGTCAGATATATGTTTATTTCTATTATATTTTGCTTAATTTATATATTTTTATTAAATACATTATTATATTTTGAGTGGGGGGTTTTTACTTGCCTTTCTATACCTGAATCATTACGTCCATCTAGGAATTTACACTGAAAAAAAAAAATTGTTTCAATATAAGTGATGTTTAAATTAGTTGAACATTTAGGTCGATTTGATATCGACCTAAGGAGTTGCATTTTAGTCAAATATTATCTGATTGAAAAAATACAAAAAAAATAACTATAAGGCTATGTAGAATGAACACTGTAATAATTTTAAAGATTACGTAAGAAGTTTTGTGTTTGATGGACCACTTCAATTGTTGAGTACTGTAAATTCCTTTCAAAATATTTGTCTTTCGAACTTTTTTTAATGAAAATAATTTTAAATATTAAGAATTTTATATCCCCATTTGAAAGAAATAAATTTTTTTATTAGTTTGGCTCAATAGTCGTTTTAAAAATAAATTATTTACAAAATCTTGTCGAAAAACCATTCCTAGGAATTGAAAATGATAGAGTTCACCAGCCATCAAATTGTGATTTCTGTTTGCACTTTGAGGTTAAAAGCTAAAACCCGTTTTAAATTATTTTTTACCCTTTGGGACCTCAAAATTCATTGGTCGTCAAAATGTCATCCTGTACGAGGTGGCTGTAGGGGGTGAAACGTAAAAATTACCCTTAAAATAGTTTTTCGTTATTTTATTCTACAGAATATCCTCTACATTTTTGATAAATAATAATACAGTTTTTGTCAACGTAAACATTAAAAAAACAATTAATTAAACAATTCTGGGAGTACACAGTTAAATGCAGGTCAACGTTTAAAGCGTGCTCCTGTAATTTGCCGTTTTGATCAAGCAAACTTTTTGTTTAACACTCCTCTGGAATTTCAGGTTTCTAAACATTTTATTTTTTAATTACGATGACTCGGTAATTAGTTATCGATTTTTTTATGAGCGCTTGCAGAATTTCGTCTGTCGGCGTTTGCATTTAGATGTATAACTTATTTATTATTAATCATAAAATTATAAATACTACATCATTTTGTTCAGCAAGGATAAAGTAAACTTTTCTTAAGAGTACATTTTCATTTGGACTTTCGTTTAGGAGATAATACGAGGGAAACACAAGAAATGTCTAAATTGAATGAAGCATTTTAAATCGAGATATTGCCGTTTTAAGTTTATTTGTCTCTCTAAGCCCCAATGTATAACATAATATTTGAAAATTATAAAGAAATATTTACCCTACAAAACGTTTTTTTAAAAAATGTATCAAAAATCGCAATTTAACTCTTCTCTGCCACTGTATGCTTAACTCGTTGAAGAAAAAATATTGTACCCAGCATACCCGGAAAGTGTCTTTAGTGAGCTCGCCCCCTTTCGAAACTGCCAGCTCCCCCAGTAAAGATTCACTTTCCGGTCTTGTTACGTAAATAACTATTTCGGGCGGTAAGCAATTATAAACAAAATAATGATCAATATTTGTATAAACAAATGAAACAAACTGTCATGCTATTCTTGTTAGATTTCATCAAAGTGACGTGAAGTCGATTACCATCAGATTTTTCAATGAAGTAAAATAAATATAATAAATAAATTTTATTATTTCCTTTTTACAATCGAATAAAAAATAGTGTATGACACACGGACGAAAATATTTTCCGTACTCATACGGTTTTCGAACTCGGCTTCGCCTCGTTCTGCAATTTTCAATCATATCATATGTAAATAATTATTATTCCACATACGCTGGAAAATAGGTGAAAAATTGTTCCTATTCTCACTATCAAACCTTCAACACCTGAAGATACATTTTATCGTTTGCTAATTAGATTTCTTTTTGTGATCTTTTTAAAAGTTGTATTTTGCTAGACAACGAAACTCAAAATGACAATATCTCGGTTTGAAATGCTTCAAAATTTAACTCAGTTTAGACAATTTTTTGCGTTCCCCTTGTATTTTCATCGAAACGAAAGCCCAAATCAAAATGTTGTATGCTTACGAAAAGTTTACTTTATCCATTCTGAACAAAACGGTGTAGAATTTATAATTTTATGATTAATAATAAATAAGTTATACAACTAATGCAATGTGATGCATACGCTGATAGACGAAACTCGACCTTGTAAGATGTCGTGCAAGCACTAATAAAAAAATCGATAACTAATTACGGAGTCATCGTAATTAAAAAATAAAATGTTTAGAACCTTTCCATTTTACAATGCTATTAATAAGTATTTTTTTGATAATACTAACAGTTAAGTAGTCAGAGACATGTTAAACAAAAAGTTTGCTTGCTCAAAACGGCGAATTTCAGAAGCACGCTTTAAACGTAGACCTTCTGCATTTAACTGCGTGCTTTTAGAATTGTTTAATTAATTATTTTTTACTGTTTACGTTGACAAAAATTGTACTATTATTTAACAAAAATGTAGGAGATATTCTGTAGATTAAAATGACGCAAAATTATTTTAAGGGTAATTTTTTACATTTCACCCCCTACAGCCACCCCGTACAGGACGACATTTTGACTACCAACAAATTTTGAAATCCCAAAGGGTAAAAAATAATTTAAAATGGCTTTTAGCTTTTAATCTTTAAGTGCAAACAGAAATCGTTCCTAGAAGACTTTATAAAGGTACCGTAGACTCGTGGACACGTCAAATAAACCTGGAGGACTTAAATTTAATGTTACCCACATTCACATTAATTTTGTAAAATCAAAATATTAAAAACTAAAAGTACGTGGTAATAATTGCATTGAAAATAGTAAATAACTTGCCTTTTTGGGTCGTATCAAATACACAACTTGTCTTGACAACTATAATTTTAAATAAGTCAGTATCAGTAAATTCAAATTAAAGTTATGCATATTTATTATATCTTATAATACTGTATAATAGATATAATAATTATTACATATCTCAACTTAGTAGGATGTGATTTTCATTTAGGATTGTGGTGACATACAATATCAAATTTATGACATTCTTATTTTAGTTAGAAACAGGATGTTCCGCGTAAAACGCCCCAGACCAATTCCTTAAAAATTAATAATTATTTTTTAATTCGGTAAGCCAAAGAAGTTCTATCTTATATGCAAATATAATAATATTATCATTATAAGTGGTATAGACAATAGAACTTCAGTTAATAACATCCATAAAATAAATTAAAAATGCTATTACTACTAGTGGTTCTTGTACAATGACCACCTAGGTCTCCTGACCTCACTCCTTATATGTTTTCTTGGAGATATTTGAAAAATGAGGTTTATGGAAGCATAAATACTTTCAAAAAATATCATAGATCAGGACAAGGGTATTTACCGCTTGTAGAGCAATAAATAGAGAAGCCATTGGTGCTTTTTTAGAAAAAAATGGAGTTATAAATTACGATATTTTTTTTGTGCAGAATTCAAAATGCATTAAATATTTTTGGAAAGATTATAGAGGTGTGCTGTATATCATCTGTCAGTAAAGACAATTCTAACTAAAAAAGTATATGAAAAGTTAAATAAATTTATATTTTGAAACTCATAATACAAAATGTGTTTTTTTGAAGTTTTTTTTTCAACTATTTACGAGAAATGATGTCTAACAAATGATGTCCCCTTTCGCGATGACAAATATGAGCTCATTTTAGCATATCTTTCATGACCTTTCGTAAAGATAAGATACAACATATCTATATATTTAAAGTCACAAGAAAACGCAGATTTCGAAAATATAAAAAATATAGGGTGTCGATTTAAAAAAAATTTTACTATTCTTTGTCCCGCTTTTATGGGACCACCAGTATATTCTATGCAGTGATTCTAAAAAGAGTTCATTTAATTCACTACAACTTTTATTTGAAATTTTTTTCCTAACTCGAAAAATAAACAAAATATAGGGGTGGGCCTTTTCGTTGGATAACCCTGTACATATCCAATCGTTCGGACAAACTCCTGATATCTTCTACCCCTTCTGATTGGATTTATGTTTCCATAAACCTCATTTTTCAAATGCCCCCATAAGAAACAACTGAGTGAGGTCAGGAGATCTAGGTGGGCATTGTATAAGAACCACTAGTAATAACAGCAATTTTTATTCATTTTATGAATATGTTATGAGGAAATAATGGTACTGGCTATTGTGCTATTTTCTATATTCGAGGGTTCACAAAAATATCAATATCTCAAAAACGGTGGGGCAAACGACAAAATTACCTGAAATCAAAATCAGCAAAAATGTAGTCAATTTCATTTAAAAAAAACAAAGTTGAAGTGTTCTGTGCATTTTTTGTGCTCCTTCCGAAAAAATTCATATACATTTTCTAATGCTGCACAACAGTTTTTTTTACCTAGAGAAAAATGATTGGTCCTGTGTAGCTGCTGGGCCCTGTATACACATATTTGCCTCAAAATTATTTTTTGTTTGTATCAACTTGTTAGTGATTAAAAAAAATTAACTTTATATTTAATTAAAAAAAAAAAATTACGAGAACATTACTTGGAAACTAAGTGGCCCAGAAAGGCGGGATCAGTATCGAATAGGAAAAAGTGAATATGTTTCATCTGTATCTCTCTGTCTGTGATCAAACTCAGGAACCATTCTAACATTCAGAACTCGATGGTTTTCCAACAATATTTACGTGCATATCTTTTAAAGGAATGCGTTGATATTATTAACAAAAACAAAACATAGAACACGTTTCCAAGACGACCATGTAAAAATCATATTTCAGAGAAAGAGATTATTATTATTATTATTACTTCACTTTGATCTTTTCTTTTTTTTTTTTGATTTTTTCTAATCTTCAGAGCAAAGTGTGTGGAATAATTTATTATTTAGTTGTGCATGTAAATTGATGAGATACGTTGGATTCATTTACCGATAGAACATAAAATTCCCACATAAGGCTCTGACGCTGCTGTTATTTTATTACATAAAGTGTTTTTCTTTAATCATCCCGTTATTGTGTAAAATTTGGCCAGCTGTTGGAAATAACATCAAAATACGTAATTATTGTAAAATAGGGGGATTAATTTTACGTAAAAGGGTAAAATTTTAACAGAAGGGGTAGGTAGTTTGATGACAAACATGCATTGAATACAACAGGTCAGATACGAATGGTTATAATCTTTTTCCAGATTTGTGTAAAATAGGCACGTGCATACAAAGCCTTTGTGTCGCAAGTCCTTTTATAATTTCTGTCATTTTGGAAATAAATCCGTTGTATTAAAAGCTCAATCTTTTGTGAAATCCTTCAAAATCGTAACAATATAAATTGAATTTTCCCTGGCACGCGACATTAGGGTGAAATTTCACAAACAAACGTAAAATAAAGACGATTTTAAAGCAAACGGGGTAAAACCATAAACGTGGCAGCTGTTACAACTCCGACATGTCCCTGAATTCTTAAAATATATAATTAATGACATAATGACTAACGGGAAAATTGATTTTACTGGAAAATAACAACTTATTTTTTTATTTTATTATTTATTTTTCGTATATTAACCCGCGACGAATTTTAAATTTGACAATATTTTGTATATAAAGAATACACAGAAAACCGTTCATTCCAATAAACGCGAAGTAATAACATAGACATCTAATGGTAAATTTTGATGTAGATAGAGCCTTTTCCCGATGTCCCAATAAATAACACAATGGAAATTGTTGCTGATAATTATTGCCCATATTTTTGATACTATATAATATTATTTACGGTTTCCGGTTTCCGGTTTTTGGTCATTCTAAATTTTCAAAAATTCTTTAGTAAACATTTTACAAATAGCGTTTTTTATACTAGGAGTTTCATTTTTCAGGACTTTTATCTCAACAACTATTAGAGTTATTCAGACGATATTAGGTGCACTACATAGGGTTAGTCAAATTCGGGCCTCATCAATAGGATCTTGTAAACAGTAAAAAGATACAAACGAAGGTTAAATTAGGACAAAGTTGCGGAATTTTATGCTGAGTAATATAAAAAAAAAAAAACCGGCATATTTTGTTTCATTTACGGGATTTCTGAAAAAACTGACAATTTGAATTTTTTTTCGTTGATAATTCGGTTATGAAGAGACTAGGGAAAAAGTAAAGGCATTTCTACACAGCACATTTGTCTCCTCTATCTGTAGGTGATCATCAATTTTCTGTACGACGTTCGTTACTTCAGAACCATCGCCAATTTATTTTTTTTAAACATAGACTTGGATATTTATTTGTCTTATTTAACAATTTCTCACCTCCAAAACACGATGACAAGATTTTTTTAAATTTTCTGACATTTTGTTTTTTGAAATCAATTTTCTATAAACATTTTCAAAATACGGACCTGAGTTTTATACATTTTTAATAAAATGTATGTGTAATTGAATAAGAATAAGTTTATGAATATATGTCTATCTCTTATTAATAAAGTGAGAGGAACAAGGATCGAGATACATTCAGTTCGCACTAACATGGTAAAACGAAAACGGTAAAAGCCTCTGTTCAAAATGTTGTTGGATATTTTGCAGCATTTTTGGAGTAATTTGACGAAATTCGTGCGTTATACGTTGTCGTAAATCTTCTAAAGAATTAGGTTGGGTTGCGTAAATTTTACTCTTCAAATGAGCCTATAAAAATAAATCTAAGGGAGATAAGTCTGGTAATCTTGCAGGTCAGTCAATAGATCCTCTCCTTCAGTTTAGCGACCAGGAAATCTTTTATCCGAAAATTGCCTCACAGACATAGTGAGGAGCAGCTGAGGCAGATTTTAATTTTAGGAAGTTCCACGAAATACATACCAGAGAAATTATATGTCTGGGTAGGTATTTTTTGGTGATGTTGTGGTCATACTTTTTTCTTGCGTGGTAATTTAAATGGAGACATGTATCTGGATTTGTTAGAAACCAATGTTGACCGATATTATCGTGAATAATTTGACATTCCAACAATATGGTTCATGTTGAAATCTCAAATTATCTCCAACAAGATGGTTCTTGTTGGAATATCAAATTATCTTCAAGATAATGTTCCTCGTTCTAGATAATATCGGTCAATATTGGATCAACATTGTTTTCTATTGTCTAATAGATCCAGGTGTATATCACCAGTCAAAGTACCAGGCAAGAAAAATGGTCTGACCACACAATCACCAAAAAATACCTGCCCAGACATTTAATTTCTCTGACTGCCGAATATACCTACGTATTTCGTGGAATATCCACGGATTGGAATTTTGGCAGCCCATAACGACAATTATGGTGATAGACTGTATCATTTACGAAAAATGAGCATTCATAAGAAAAACATAGGTTAAAAGGAAAGTTCGAATTAATTATCCGTTCGCTTATCAGCTCACAAAATTACAAACGTCGACATTGTCATCTTCAGTGAGTTGTTAGAGCAAATAAATTTTATAAGGATGGAAGTTATAATGCATAAATTTTCTTTGGACAGTGTATCGTAGAACACCCACCATATAAGACAATTTTCTTGTACTCATAGTATATGGTCCATAGCAACGTAGCCTAGAACCGCCACTTCCACTGCTTTATATTTCTTATAGAATTTTCAGCACTTCTTTTTTGTTTGATACAGCCTTGGTGTGACGAAATTTTTCCACTAATTCCATAATATAAGGATGATGGACAAGTTTATTTATTTATACACTGTTCTACATGTAAAAACCCAACTACAGTAAGGGAGGGTAAGAAAACTAGAAAATAAATGAAAGAAATAAATATGCATAATTAAATGTATGCTTGAAAGCAAAAAAGAAACAGCAAATTAAAATGTTATTATGGTATTATTACAGTAATTAAAGCACATTTGAGACAAATTGTAATTGTTGCACATTATATGTATATAAGAGAATGGTGAAATTTATCTATGCGCGCGCTGGAGAGATAAAAATACAGATACAATGGTGTCAATATGATTTACGAAAGAAAGTCTATCAACTCAAAAGTTACACCAAGATCTCGAAAGTTATTATATAGGGCGCTCTAAAATCATATCATTTAGTTTATATTCAAAAGCCAGCGTAACCGATTTAAACGTATGACATTACATTGCATTTTGAGGATTGAGGGGTAAGTTGTTTAACTAACACCAGTTAGTAATTTTATCTAAGTTGTATTGGATTAGTTCACAGTCGCTCATGCTTCGAACTACACCATTTATTTTTAAGTCATCCGCATAAAGAAGACAATTGACATCCAACTGATCGACAATGTCATTGATGAATATGTTAAATAACAGTGGCCCAAGTACAGATCCCTGCGGAACTCCTGATGTTGCAAGGAGTTCCGTTTATCTACATTGTGTCTCGATGATTAAATTTGCTGTCGTTCTTGCTTGTTTTTAAAGTAAATTCTTTTTGAAGTGAAATAAACCATTTTTGATTTTAACAAAAAACAAAATGAATAAAAACTTGTTAATAGCCCGGTACAGTCATAAATAATTCACAATGTTTTAGGTAGCATTCATATACAGAGTGGGGCAATAGAAACTTGATTTAAAAACATAAGTAAATTTGTAAACCTGTATACTTTTAGGAAGTGAAAATGGCAGATGTCTCATAACTGGTACTAACATATTTTTTCTTAAAATCGATAATTGTGACTGTAGTGATTTTTTTTAATATACACGTGTAAATGGCATAATTTCAACAAAAAAATCATTACCTCCAAGTGGTTGGGAGAGAGTTAATAATAATACAGGAGTGGAAGGAGGCCACAAAAAAGGTTTCAAAAAATGTTCTGATATTCATGGCATTCCATTTAAAAATATGTTAGTTGACCCTGTAGAATCGTCTTGGCTCACCATGTATATTCGAAAATAGTTTCCGGTTATAGACTTTTTTGTCTAGTTTATTTATGTTTTTAAATCATGTTTCTAGCTGTCATAGAACTCGACATATCGAAGTCGGACGCACTATTGCCCCACCCTGTGGCCTTGATTTTGGTTTATAATAAAAAAAAAACATTTATTTATTGAACACATAGTATATTAAGTAAATTCAACCGTTCTCTACAAACCCTATGTACAGGAATGACCTAATATAATTTTAAAAAGCTATTCCATATTTCTTAATTTAAGTTATCACAACAACACATAAAATAGACACAACTAATAATTTATATTTTGAAGTGAGAGAGTCAAGTCCTACTGCAAAAGCAACAAACATTTAAATAGGGTACAGACTATTACTTTGGAAGACAAACAAAACTAAATAAATACATAGTCGTACTACTGGTCCAATTTGAAAATGGAAAATGCTCACATGTATACATATCCTTGAATTTAAGCGCAATGTAATCAGCCCAGAAAATTTCAAACAAAAATGCCAATCAAAAGTATAACTGAGGATTCAAAAACAACATTTGCTTTTATTATTTACGATTTCTTACAGTCCTCATACTGTATATGTATAAAAATAAAAAGAATATAATGTTTGCCGATACCCGTAAAAACCTACTTTAATGGTATTTCCAAGTGATGGTATCTGATTTGACGAATTACTGCTATTAAATTGTTTTAAACACCGCCGCTGCTGGGCAAAGCCATATGCAACACTGAATACGATGATGACGTGCATCCAGCGTGCATCGAGGCGCTGAGCATGACGTAATGTGCCGTTGACAGCTTATACTCTCAGACCCATGTTTAATAAGTATATGCTCAGACCGGAATGACCGGATGTTCTGTTCCATCTCTCTGGTATAGACGCTACGAACCGTAGATATGGTATATGTGGTACAGACCTTTATGAATCAATTTGGGGCTGGATAACTACAAGAACTATCAATTGGACAGGATGGCTCAAACGCCCTGTGATGTCAAAATGTCAGTAAACCTGACAGCACGCTATGATATATTTGTCATTTTTTAAACATTGTTTTGTTTGTTTCCTATATTTATTCAGTGACGTGATGGTAGACCATTTAAAAAAGTGACAAATATCAGCTGGGACCAGAGACAACGTCTCTGGCTGGGACGTCATATGACTATAGTAGTATTTTATTTGTACTGCAGATCAGGTCATTTATGATCTAGTTCAGTTATTCTCAGCTCTGATGGGTTTAGAAAGTTTCTTTTAAAATGCCAAACCAATCAAAAACAAGAATTAACTGAACTGATCTGAAACATAATACAAATAAAAAACTACTTATGGCTGTGGTAACCATTGTGTTATGAAGTGTGACCCATCCTATTTATTATCCTTGGGGTAAATCAGCACTATTGAGGTCCATCCGGGTCATGTCATGATCATGAGTAGTCATGAGTCATGATTCTCATGAATGAGTTTTAAAAAATTTCCTAGAATTGATGAAATATTTTAAGTTTGATAATATTCTTTGATATGATCGAAGATACTAATAAGTAATAATAATACACGATGTGGGTGTTTTATATCGTATCCGAATTTTTATATATTTTTTTTTTATTTGCCTAATAACATCTCAAATAGGATGGATTTTAATTGTTATACATTACATTATAACACCTGCATTATTCATTTAAAAGGATTTGGTATACTGATGATTGGATTAGCAAAAGGTGAATTTCTCCAGCCCCTCCTTTAACTCGTTAATAGGAACTAGGTAATTTCAATTTATTTTTCTTCTGGTTTATTTAAACAAGCTAAATGTCAGCCGTTTGATTTGAGGTTGGCCTAACAACAAATTTCTTTTTTTTTTTTTCATTTTTCCAGTATATGTGAAAGTAAAAAATTTTTCAAGAAAAATTAATATTTGTAATGGTGTTTACTCTTCCTGCCACATTTCTAAAAATACATATGTTGTATATGCAGTTGATTGACTAATCATCAATCAGTAATTTTAACTTGATCAATGTGGTCATGCCTGCGCTGAGACTACCAAAAGCTTAGCACAGAGCAACCGTCGTAATCATTTTGGCAACCGTGGACTGTGTCCGTGGTTCGTCGCACAATAGATCATTTTTAATGACGTAGCCAAAGAAGCAAAAGTCTTTGTTGTTTTTTGCCCGGCCAGAAGAAAGAAGGTTAGTGCTTATTTTAAATTTATTTTAATGTCAGGAATAATATTTGCTTTGAAATGCATAGCAGATATTAAAGTTACCTACATATATGACTATTTTAGGTCAAATTATTTTCGTACGTATGACGCCATTCGCAAGATTCACGCCCAAAAAAAAAATGTCGCCGTCGAATAGTATAAAAGTTTACGTGTAAATAGACATAATTATATGTAGCTCATGTTTAACAGTAAAATACCTGTTGAGCCTCGTAAAACTATATGAAAAATTAGTGAAAACTAATTAACATTCGAAGAAATCGTTCGTGACAATGAAGACCATGGTGTCCTTTATAACGTAACAAAATGGAGAATTTTATCAGACATGTTAAATATGGAAGTTTTTTTTTCCTATAAAAAATTGTATCGCAATTTTTCATTACAATGGCACCGAAGAACGTAGGATTTACTTAGATGCTTTGGATTTTGGAATTCATCAATTATCGATTTGAGGTAAGGTCACTTAGAATTCTGAACTTAATAGCATATGTAATACTCGACCAAGATTATAGTATATGTGTATTCCTGAGTATTTTTGTACAGTTGCCCTTCCATGAAAAGAGTCTCGCAAATGGCAATTTTTTTGTTCATATGAATTATAAAAAATATCCCAGTAAACGCCAAAGTATGGGCCTTTATTGGGCCAACATTTCCAATAGAGGCTCGGTAAAAGTACATACTTTATTGTTTACTGGGCCTGTATTAGGCCATCATTTTGAACAAAGGCCCGGTGAAAAGCCCAGCTCAGGCCCATACTTTTATGTTTACCGGGATGTTAATTTTCAATATAGCTCAACTCAACAAAGTCCATTGTGCATGATTGAAAAGTAAATTTTCTTTAGTTTTGAGCCCTTTTCAATGATGAATTTGTCATAGGTGAATTCCATAACTTTGCTGAGGTCTAGGCTAGATTAACAAATCAAAGGGCCAGCATTGAAAAGAAACAACAAATAAATAAGTGAAATGCAGCATCATAGCCAGGCTCTTTAGGTCAACATAGACCCATTCAAATGTCAACTTGATCCAATATAATTAACTCCAGCAATAAATAAAAATAAAATTTTCATTTTTAAGACTCACTAATTTTTTAAAGACTTACTTTTCGAAAATGGTTTGTTAGATTTAATTATTTTGGTTCAAGATTTAAATGGCACATCAAAAAGTTGTATACGACACCCTTTCTATATATGTAGTAGGTATTTCCTAGGGTAATACAATATGTTATCTACTATTACCCAAGACATTACCTACATCGTTGTTTCTGTACTTCACCTGTATTTTTCTGTACTTCACCTGTATTTCCTTCCCTCATTTTGATCTAAAGAATCTACCTAAGTAGTGCTATTGTTTTAGGGATATCTTGTGTATTTTGCACATATAATAAAGAGCCTCAAAATTCCCTATACCATAATCATGTTAATCGTAGTATATGTTAAAAAGTTGTTACTTGATAAATAGCTAGAAAATTAAAAACTTGCACGTTTTTAGGCCTTATGACTGGGGACAACGGCAGTACAAATTTCCCAGCCAGCAACAAATTTGTCGGCTAGCAACATGGTCTTAACACGAACATGCCTTCCAAGATAATACCTGCTAGAGAATTGGTCCATTGTCCCTACTTACTCAGTAAGTATTTGAGTTTTAGGTAAACGCAGAAAATTATTGAAATTTCGAATCTTATAAAACTGATAAAGACAGTAGGTTTATGCACTATATTATTGATATTGCTAAATGAATTTTCTGCAGTAGTAAAAAATAAATACCTATGTTATTGTATTAATTATAATATGTAATAATATATCTTTATTTAGCTTTCGAGCTATTTATATACAATTGACACTATAACGTAATTAATTATTTTAAACAAAAAAAATGGAACATTTACATGTCTTAAAAACAATTTTTTACAACTTCACAAAGAAGTCTTTTGAAGCGTTGTGAAGTTATTACACATTTTTAAATGTGTTGGCATATCATTAAATATTTTTAAACCTTTGAAGAAAAGAGAGTTATTAGTTTTGCTCCTATTATATGTTTCATTTAAAAAATCTGTAGCATTCCTAGTTGGATAATTGTGAATGTCATGATTATACTTTAAAATATCATATAGATAGGCTGGTAACATTTTGTTTTTCATTTTATAGATAAAAATTAAAGTTTTAAATATGACTCATCTTTGTTGTACATTCATAAAGTTTAAAACTTCTAACATTAATTTTATAGGTGTATATTTATTACATCCTAGTATAATTCTCATTGCTCAGTTTTATATTTGTTGTGTTTGATTTTGACCCATATTGAATAAAACTGTTGAACGAAATTCTAAATGAGGCGCAATCAATGCTTTGTATAAAATTAATTTTGTATACATACTAAGAAATTGTCCTATTGTATATAAAGAGTTACATTTCTTTGACATTTTATTCATAATGAAATTTGCATGACTTAAAGTTCCAATTTTGATCTATTATGATTCCTAAATATTTCATTTCGGTAAATTTTTCCAAAGTGTTATTATTTATCGATATATTTAATGAATTTACAATTATTTCCTGTGAACATATATTTAGATTTCTTAATATTTACTTATAAATTATTATTACACAACCAATTGTACATGTTTTTCAATTCATCATACATCATTTAATCAGGATTTGTACCTATTATATATGTATATCATAATATCATCAGCAAACATATTTATACTACACTTTTTGACATATTTTACAATATCATTTAGATATAATAGAAACAAAATAGGTCCCAAGACCGTACCCTGTGGTACTCCATTTAAATTTTCTAGTTGATCGGATACAAAATTTGTGTATTTTACTTTTTGATAACTGACTAGATAAATAAGATTTAAATCACTCTAGTGCTGTATTACGAATACCAATTTTCTCAAGTTTTTTTACCAGTAATTCTCTATCAACAGTTTCAAAGGCTCTTCGAAAATCCAAGAAAACTGCCAATGTAATATTATTGTCATCAGTTGCCTTAATCCATTTATCACTTATATTTAGTATTACCGATTCACAAGAATGTTGTTTACGAAATCCTGACTGATTTGAGACGATTACATTATTTTTATCACAATGTTCCAAAAGTTGGATTTTTACTGCAATTTCCAAGAACTTTTTATATACTGGCATAGTATTTATTGGTCTAAATTCTTCACAGAGATGAGTATTACATACTTTGGGCACAGGTACAACACATGACGTTCTTCAATCACTGGGGAAAATTCCACTGTGTAATGATTGAATTTACAATATCTAGAAAATGATTTCCGGTAGCCATAAACGCGTCCCTAATTATTTTTGTAGATATGCCATTTTTCTGTTCCAGCAGTATTTTTTTGTGTACACAATTGTTTTTAATTCATGCAAATTAATGACTTTAAATGCATTAAATAGCTCATGACTGTCTATGTTTGCTATTACTGTATCAAAGTCTTTTGGAATTATTATTTCACTGATTATAATCGATACTTTCTGAGAAATATTTATTAAATTTATTTGCTCATTTGAAATTCCCACGTTTCAAATATTATATTTTTTTCCGGCAACTTCCCTAGTATTGGGTTTTGAAATTCTTCGACATTAGTTTGCTGTTATTTTTATTTCCATCTATTATTTTTCTTTTTGTATTGTACACGTTTTTTCCGTAGCAAATAATAAATGAAAAAAGACTAACAATTTTGCAATCATTCAGCTTGCTAAATAAACTAAATAATCATTTCTTATTCCAATCAAAAGTAACCAAAGGAATACATTTTTATGCTAGAAATTGTTTCTGATATCTTTTTTAAAATAAAATAAATTTGCAATTCAACCTACCAAAAGTTGAGAAAACAAAGAAAATTAAACTTGAAAATAATTTAGAGAAGCGAAATTAGAATAATCTGACATAGGAGCGACAAACATAAATGATTTGATGCCAGAATAAAAGATTGATTTATAAAGCAAGATTGTAATGTAATGTGTTAAAAAAGATTTTTTTTTTTTTTGTATTTCAATTATCTTATTCTTTTGCCATAAAATGCTGTACCATTATGTAATCCATCGTTCCTTTGTGTTAGCCAGATGGGGTAATTGTTTTGATTCTTCAGTAATATCTATTTTAAAGTCGCTGTCTTTGCCCATCTATATTAGTACATCTGTAATTCAGGTAATGCAGGATACAAAGATCCATAAATATTAAATAATTTTTTATTTTAATAATATATGTTAAAAGTAGGTAGGGAAAGTTTTCCCTCAAAACCTACAGAATAGTTCTTATTTTATCTGCATTATATAAAATTTGTTAAAATGTTTTAAGCATTGACACTTTTATTTCATAATCATAATATGTTAATAGCCATTCCTGTTGGTGGGTCAGGGTCGTAGTTAAGGATAGAAATATGGAAGGAGATAAATATGGAAAAACATATGCATCCTATAATATGCAGTTTGTGTAACTTTAACGACACGATTGTGATATACAATAACCTAAAAATGTAACGTATATAATTTATGTAAGGTGGATTCCCAACAAACTTATTGCTTAATGAAATTCTGTTGGTGACTAAATTGTAAGTTACTCGAACAACCATAGAACCCCATATCACAAAAAATTTATCAATTCTGAATATATGGTATCGGTAACCGATATAGGATGTGGTATATAAGACGTAGTCAAGAGCAAACTAACATATCATCTCTCGCTTAGACCCACGGGACCCTGGATGACTGCGGTTGTTGCCTCACTTCGTCCCTTTACTAGAGAGCCTTCATAAATGATTAAAAACCACGTGATCAATTGGTACCTGTTAAAGGGAACTAATTGGTCACTTGGTTTTCGATCATTTATGAAGACCCGTTATAGCGTTTGGCGATTCTATATTTGAAAAAGTGCTCATGGCTCTGATTTCAGTGATAAATCCTTGATAAATCGTTTGCATCATCAACATGTGTACATTTGAAGTTACACATCCAGTTTGAAGTGTAAACAATAAATAAACAACATAACCTATAATGAATAGTTGTCAGTGATTAAAAAAAAGTTTACAAGTTCATCATACAATTTTATTATAAAGCTGTAATGTGGAAGATATTAGGTATTAGTACACGAGGATTTCATATTAGTTTTACATAGAAATTAAGTAAACAAACCGATGTTATAACAATATAAATATAGTAACAACATCTGATTGCGTTGTTATCTGCGCAGCACGTGGAGACCATTTTTTTTGCGGAAGCTTGGTTACGTGCTGAGACCCAACTTCAGGTCCGTGTTTATTTATTGCGTTATTGCGAAACCGTGATAATAATAAATGTTTTTATTGAATTGGCAAGAAATAAATATACATTATATTCATAATCTAGTACAACTGGGCGATATATTCATCATGAAACAATTATTTTTGCTTGTATTTAAACTTTAATTTTCAACTAGTGGCACATAAAAAGCGCATTCTCTGTAGTGACGATTTGTATAGTTTTTTTTTATTAGTGGCGCATATAGGACGCATTCATTTTATTTACTAACGATTTTGTGTAATGGCTAGAAGCAATTTATAAATTACAGAAACAAACCGGGTAAATTGAGGGTAGTACAAAAATGAACAAACAAAACACCTGACCTGTCTTTTCGTCGGAAATACCAAATCCTCCCATGTATAGTTATTAGGTTTCAGTTTTTAATACAGCACTACACTACACCATTTAAAACTTGCTGTCAGTTTGACATTTTGCATTCAAATAGTTTATGTTTATTGTTTATTCTCAATGAAAGGGTCATCATCATGTGACTTGATGCAGATGGTCTATAACCACTTTTTCAGTTTGTTTTATATGTTATTTGTTAACCTGGTTGGCCATATTCAAATGGGCAAAATTGTATCACTTTTTGTAAATTTTTTAAATCATTTGACGTTTTTGTCCTTAATATGAGTATTTTCAATATTCATTTATATAACCTCACAAAACTTTAATTCTAAATTTACACAGATCTTTTATTATTCAGAAAAATGAATGTCATAGTCTCATCTTGGAGTGAATTGGAACCACAGCGTTTGTTTTTGCTGTGGCTGGAACCTTTGATGTGAAGATAACACTGACGTAGTTTTCCACGAAACGCCAAAATATTATATACTGCACTTGACGCGCGTTTCGTCAATTGTAAAAACAGTTTTAATCATCTCCAGATGATGCCAACTTGGTTGACGAAACGCGTGTCGAGTGCAGTATATAGTGTTTTGGTGTTTCGTGGAAAACTACGTCATAGTCTCATATTAAAGGTGAGTTTGCAACCAAGCTTTTTGCGTTGTCATTTCATTGGTGAGATTTAAATTTAAAATAAAATTGGTAGGTTGGAGGTTGACTATTTTTAACTTTTTTATAGTGCACTGCAGAGTTTTTTGAAACGGCAGAACTATGGTTTGTAAATTAAGTTGAATTGTTGAATAAAGCGCCATCTGTTTTTATCGGTATGTAATACGGTTTAGAAATAATGACAAGTAATATGTCATATGGAATTATTACAAGTAGAAATAAATATTTGTGGGATTCCAACACGTTTCTTTTCCAATTTTTTAAAAGATTGTCTGTGTAAATTGAAAAATAACATTTTGTGAGGTTATGTTACGCAAGCGCCATCTTCCATCAGTAATATAAAATAGTACATTAAAATAACAAGATTGCGCACATGTATTTTGTATATTAAAATGTTAGAAATGTGTATTTGTAAGTTGGGTTTTGGACATTCAAATTTTGTTTTTGCCATAGTGGCGTCACCGCAACATAATTATTTCATAAATTAAATTGTAATTTTAAACTTACTCCCCTTAAATTGTTTTTTTTTTCGCAAATATAAAAATAATTCGATCAATTCTTAATTTCTTGGAGTAATGAAAATTATATTTCTTAAATTGATTTTATTTGAACTTTTACTGCAAGCCTCGGAAACGGATATCGTTTTATAGCAAAGTTTGATTGGATAATGTTCATGCATTCCACTCCTACGTCGACTCACTTTTAAGGGAATATCAGCTTTATGCCGAGAACCCATAAACAAGATAAGGATGACGTCACGACTCTGTCGGTATACCGTTTCACTCCGCTTTCCCCCGCAAGCTTGTGATTTTGCCCATTCTCCGCCGTCAGCGCATTTTAGCTACGCTGTCGATGAGTAAGAAAATTAAACATGGCCGCACACTACATTTGCGTTCGTTTTTAAGAGGCATCGATATTTACTAACTTCACCCTCTCTAGTGGTAAATTGTGATAATATAACCTAAAATAGTGTATTTTAAAGACAAGTGTTCAAAATATTGTTTATATTTGAGTTTTAAGTTATATTTAAAGGTTTTAAATTTCGTTTGTCCGTGTACAGAACAAAATGGCGTCTTATCGTGCTGTTGTTTGAGAAAATGTTTCTAAAACATGAAATTATTCAATTTCTGTAAAATATTTTGCAATTCTAACGTTATGTAAACATTAAGGGATGTTTTTTTCTTTATTCTTAAATTATTTTGAACGTGATAGTTCGTCGTAAAAGTGTTAAATCATAGAAAAATAAGTTGGAAAATGCCTGAGGTAAGTTCATCCCTTAAAATATTAATTTAAGGGTTTTTCTTTAACTGGGATTGGTTTTTATTGTATTTTGTGGTGTCCTTTAATTGATATTTCAATGTGAACTCAAGGGCGTGGCTTCATTACTTGTAACATATTCTTCACTTTTCCCTTGATTATTTTTGTTTACAAGTAGTTTTTTTAACATTTTAACCCCCTAGCGAGGTGTGTTCCACCGTTTTCTCAACAGATTTACATTCTCCATGGTTTTATCCTTCTAGTAAGCCTAAAATTTTGGATTTTTGAGGTGGACCCTTTTGAGCAATTTTAAAGTAAAGTTGAGAGTTTACAGCGATAGATCCTTCTGTATTGGTACCTTGCAGCATCATACACGTTTCTGCTAATAATTTTTCTTGTTTCAGTACGAATTTTTAGGTGTGAGGGCCTCAGAACCCCTCATACCTATATCAGTGATTTTTGTTAAAATTTATCAATTTGGTGGTGTTTTTATGAAGGGGTAAACATTTTTCTTACATAGAAAGTCCTTAGCACTCTAAAGAATATAACTATTATGTTTCATCTTGTCAGTATTAACTAAAATAAACATAATTTCAGATGATTAGTTTCACCACTGGCAAAGAAATAAATTAATTGTTCCACCTACCCCCTTCATATTTTTGTTTACAATTAATATACTGGCAACATTCTAGATGGTGAATAGGTCAGTTTCTGTCAGCCCCTCATCTCAAAAAATGCATAGATGTGTATATTTGTTTTAACAAAAGGTATATATGACCCCAGAAAGTTGTTTTTAGGGCCACCTAACCTCATTATCAGGGGTAGATTTACGTAAAGACTATAAAAAAATGGACTTGTTCTTTTTATCTGTTCCTATCTATTCAAACTTATTTCCAAATGGATTTTTTTCCCCACCAAACCTGTTGTAATTTGGATATTTAATATAATTTATAACCTAAAACCACCCCACAGGTGGATATGTTTTATACTACAAGTAGTAGTTGGTATAAAACCTTTGTTTTTATTTTCATTTTGGCAAGTTTCACAAACTTTATAATAGTGTTCACAAATTTTATTCCTTTTTCAAAAAAATGTGTTTTAAGAAATTTAATAAATAATCTTTGAAAATATGTATTTAAAAGGTAAAAACCCAGTCATTAAAATTATTTAATTGCCAACTTGAACTAAAATTTTCTTCTCATGAACATTTGTAGATGGGAGAAGTATCAGATTCTGATAATTCAGCATCAGCATCAGACAATGAAAGCAAAAGTGAGTCTTCGTCTAACAATTCAGGATCAGACAGGTAGGTACATATATTTTTTTCTATGGATTAGTATATATTTAACACCAATTTTTGATACAAAATCAACATTAATTGATGGTAGGAAACGAAAACATTTAAATTCAGTAAAAAATTATAAATCAGTGACTATATAATTCAGTTATTCCCTTAAGTGGGGTTTGTACAAACACGTATGACACACAAATGTATGAACAAGTGTAAATATATATATTTTTTTTTAAATAAAATATTGGATTAAATTTAAGTCTTATTGGAGAATAATTGATATATTCCTTGTTTTTCCTCTTGTTCTTCCCAAAAGAAACTACTGTCTTGTAGCAACTTAAATAGTATAAATAAGCCTTTGAAATTAGATTTTAAACAAAGTTCTTAAATCATTTGCCATATAATTATTACAAATTACTTTACCAGTTGCCCGTACATATAAGAAACATTCTCTAATAAGCTTTTGTTGGGTATTGTTAAACCATTTTTTTTGTAACAATATATGTATGTATGTACATACATAAGTGTACATTCATATATATATCTATATATATATATATATATATATATATATATATATATATATATATATATATATATATATACATATATATATATATATATATATATATATATATATATATATATATATATATATATATATATATATATATATATATATATATATATATATATATAATATATATATATGTATGTACATTTATGTATGTACATACATATAAGTTTACTATGGCCATGTATGTATACATTTAGTACGTGTACATATTTAAGTATGTGTAATATCCATGTTAGTGTGCAGGGTTCGACAATCACACAAAGGATTATTCATGAGAACTATATGCTGTTACATAATTTCTTAGTTTTTTTCTTAGAAGTTGACAATATTCTTTGTGTGCACACTATGAATTCAAATGAATTCTTATCTGATCAAATTATGCATACATTTTAAATTTTATTCAAGGTTATTTTTCTTTTAATTTATTAATTCCATTTGGAAAAATAATGCAGCAGTGTTCAACATACTTGTGTGCACACATTTTCATCGGTTTTTTTTTATTTATTTAATGCAGAGATCTATTTTTTTTGTTTTTTTTTTTTATAATAGCTACATGTAGTTTCTGGGTGTTTCTTCTAAGACTTTCAGAGCTTATATCTTTTAAATGTTTGAATGTTAAGAAAACATTTAAAACATTTTATATCTCGAAAAGTAAAATGAAAACAAATGTCAAAATAGTGGTATTTTTATTTCTTGCAGTAATAATTTTAACTATGACAACAAAATTTCATCAAAAATGGTTTTAAATGATTTTTATTTTTTTAAATTTTAAATTCAATACATTTCAAATTTATTTTTATATTACGAGTATTTCAAAAATTATTAATGTTCTCATAGTACCATAAGTATGTAGTGGTTAAGACGTAAGTTTGTAAGTCTTAGGACACCCTGTATATACAAGGTGCGTATTTGATATAAATGCACGTACTTTTTTTTGATATGTACACACATTTGAAGTAATAAAAACAGAATAAAATATGTAAAGCAATTGAAGTTGATTTTATTCTGTAATCATAATTTACTTGATAGCGGATCAGGTTCGTCTTCATCGGGGTCTGGGTCTGACAGTGGTGCAGAAAATGTAGAGAATGGCTCTGGTAATGAAGCGTCGAAAAATGAAGAAGATAGTCAAGACACAAATTTATCAAATCCTAGCAGCCCAAACACATCACAAGATTCAAGGTCTAAACGACTATTTGATTCTTCAAAAGAGGTAACACAATAATAATAATTAGAGCTGACATTGGGTTCCGTAACAGATACGTAAAGTTTATCCCTGTCAAAGAAGCCGACATTTTTATGTTTCAGATAAGACTGAAATAATCTTATTTGAAACATAAAAATGTCAACTTCTTTGGCAGGGATAAAGAGATCAAACTTAACTTAGGATTGTTTCTATATAATTAATAACAAATGTTTTTACATTTGTAAGAAAATGTTTATATAATCGCAGACAAATACAATGGCAATAGAATACCTACATTTAAAATGATGTTTGTAAGTTTACACAAAACAATATATATATGAATCTGCCCATAGTTATTTTCCTGTTAATATTTTTTTTTTTAAATTTTCTTCATTGCAATTGTTAAATTATTTATTTAGCATGCATTTATAGAACGAAAATGACATTTCAACATCAATACTTATGATCGAGCTTAAATTTATGTATTTATTTATTTCTGTAGTAATTCAAGGTTCATTAGAAACTTATTAAACAGCTTCCAAATATTGTTGATATGTTAATTCATAACCACATACATGCAAAACAAATTTCAACAAACCAAAATATATTTAAATAAATCTGCTACATATATACAGATTGTGTATTGAGTCAGTATACATGGGTCTTCTAAATGGCAATGTTACAATGTAAGCCAGAGGCAGGCGAGTCATTGATCATCAGCGTAAGCTTTAGAATAGCAGAGAACTCATTTTCCATCAATCTGTTGTGCGGACAACAGTGACACTGCCAGCGTTACGATGCCAATCTTCAGTCTCTTCAATGTGCTATGTCTAATACTTCAATACGCAAATTGTATTCGTGCATACATATATACATGCATACACATAGCACACACACACACACAAAGATACAGGGGTGAAAAAAATTCTTGAGCTTTCGGACTTTATAATGTTTTATTAAATTAAACTTGCCGACGTTTCGATAAGAATTTTTATCCTCAGGGCCACAATCAAGAACTTTACTTATAAAATAATTAAGTAGATGGAAATAAATTCTTACTTTAGTTAAAAAAAATAATAATAAGGTAAAGGCTTCACATCATTTCCAAACAAAGAACGCAAAATATATGGAAAAATACTCTATGCATAAATATAAATAAACACAAACTAACGACATGCAACCACTTTTCAAACATTCAGTGCATTTTAAAATATTTTACAATGTCTGGTTGGATATCATCCTTTAAGTGTTTATTTGTATTTATGTCTAGATATGGTTTTTTTTTTTATGAAATGATAATAAGCCTTTATTTCAATTTATTTAGGTTAAACTGAGGTAAACATTTTTTCCGATTTAGTTAATTTTTTCTAAGTAAGGTTCTCGATTGTAGCCATGAAGATAATGGAAAAAAAAAATTGAAATGTCAGCAACAGTTTAATAAAAAGCAGTTTAAAATCCGGGAACTTCAGAATTTTTTTTCACCCCTGTAAATCTGTTGCATAACATGTATATATACACACGCACGCAAATAAATTCGTTAATGGTTAAATAAATTTGTTATTGGCAAGAAAATTAATATGTATGTTTTATATAAAAAAATAATTCACTTGGGAGGTTTGTCACTTTAATTTAAAATAAATTTCACTTTTATTTTATTTTTTAAACTGGCAAATGCTTTTCTAGGTGGACATCAATTTGACTTTCATTTTTACAGCAATGTTAATTGTTTCTTCGTTAAATGTAGCCCCTAATTTATTAATATTCTAAAAGTTCCAGAATTAAAACTATATAGTCATCACGCGTCGTCATCCTTTTTTGAAATAACCTGGATTATTTTTAAAGTTACCTAAAAGGTGTAAAGACCTTCATTAACTATTTTTTTTTTGCAGAATCCAAATTTTAAATCGAAATCCAAAAAACAATTGCCTGTCGCGGTTTAAAAAAAATGACACTGATTTTTTTTTTTAATATTTTGATTCTCATTTTTCTGATTTCTAAAATTTCAATATTCATCATATCTCAAACTATTTTTGAGATATTTGTATTTTGGCATTAAAATATCGTTAATGATTCTGTCAAATGTAGTTGTCTTTGAAAAGAAGACAAAGAATTAACCGTGACAAGTACTAATTTTTGAGGAACATTACTTTGATGAGTAAATTAGGCCGCCACACACCAGCGGATGGCCCGACCGATTTGATGCGGCATGGGCTAAGTCAGTGGATAAAACTTTGCGTTAGTGTGACAAGCCGAGGTACATCGGTCCAATTCCCATATCGCACCGACTAAGTCTTCAAGTCTTAACTTGACAGTTCCAATGTGGTAGTTAGTGGCGACGCACGAGTTAAACTTTCAAATTTGTACCCTAAATAATAATGGCTTCAGATACGCGCTATATGGGAAAAGAATTTTTAACGAGCCGAGTAAAAACTGTTATAAGGTGATGAGTTTTGTACCACTAACGAGCGAACTTTAACTGACAGATCCAATCGGGAGGTCAAATCTTCGAACCGTATAAGTAAGGACGGATTTGGTATGTGCCGAGCCTGATTCGCCGATAAAATCCGTGCGGATCAAGTCGGTCCAATTTATCCGCTGGTGTGTGGGGGACTATTGTGTCATTTTTATTTCAGAAATGCTGCTATTTTGTTTTCAAAGGCAACTACGTTTAACAAAATGATTAACGATATTTTCAACCAGAATCCATATATCTCAAAAAATTTTTGAGATAACATGACATGTATGGTACTTAAGAGGAAAATCGAATTATTTTAAAATATACAGGGTGCTCTATTTAAAAAACAAAGTAAGACGCCATATATCTTAAACACGATGCGCAGGTTTTTTTTTTTTTTTTTTTTTTTTCAAAATTTGGAATCTGCGAGCAAAATTAGTTGATGAAGGTCATTACACCTTTTTTGATGACAAAAATAACCATAACATTAGAAGTTCGCGCGCCGAATTGAAAATGTATATTTGCTACTCTGCATTGGTCGATATTGTAACCGAGGATGGGCACGCGGGAATCGTCTTAATTCGACCGACCTAAGATGGCCGCATTTTTAACTAAATTTTCAGTAATTGAACACAACATGTACCTGGTATAAGATGACTGCTTCATGTTGACTAAAAATAAACGTGAAAACTGTTTCGTATATTCTCTGTTACGGTTGGTCAATGTTTGGGCTCTAATCATAGTAATAATAATAATAGAATAATGTATTGATTTTTAATACATTTTGCCAAATTTAACCGACAAAGGCAACTGTCATACTTTGTACTATTGGGAAAAAAATTGCATTAAATTTATTGTAAAATTAATTACCCGTACTCTAACCGATAATTTCAAATTAGATGATTACTTATTAAATGCCAATCTAGCTGGAAAAAAAGCCCAGATTCCTACAGCATTAGAAGATCAGGCAGATCAAGAAAAGAACCGCAAAGACTGCAAAACAAAGATGCTGAAAAAAACCAAGAAAGGTGATGATTGGAAATACAATGATGCGAGTTCTTCAGAATCCGATAATGAGGAGCGAGAGAGGCCCCCACCCAGCAAAAGGGTGGGGGGCTCGGTCACGTGCTACAGTGGTGAAGAAGAAACCTGCAAAAAAGACTAAAAGTAACTACAGTTCAGAGGATGAAACTAGCGATGAGGATTCTGACGAAGAAAGCCGAAGAGCAGTTTCTAGAAGAACAGCTGCTACAGTTAGCTATAAAGAAGATAGTGAAGATAAAACAGATTCTGAGGATTTAGTGGAAGTTGAAAATGCCGAACCAATAGAATCTGTACCTGAGGAAAAATGTGAAACTATTGAAAAAAATTTTAGCACAAAGAAGGGGCAAAAAAGGAGGTAAATAATTTCAAACATCATATACAGGGTGTTCCAAATTCAAGGCTCAATATGTGTCTCTCACTAATGAACCATTTATAAATTTTAAAACATGTTTTGGATATGGTCTCTTCTGTGAAAATTATGGGGGTTGCTAACTTATTGGCATAGGGCACCTACTTTTTGAATTTTGAAATTTTAAATTATAAATAAAAAATTCGTCATATAATGAAAATGCTTGGTCAACAATTTGTAGGTATTTCTAATTTTTCAATTTTTTGGGAAATTTAGGTATGTTAAAAAAATATATACAGGTTCATAAAAAAACAACAAATAACGTAAACACCTCATAAATTAGAAAATTCTCAAAGCCGAAGCTGCATGGGCGGAGGTTACACTTATGAAAATGTCTGATGTGGCCAGCGCATAACTATCTTATATCAGTATACAGGGTGGGGCATTAGTGCGTCCCACTTCGATATCTCGTGTTCTATGATAGCTAGAAACTTGATTTAAAAACATAAGTAAACTAGACAAAAAAAGCCCATAACCGAATTGTTTTCAAATATACAAGGTGAGCCAAGACGATTCTACAGGGTTAAGTAACATTTTTTAAAATGAAATGCCATGTATATCAGAACATTTGTTGAAACCTCATTGTGGCCTCTTTCACTCCTGTATTGTTATTGATTTTCTCCCAACCACTTCGATGTGATGATTTTTTTTGTTGAAATTATACCATCTACACGTGTATATTAAAAATATCACTACGTTCGCAACTATCGATTTTAAGAAAAAAATATGTTAGTACCATTTATGAGACATCTGTATGTTGACACTCAGCCATTTTCACTTCCTAAAAGTATACAGGCTGGCCAAAAAGGATTTTTAAATTTGCAACTTTTTTAAGTGAATTTTCTCAGTTCCCTGTATATTTTTGGATGATAATGTGATGTAGGATTGAAAAACGTAAATTCCTACGGCTATTTGTAACCATTTTCAATTTATTGAACAAATAATTCACGAGAAGGTATTATAATAAGCGTGTTACATGATGCCCATAAAAACATCACACCAACAACAATCCAAAATTTGAAGGAAATGATAATTGCTTTTAGAAATATCACTCCGGCAATTTTATAAACGGTAGAAACCTCATTCCAAAGACTCATAGAAATGTGTGTCAATCAAAATGGACAACATGTGGAGCACTTGTTATAATATCATTTCTTGAATTGCAAAAAAATATATATATTTTTAATTTTTATTGCTGAATTTTGCGGTTATTTATTGTTCAATAAATCTAAAATGGTTACAAATAGCCGTAGGGATGTACTCCCAAAAAATTTTCGTTATTCATTTCTACATCACATCGTTCAAAAATATACAGGGTGTTTCATTTGGAAAAATTGAGAAAATTCAGTTCAAGTAGTTGTAAATTTAAAAATTATTTTTGGCTACCCTGTATACATTTAGGAAGTGAAAATGGCTGAGTGTCATCACAC
The DNA here is from genome assembly GCA_029963845.1 of Rhamnusium bicolor. Lineage (NCBI taxonomy): Eukaryota > Metazoa > Arthropoda > Insecta > Coleoptera > Cerambycidae > Rhamnusium > Rhamnusium bicolor. The sequence goes on from JANEYF010005770.1 coordinate 2,071,911, forward strand.
AGATGTCTCATAACTGGCACCAACATATTTTTTCTTAAAATCGATAGTAGTGACTAGTGATTTTTTTTAATATACACTTGTAAGTGGCATAATTTCAACAAAAAAAAATCATTACATCCAAGTGATTGGGAGAGAGTCAATAATAATGCAGGAGTGGAAGTAGGCCACAAAGAGGTTTCTAAAAATGTTCTGATATACATGGCATTCCATTTAAAAAAATGTTCGTTGACCCTGTAGAATCGTCTTGGCTCACCCTGTATATTCGAAAATAATTTCCGGTTATAGACTTTTCTGTATAGTTTATTTATGTTTTTAAATCAAGTTTCTAGCTATCATAGAACTCTACCTATTGAAGTGAGACGCACTATTGCCCCACCCTGTATATTATCCTGATCTAAAAAAAAATCATTCTATTTAATTCTTCACGTACCTCAATTAAATTTTAAAAGCGTACCTTGAAATGTTTCATTCAAATTTTTTAAACGTCCTTTGATACTGTCAATAATAATTCATGTCATATACTTTAATAATTTCTTATTATTGACATTGACATATTTGTAACTTAATTAGACATTTCAAATGTCAAACAGACAAATTTATCCTAACCCCATTTTATGATGTCAAATGTGTACAAAATTTCAGTTTACACTTCAGCTTTATTGAAGTACTTGGAAAATATATTTTATTGGCTTAATATACACTAGTCACAAAAATTAAGGGATATTAAAAAAAGTTCCAAATTTTAGGGTGATTTTCAACAAGAGATAACTCGGCGAAAAATGGTCGTACAGAAAATAAAAAAAAGGAAATTGTAGCTTTAAGTGTCTAGTTCTCAGACCTGGACTGTAAAATTTTTTTGCGTGGGCGGTTTTCACATAATTATCCGAAAATCAACAAAAAAAAAATTTTTTTCGTCATGAGACCATAAAGCTCTTCTAGACAATTTAATTAGTTTTAATTTGATCTCTGAAAGAGCTCCGTACGATGATTTGCCGCGGAGTTATCGTTGATCAAAGCAAAAAAAGTCCATTTCAACTTTGACAATCGATTACTCGGGAACTAATGATCGTACAGAAAATGGAGGTAGGGTTTTGGAAACTGCAAAATATTCTCTATAAGACACAATTAGTGGTGATTGATAAAAAAAATTTTTTTGAAGCGATGATGTTGGCTGAAAAAAAGTTGAAAATTTGCGAATTTAAGGATATTTGGACAATTTGGTATAACTTTGGATATAGTGAATTAACGAAGGATATCGCCGGTAACTTTTTAACCTCAAAGTGTCCCTAAAATACCCTAAAAGTTGCAAAGCGCTGCGATTTTTTTTTCTTGGTGCCCCGAAGGTTTAAATTGATCGTTTCGGCCAAAAATCATCTTAGCAAGCAATTTTTTGATTTTTATGCATATTTTCGACTTCAATATGGTTTTTTGGCAAAAATCCTTATTTTTTTTGTTCAAAAACATGACTCGTTCGAAAAAAATAAAAAAAAAAAATTCTGAAATTTTTTTTTTTTTATTTTTTCGAACGAGTCATGTTTTTGAACAAAAAAATAAGGATTTTTGCCAAAAAACCATATTGAAGTCGAAAATATGCATAAAAATCAAAAAAATTGCTTGCAGTTTCCAAAACTCTACCTCCATTTTCTGTACGATCATTAGTTCCCGAGTAATCGATTAAAGTTGAAATGGACTTTTTTTGAAGTCCACAGACCATTTTAAAGACGAGAAAAAATTTGGAAAATTTTTTTTTGATTTTCGGATAATTATGTGAAAACCGCCCACGGAAAAAAATTTTACAGTCCAGGTCTGAAAACTAGACACTTAAAGCTACAATTTCCTTTTTTTATTATTTTCTGTACGACCATTTTTCGCCGAGTTATCTCTTGTTGAAAATCACCCTAAAATTTGGAATTTTTTTTAATATCCCTTAATTTTTGTGACTAGTGTAGTAAATATGATTTATAATCTTTCATCAATAATATATTTTATTGTAGTCAAATACAAAAAACGTTTGGGTCCCATAGGCCTCCTTTCAGCCGGCCAATTTTGCCCATCACCGAATTTATCATGGTCTTTGGGCTTTAGAACATGTGTCCCAAATTTTAAAAGCATTATCTCAAAAACTGTGGCTCCTATCGCGATACTATAGACATGCAGACAGTTTTTTTTCCATTAAGTTATGTTTTTTTCATTATAATTCGTCCAGAAATGCAATAAAAAAATGTTAATTTTTTTTCCGAAATTGTACTTTTTTTTTCTTTCATTCATTATGTCCTCATCTGGTTTTACCATATTCGTCAAATTTAACGTGTCACCTAAAATTTTGTTAAAAATCTTAATTGCCAAATTTGGGCATTCTCCCATTGGTATTTTTTGAGTTATCGCAGATATACACATCCACACACACGCGAAGCAACAGACATCATTTGGAAAATAGTCGAAATGGATTCAGGAAGGTTGAAAACTGAAAATCACAATTACTATACTTTCTTATATTAGGTATAGGAAAGTAAAAACGCGCGCACAATCGCTTCTTTCAACTGCTATTAGGGTAGAAAGTATGGTTTGCACCCTGGAGTCGGCAGACAGGAAAATCAACTACGTTTGTCACAACATTCTAGCTTACTGCGCTACCGAATTCGAAAGCGCAGTGCGCATATGGGTTGTTTCCAGTATTTTTTTTTCTCGATAATTGGAAGTTTAAAAAAAAGATGCAGCCACATTCCCATTTTTTTCATTTTTGTGACCATTTTCAAACCTCACTTTTCAATAATAGTATTCATTGGTGAGTGATTGAATTAATTTTTATATTACCCTTCATATCGAATAGTAGAAAACAGAAGTAATACTAATTTGTAACATTTCAAATATTAATTCAAATTGGCCTCTCATTTGGGACACGCTTTTTTTTTTTGCAACATTATGAGGAGAAAAAATCATTGTATCGGTACTATATTTCAGTTACGGGTAATATTACGACTATATACTACATAGAAGAAAACGGTGATCCAAATGAAGGAGTTGATCCAAATGATTTGGAAAACACTGAGGATCACTATCTGATCAAATGGAAAGATTGGGCTCATATCCACAACACTTGGGAATCTGATAGAACTCTCAGAGAACAAAAAGTAAAAGGCTTGAAGAAATTAGAAAATTATATAAAAAAAAGAGGTTGAAATACAGCGGTGGTTAAAATATTCAACTCCCGAAGATGTGGAATATTACGAATGTCAACTGGAATTATCCCAGGATCTTTTAAAAAGTTTTAACGATGTCGAAAGGATAATAGGTAATATTTAACATATCATTTTAAACTCTAGTCTAATGAAAATGTTATTACAGCAAAGTATAGTAAACCTGATGGAGGTACCGATTATTTTATTAAATGGGAAAGTCTACCTTATGCGGATTCGACATGGGAAGATTCTGTGTTGATACAAAAGAAGTGGCCTCATAAAATCAAAGAATTTGAGGAGCGAGAGTCGTCGACCAAAACACCGACGAAGCACTGTAAAGTTTTAAAATACCGACCGAAATTTCATGAAGTCAAAACGCAACCAGACTACATGACTGGAAGGGATAATGTAAGTAAATGCTTTGGCTATGAGCCGAAGTATTACAACTTGTAATTTAATTATTTTTTTCAGGCCTTAGTTCTAAGGGACTATCAGATCAATGGTTTAAATTGGATGATTCATTCCTGGACCAAAGAAAATTCGGTCATCTTGGCAGATGAGATGGGACTCGGTAAAACGATTCAGGTAATAACCATTTGCAGGTAAATACAAAATTGATTTTTTAGATTTTTAATGGATACTATTTTTTGTTCAGACAATATGCTTTCTTTACTATCTCTTCAACACACACCATTTGCATGGACCCTTCTTGTGTGTTGTTCCTCTCTCTACGATGACATCGTGGCAACGTGAATTTGCTCAGTGGGCGCCAGATTTGAATTTCGTCACGTATTTGGGAGACGTCCAGTCAAGAGATACTGTAAGACCTTGTTTGTTTAACATGTAAAAAATGGCTATTAAAATGTATAATTTTCAGATCCGTCAATATGAATGGTGTTACGAAGGTTCGAAAAGACTGAAATTCAATGCCATTCTTACTACATATGAAATTGTGCTTAAAGATAAAGCTTTTCTAGGTAGTTTAAGCTGGGCAGTTTTGTTGGTAGATGAAGCTCATCGGTACGAAATATCCTTCATTGCATGTAGAAACTTTATTTTTATTTATTTTTTTTTTTTTTAGTTTAAAAAACGATGACTCATTGTTGTATAAAGCTTTAATGGAATTTGACACCAATCATAGACTGCTTATTACGGGTACACCTTTACAGAACAGCTTGAAAGAACTGTGGGCACTTCTTCACTTCATTATGCCACAGAAGTAAGTTGACATGGTTTTTATTAGATTGTTCATTAATAATTTTTATCGTCAGGTTTAATTTTTGGGAAGAATTTGAAAAGGAACATGAAAATGCAGCTACAAAAGGTTACGGAAAATTACATAAACAATTAGAACCTTTCATTTTAAGAAGGGTGAAAAAAAGATGTAGAGAAATCCCTTCCTGCAAAGGTCGAACAAATTTTAAGGGTAGAAATGACATCGATTCAAAAACAGTATTATAAGTGGATTTTAACAAAAAATTATAATGCTCTTCGAAGAGGTGTCAAGGGGTCCACAAACACCTTTCTCAATATCGTTATTGAACTTAAAAAGTGTTGCAATCATGCATTTTTAACAAAACCTACAGAATATGAAAATCAGAATTCTCAGCAGGATCATTTGCAAATGTTGTTGCGTGGATCGGGAAAGTTAGTATTGTTAGATAAATTGTTGATAAGGTTACGTGAAACGGGCCATCGAGTTCTGATTTTCTCGCAAATGGTTAGAATGTTGGACATTTTGGCGGAATATTTGCAACTAAGACATTTTCCTTTTCAACGTCTAGATGGTGGCATTAAAGGTGAGCTAAGAAGACAGGCCTTGGATCACTTTAACGCGGAGGGTTCACAAGATTTTTGTTTCCTTCTCTCTACTCGGGCCGGCGGTTTAGGTATTAATTTAGCTACTGCCGACACTGTAATTATTTTTGATTCAGACTGGAATCCACAAAATGATCTCCAAGCTCAGGCAAGAGCTCACAGGATTGGCCAAAAGAATCAAGTCAATATATATAGATTAGTAACGGCGAGGTCTGTTGAGGAAGAAATAGTGGAACGTGCTAAACAGAAGATGGTATTGGATCACTTGGTTATCCAGCGAATGGACACTACTGGAAGAACGGTTTTAGACAAGAAAGGATCTACCAATAATAACCCATTTAATAAGGAAGATCTTACTGCTATATTGAAATTTGGTGCTGAAGAATTATTTAAGGATGAAGATGAAGATGAGGAACCAAACGTAAGTAGTACCACAAAAAAATTAATGTTGAACTGATTTTATCTCTTCCATATTTTTGTAGTGTGATATTGATGAGATTCTGCGTAGAGCTGAGACAAGAGATGATGCTCCTGCGATGGTTGGAGATGAACTTCTTTCTGCCTTTAAAGTAGCTAGTTTTGCAGCTTTTGATGAGGATACGGAACCTTCGCCAGTTAATAATGCGGGTGATGAGGAAAGTAAAGACTGGGATGAAATTATTCCAGAGAAACTACGAAAGAAAGTGGAAGAAGAAGAGAAAAATAAAGAAATGGAAGATTTGTATCTCCCACCTCGAAGCAGGAAAACATTACAGCAAATTAATCAGTCAGAAAGTGATGGTGAAGACGGTAAAGGCAGGAAAAAACGCAAGAAAGATGCTGATGAGTCGGGTGGTTCTAGTGCAGAGGGTGAAGATACTGACGATGAAAGGCCTAGGAAACGTGGGAGGCCACCTGCCAGTAACAGGGAAAAAATTAAGAACTTTACTGATGTTGAGGTACAGACTATACTTAATTGTTTATATTGTTATATTATAATTTTTTTTTTTTTTTTAGATTCGTCGATTTATTAAAAGCTACAAAAAGTTTAGCGCTCCCTTGAAGAGACTTGAGGCTGTGGCTTGTGATGCAGAACTACAAGAGAAACCACTGCCTGAATTAAAAAAATTAGGTGAACTTCTACATGACAGGTGTAGAGCTTTTATGAACGAACAAACCAAAGAAAATACAGAATCCATCAATCAAGATGAAACTAAACCCAAGAGATTACGAGGACCTTCTTTTAAATTAGGTGGGGTATCTGTAAATGCAAAGACGATGATGGCTTGTGAAGAAGAACTTGAACCTCTTGATGAAGTTCTACCGGCAGATCCTGAAGAAAGAGGTCGGTGGGCGTTTGATGCCAAAACTAAATCTGCTCATTTCGACGTTGAATGGGGTGCTGAAGAAGACACTAAATTGTTAAAGGGAATATACGTGTACGGTTTGGGGTCGTGGGAACAGATCAAATTGGATCCAACACTTGGAATAGGAGATAAAATTTTATTAAACGAAGACAAAAAGCCGCAGGCGAAACATTTACAATCTAGAGCTGAATATCTGCTGAAAATTTTGAAGAAACAACTTGATCTGAAAAAGGGTGTTCTAAAACCGAAGAGGCAGCGGAAAACCAATAAGGAACGAGATATTAAACCATTGACTAAAGAAATTATCGAGGATGATATCAGTTCAAATGATGAGTCAACGACTCAGAGCAGTAGTACAACACTTAACACATCGATGGTTTCTAAAAAAAATTCCAAGTCTCAGTCTAAAAGGGACAAAGAAGAAAGAGATGAAGATACACTAAATAAACATAGCCATGATAAAAAAGAAAAGAAAAAGGACAAAAAGAGGGAGAAAAAATTATCTGGACCTATGCATTTTTCAACTAATGAGCCCATCGCCCTTAATGTTCTGGGAGAACTAGAACCAGCTATATTTAATGAATGTAAAGAAAAAATGAGGCCTGTCAAAAAGGCATTAAAGGCCTTGGACAATCCGGATCAATCTCTGTCAGAATCGGAACAAGTCCAGCATACAAGAGATTGTCTCTTACAAATAGGAGAACAGATTAACAGCTGTCTTAATCAGTACTCTGATCCTGAGAAGATTAAAGAATGGAGAAGGTAATGTAGTTGTTTATTGTTAATGCGTATTTAATTTTTATTTATTTATTTATTTCTATTCCAGTAACTTATGGTATTTTGTGTCGAAATTTACGGAGTATGATGCAAAGAAATTGTACAAATTGTATAAGAAAGCTTGTAAGAAATGCGAAAAAGCGGAGAAGAAAGATAAAGATGTAAGTAAGGTAAACATCTAGTGACCCCTGAAATGATGCTAGTACATAAGCCGCCAGCCAATTTTTAATTACTTCAACATTAAGTCCGTTTTTAAAGTGGTATGGACTAAAAGCTTGCTTTTGAAGTAAAATTGGTAGATTTAATAGAACGTAAATAAAATTGGCACCATCACAGATCTCTGGTGCTCCTTTACTGATATAGTTTTTCTATTTATTATATGATTTAATGCTGAACATACTTTTTTTTTTTTTTTTTTTTTCAAAAATATACGCATATTTGTGGCATTTATTATGACTGTGTATTTTTGTAAATGTAAGTTTTTTCCTAGGATGGCGCTTCAACTAGTAAAGAAAAAAGTAAAAATGACACCAAGGATCATAATAAAGAACATGTTAAGCGGAAACATGAGAGTGATGCTGAGAAAGAGGATTTCAAAAAACATCATTCTGAAAAGTAAGTTTCATCATCTATTTTGTAATTGATATTTTTGACCAAATATTGTGATATTGTAGAAAAGAAAGACGTGATAAGCACCCAGAAAAAGAAAAAGAGAGAAAACGACCGAGAGATGAAATTAGTGAAGAGGATAATAATGAATACCGATTTAATCGGCATAGAAAACCTGGAGGGTCGCAAAAAGTCTTCAGGCATGATCAACCGTCACATGTTGATCATGATAGATGGAGCAATAATCAACCTCGTGATCGATTTCCAGGCGACCATAAACGACCATTTGATTATCAAAGGGTGCCTGGTTATCACAGGGAAAGGGAATATCCACGACCGGATAAAAGGTAAATTTTTGGCGGTATGACGTGCGGATTACAAATTGTTGGGGACTCTGGCGAAGTGTAACAATTTAATTTTAGATCCCCCGATGGTAAAGGCGATTGGAGACAGTATCAGCGAGGCAGAGATATAATGCCCCCCCATGCAGGGAAGGCAGATATACTATGGTGGAAACTTTGCGGCTGGAGCACCTATGTATCCCCCCGAGCAATTCCCGAGAGATCGTTTTTCACCAGGTGATTGGCGGCCCCCAGATAGAGACTATAATAGATATGATCGTCGCCAACAATAAGTTATAAATATTTACTTAAAGTACGATGACTAATATGTACATGTTAAAATGTACCATTTTTGTATTGTAGATAATACTCAAGAAACCTTTTTTGAGAAGTTATTGAGAATGATTTTATTTAGTGTTATTTATAATTTAATATGGTTTAGTCGTTTTTCTCAATAATTTTTCAGAATTTTTGCATTTTTTGATTACCAAATGTTTTATATTATTTTGTTTTTGAATGTACATTTTTAATTACAAAGGTGGCTGTGTTTTGTCGACATACATATATCTAAATATATGCAGGCCTACCGACACAGTGTATATTGATTGGTGTACATACAGATAGATAAATATGTTTTGATATTATTTGTTTCAACTATTTTCGACAATTAAACCACCCTAAACCTTTTTACCATCAAATTATTTTACACAACCATGTCGCTAACTATTTCCAGTCCACGTCTCGTTACATCCAATAGAAATTTATATAACCTGTTTTACTGAATAGTAGGTTAGTTACAGTTACATAACCAATAATGTCTTTAATTTCAACTCGCTCCCTATGCTTTTCCTAAAATAATTACATTGATTGATTTTGTCCGATAATATATTTTAGTACAGAATTTTATCCATTGAAATAAATAATTTTATAGATGTTTTTGTTCACTTTCGGATTTTTTTCAAAAAAATTCGTAAATAAAACCAAATTTAATAACAAAATGTGTTAATTTACAGGTTAAAATGAAGTAAACGTTTATACAGGGTGGCCCACTGAAAACGATTTACCCGGTTTTGTGATTTTGATAATTTTGGTCAAAACGCTCGAGCAAGTTGATTATATTGGGGCGGGGGGATTTCTTTATTTTCATTGGTACCACCTCAACTCCTAAATGGGGATGATATTTACCCTCAAAATTTCAAATAGCAGAAAGGGTCAAGTACCACCACTTAATGCCCGCTAAATTCTCTACAATGGCATTTTACTTTTTAAAATTTGAAAGTTATAAGTTCCCTAGAAATTGCATTTAAAATATTTAGTGACCAGGAATTAGCGAACACGCAACCCGAACCATAAGGTACAAAAGTTATGACTTTATTCACGAAATACTATCTATATAGCGATGCTTTAGCGGCTCATATGCCGAGGCTCTAACTGGCAACGTTACTGCGGTGCTGCGGATGAACGTAATCTGGACTACAAGGTACCAAAAACGAACTACACCGTAATATGATGGAGAAAACTTCAAACAGCAGACGAGCCCATTGGCAGGTTCGATAGGATTAAAAAAAAAAATTGCCTTTACCTAAACTACTTTTGAATGAGAATTTTTGTTCGTTTTATATATTAATTTTCATTTGATTCCCTGGGAATGTAGTTTTAGAAATTGTATCCAGGCAAAATATTAATATTCAAATAAAACTGTTCAACACCAGCAACATAAATATTATGTATAGGTTTCGTGTGTAATACACCACTTTACATTATTATTATTTAAGAATTGTGTATGCTAAATAAACACATCACCTAATGGTTCGCAGCCATGAATGTGAGGAGCGAATGCTGACAATCTGTTTCTTAATTTTTACGAATTAAAAATGGTAAGTAATGTAATTATTCTACCAACCAATCGTGGCATATATTGTGTATGCCTTTCAAAATGTATCATAATTTTACCTAAAGCTTTTGACAGATTCCATTGTTTACTAAATTTGTGAAGCATACAAATATTAAAAACAAATTAGGTAGGTATCCTCTTCTTGGTAACTTACGGGGAATTTCCACTATATAATTTCAATTATCCTGTTCTCTGAAACCATTAGGGTTTACTAAGTTTAGTTGCCTTGGATTCTTTCAATGAGCAATCTTGATAACGCTAAAAGCAGAAACACGTGTTGGTGGATGTTTTAAAGTGATCGTTCAACTGGTGAACACTTTTGTTTTTACTGAACGGAGTAGTTGGAATTAAAAATAACATTATTGAGTCGGTCACACTGAACATAATGTGCATATTATCTTTTTTATAATCCAAACTTCATCGTTTTGGCAAATAGCCGGGAAAATAATTGTTTAAAAGGATATATGTTGTGCTTATCTGTGATAAGTTTTGTAAGAGTTAGTAAATAATAATTAGCAAAACATTTTCAGCGTTAAATATTAATTGTTCATTTAATAGTCAGCAAAATTGTTGAGAAATATTTTCAAAGGCATTTACAATACATGCAATGATCGATGGTAGAATGTTTGCATTACTTACCATTTTTTAATCGTAATAATAAAGAAACACATATCAGCACTCAACCCACACATTCAGAGTTCTGAGCAGGTAAGATAGCTTGCACAAATTTCTCAAAAACAATGCAGATTCGGGGTGGTATGATAGATTAATATTAAATTTTGAAAACGTGTTGTTCAAGGTTACACATCGTTAATATGAATTATGTTGCATTTATATTTGTTCCTACACCTACCTATAAGTGGTGTAATTATTCACATGAAACCAATGTAGTATGTAGTACATAATATTTACTTTTAATGATTTTCTATGGTTTCCATGGAAAATTTAAAACTACATTTAGAGGTAATTAAGTGATGATTAATATAAAAAACAAAAATTGTGACTATCTGTCTCACTCACATGCTTCCATTTTGGCATCTGCTGGGCTTATGCTGCCGATTTATTCGCTTGTAACAAATTTGAAAAGTGCACAAACAAATCGATTTGTGTACTGATTCTTGTATCCTGTATAGTTTGTTGTTTGGATCTTTGCGCGTATATCAAATTAGGTACGACCTGCTCATGCACTTCAATATTGCAGCAATGCATTTATAGTATCAACTAATACAATGATAATATATATAAATGAAACGTCCAGTACTCGCCATTGCTCAAAGGTATAGTTATTTATTTTTGATAATTTGATTCATACGGCTACTAATTGAGACGCACAAAGATCCAAACAAAATATAGTTTGGGTTTTTGACAAATTTACTCGCGTCTGCTGAGGTTAAACTGCCGATGAGACCATTTGCTGTTATTGGAATCAATGTGTACTCCAGATGCGATTTCAATGATAATCTGTCGCTTACGTATCAACGTCAGGTTGACATTTGTCGTAATTGTGACTTACAAGACACTTACTTTTCTCCACTGTGGTGAGGTTATAGAATTAGTATCCGAATCCACCATTCGCCAATCAGTTTAACTGAATCCAAGCCATCAATTTCTCATTTGCTAGTCGAGTCAGAATATAGTGCATCCACTGAAAGTGTGAGGATGTGCGTGCTCCACCCATTTCATAACTTATTCCAATAATATGTACTATACACATTAGAACATATATCACACTGTATTATTTAAAATTGCTTGCTTCATACTAGTACGAGACTCTTCCCTTGCTCATATATACTAGATCTCTCTTTATATGTGATTTGTTTTATTACAATAATATGAATAATATAAATAAAACGATGGATTTAGTAATGAATTGATTTTATTTTGAGTAGTAATTTTTATATAAATACAATATTTTTCCACAAAGTGCAGTATAAAATAGTAGGACATGTTTTTTAACTGTAATATTTACCATTTTCTTAATATAAAAAATATACAATATGTATTAGTGCAATTTGTATTTGAGGTTCTGACAAATGATAACTTTTTATGAACTTAAAAGCAAATTCTATACAACACTGGATTAAAACTATGCAAAGAAACAGAACTACCGTAACAAATTTATAGGCGTGCAGAAGAGCGTGACAGCTCTTGACTGGATTCATCAAATGCTGCTAGATATTATGAAGTAATAGTGCTACCGGTAGCTCTTGGTAAAGCAAATTGACCATAACATGTATTTCAATATATTTAAAGGTATGTATGTACTCCCTTCTTTATATTCCGTGGTTTAATTTTGGAACCGCCCTCCTCGTTATATAAAATTTTGGTCCTCTTGAATTTATATGATAAAAAGTAGGACTGTAATGGTAAGTCGAAGCTAATAATCATTACACAACATACTAAACAAATTAACTTTAAATTTTTTTCTTGTGAACTTTGAAAGAACATAAAAGATTGTTACGTAAATAATAAAACAATATAATTATATTTGTACTTAATGTTGTTTGAGAAAATTGTATAATGATTTATGTACATATTTTATATATAGTTACATTAAAAGCTACAATAAATATTCTTGTGGGCAAGATAATGGCTAATTACAAAAATATACACAACAAATTTATAATTCGTAATCAATTTAACCAAAGCGGATTAACCACTATCTTAGCCACCGTAAATATACAAAAAAAGCATACATACTACAAGATATAATACACGAATGATTAGCCATTTCGAGGAATTTTGTTACGTAAAACTAGGGCACTCTCGGCAGATATAATCGGTAGCGCATTTTCATAATGAAACTGTATAAGATGACTAACGCTATTAAACATTCTATCTTTAGTTCGAACCTAAAATAAAAATTACTTATTATTAGATACGAGATAGCCCATGACTTGCATAAAAGATAAAAAATTACTCACTACTCCTTCAGGATCAATTAAAAGTAAGTGTTTCTTATTGTTGTCCTGCATTCCAGAAAGCACAAACTGCCTTTCTACTGTATTTGTCGATTCTCGAACTAGAAAATCGCCATCTTTCTGCAGTAGACATTCTGCCTCGGCTCTGCTAATTCTGCCGTGAAACCAGATCTCGTTCTCTAGTTCGGCGATCGGATCATTTTCACCACTTTTCGAATAAACAGGGGTAAAGGATGTGTGTTGGTTAAAAGGTTCTTAAAAAAAATTGCAAATACAATACCACTATGGTAGACTAATGCTTAACTTACGCATATCAAAAACATCCCTTTCTCGCGGTATCATCACACTGTCGTTGACATAATCATGGTGGGGCCCATCATTCAACAATATGTCCGAACTGAGGTCTATCAAGTTAGGACTTTGTACCGGTGGCAATGTGGTAAACGGAGGAACTGATGACGGTAGTGGCGGTACAGGAGGAGGTTCACAAACATCCGGTGGTACCTTTCCTGGCAGATCATTATAATAATCCTTATCAGCATCACCTCCTGTTGAAGTTGAAGGATGGCCCATGGTAGTGCCAAAACTGTTATTAAAATAGTCAGAACAAATTATCGTTAGCACAAACAAAGTAACTTACACAATTGGTGATTTATTGGTAAATTGTTGAAACCTAAGTTCAAACGCTTGCCCTATTGTTGAAATAACGTCTTTTGCTAAACCTCCACCACATTCTAGAACATAACAAGCTCTCAAATCAACTGCATCTTTTGCTATATATCCAACAAAATCCAGTGTATCCTGCAAGAAGTTTTATATTAAGATGTTAATTAAAATTAACAAAATCCAGCTTACACTATCACCTCCTGATGCAAATGATATTCGAGGCATTTCATGAGTTGCTATAACTTGATTGGTGTCAAGAGATGTCAAAGATAAATTTACACTAGAAACGTTCAAATTTACATTCGTCCCTGCATATTTCAAGTTAGGCACATCCGCAATTGCTTTAAGAACTTTTTTGTCTACCTTCCGTTTTTTATCTACTGATTTTAATCTCGACGTTTCACACACTCTGTTAATACATTCTCTAAAATAAATGCCATTACTCTTAAAATTATGTATAAATACAAACTAATGAAAGGTTTATTCCCTTTAAAATATTAATTATCCTTGAAATTAATGACTTACTTTGCAACACTTGATCTTGTTTTGAAGTCCAACGTCTTCATAGACACCTTGACTTCCAAACATCCTACGTACTATAACAGATGGACGTTGTTAAATTAATCATTACATTTTCTAAATGTGCATTTTGGATTATGCTAAATATACAGCAAGAGATTTCTATACTTTTTTCCTATATTTATGAATATATGAAAACTACATTATTTACGCATTTGTATACGAATTTTTTTTTATTGGATTTTTGTCGAAAACTGACTTTGACTCTTTTTACACATAGTAAGATGCTGAATGAACGTAAGAGTAAGTACAAAGTAGTACAGTAAAAGTTTATATTGTATGTGGAGAAAATTTACTCAACGTAAATATTATTAAGCATAAAAAGTGTACAAGAACACCTGTACATGGTAGCGAAGTTTCTTTTTTGGTGTTAAGTGTATAAGTACAATTTAACGTGGGTATGAGCGTTAAGTTACTATGACTATTTTTAACAGAAATAAAAATTAAGCTTTATTTTTACGTTAGTTTTGGATCTATAACAAAATAATTTATTAAATAAATGTGACATTGACAAGTACCTAAATGAAAATTATTATATATAAAATACATACCCTTACTGCATAAGTAGCCCCTTGTTTTGCAATTAGTTTATCAGAATGAATCCAACCACTAGAGGGTTTAATATTAAATGCAGACATTATTGGATAATTTTCAAAAACTTATCAGTTATCACTACTTGGGTGTGTATCATTAGTTCATACTTTGGTTATTACTCATTTTAATACTTTTGGAATGTAAATTGTCAAGTAACTAATTTTGTACGTTCATTATTCTATGATACATTTAATAACAATCACGTCTACAATACAAGCACTTTCCCAGGTGCATTTTACTTTTCGTAGTTTTCGTGCCAATTAATCTTTTACCATTTCCACCTGTCAAATACGACAGACATATGAACCACAGAACAGAAAAAGATATGATATGAACTGCTTAAATAACAGATGTGTATATTTCGTGAAATGATCTGCACGGAACATTACAAAGATTATAAATCTGCTTTTTTTGTTCAGCAGTTCACAGTGAGTTTCTCGGGTATTCATAAGGTTTGTTCCAACAAACAATCCCGGACGATTCCGAATTTGATACTCTGTTTTGATTGGTGCAAGTGATGGATACGGTTCAAGGTCATGTAAATTGCCCAATAACGTTTGGATCTCAAATTTAAAACCTTTCCGAACTTTCTGTTGGAACCACATACCGTTGGAAGAAATCTACTTGTCGGCCGCCAGTCACTCACCAGCGGGAGATTCACCGAAATTCTTGATTTTCGTTTCATAGACGAACTCTCGCTGAATCAGATGCGTGCTACGGATGTTTGAGAAGCATGTCTTCGAGCACTCGGCGCGGCGTGGCCCACAGATTAATTCTGTGGCGCGACCTCTCGCCAGTGAGCGATCTCCGTTGGTGAGCGGCCGACTACGAATACCAGCGTTTGTCTCTTCAATCAGTTTTTATAACACAGGCTTAATGAAAGATAGTTTGTTTATTAATTTTTGTATCCATCGGATCTGGTTTTGTCAAATTATGTGCTTAGAATCCCATGCAACCTAGAACAGCTCGTCAACTACCTAAAGAACAATTTCAGAGATTTCTTTGAATAATTTAGCAACAGATTAAAAAAAGAAATGTGTGGAATTGATGATTTCAATTAACACGATAGTGCTGCGAATTTCTCACGATTTTTTAATTTTCACCCAATTATTGCTATTGTTGGGGACCAAGAAACATGCAACAGACATGGGTAATCTGATGGTGAGGGTTTATCAATAAGTATGTAATGATTCTATGGTATTGTTATCATTGTCAATGCAGGAATTTGAACTAGATTTTTCTTCTAGTTGGAGTTTATACTGCTACTATTTTTTTTAACGCTATTTATTTTAATGTCCTGGCGGAGTTTATCGTATTGCTAATCCACCACTCACTTGGACAGACACACACAACAACCATTCACTGACTCAAACTCAGGAGAGATAGACAGTGACTAGCCGCGTGTTCTGCCACACAACAACGCTCTAGCCAACTGTGCTACTGTCTCGGTATTTTAAAAACGCCACTATAGGTACATCCATGCCCTAGCCAGGAATCGAACCCTTGATCCCCTTGGTCTCAAACCTAACGTGTAAGTACTGAGCCGACATTTTCTTTTTAAAACTTCTGTTTTAGGTTTACCATATGTTTCTTCAGCCTAACTGAGTTATGAGGCAGATATCGGTTCGACACTGAGGCGTTATTGCAAAGGGCCCAGTGCCGGACCAGTATTTCTCACATTGCTCTACTTCACTTCCTTTTGGATCCTTTAGTAGCTACAAGTAAGGTAAGTACGTCAGTTCTGTGGGTACATCTATCCGAGTGGCTGGACAAATAAAGACACGGGACTGAGGTGATACAAAAAAGTAGCCATTGCCGAGTCATTATTTTTCTCGTCACCTTATTCATCTAGATCAACGATCAACGTTTAGGGGTGTTCTTAAGTAATTATGTATATCTGAAAATAAAAATATAATTTCAACCATTGTAATGTTTTAAATACCTCCTCATCTTTCTATTATAAACAGAAACGCAAAGAGATACATAAGAATGAAGAGTGCAAAATAATTGGTATTTATGCAACCAGCATTACACAAAATGTGTAATGTTGGTTGCCTAAATCTCAAATGTCTTGCGCCCCTGATACTTTCGTAAATACTTCTGTTATCCTGGTATTCTGGTAAATTTTCGATTGTCTTAGATTTAAGCATTTAAAATATTAGGAGCACAAGATAATGCATATTTAGGCAACCAACATTACGCAGAATGTGTAATGTTGGTTGCCTAGATATCAAATATTTAGCTCCTGATATTTAGTAAATACCTCCTCGCGTTTCTGTTACCCTAATACTCCTGTTACATTTTCGAAGGCAAATTTTTCAAATATCTTCAATTTTTAGATGGGTGAATCTATTTGGATATTACGTATTTAGGCAACCAACATTACACGAAATATGTAACGTTGGTTGCCTAAATATCAAATATTTTGCGCTCCTGATATTTAGTAAATACCTCCTCGCGTTTCTGTTGTCCTAATACTCCTGTTACATTTTCGAAGGTAAATTTTTCAAGTTTATTAAATTTTCAGATGCGTAAATCTATCATTGGTACCAGGATAACAGAAATGCGAGGAGGTATTAAAAATATCAGGAGCACAAAATACTTCGTATGTAGACGACCAACATTGCACATTTGGTGTAATGTTGGTTGCCTAAACATGAATTATTTTGATGCTCCTAATATTTTAGTAAATACCTCCTCGCGTTTCTGTTATCCTAATACTCCTGTTATATTTTCGAAGGTAAATTTTTTAAAAATTTCTTAAATTTTCAGATGCGTAAATCTATCATTGGTATCAGGATAGCAGAAATGCGAGGAGGTATTAAAAAATATCAGGAGCACGGAATTTTTCTTATGTAGACGACCAACATTGCACATTTGGTGTAATGTTGGTTGCCTAAACATGAATTATTTTGATGCTCCCAATATTTTAGTAAATACCTCCTCGCGTTTCTGTTATCCTAATACTCCTGTTACATTTTCGATGGCAAAATTTTCAAATTTCTTAAACTTTCAGATGCGTAAATCTATCATTGGTACCAGGATAGCAGAAATGCGAGGTTTTAAAAATATCAGGAGCACGAAATTTTTCTTATGTAGAGGACCAACATTGCACATTTGGTGTAATGTTGGTTGCCTAAACATGAATTATTTTGATGCTCCTAATATTTTAGTAAATACCTCCTCGCGTTTCTGTTACCCTAATACTCCTGTTACATTTTCGAAGGCAAAATTTTTAAATTTCTTAAATTTTCAGATGCGTAAATCTATCATTGGTACCAGGATAACAGAAATGCGAGGAGGTATTAGAAATATCAGGAGCACAAAATATTTCGTATGTAGACGACCAATATTGCACATTTGGTGTAATGTTGGTTGCCTAAACATGAATTATTTTGATGCTCCTAATATTTATTCGTATACCTCCTCGCGTTTCTGTTATCCTAATACTCCTGTTATATTTTCGAAGGCAAATTTTTCAAATTTCTTAAATTTTCAGATGCGTAAATCTATCATTGGTACCAGGATAGCAGAAATGCGAGGAGGTATTAAAAAATATCAGGAGCACGAAATTTTTCTGATGTAGACGACCAACATTGCACATTTGGTGTAATGTTGGTTGCCTAAACATGAATTATTTTGATGCTCCTAATATTACAGCAAATACCTCCTCGCGTTTCTGTTATCCTAATACTCCTGTTCCATTTTCGAAGGTAAATTTTTCAAATTTATTAAATTTTCAGATGCGTAAATCCATCATTGGTACCAGGATAACAGAAATGCGAGGAGGTACTAAAAATATCAGGAGCACAAAATACTTCGTATGTAGGCGACCAACATTGCACATTTGGTGTAATGTTGGTTGCCTAAACATGATTTTGATGCTCCTAATATTTTAGCAAATACCTCCTCGCGTTTCTGTTATCCTAATACTCCTGTTCCATTTTCAAAGGTAAATTTTTCAAATTTATTAAATTTTCAGATGCGTAAATCCATCATTGGTACCAGGATAACAGAAATGCGAGGAGGTATTAAAAATATCAGGAGCACAAAATATTTCGTATGTAGGCGACCAACATTGCATATTTGGTGTAATGTTGGTTGCCTAAACATGAATTATTGTGATGCTCCTAATATTTTAGAATATACCTCCTCGCGTTTCTGTTATCCTAATACTCCTGTTATATTTTCGAACGTCAATTTTTCAAATTTCTTAAATTTTGAGATGCGTAAATTTATCAGGGATACTAGGACAGCAAAAATTCGAACTTTTATCCTAAAATTTCTAATAACAAAGAAGAAAGTTTATTTAAGTTCCAAACGCAATTTCTTCACAGTGGTCATTTTTCACTTACGGTGTTTTACCTTTTCACGACAGATTTATGCTGGTAACATTTATAGTGGCGCCATCTATTGAAAAATATTACGAAATGCAGTTTGTCTTTCTCTTGGAATCAGAACATACACAAATATTTTTATTATCTAAACAATAATCTTACTCTTACTTACTTACTCTATAATGATTAGGAAGAAAGGGGCGTAGTACACAAATCACTATAATCAGAATTATTTTCAAAAGTCCACGAAGGTCCCAAGTCAAAGGACAACCCTATATAAAAATACGAATTGCCCAACAACTTAGGCCAGTCGTGTCCTCATGCAATTCTTGGATGGATTGGACCATTCAAACGTCTGTAATACCGATGTCCTTCCTCACCTGTAGATTTGCACCTAAAAAAAGTTCATTAAATACAAGAATGGAGCCATACAAATATTACGTACTACAATAAAAATAAATAAGAAATGTAACTTACTGGCGCTGGTATCCATCCATATTTGTCATTTTGTAGCAATCGGAACTACGCCTATTTTCGAACAGGATAGCTCGATGGTATATTTGAGCAAACATGTTTCAATAATAAACTTGCTCCGTCGCCAAAAGCAGGAATTGATGTTAACGCCCTCCGGTCACTACGTATATCTCGACAACCAATCAATATAGAAATCGAGCGAAACACCATCAGATGAAGCATCATTCCTAGAATGGATTAAAAAAAAAAGAGGGTGGCCAATTTTCTTTTAAAAAAATTTATAGACCGATAAACGAAGAGGTGTCAAAATCCGGCGAAATCCCAATCTTCCACGACTCATATCTCGAAAATCATTAGAGATATCGACTTGCGGTTTGCGTCATTCGATTCATCTCCACGTTCTACATAGACCCAAATTTTTTCAGATTTGTTCTAGAGAATCTTTGAAAAAGTGAAAAATATTTTCCATACTATAGTCTAGCGATTTTTACAAAAAAATGAAAATGTCATAAAATTCTGAAAAAATTCACAGACACGTAGAATAACGAGACGAATCGAATGGCGCAAACCGCAGATTAATAACTGCATCGGTTCTCGAGATATGGACACGAGAAAATGGACAAAATCCAAAAAAAAAAAAAAAATAAAACTCGAACAAAACTTTCGTTTAACTATGAATATCTCGATAATCAATCAATGTAGAAAATGGAGCGTTACATCATCAGACGTTGCATCCTTTTTAGAATATATTTTGTTTTTCAAAAAAGCATTAAAAATGGGATGCCCCTATAGCAATCGCATCCAGGTAAGAACATAAATACAACCTAACAAACACAATGACCTAATTATTCATGTCTATTATTCGTTACCAACTTTGGCAAGACATCATAGACCAATCATTACAATTTTGATGTGGAAACATACCTGAACAATTCACAAAGGTTGACGGAGAATATCCACCCAAATCCATGCTCAAATTGTACCTGTTCCGCTTCTCAAGTCTAGCTAGATTAAGCTTGGCAACTCTTCTAAAAAATGAATGAAGATCTCTGTGGCATTCATTCCTACGTGTATTTTATCCACGACCAGCTAACGACGGGTTACACAGTGGCTGCTTCTTTTTCCACTTATTCTTCGGAGTAACTCAAGACACCTAAAACATTAGGAGGCATTATTATATAATATTAAATCACTTCTTCAACCCCTAAACTGCTCCTCGGTAAAGAGGATGTGGATAAACATACTTGATATAGGTGACCCTGTATGGAGTACATGTGCAAAATTTCAGATTTTTTATTCTAATATTAAGCTTATTTTAGCCCTGTAATAGAATAAAATCTAATCCCCTGATTATCTCTATCTATCTAACATCACACAAGTTGGCATAAAATATCAATTTAAAACGCCTGAAAATCTATTAGGAGTATCAGAATAACAGAAACGCGAGGAGGTACATGTTAAAGTATGAGGGGCGGAAAATAAGTAGTTTCTTTCTTAATAAAAATTAAATTTTAACGCATTTGGAAGTGTCTCGGAAGTATTTCTGCGACACACTGCTAAAGATATTCAAGACAGTATTAAAAAATACATAGAAAGCGTCGCTGTACGATGAAACAATATGAGACAAGACCCTACATGGATTACACATGCTGTATGTCACATTTTTTGTGTTAATTACGCAAGGGAATCAGTCAAAACACCTGTGAGTAAGGCAACCAACATTTCTTTTTGGTATTAATAATGCGAAGCGTCCATAGGCGACATATAATGGTGCGAAAATGGTAAAATAAAGTATTTCTCAGAAAATAACCAATTAAAAAAATATATTTAAATCACCCCTCAACCCCCCAAACTGCCCCTCCGTAAAGAGGATTTCGGATAAAACGTATATGTATGTTGTAGGTGACCTTATATGGAATGCATGTGCAAACTTTCAGATTTTCTATTCTAATATTAAGCTTATTCTAGCCCTGTCATTGAAGAGAATCTAAGCCCCGGACGTACGGCAGCCATGATCACACGCTGACATAAAATATCCATTTAAAACGCCAGAAAATCAATTAGGATTATCAGGATGACAAACGCACGAGGAGGTACATGTTAAAATACGAGGAGCGGAAAATAAATAGTTTCTTTCTTATAAAAATTAAATTTTAAGACAATTGGAGTATTTCTGCCAAACGTTGCCCAAGAGATTCAAGGCAGTGTTAAAAAATACACAAAACATGTTGTTGAACGATAAAACAGTATGAGACACGTGCCATAGATTACACGAGCTGAATTTTATATTTTTTGTGTTAATTACAAGCAAGCAATGGCCATGCAAGGGAATCAGTCAAAACCCCTGTAAGTTAGGCAACCAACATTTCTTATTAATATCAAATATGCAATATCTCCATATCTCGAGAACCGATGGAGATATTGATCGGCTTGGGTTTTATGGATCAACAATAAATACTCATATTTCGGTAAGTAAAAAAGGGCGATTGTGCAGCAAAATGTGATCAGCAAAATAAAAGCACACGGCCGTCTTTTAATATAGGTATTTATGAGCAGCACTAAAATTAAATAACCATCATAAAGTATAGTTGATATAACTAAAAGAAAAAAAATTAGAACTGCACGTTTCGTTGGGCATTTAAATATTTTTTGACCAGTTCCGTAGTCATATAAACATCAAAAATAACATTTGATTATCAAAATTTAATCGCTTTAAAATATCTTTTGAACAGCTTTTAAAACTAATAATCGGTGTCCATCTACATGAACATTAATACCAATTTAAAATAAAATATTTACTGGACAATAAGGTCCACTTATTGTCCTTTCGGTACATGTTTGGTTCCAAGAGATATAACTGCATATTTCAAGCGAGTTGCTAACCAAATCACATGTTTGCACATATAAGCGAGACTGAATACACAAAAACACACTTGTGTGGAGAGTGCCTCGCAGGAAGGTAGATCTCCTCGCATGCTACAATTTGATAGAAATAATTTTTCAATTCGCCCAAATACAACCGAAATACAAGGGTGTGTCAGCTCAAAATGGAACATAATGTATGCTAAATTCGTACCATTAAATATTCGTATATATTAAATTGTTTTTAAAATGAATAGTCTTTTTTTTTACTGTATCAAATATACTTGGAATTACTGAAATGCAACAAAGCGGGTGAAGTACAAGCAATTTCCAGTAGCTGGCAGGTTGAGTATTTTTTTAAACTCGCTGATAAGTTAACGCAATATAAGTAAACTAAGTGGGACAAGTACAAACAACTTCCAGTAGATGGCAAGATAAGTATTTTTTGAAACTCACAAAATCCGGTGAAGTCCCAATATTCCATGATTCATATCTCGAAAACCATTAGAGATATCGACTTGCGGTTTGCGCCATTCGATTCGTCTCCATGTTCTAGATTGACTTTTAATTTTTTCAGATTTGTTCTAGAGAATCTTTGAAACAGTGAAAAATATTTCCCATACTTATAGTCCAGCGATTTTTACTGCATATATACTGCATTCGACGCGCGTTTTAGATATCGCCACATGATGCCAACTTGGTTGGTGAAACTCGCGTCGAATGCAATATATGGTGTTTTGGTGTTTCGTGGAAAACTACGTCAGTGTTACTATATAGGAATTTAATTTGATTTTTTTTAATTCCAAAAAAAAAGATTATACGAAAAACATACTCTCGCATTTTCTTTGGTATTATGCCACTCATCGCTCATCTTACAAAGGAACGTAACTCAAAAAATTGTTAATTTGAGGTAGATATTGTATATTAAGTCAAAGATTCTTTTTAAATACCCCACAAAGTGACGTATTTTAAAACCAAGTACTTTAGATGATATAGTTATCCTGCCTCTGAACGTAAACGAAAATAAAAATCAAATCAATACTAATGTATTTAATTTTATTTTGCCTTCTACTGAAAATTTGTGCTGTGATACCTATACGCCCGTTTGTAAGCGACGTACTGCCCTACAAATTATTCAAAAACATTTTTTAAGAAGCCCGTGCACCAAAAGAATAGATAGATTTGTTTTTGAAAAGACGTATTTGTCTCGCGCCTAAAAAAGACTAACTTGAAAATGAAATTATTAAACGTAAAATATCTTAGATGAGAAAATTAAGTTCACGTTTCGGAATACAACCTGATTCCGTTATCAAAACTATAATAAGATTGTTTTGGTAGGTAGTAATCGGTATTTGGTTGCATCAGTATCAGACATGGGAGTTTTCTGTTTTTAAACATATTTCCATTGACAAAATAATAAAAAAACATTTTATTTAACAAGTAAGTTACTTACGCAACAAGACCGGGAAAGGATTCTTTACTGAGCGAGCTGGCAGTTAAAGACGAGCCCAGTCAAGACACTTTTCGGGCGTGTTGCGTACAATTTTTTTCTAGAATCGTTTTTGCTACTCTCAAAAAACATTTTAACTTGAAATATTTTATAAACAAAATTCTTAGAATTCAACTGACATTTGTCAGACGCTTTTGTCTAGAGTGCTTAAATTAGAGACCTACCCTAATGTTGTTACCCAAATATGACATAGAGATCGGTAAAGTTTTACTTATGTCACTTTACCGGGCTAATCACAATCGGGAAAGATGTATTTTCCACTAAAAAAAATTGCCCAAAACCAGTTGATTTCCAAGACGGTTGCAGAAAAAAGATATTACAAGCAAGAAAAATAAATAACTATGATCAATTGCAAATAATTTATACATTGGACTTTTTTGATAGTGGCCTACCTTTTGATCCTCGATAAAACTGGCTTCGACAGCAGATGGATAGGTCGACATTTCTTAACAATAACCACTAATAATTATAAATTGGTATTATTAATTATTACACAATAATTTATTTAGAATTACACTTTATTGCTGGGATGGACACGTGCCGCAATCTTTCGAAGTACAACCACAACTCACAATCACAGAACAGGAATGAATCACAACAATAGGAAAAATACAAATTTGGTACAACCCCAACCACGTAGCTGCGGACCTTTTCGGGTGTTCTCGGCGTATTTCGGTAGTGGTACCAATTTCACTAATTTTGTGAATTTATGCATAATTAAATTTACACTTAATAGGCCTAAAATTTTATTACTGCTAAACTTATACTAATTAAAAGAACGAAATAGACTACTGTGTAAGCGGACGTAATATTACAGACAATAGCACAGTTTAGAGGAATGACAATGGTTTCTCGGTTATTGCCTAGTGATGGGCACTATCGAATAATTATTAAATGAATGATTCTAACTATCGAATGAATTCATTTAATTAGAACTTTCCTAAAAAACATACATCTGAATGATACTGCTAACTTGCTAATTAATGCTGCCGAGTTTCACCTCTCAAAAAATGGGTCTTTGGAATCAGAACCGACATAGCATTGTTTCAGTCACATGTCATCATCAGTTAGTTGCGTTTTGTTTGTTTTGTTGTTTCCATCGTTTATATAAATTGTTTTGTTTACATTGTTTATAGATGTGGTTCGAACTCCACAATAATCTGTAGGGCCTCGTCTCTCTTAGTCGACACAAAATCCTAGGATTTTTCGGGAGTTATTTCGGTAACTTGAAGGCGGTTAAGAAAATATTTAAGGTGTAGAAAATCGTCATCAGGTCACCCACGACCTCTGTTCGCCTAGACGACGTCGCTTATCAGTTGTTTGTGACTAAAGGTAAATAGACTCGTTTTACCAACGTCTGGTCGACTTTAACACGTGACTCTGTGAACGTTGTTGTCATTAAGTTGAATGAATTTTAAGAAAAATATTTTTTTATTAATGTTCTGGATCTATTATTGACGTTGTGGAAACGTCGTCATAAAACTGACTTACCATTTACCAATGTATAAATTAAAGTCATTCCGTAATATTTTATGCTTATATGGTTTTGCAGTGTTACCGACGATTTAAAAATGTCTCCGCAGTATTGTCTTTGGTATTAGGATAACAGCAACGCATTTAATGAAATATCTGTAATACGAAATACTAAATTTGTGACATTTAAAAGATACCAAAAATTTTTTATGCAGGATTAAAAATACTCGTAAATTTAAATTTATGAAACTGCATGTATTGTTCCGTATACTTAAAATATACCCAAAACCTTCTCCACATTAGAGTGGTTTTTGAAAGAATTATCGATTTACGACAAAAATGTATGAAAATTTAGATTCAATAATGAAAATATGTAGAAACCGATGGCATCCATAAGAACAATCTGTAATAATAACCAAAGCAACAGTCAACCCCCAAACCACCTCTTTATAGAGGCGGTCTCGGAAAAACACGTCTGAGACATGTGGTCCTACTACATGGATTACACGTTAAATTTCATATTTTTAGTGTTAATTACAACCGAATTATGGCCCTGAAGTCAAACCCCCTGTAAGTTAGGCAGCCAATATTTCTTATTGGTATTAAATATGCTAAGCATCTATCGGCGACATACAACGGCGAGAAAATGGTAAAACTAAAGATATTTTTCATTAAAAATATTAGAACATTTTGACATGTATGTATGTAGAAAAATAACGCACTTAAAAAAAATTAAAACAAAGTCACCACTTCAACCCCCAAGCTGCACCTCCGTAAAGAGTATTGTGGATAAAACATATACGGTTGTGGGTGACCTTATATTGAGTAGGTAGGTGGTACCTATATGTGCAAAATTTCCGATTTTTTATTCTAATATTAAGCTTATTCTAGCCCTGTCATAGAATAGAATCCTAAACGTTAGATAACCACGGTCATACGTTGGCATAAAATATCCATATAAAAAAATATTAAGGCTCCCCTTCAACCACCTCAAGCTGCCCCTCGGTAAAGAGGATTGGGGATAAACATATAAGTGACCTTGTACGGAGTGCGTGTGCAAAATTTCAGATTTCTTATTATAATATTAAGCTTATTTTAGCCCTTTCAAAGAATAAATTCTAAGCCCCTAGACGTTAGATAACCGTGGTCACAAGTTGGCATAAAATATCTATTAAAAACGCCTGAAAATCTATTAGGAGTATATATGTATGGTATATAACAGAAACGCGAGGAGGTACATGTTTAAAGTACGAGGGGCGGAAAATACATAGTTTCTTTCTTAAGGTGGATTTATGCAAACACATTTAACATTTGTCATTTAAGTTTTAACATAACACATTTAAATGGAAGATTTAAAAATGCCATTACTCATTTATTCACAATTTATTTATCACTTATCATTAGAAAACATCCAATCAAATTTAAGGCTTCTGCTCTTGCCCAGATAATGACAACCATAAAATAATTTGGTTTAGGAATTTGTAACCTAACCTCACATGTTTAGGCATGCGCAGTACGATTTTTATTTAACATTTAATCTAAAAGTTAAAATTTGGCCAACTCTTAAATGTAAAATGTAAAATGCTAATTGATAAATGTGCTGCATAAATTGGTTCATTACGTTATGAGACTTTAACTCATAAATGCTAAATGCTAAATGTTAAATCTTAAATTATAAATGATAAATGTGTCTGCATAAACTCACTTTTAATAAAAATTAAATTTTAAGACATTTGTAAATGTCTCGGGAGTATTTCTACGACACGCTACCCAAGATATAATAAATATACAAAAAACGTTGTTGCACGATAAAGAAATATGAGACATGATCCTATACATGGATTACATATGTTAAATTTCATATTTTTAGTGTTAATTACAAGCAAATAATGGCCTTGTAAGGGAATGAGTCAAAACCTCTGTAAGTTAGACAACCAACATTTCTAATTGGTATTAAATATGCTAAACATCTATCGGTGACATACAACGGTGCGAAAATGGTAAAAAAAAGGCATTTTTTATTAAAAATATTAGAAAATTTTGACATGTGGGTATGTAAAAAAATGCGTAGACAATAACACTTTAAAAAAAATAAATAATATATTAAGTCACCCCTTCGACCCCCCACCCCCAAGCTGCCCCTAGGTAGAGACGATTGTGGATAAACATATACATATTGTAAGTGACCCTGTATGGAGTACGTGTGCAAAATTTCAGATTTTTTTATTGTAATATTAAGGTTATTTTAGCCCTGTAATAGAATAGAATATAAGCCCATGGACATTACCATGGTCACACGTTGGCATAAAATATCCATTTAAAACGTCTGAAAATCTATTCGGAGTAACAGGATAACAGAAACGCGAAGAGGTACATGTTAAAGTACGGGGAACGGACAATAAGTAATTTCTTTCTTAATAAAAATTAAATATGAAGACATTCGGAAATGTCTCGGGACTATTTCTGCGACACGCTGCCGAAGATATTCAAGACTGTTAAAATATACACAAAAAACGTTGTTGCATGATATAAAGCAATATGAGACATGATCCTACATGGATTACACATGCTGAATTTCATGTTTTTAGTGTTAAGTACAAGCAAATAATGGCCCTGCAAGAGAATCAGTCAAAACCCTTGTAAGTTAGCTAACCAATGTTTTTTATTGATATTAAATATGCTAAGCATCTATCGGCGACCTATAACGGTGCAAAAATGGTAAAAAAGACGGTATTTTCCATTAAAGATATTTGAAAATTTTAACATGTAGGTAGGTATGTAGAAAAATACGTAGTTAATAACGCATTTAGAAAAATAAAACATTAAGCCACCCCTTCAGTCTCGCAAGTTGTCCATCCGTAAAGAGGATTGTGGATAAAACATATGCATGTTGTAGGTGATCTTATATGGAGTACATGTGCAAAATTCCAGATTTTTTATTCTAACATTAAGCTTATTCTAGCCCTGTCATAGAATAGAATCTCTAAGTCCCTGGACGCTAGACAACCATGATCACACGTTGGCATAAAATATCCATTTAAAACAACGTCTGAAGACATTTAGAAATGTCTCGGGAGTAATAGGATAACAGGCACGCGAGTAGGTGTCTAATAAAATATCTGTATATGAAATAATAAATTTCTGTGACATGTTGTTTAAGATATTCGAGACAAAGGTAAAGAGAAACCCAAAAAACTTTAATGAAGGATTAAAATAATACCGCATAAATTTGAAATTATGAAGCTGTACGTATTATTTCAGATATTTAAAACGTACCCGAAACCCTCTTTACGTAAAGGAGGTTAAGGGCTGAAAGGATGATTGATTTATGGACAGGAATATGTGAAAATTTAAAATTATTAATAAAAATACGTAGAAAACGATGGCATCCATAAGAACAATCTGCAATAACTAAATCGATCCCCAAACCATCGATGTCGCGTGTGTCGCAGAATATTATTATTTCGTACTACAGATATTTTATTAGATACTTACTGGCATTGTTCTTATCCAAATACTCCCGCGACATTTTCAAATGTTTTAAATTTTAATTTTTATTAAGAAAGAATTTAGTTATTTTCCGCTTCTCGTATTTTAGCATGTACCTTCTCGCGTTTCTGTTATCCTGATACTCCTAATAGATTTTCGGATGTTTTAAATGAATGTTTTTTTAATGTCAGCGTGTGATCATGGTTGTTGCCTGACCTGACCTCTACGGCACAATCTTATTCAAATCAACACTAGATTAAACTAAAAATAGCGATTTTTCAAAAACAGTAAGATTTAAAAAATGAATAGGTACCGAATTAGTTTAAATAAATTACAAACAAAATTCGCTTATTGTCCCAAAAACCAATTAAATTTTCATTTTAAAAATGAGAGAATTTCGTATACCCATCGTATACCTGACATAACAAAGAGCCTGTTAATTTTGGCCTCCCTGTAGTTTATGGCAGTTATTAATTTTAAATTAAAATTAATGAAAATTGCTAGTCAGCTTGAAGTACCTAAGTACCTCTTAAATAATTTGCACATAAAGACGATAATTTGGAAACGAAATAAGAGTGTATTTGTCTCACTCCAACATTTAATATAATGACGTAGAGATTACCTTACCTGATGAATGATGATTTAAACGCTTTTTGTATAGTTGCAAACTTTTTAAATTAGTACGTAATAATGCTTGGACCTTTAGAGACGATTAATATCTTGTAGTGGACCGATTTTTGTCTATTTATTAGTTAAGTTTTACGTTTTAGTGAAAATGTACAATACGAATTCTTCTGTGAAACCAGGTAATTATGTAGTTTTTTTTTAATAGAAAAAAAGTCAAATAAATATATCTATTATTAATTGTGACTTGCAATTTTTTTGATAAAATAATTGTCAAACTTGTTTGTGATCCCATCTTCGGATACGCGGTAATATTTTCTTAGCAGGTTAGCCAACCTTACTTATTATTTGCATTTTAAAATACACACATAAAATTTTAGAACTTTCGAAATCAGTTCGTATCAGAACTGATTAACAAAAATTAATTTATATCAAAGCATAAAGTATACTTATGATACGTATCTAAATATTCCATATTTACGGCAGGTGTTACGAATATCTTGACGTAAATGACTTAGGGTCGGTTATTAATGCTTAGTTAGCATAATTATCGTCAGTAAGTGACTTCTCGGCCAACAGATTTCACTTATTTCACATTAACCGACGGATAATTTTGCTAACTGGGCATTGAAAAAACAAGCCTTAAGGCAGGTTTATCAATGATAACAAGATAACTGTCCAAAGAAACAATTGTTTCCATGAATATTGTCCATTATTTATTACAGTGCACCCTATTTAGCATGCCGATCATAAATGGCAAGTTAGGGTTCTTTGACTACGAAGAAGTCATCGCACATGTACATACATTGTCCTTTATTTAATAACAATGATTTGTATTGGTATGGATGGTATGGTCACTGTTTATAGTATGGTATCGGTATCGTAAGATAAAGGAAGTGGAATGGGCATTAATGAACCAGCCCTTAATCTGAAGTAGTTTAGGTGCCTTATGTATGGTATTTATGCACTATTGGAAAAAGTTTAATTAGAATGCCTGCTTTTTGTGTGTGTGTGCATAAAGGATAAAAATAGCAAAATGTTTATACAACTGTGGAAAAAGTGCAAATGATCAAGTGGTATTACGGCGGTAATACTGCTGAGGGAGTTATCGGGCGATTAATTTTTCCGTTTGAAAACCGTCCTGTCCCGACGGTTCAAACTGTATTAAACATCATTCATAAATCATAAGTTTGAGTATGTGGGATGTGCGACAAATTGCAGAAAATGTAGTCATTTAAATGATGAACACGAGCATACAGTTTACTTAAGTGAAGATCGGGAACGGCGGGAAACTAATGTCTGTAGTTTCGCCGAGGTAAATGCACCTTGTTCGAATAGACAAATCTCGCAAGAGGTTGGTGTATTTTACAGTACAAGGGCGAACAGTGCGGATTATTCTAAAAAGAACCAAGATCGTACGAAACGAATGGATTTTTGTGAAACCATGATGGAAAAAGCTAATGAAAACAAAAATTTCATCAAGAATATTTTATTCACTGATGAAACATCTTTTTCTATACATGGCCCGCATAATCTTTCTGTAGTTCGATATTGGTCCAGGGAAAATAATTATTTGTGTGTGCCATTACGTACTCAATATCTACAAAAGGTAAATGTTTGGGCGGGCATTTTAGGTATTTATATTATACATATGTACCATACTCATAAATCTTCGAATGAATGCTGGAATGCAAGTGAAGAACATTACAAAATTTGACGATTGACTGACTCATAGTTGTTCATCATGTGTGTAGGAAAGATAATAATAAGTTATTATTATCTTCGCTTAAAGTCACCACCTAACGAGATGCTCTCTTTCTAGCACGCACCACTACAAATAGTGTCAGAAAGAGAGCATCTCGGTCAGCGACTTTAAGGGTACATTTACAACCAATTCGATACGGGCACAATCTGCTGGTGAATTGTAAATTGGGTTTTAATTATATCTGGTTGAATGTATTTGTTACAATAAAATTTTAAGTCGGCACGACCTTGAGTTACACTTCAGGTTTGATTTGGATGCTTGCAAATCGCAAATATTCAATTCAATTGCGGCACGAATTTCAAATTGCGCATGCGTATTACGACACAAATTTATTGTTTATATTTAAAGTCGGTTTGTGGTTTGAAATTGGAAGATTAGATCTTTTAATATTAGAAAATATGATGTGTTTAGAAGTTATGTTAAATAATTGTAATTATTTAATCACACTGAATTTGCACACACGTAATATTAATAAATCTCAACAGATGGCAGTTTCTAACTCATTATAAATGACCTAAATTTTATCACGGCACAATTCACAATCCGTTAGTAAATTGTGCCTGTAGCGAATTGTTTGTAAATGTACCTTAAGCTGATGAATATTTGTACCTCTTCCTTCGACGGTATGCTCCCTAGATGCGCCACTGGCGAAATGGGATGATATTATTGATTTTATTTTCATAACCTAAAATTTCAGTCGTACGTAGTTATGTGATTTTGAACTATTATTAATTATAATAACCAATCAAAAACACGAAAATTGTTTCTCAGTTACTAATGTAAATATAATAACATAAAAATAAAAATTTATATAACAAAAAATATATACAATGTGTGTATAAAATCTGCAACCTGTTGTGTTGCATAAGATTTTGGCGGCAAAATTCGTATTTTATGTTTATGTAGATCACAACCTTGAAAGTTTGTTATTGAAGTAGCATGAAAGTCATCTCATCAGATTAAAACTATCAACTATCGTTAAATTTATTCATTCAAATTAAGACATTCCTTTTGAACACCGTACATCGAGAAATCAAACATGCAAAGAAATTCACATTTTCTTGCCAATTGTGACGGTATAATATATTAGCATTCACAAGAAATCACGTACCTATACTGTTTTTTTCTTGCAGAAACCAAAAAAACAGAAATATGTCTGGCGTTATACAGAAAATCTTTAAAATCAAAAGATATGGACCATGACGGGACACATTTTGATGCACAGTACCCTCATGTGTTTGTAACCTTAGGAGCTTCTGTAAGTATTACAAATATTTTGTTTAAACATACCACAGTTACCAATTTCAGGGTGATTTAGCCCGTAAAAAAATTTATCCAACACTTTGGTGGTTGTTCAGAGATAACTTACTTCCCTCAAATACCGTATTTTATGGTTACGCAAGAAGTAAAACGACAATCATCGAAATTAAAGAAAAATGTAGGCAGTACATGAAAGTTAAACCAGAGGAAGAGGAATGCTTTGAACAATTTTGGAAATTAAATCATTATTTAGCAGGCAAATATGATTCGAGAACCGACTTTGAAAAGTTAAATCAGGAACTGAGCAATTTTGAAAAAGGCCCAGTCGCCAATAGATTATTTTATTTAGCTCTACCACCCTCAGTTTTTGATGAAGTCACAGTCCATATTAGAAATGCGTGTATGGCACAAAAGTAAGTACCCAAAAGTTGATTTATATCGCATGTTGATAAGATAAGACATTTAATAAGTAGGTATTAAAATATTTTATTAGGTAAAAATATACGGATGACTTAGCAATTGTTCATTTAAATGGAGATTAGATTTCAATCTCTAATAATAAAAACATGTTGGTTTTCAATACGATAATTAAAATAATAAGGTGTAACCAATCAATTTGTAATTTATAATAACTTTCCAGTGGCGGCTGGTGGATTTAGGTCATCCAAATCTCAGTATTGGGGCATGGAACCCAAGCAGAATTTGAATGCACGACTGTCAGTACTGATAGAAGTTTTGCAGAAAAAAAATTGAAAAAAAATTTGAGGACAAAAGTCACAAAAAATGCGCAGCCTCCCCAGATTCCTTTTGTTATGACACTTTGAAATTTAAGTTCTTCATTGTGTAAATATCAAAATGCCATAACTTTACAAAAAATCAAAATTTTCGAAAACAAAAAAAAAAAAAAATAGTTTGCAAAGATTTTACTAATGGTCTAGAAGGATTCTTTCGTCAATAAGTACTGATTGTCGTGCCTTCACATATTGCTTGGGGTTCATTCTCCAATACTGAGATGTGATACAACCGGCTTCCACCAGCCGCCACTGTAACTTTCCATATCTTTAATTATATCACTATTTTAATGGATTATTCCGTTTATACTTGGGACAATAACATGAATTATATTGTTATTTTAGAGGATGGACCAGAATAATTATTGAAAAACCGTTCGGCCGTGACCTGCAATCTTCACAGAAGCTCTCTGACCACTTGGCCTCATTATTCACTGAACACCAAATCTACCGAATCGATCATTATTTGGGCAAAGAAATGGTACAAAATTTAATGACAATTAGATTTGGTAACCGAATTTTCAGTCCTACATGGAACAGAGACAACATAGCCTCCATACAAATTAGTTTTAAAGAACCGTTTGGAACCCAAGGACGAGGTGGTTATTTTGATGAATTTGGAATTATAAGGGACATAATGCAAAATCACCTCCTACAAATTTTAACCCTTGTAGCAATGGAAAAGCCAGCTACTTGTCACCCTGACGATATAAGAAATGAGAAGGTGAATCATAAATTATGGGTTTTGTTAATATTTTCATTTAATAATACCCTTTGCCTATTAAAAAATATATCTGCAGACATCTGCCGCTTAATGAATAAACAACCCATGCTTTTAGGTCAAAGTCTTAAAAAAGTATAAGGGAATTGGAGTTGAAAGACGTAGTCTTGGGTCAATACGTGGGTGATCCAGAAGGTGAAGGTGATGTTAAGTTGGGGTACCTTGACGACCCTACAGTTCCAAAAGATTCAGTTACACCAACATATGCTTTAGCTGTGCTACACATAAATAACGAAAGATGGGATGATGTTCCATTTATTCTTAAATGTGGAAAAGGTATGCGTATTTCAGTGGGGGCTGGTGATATTTAGGCTGTGTGTCATATCTTTGTATTGGAGCATGGGACCTAAACGATACTTTAACGCAGAACTGTTAAGAGTAAATGAAGAAATTTTGCAAAAAAAATTGCGATTGAAATTTGCAAAAAAAAAAATTGGAAACATTGCGAGCCTCGCCTATTATTTTTTAAACAGTTTTTGAAATGTATGCAAAACATTTTTTTTTCCTCCAGAATCGGGTGGAAGATGTATCGACAGACTTAAAATTTCTTCAAAAATTTTTTTTATTAAGTTGAACCATTTTGATTTTATTTTAGATTAATTTTTACGGTGCAAATTTGATGTGACAGCCTAAATGTCACCAGCCACCACTAGCATATTTATATCGGTCATGTTTTATACAATATTTCATCAATTTAAATGTCATATGACAAGACGAATTATTAACGAGCCATTTGACAAATTGTTTTTATTTAAATAATTTTAATGTGTATATAATCAGTACTGTTAAGTATATTTTATGATATGACAATCACGTTTTGGTTCAAGGTGACCAAGTATCAAATGAAAATTAGTTAATTTCACTGTTAAATCAAATGATAAGTATCACTTAAGTTTTTCTAATACGCTACTGTTACAAACTTTTTACTTGCTTATTTATCTATGTTTGTGTTAGATTATAGTGTTACTTCTTGTAATCGTCTTCTAGCAAGACTTGTGCTCATCAGGGTTTAATATTATAAACTTTTATTTTAGAATAAATATAAATGTCGACTCTACACGATTTAGTCAATTCATAATTCTTTTAGCTCTCAATGAACGCAAGGCCGAAGTTAGGGTGCAGTTTAAGGATGTGCCTGGGGATATTTTTGATGGAAAACCGAAAAGAAATGAACTTGTCATTCGTGTTCAACCAGGTGAAGCTCTCTATGTAAAATTAATGGTAAAAACTCCTGGTATGGCCTTTGACATGGAAGAAACCGAACTTGATTTAACATATGGACATAGATATGCTGTGAGTTGTTGTTTTAAATTGTTTCTAGATTTATAACAATTTGTCGATTTTCAGGGTGTTAAATTGCCCGATGCATATGAACGGTTAATTCTTGATGTCTTCTGCGGTTCACAAATGCATTTTGTACGCTCAGATGAATTGAGCGAAGCATGGAGAATATTTACTCGCATACTGCACACAATTGAACATGAAAAAATTAAACCGATTCCATATACGTAAGTTTTTTATATCATAAACAATATATTAATTTTGTTAGTAAACATCAAACAAAATGACTAATTTAACATTAACTAATAAATTGCTATTTTTAGGTATGGAAGTAGGGGCCCCAAGGAAGCAGACGAAATGCTCATTAATAACAATTTTATCTATACCGGATCTTATAAATGGACACCAAAAGTGTGAATTGAACATTGAGAATATTTTCTTTGAGCTCTCGTTACATTCCTGTTGTTGTTTTTTTTAAATTTATTTTTATATTTATATGGTTAAGGAAAGTTCATTCCTGATAGGAAAAATTTGGCAATAAAAAAAATGATTCTAAAAATGTTTTATTATTATCAGTATCATACAAATTGAAAAATAAATTAAAATAAATACATATTTAAACTTCAAAATACTTTTTTTAAATACTTTTCTTGAGTGTCTCTGGAAAAGAAAAAAAAAGAAAATAAGCAAAACAAAACAAAATGGATGGAATGTAAAGTTAAGACAAACATAACAATTGGGTGTTAATTAATGTTAAGTTTTCAAACGAACATACTGGACATCACTTGATCACACATTAAATGTTAAACAATTAGTGCAAAATGCCACCACCATTTCACAACAAGAGGATTTACCATGGTCTTATGTCGGCTTGCAAGATGTGGTCAATTATTCTTTGAACTACATCAGTACTTTTCGCAGTACCACCCAAGTCTGAAAAAATATAGAGATAAGGCTTATACCAACCGATCAGTTCACAAATGTGTGGATCACATTCATAAGGGAAAGTAAACAGAATTAGATAAATGGGGATAATACAATTTAAGACACATTGTGATACCGTCACTCACCCATACGCTGTCACGGTGTTTCTCCTATATTATGATGAATACCTAACTAACTACAAAAGTTGCAGTGCTTTCACTAATTAAGTATCTTTGTAGTCTCGTGTATCAGTTATTTTTATAGAACGAATAAAATATGGTGCCGTAGATTAAAAATAATTCTGTTGAAAACGTACCTGGAGTATGGATTTTATCGACGCATAGTGTTTTTTCGATAGCCCTCTGAATCAAATTGGCATGTTGTTGGTTTCCAAGATGTTCCAACATATCAACTCCAGCACTCAACATTGCTATCGGATTGGCAATATTCTTTCCTGCAATGGCAGTACCCGTGTTTCGAGTACCTGGTTCAAAGACGGCATACTAAAACATTAATTTTAACCTATCTACTCAAGAATCTATTGGTTGGTAGCGGGCATACTAGGTATCCCAAGTAAAATTTTCTCTCACTATTCCAAATGAAAATTTACAAGGAATACACAGCATAATATGACGATGCTCCAGTCCGATAGTGACCGATAATTTGGATCAAATTCTTTTATTTATGTTAGAAATGATTATTCAATTGCAAAATGCTCATAAAATTTCCAGAATTTACTGATCAAAAGAATTTGGTCCCTTTCGTTAATACTAAATTACATGATCTCCATAGTTTTTCCCTGACAACAATCCTGCTCCACCTATGAGACCACAAACAACATTTGATACGATACTACCATACAAATTAGTCATAATCATCACATCAAACTGGTGTGGCTTCGATACAAGCTGCATACAACAGTTATCAATAATCATTTCATTGTGTTCAATCTCAGGATATAACTCGGCAATTTTTTTTGATGTATCTAAGAAGAGCCCATCTGAGAGTTTCCTAATGAAAAAAAAAAACATTAGGAAATACCATGTTAAATGTTTAATCTCACTCACTTACATAATATTCGCCTTATGAATTGTGGTAACTTTTTTTCGGCCGGTCCTTTTTGCATATTCAAAAGCAAATCTTGCCACTCTATCTGAATTGGATTCTGTGACAACCTTCATACTTTCGACCACACCATCGACACTCTACAAACAAACAAATATAATTACAAACGTCACCTGATGTAAAATTAACATTTCACCTCATGTTCCAACATGGCATATTCGCCCTCAGTGTTCTGTCGAATAATAACGATATCAATATCACTCTGTCTAGCTGGAACTCCAGGATAAGATTTACAGTGTAAAACATTTACATACAAGTCAAGTTCATTTCTAATAGCCACATTCCTAGAAATTACCCCAGCACTTTCACTCTTGGTTTCTATGTTTCCTTTAATAGCAACGCCATTACGTTTTATTGACGTAATAGCATATTCTAAATCGGTATTCTCCTCACTTTTCGGATCAATATCGACTACTTGAAGTCAACTGGAGCCCCAGCATACTTGAATACTTCTCTAACATAGGCCATTAATTCTGGACCTATACCTCCTCCAGGTAACATCGAAACCGCATGACGACCACCATACAAAGCGATTGGGATTGGAGTCTTAAAATTATATACTTTACATCACTGAAACAAACGTGTCTTCAAAAACTTACGGTCTTTTTAATCAATGGAGTTTTATGTTGTATTTCGAACGCTGACAAAGTAGACTGGCACTAAAAAATATAAAAAAATCAGTTATAGGTTAAGTTACATAATTACAAAATATTACCCTTAATATCGTCTGGCTCAACTTTAGCGGATGTTTATTTAATAGTCTGGATGCCATTCTGTATCTTTAATCTCGTGTACACTTCTAAACAGCCTGTAAGATAAAAATTACAATACAATAAATTTTGATTAGTTATGTCACAAGATTCGCGATTCATTAACCGATTTTTTGCGAATGACTAAGATAACCGCAATTTTGGTATTGATTTTAACAACCACTGACCAAACAAAACAGTGGAAAATTTGCGTCAGAGATCTTGTAGCTTACGTTAATTCTATGGCGAATTGCTTATCTCTTAAGCTTGTCATTGAAAATATTGAATAGTAATCAGTGAACGGCGTCAATGTATTCAAACTGAGCAATAAATATATTAATCTCGTCTCCACTGGCTTCTAAAAATTATAGGTTAGCTTGTACACAACGGTAATATTTACCCTATGGAGTGTAGAGAAGGAGGAACGTCTCTTATGGACGGTACGTTCAAAATGTGGTCTGAATTCTGTAAGGTATGAGATGTGGCGCTGATCGTATTATGGGATTGAGTCTGAAGTTAAACACTTACTATATCTCTGAAACTAGCTTCAGATTCTATAAACTAACGAAAACATAATATTATGTAGGTGTTGAAAAGAATTATACAGCGTAAAAAAATAATAAAAATAGTAAAAACAAAATCACGTAGAATACCTCCTGTAAATCAACGCCACCTATTCTTCCATCGAAAATCCGATCACATTTTTTAACACGGAGACGTCTCTCCTTCTCTACACTCCATAATTTACCCATTGCTTATCACTCTTATCAGCATGATATAATAAAAATACAAAATATGATGCGTATAGCGGTTCCTATTACGTTCAGTTTGCGCACGACGTCACTGAGAATTTCGCGTTGTCGAATTTAATAATCAGTTTATGTTTGTTAGTAACTCTGTTTTTTATGGTTTTTATTAATACGTATGTTCACTATTTACAGTGTAATACTAATTTAATAACGACTGTTCAAATTATTACTTCTTAATTTGAAAATTATTAAAACCCAGTGAGGGTTACTTATAAAATTTGATAAATTGCTACATTTAATACCTACATATTCTATACAAATATTTCCATAAGAGAAAATGAGTTTAATAATAGGAAATAGATTCCCAATTTATATTTAGTTACGTATTTATTTCGATTTATAATTGTTGAGAGTCTGGCCTGATGAAAATTAAGAATATGAGGATTCTTGTTATTTAAAGCACCACAGCCGTACACAGCATACCTCATTTTTGACAATTTTTTAATATATCGATCAAAAATTGACTTTAAAAACAGAATATGCAATAGTACACAATAACCCTGCAAATTCTGCCTGACGTTATATGTTATAGTCGTTTAACTTGCAACGTGAAGTCACACCTACCTGCGGATCTTGTACATCTGTACCATGCTTGTACCTAAGGTTGTATGTTCAAATCAATAGTTTTGAGATAAATGGACTTGAAATCTTGGATAAAATTTTGTAAAAAACATGTTTGCACATGCGCAATTTATTATTGTCAGTTTTTAGTTTCCCATTAGGCATCACATAAAACGTTCTGTCATGTTGTAATAATGCAGTACTTTTATATACGGCGACGGTGCTAATATCGCAAGATATCAAACATTTCACATACAACCTTGTAATTATGTAAGTGATATGTGGCAAATATTTGGTGCATACAATTTGTTTTCATAATTTGACTAAAATGAAAGAAATGCCGCATATCGTTCCGACTTTTTCGTAGCGGCACGTGTCCTTTATCTTATCGAGGTAAAACGAACGAAGCGGATTTCTTTTTTTTTGCATCTAATTATGACAAAACACCAATTCACTTGTATATTAAAACGTCCGTCGACTTTAATACTTTCTGCTTTTCGAGTGGCGCCAGTGATGGCAGAACTGCCGCAACGGCTTTGCTTTTTCAAAGTTTACGATATCTCTGCATAACACGTAAAGGCTAAGGCTATAAATAAACAAGATGTGTATAGAAATCAATTTAATACAAAAATAAAATAGTAATCAACATAATACAAATAAAAGTTACATCAATGTATATGGCATATATTTGTAAACCAGTGAGAAACAACCAAACAGAAGTTGTTTTCGACGATGTCCTCAGACTTGCCATTTTCTCTACAATATAATAAATATCTTTTTATGACATCCATTTCGGCCTTATAAGATAATGCTGAACCTAATGACAGAGAAGTCTGTTGATTAAGTAATAGAGAAGTATGTCTTTTAACATGTTCATAAAAAAATTGGAGTTCAGAAGCTAAATTCCTTTTATAGTATGGCGTATTCTCAGAATCCGATGTATTCACATATAAATAAACTTGTTGTGCTAAGAAAATCATTAATAAATCCAATGATTTTTTTACACGATGATAATTTAATTTTTGTATCCACGGATCGGCTAATCCGGAATATTCATACATAGCATATCGTAAAAAAAGAACTGAGTTTCTGGTTAGGTAAGTTGTCGGTAGAATCCTGATGTTCAACAAGGCCTACACATTTGGCATAATATCGTTCTGGTATCTCTTCTACCACTCCAAGGTTCCCGAGATTTAGGGCATCTAACGTTTTACACATAAAATGTGCTAAGCAGAGTAGTTTACCATAAGTAAGATCATATGGTATTGGTAGTTCAAATTTTGGTACACTGAAGTCATTCAGGATTAAAACGGTCATAGTGTCTGGTATATAAACGTCCATCAAATCCACTAGGCTTGGATTGACCCGATACAAAATTGAAAATCCCAGTCCGGCAGCCGTTATTAACCTAAAACGAAATTTTTGTTTTTTTTTTTCAGTCGATTAAAACTTTTGGTTGAAGGGGGCTGATAATACTTCACTATAAGCCCTTTGGAATACGTGGTAAATAGAAAATATCGTCTATGGGAATACAGTGTACCTGATATCAATTCATAAATCTTAAGTGTAAACTTCAAAAGAAATTCAACTGCTAATAAACAATGCGGAATTTCTAATGGAAAATTAATACATACTTGTTCATGATTCCCACCATTAATACCATCGGAACTTTATCCAATTGGTTAAGCCTATAATAACTATCCAATGTATATATTACAATATTTTTCGGTCTTAGTATTGTGTACAAACAAGAATTAATAATCTTTTTAACGCCATTCTAAAAAAAAAACAACCATTTAGATAAAGTCAAATATAATTTAAGTTTGATATACCAAGACAAAATTATAGGTATTATTCGATTTCCTGTACCATTCCACTTGCCACTGAATTAAAATACTGTCAAAAAATATCAAAGTGTTTAATAACAAATCCAAGGCTTTTAGCGCAACAGTGGATTCAGGTATAAACATAATATGTTGTAAAATCTGTGCGTGTAACGTCACGTACATATAGCAAGTTGGTAGAGCGGTATACTGAAATTTGTTTAGAAAAGCTTGATTAAATTTCATTATTAGCGTACACATTACCCAACCATCTTCCAATTGCATCGGATGTATCTGGAATAACGGTGATTTAGCATTTTTTTCTTTTTTTAAATAAAATCTATATATAGGCCTTACCTTATTCGCTTTTCCAACTAAGAGTGCAGTAATTGGTGCTTCAATGCTATCGAAAAACTTGGTCATATTTACATTTAAAAAATCTAACGCCATCGGCGACTCCACATACAACGCCAGACTTCGGATTGCAATTTTTGCCAAAGTTAATGTCTCTGGTTCATTAACTAAATCGCAAGTGCATTTGATCAACTTGGGCAAATAATTACGATACGTAAACCACACAGAACAATCACCGGCATTTTCAAATTTTAACAAGCTATTTGCTATATTTATGCACATCATCCAAGGGATCGTAAGTACTCTTGCAGTCGATCCACTTTTTATTTGCTTCCAAACTTCTTCCTCTAAAAAGAGGTGTTCATAATCCACCAGAGCTCCAACATGCTCTAAAAACTCTAATAATTCTAACGGATTCTTTTGGAAATACCCTCTCAAATCTTTAAGTACTCTGTGAACGATAGTTAAAACGGTTGAACGAGAATAAACATCTAATGTGTTATAATGTAGTTTAATTATGCCATACATGGTAATTAATTTTTTTGCCACAATTTGATCTTTATCTTTAAACTGCAAACCCCAATAAGAAATGTGTAAAAGACATAAATTGACCCAAGTATCTAGACAGTGCATGTTTGCTAATATGAATTTTATTCCGTCTAAACACATTTCGACAAAAATAAACTTTGTTTTATCATCCTTAAACTTTTTCAGACCAGGTTCTTTTTCAGCCATCACTATAAACTCCATCCAAGATTTTATCAAGAATTCTTTATCTTCAACCTCAATCACATTTTCCGCATTACCTTCTAATATTTTCAACATGTATTTTTGCCACAGTGGCAACTGTTTTTCATGCGTTAGGAACTTTTCTATGGTCAAAATAAACTTTTTTCCTCTAGAACTGTCAGCAAGATGTATGCTAAATATTTTCAAAATGTATGCATACACAGTTGGTGACTGAGTATATTCCTGAAACAATGGATCAGCAAGAAGTGGCCAGAAGGCATCCAATTCGATTACGTCCTTTATAAGGTGGTGTTTTCCACCTATCCAAAGGTTCGCCATTACCCTCAATATTCCAATCTGTAATGGGCTCTTTAGATAATCGTGAGACTGTAAACAAATTAGCATGACTAAAGTAAATGTATACAGGATGTAATCGTTTTATATACAGAAAATTGAGTAGTTGAGAGATTTTTCAAAAATAAGTGTCTTTTGTGTTATGAACTTTTTTTCATAAGCGCTTAGATTCTGAGATAATTTTATTTCATAAATGTTTTCTTCGCATAACTTTTGCATTTTTTTATACATTTATTCCACATTATTGGAATTTGAAAAAATAAGGAGGAATATGTGTTAAAAATATAACCACTGGCGTAGATAGAGGGGACACGAACCCCTTTTTTCGTCAAGACTTTTACCCCTATGAATGTTTAAAAAAATTAAATCATTTTTTGAATTATTCCAAACCTGTTGAAAAAAAAATTGTTGCCACGTCAGTGGTCATATTTCTAATATATTTTTCAGTAATTTTTTCAGATTCCACCTAACATAAATGTGAAATAAATGTATTAAATAATGCAAGTTATTTGATGAAAACATTTAACAAATAAAAAAAATCAACTCCCTGTATCTCAGAAACTAAGCCCTTATGAAAAAAATGTCATAACACAAAAAACACTCACTTTACAAAACTCTACCGATTACCCAATTTTCTGCATTTAAAACGGTTACGCCCTGCCCTGTAAAAGGTCAATCGTGCGATTGTAAAATAAAGTCGTAAGGGACAAAAACTTTTTTTTTTAATTGCAAACTATATTATGCATATATACTTTTTAGAAGATTATGAATCGCTGACTATAAAAATATTTTTATACAATAAAATATGGATATCTTGAATGGTTTGTTGTTCTTATGACATGCATTATACAATACAATATTTGCCTTAAAAGGTACATAGACATTTAGTATCACAAATGTTGCAAAGTGTGCAGCACAAACAAATACCGAGTTACCTTTCTGATATTTTGTAAGTAATCAATCATGAAATCTGAAACGGTATCCCCTTCTATGGTTTTTTCCTTGTTGTCACTGTACCACCTTCGAGATCTTGTAACATTGAAAAAAGCAGCTGTCATGCCATGTTGGCAAAAGATGCAAACACTGATTAAATCAAGAATGTGCATTTTAACATTATCATCCTCCATAGGATCTCGTAACTTATCCAAGAACAACCTTTGAACTTGATCATAATCTAGCCCTAGCAAGGCCATCAGTGGAACACTTTCATCCTAAAATTTTTATTTTTTTTTTTGTTTACCAAATATTTAAATAATTTTCAAAAATCCCTACCCGTGCCAATATTTCTAAAAATTTGCAAGATAGAATTCTGAAAGAAGTGCTGTAAGGATTAACTATATAAGCAGACATGGCCTTCGCTATTGTACAGATCTTATCATCTATGGCACACTTTGAGGTTGCTGGGATGCCGGTTCTAAGTTTATATAGCAATAAAAGCAGCACCATTTGTATTCGGATATTTTCAAGGTGCAACAATAGAGGGCCATCAACCCAATTGGATTCGTCCTCCATGAGGTTTTGAACGTAAAATTTGTCTTTGTAAAATACTGATATATAACTGGCTATCAGCACATCTTCATGCATGAAGGCGTTACAACACATTTTAAATATTTCATTAGAGTGCTGCCTTTTATCAGTCTGTTGGTTCTGTAATACTTTCACAAATATTGCAATGCAGTATTTACAGATAAGCGTCATTTGCAAGTCGTCATCATATGGCCATTGCTGGTGCAGTGGAAAAGCCACATTTAATAGGTACCAAACACCAGCTACTTGTACTTCTTGGTGGTACATGTTTTTCTAAAAAGAAATAATAATAACATTGCGTCTA
Organism: Rhamnusium bicolor; assembly: GCA_029963845.1. Classification (NCBI taxonomy): domain Eukaryota; kingdom Metazoa; phylum Arthropoda; class Insecta; order Coleoptera; family Cerambycidae; genus Rhamnusium; species Rhamnusium bicolor. Next base: position 2,116,541 of record JANEYF010005770.1, read on the forward strand.
TTACATCAGTCATTAATGCTTACGTCGATCATATCGTCAATAAGTATTAAATACTGAACAAGCAGACTATGATCGTGCATGCTTTCTTCTTCTTTCAGGCTCCTGAATAAAATAGATTCATTATGTATTTGACTATGTAACAACTGTTGATCCACTTTTTCATAATTAGAAACCTGAGGAAAAAATTTCCTCCGCATATGAGGAGGGAAAACTTCCATGAAATCCAGCAAATTATGAGTAATCAAAGTGACACTAATTTCAAAATAGAGCCTTATGAAATTAAAATTTTTTGTTGGGCCCTCACAAAATTGTGTTGGAACAATTTCTAAGCGTTTGCACAAGTGTTCTCAGTACCACGTCCGTTCTAAAATCACCTTGGTATCGTTTTAAAATATAATTAATAAACTGAAAACCAATTTGCACTAATTCAGTTAAATTATCATAACAGTACCAACTTTTGCCCACTTCAAAAGTGATCACGCTCAACGATTTCGTGAACTGTTCCATTAACAAGAAAAAACTGAACGGATAAATGAATCTAGCAAACTCCATTCCATGGTACTGAAATCTTTCCACAAGGGTACCCTCTGGTATTATAAACAGATCACTGTCTATAAATAATTTTTTGAGTACCAACCAAGTTGAATCTTTCTCTATGGTCATTCCATGGTATTTCAGCCAAGAACCCCGGTATATTTTTTCAAGAGACCCATAATCTGTTGAACAAAAATGAAAATTTAAACAAATTCCTAGTTGTTCATTTTATACTAGATTATAGTGATACTTATTGTAATTTTTTTTCCTAGCAAAATGCTAAATAAAAAGGTTTATTATTATTATTATTATTAATTAAAATGCCATCCACCCCTAAATATCGACCACTCCTTGGCTATTAGGTTGCACAAGTTGATCCTTTAAAATTCAAACACGCAAAGATTATACACACTTATAGATGGTCAGCTCCCATATAAAAGCTTATAGCCCATAAATGGGAGCTCAAATGTGAGGACGGGGAAGCCAGAAGGACAGAGAGGTATTAGAGTGAGACGAAATATTTGATACATCCCACTACATGATAATGTCCTTGCCAATACCTTTTAAATAGTACTCGCCAGCGTAAATAATAGTATCGCTGTTGCCGATTATCCACACATTTGCGGCCTACGGGGATAGCAGGTAGAAATTCCGGCTGGCTAATAAAATAATAAACATGGGGATCTATTCGTTTAGTACGTATGTACATAGATGCAATGGCGGTTCGTGGGAAGAGATAGGGAGGTCAATTAGAAAAGTTTACTGTATTACCTACCTTCTAAAGTGATTTAAATTACAAGTCGATCCTCCGGTCTTTTTGAGATGCAAAGTGGTCAATTACTATTTCATTAAAGTCTTTTATCTTCTTTATTAATGCCTTTTCTATGGTAAGCATAGCTAAAGAAGATAACCATTCCTGACCCATGGTATTTCTTAAAAATGTCTTTATTCTTTTTAAGGTGGAAAAACAACGTTCACTTTCGACGGTAGTCATGGGGAGAGTACACAAGATTTTTAACAGTTTGACACTTTCAGAAAAAGTATTGCGCAAATTATTGTTAATAAAAAGCTGTAACAAAGCAACTGCACCTTCACTATTGGAAAAATCTTCTCGGCTATATAATACTTCTAATTCAGTTTTAAGTTTCAAATGATTTATGACTGGATACTCAATTTTAACTAATTTAAACATATCTTGAGGAAAGCTTTTTTTATAATCTTTAAATCGATCTACGTGAAACAACTGAGACACTGCTAAATGATTACTGAAGCCAAACCTGTTTTTGATCTCAGATGTAATTATATCACAAACTTCTAATGAAATTCTCCTTTTTGATTCTTCCGTTTTACATCTCTGGGCAGACTGCATGGATGTCTCCTCCAAATAGTTATTCAAAATTTTATTTCTGATGTCTTCAATTTTACTATTAAAAACGCCAATACACTTATTTACTGTTATGACATCGATATTACATTTTTGTAATTGATTGAACAATATATCACAATGAGGCATAACTAAATGAAAAAATTTAACCAGTAATGAAAATGTTCATTTTGTAAGTAGTTTTTTAAACCAATAGCTTAGTTTAGAGTGTTGTTTTGTGATTAATTATCAATGATTTTTTTCTAAACAATCTAATAATTCTGTTCGATAGGTATAAACAGTCTCTATGCACTTTGTATCAAAATTCCATCGTGTTGGAGTAGCTTTAGGTAATCTCACCTTAACAACATTATCTAACACGGCTGTTCTTTTTGGCGATTTTCCAAAGAATGAAGAAAAGCTATGTAAATTAGAAAAAAAAAATTTTATGCTTTTATCCTGACTTGATGCTTTTTGTAAAATTAAATTTAGTTGATGAGCGTAACAATGAATACAATTTGCTGAAGGATAACTCTTTTTAATTAAAATACCTATTAACTTATTTTTTCTTATCAAGAGATGTTTGCTCCATCGTCATATTAGGTTTTGACTGGCCACTACCTTTGAATTTCACTCGGTCTTCATAACCCAACTTATGTCCATCTTTCAGTTTTAATATATTTTGTACAACACTCATATTTAATAGTAAACACCAAAAACACTGTTTTACTTAATTTCACGACAAGTAGAGATTTACTAATAAAATGTTCACAAATAAAAACATTAAAAACAACGCGACAGAATTTACCGACCAACGCGTACCTAGTCAGCATTAAGACTGCTCTACTAGCGAACTTCGTGCGTTACCGTTTCCGTAAAATGTGTCAAGGACATTGTCCCCGCCAGTGTTTTCTGTCTCTTTTGCTATCTGATGATTCGCGCATAAGTCTATTTCACTTTAATTCGTTGTAAATTCGGTCCGTAGCTAGCTTTGAGGACACGTGGATTGACCCAAGATTTTTAAATTCTATAAATGAATATAAAATCTTGCGATCTATATATTTGAATAGTATTGTGCATAGAATGAACTAGAAACTTTAATATATTTTTTAAGAATATTAAAAATATATATTATATATTTTTAAACTTCAGAAAATGAATAGCTCTATTTTTTTATTTATATGTGCGAGGTCATTGACCAAATGACACTATAGAAGAACCGCCAGTGCATAGATGAATAATTAAAATTAGAAATTAGTATTGTTCCAACTTTCATTGTGATCTGTAGATTTAACTGTGTTAAACTAGTGAATAAGTTGATAACAAAAAACAAAAACTCTATTTCTGATATTATTTTAATAATAACTAATAATATACGAAGGTTTATGATAATTAATGAACAAAAAATATCCAGTGGCGTAGAAACTGGGGTCTGAAACACCTTTTCTGTCTAGAACTTGTACGCCAATCGATTTTTCACTAAAGTTATTATTTTTTTAATTGCCTGTATAAATTAGAAGGAAAAAGTAGTGTTTTCCAGAAAATGCCATGAAAGTTGACAAGTGTTGTAATTTATGTAAAATTAAGATACTGAGAAACTGAGGTAAGCTATGAAACAATATCTCATCTGAAATGTCAAAAACAGCTATAACTTCGATTTAAATTCAACGACCATTGTTCATACTGTGAAATTAAGTGTGTATCGCGTTTATTAAATTATCGCGTTTGAAAAGCCATTTGCATTTAGTAAAATTTCATTTGGTACATTTTTCCGGCAATGTCAACATGTTTCAGTCCTTGTTTTTCTCACCTCTTTGAGAAATTGGGAATTATACGAGCCATTTTGCCGAGCTGGTACCGAATCGGCAGTAAATAATGAAGCACCAAAAGAATGAATACAATAAGTTAATTTCAGTTTGCATTTGCGGTTTATAAATATTGTATTTTTTCAATGTAAATTATTTTTTAAAACTGAAATGTTGTGTAGTCTAATCAATCATTATCTGAGTGAAATGCGACATTGTTGGTATTGCCAATTAGACATTTATGTAATTAATTATCGAACTCGCTCCCTGTATATAAAATTTTCAAACTAAAACATTATTGCATAAAAATCGTTTTAAAAACAATAAGTACTTTTACTTTTAGCTGTTCTAATAAAAAAAAAATTTTTTGGAGACTAAGTACTTAAATTTTTTCAGTACATTAAAGTTTTGTTTCTTCTGAAACATAATACCCCAGACAATATACTTTTTTTTTTGAGACTAGTTTATGTTTAAATAAAACTTGTATTTGTTTATTATCAAAAGTTTGTAAACAGATTTAACCAATTAACCAAACCTTTTATTACGATTTAATCTCTAGTTTATTTGAAAAGCATAATGAAAACAACTTCATATAAACCATTCGCAAGGGGCGATTATGTACCTATTATTGCGGTATAGCAACATATCTAAGGTAACTTATTGCCTTGGCAACATAATCTCACCGTGCTCTCAATGAAATTGTCACTGCGTCTAGGCATGGCGCACACGAAACTGGCCTCTAAATAAGTTGTTTTTATGAATGGGGGATTAGAAAAGTTTATTGTATCTCCATCTTTTGATGTATGAAAAGCTTCAATTTAAAGAAATTAATGGTAGGTGTCATTGGCATATTATGAGCAAGGATAGAGTCCATAAGCAGTAACTATCTATAGTGTATATAAACTTTGATACACGGCACCTTCTACATGATGTTGAATTGAAGTGTTAACAAATGGTTGACAATTCGGTTTTGTAAAACTTCCAATCAACACCATGTAGAATGTTTTTAATTATGAAATATTGTAATGATTTAATAGAAGGATCTGTTTGCGCAAATAAATAAATTAAATTAAAATAGTAAAAGTTACACTACGACTAAATTATGGATTTATGCAAGCCGTAGTATTGTAAAATAAATTTTTTATGCTATATTTTTAATATATGTACTAATGTTAATCTTTTAATCTCTTCGGCATAATGCCATATCTACATTTTCAGTTTTTTTTTTTGTGATGACTAATGTAACCCACATGTATCCACATGATTTCCTAATAAATAAAATTTTAAAGTGGACCATTTCTATTGTTGAATATTTTTTAATTGTAATCAATTAAATTACTTTTAAAGACATAATAACTTACGGTGTCATAGTGACCTGGAATGGCAAATAACGATTTACACATTTCCAAAAATGGCATAAATATAAAAGGAAATGCATCCATTGACAACTGGAAAATGGGACCTAAATAATCCAAGACAGCTAAGCCTTTACGTCTTAACAATTCGGCTGTAACATAACATACTCCTATCTGCTCATGAAGGTATGGAAAATCTGCACAAATTTTTACAAACTCTGCCATCAACTTGAACACCGCGTCAACAACCATATCACCAGATTTGCAATTCTAAAAATAAAACGGTAATAAAAGGTTCTTAAAACACTTTATTCCTCTTACTGTAAAAACAGGATTTATAAGAAGCTCATGCAGCGACTTGAAGACTTTTTTTTAATCAATTCACAGGTAACTGTATTACAATAATCCATAGATTCATCTGATACAACAACGGACGTTTTCAATACTGACCAAGCAAACAATACAACACTATTATCTCCTTGAATTTGTAACAATTCTAAATTTCTTTCTACATTCGCTGGCAACAGTTTACACGTTCCAGGAGAGTGCCTAAAATAATGAATGCAATTTTAATGGAAGTTCACGAGATTCTCCATCAAGCCCCCAAAATATAACTGTATGTATACCTAACCTACCAATATTTTTCCATTATTGTTAAAACACAGCCGACTTGGCACATTTAACTTCCAACAGATCTTTTGGTTTAGATATGGTGGTGGAATCGTGGTATAACGGATGTCTGGCAAAGCCATGCCTAATAAATAGAACTAGCATGTCTTCCAGCTCTTTGCCGTCTAACTTACAATACTGTATTGCATGAATTAACAACATGACCACTTCAACTTGTTCGCGATTGTTTCTATGAATCCAACGAGGTATTGTTTCGGAAGAAATTGCTACTACTTTATCCCTATCTATTTCATTAATAAGATTATCAAACATTTTTACCAAATTTTTCCATAAAAAGTTAATATCGATAGACTTCATAAAGCTATCGAACTGCTCATGAAAAATATGCTCCTTGTCAGATACATTTTCGAATATGTGACGTAAAGTTTTAAGCATGAACATTCGATCTCCCGAATAAAAGTACCAAATATTATCAACAAGACATTTTACATCCGTATCATATCTAATGATTGATTTCAGCTCGTCCACTTTTCCATAATACTCGAACATCAGAAAATTACATATGATCGTCCATGCCACATTCCCATCCAAATCCTACAAATATATATTATACATTAAAAAACATGGCACTCTTCAAGGCGGCATTAGAACTTACAAGTTCTTTACTTAAATGGTGAATAAAATTACACATTTCATCGTCCTCTACAAAATCTTTTAACCCTGGATTTTCTTTCCATGCTTGGAAGCTTTCTTTGGTGTAAACTGGAAATTCAAGAAGACCACTGACCAATTTTGGTTTACAAAGATTTAAGACTTCATCAACGATGTCACCGGTAACCGTCGTGTTGCCACCCGAAATTATATGATACAGCTTTTTCCATACTCTAAAAAAAAATGAAATTAAAAAGAAAATCTTAGTACTACTTTATTACATTATATCAATACGTACGGTGTTGTATCTGTGTCACTCATTTATTATTTTTTTCAACACTTGTTAATTTCAAAACAGAGCAAGAACTAAAAGAAAACACACAAAAAGTTAGGTTATTTTTGTTCCCGGTGTTCTACATGGCTTCTTCTTCTTCTTCTTTCTCACTTTTCGCATGAGTATTGACTGACTGTTGTTTATAGGTGCGTTCTTTCTATCGTCAATCTCGGCTAATCTAAAGGTGGATTTATGCAGACACATTACACATTTATCATTTAAGATTTAACAAATGGGACATTTAAGAATACCAATATGCATTTACGCACAATTTATTTATAAACTTATCATTTAAGATGCATCCAATCAAATTTAAGGTTTCTGTTCCTGTCTAGATGATGACAACCAATAAATAATTTAGTTGGGGATTTGTAACCTAACCTCACACGTTTATGATTGCGTAGTACGATGTTCATTTAATATTTAATCTAAAAGTTAAAAGCTGGACAACCCTTAAATGTAAAATGCTAAATGTGCTGCATAAATTGGTTCATTACATTATAAAACATTAATTCATAAATATTAAATGCTAAATGTTAAATGACAAACGTGTCTGCGTAAATCCACCTTAAGTTGTTTTACGGTTACAATGCATAAATACAAACATAATTTCATTTGATGCAGTTGTAAACAAATTTTACTTGCAAAGTTACAACGAATATTTTTTAATTTTACTCCACCCTGTAGGTGAGGAGTTAATACTAATAAATTACATCAAAAGATTAATTATTCCTCTTCTTATGAATAGATATCCTGTTTTTATTCACTGCAAGACGATTAAAAAGCAGTTAGGTACCGTAACAACTAAAAGAGAAGTTTATGTCGTAACTATCAGATGATAGGGGACATTGAGAGAATCAGAATTAGCGCAGTGTGAGGTGGTGCATTATGCGATGCAGATCGTGCAGTGATTGATGTGTCACAGTTAGTGAGATTTATTAATTATGGTTATTATAAATTAGTTCGGTGCGTCACTATACAAATATGTGGTTTGTAAGGATGCTGATGAATGTGATGCTATTAGAGTGTTAAATGAGAATTTATTGTGTCCGATGATGTCCCGAACGCCAGAATAAAGTAAATAATATTGTTGATTTACTCATGGTGGTACATTATACATGTTAAAAGCAATGTATTGCTTTACTGTTGGAATAAGCATTTATTAATTAATGCACACCCAAAGGAAGTGGATCTATATGTGGGGTAGTTTTCATTAAAATATTTACTTTACATTCCAAGAGTATAAGGTTCTTTTGGATTATATTATGATTTACTATTTATGAGATACAGGTTGTAACAAAATTATACAGAGTATAACCGTCTCACAGATAAATAAATGTTTTTTGTATTATGAACTTTTTTCATAATCGCTTAGTTTTTGAGATATAGGATGTTGAAACTTTTATTTGATAAATGTTTTCGTGGCATAACTTTTACAGTGTTTTATATATTTATTCCACATTTGACAGTGGAGTCTGAAAAGTGAAGAAAAATAGATGTTAGAAATAAGATCATCGGCTTAAAGGGGATACAAACCCCGTTATTCCAAATTTCTTTGAATAGATTTATAATCATAGTTGTTAGTGTAAATTTTACTTCAGTACTTACCTGTAAAGAAATGATTTAAAAAAAATAAAATGCTATTTTATTTTAAAGTTATAATAACAAATTAACAAACAATTAGAAAACATTTAGAACAAAATAAACATTTATATTATAAAAACGGCGAGTTAAATATAAAATATTATAAAACAATGAGCAGTTTCTAAATATAATATGGAATGTTTTAAACATTTTTTTTGCATAGGGATTAAATTTATTAGATTATTAACAATCCTCGACTATCCAAATTACTTTTTTTAAAAGGTTTTAATAAGATTATAGCATCCTATAAATATCAATAAAGGTAAACAAATTTAATAACGAGAGTGTCATCTTATTACTTGTGCCAAAGTAACGTAAATGCAAACAATACAAATCAAGAACATTTGATGTATTTAAATGACACGTAAAATAAATTTAAAATAATAAGTTTAAGACATAAGAGTGCCTTTACACTGGTTAACGATTTCTTCAAATTGCGCTACTGCATTAGAATCACCAATATCTTGAAGCAGCTCACTTAATTTATTTTTCTGCGTTGCAGTAAAAGCGAAATTTGCCAATTTTTTATTAACCTGTAATAGTGGCCACTGTATTTTATGTGTTTCTATTACTTGTTGGATAGTGTCCAAAGTGTCCTGGGTAATCTTATCGGAAAAGCTTGGCACAGGCAAAGGATCACCTAGCAACGCTTTGACACACATCGTCATAGAAAGAGCAGTAGTTTCAACATGGTAACCACCTTCGAGGGCCAATAAACTTCTCCCAGCAGCAAGAGGTTTCAGTGTTTGAACAAAGTGTCCGAACATTTCTGGGGTAATTCTGTATCCTCCACCGAGAGGATCATAAATGCCTGCATCAAATCCTGCTGATATTATGACCAATTCAGGATTGTAGGAGTACGCTATCGGTAGTACCAGTTTGTGCCATACAGTCCAATAATCAGTGTCCCCCTTGCTGCCCTAAATTTAAGTGTCAAAGATTAACTATTGGCAACAGTTGGTATTTTGTCATATATACAAACCTTATTAAATGGAATGTTTATGTTATAACCGTCTCCTGAATTTTCTCCTGTATATGTATAATCTGCTTCGATGGATGACGGAAAATATTTACATTTATCAAAACGGTGCACAGACATATACATTATATCAGATCTTTTATAAGTGAGTTCTTGTGTACCATTCCCATGATGGATGTCGAAATCTACTATTAGGATTCTAAAAATATAATATTTAAAGTTCCAGACTTCATTACACTGATATTTACCTGTACCTTTTATAACGTTCCTTTTGAATAAGGTATTCGGCTGCTATAACAACATTATTCACAAAACAAAAGCCAGATCCACTATTAGACATGGCATGGTGACCAGGTGGGCGTATTACTGCTACTCCAGCTTTTATGGAGCCATCAGATATATTTTGAGCAAGTGACAAAATGGAAGATACACATTTTTTTATGCAACTTGTAGTGTGAACATTATAATACCAGTCGGGTTTTTCAGAGAGGTTTTCCTGCTTTAAAATGTTCTCGATATACGCAGTACCGTGGACTTTCTCCAGCCACAGTTTTTCATCAAACTGGGATTCCTAAAATTTGTTGAAATTTTACATGAAAACACAACGGTGACCTGCACAAATGTAACTTGCCACAATTTTTTTACAGCGTCGGATTAGGCCAAATTCCTCGAAATGCTTCATAATTTCGGTTAACCTTTCCGGTTTCTCAGGAGGAGTTTTGCCGGTATCTTGGGTTGGTTTATGTTTTAAAAGCTCATCATCATATACATATCCCACAATATTATTATATACACGACCCTCTGAATACTCTAAAATAAATTATGGGAGAGACATCCCACTATTAAATACTTATTTCTTACCATACCAAACCGATTTATAACATATTATAGAAAAAATAAAGCATTTGCCCACCTTCTCTCAGTTTGGTTATCAAGGATGAGAAACGTTCTACTTCCTCTTTATCCTGAACCGGGTAACAATTAACAATTTCAAACGTTGAAGGTTGTTCACCAACATGTCTAAAATCCAGGCAAGTAACATGTTCATCATCACCAACGTCCAAATTTTTTTCAATTTCGCTTTGTTTCGGATACTCAAAAAGTTCATCGTACTTAAAACAGTCCCAATAATTGTGTAAAAAATATTTCACGTTATTGATAACCTCTTGTACACTGATATGTACATGTGCATCAGAATGTATATCCAAGGGGTGACAAACATCTCCAAGAAGAGCCTTAAGAGTGCGGGCAACACCTTCAGCTAAAGATTCCTTAAAATATCCACCCTCTAAACACACGACGATTTTACCATTTGCCAATCCTGATAGAAGGGTAACTATGTGACCATAGAAATGAGGCGTGACATTCATTTGTCCCTAGATACAAAAATAAATTAGAAGTTAGCCTATGCTTGTATGGTAAAATAAGCTGGATGACTGTCTTAGTTAGATAGGACAATCTGGTCCTAACGGCTACCAGATAAAAATAAAATGTTGCAATATTTATCTTTAAAAATTGATTATTGCACGCTTGTATTTGCATTCACTTGTTCTGTATCATTCTATGAACTGTTGGATAAATAAAGCATTATCATATTAAATCAATAACTTCAACAAATGATCTTAAATTGACTCACCTTCTCGTCGCCTAAACACGAGTCATAACCAGCAGACACAATGATTAAATCAGGTTTAAACTAAAAACAAAAAATATATATAAAATTTACCTCTGGACATCCGATAGCAGCATCATATCCAGCAGATATTAGAATGAGATCTGGACTAAACTGAAATCAAATTATGAAATGATAGATACATCAATTACTGATAGAGATGGGCGTGCGAGTAACTTTTAACTAATGCTCACGACACAAAATTTTGCTCACCCACTAGATATAAAATTTTCGGTCACGCATGAACCGTAAAGAAAAAATAATTAAATGAAAGTCTACACATGAAAATTGGTCGTGACACGACATGACAGGTCACGCGCCCATCCCTAATTGCTAAGAAGTTATCATTATTTATTATGACCAGTTTATTTTCTGTACTTCAATATTTGAAATTTATATGTATGCAAGGCTATTTCAGCAGACTAGAGCAGTTTTGAAATTTAAATTCACAGCAAACACCTGAAACTATATTTGCAACTTGATCAAGCAAATTCAGAACTTTTCCGAATTGTCTGCCGGAACAACCTATGGTTTACATATTTTGTCGATCATAATTAATAAAAAATAATTCCTTGCGATTCTGAACGCAAAGTATTACAAAATTTGAAAGTAAATATTGTTTGATTTGTGAATTTAATGAACTTTATTTAGAGAAAAATCATACTTCATAAGCCAATGGAAGCAACAAATTCAAGACAATTGCTAAATAGTCGCTATCACCTAGGCCAATTTTATTAAGAGGTACATTAACGTTGAAACCTTTTCCTGACCCTTCACCTATATAGTCAGAATCACTTTCTCTCAAGTTTGGCCAAAATTCTCCATGCTCGAAACGGTGAATGGAAAAATACAGAACACTAAAAAACAAAGTAGGTAACTAATGTAAAATTCAAAAAATACTACTACAAACATACTCGTTTCTATTATAGAACATTTGTTGTGTTCCTTGGCCATGATGAACGTCGTAGTCTACTATCAGAACCTTCTTTGCAAGGCCCTTAGAAATGGCAGTTTCTGCAGCAATAGCAACATTGTTAATAAAGCAATACCCACAAAATGCATCCGCCATAGCATGGTGTCCAGGAGGCCGAATTAAAGCAAAACCATTTTTAAGGTCACCATTTGCAACTTTTAATGTTAACGTCAATGCAGCTTCGGCTGCCAATTTGGCCTCTTTGTAAGTTTCCTACAAAAATTACATTATCAAAAGAATATTAAAATTAATATAAATCTTGACGTACCTGAGTAAAATAAACTGCATCCCACTTTGAAGATTCATTTTGTAGTTGAGCTTCTGACAACTGGGAAGTATTCCTTAGTCTTTGATACAGTTCGTTTGTGTGTTTCTTTAAAAATAATTCTTCGGAAGCATTTTCAGGTGTAATTGTTTGACACCTTTTTATTAAATCTAATGTTTCTAATCTGAAAGTTTTATATTAAATAAAATGCATTCAACAAAATATATATCTCGATATACAAGTTTTTGGCCAAAATTAAAAATGCCAAAGTAAATTTTTATTTGAATAAAGTTATTATTACTATTATTATCAATAATACTCATACTACGAGCCCTAACAGCTATATGTTGGGACAAACTGTTATTTTTCAGAAAAGTGCTCGTTAATTTTTTGAAAGAATGGGATGTGGTAAAGCTACTGATAAAAAGTGTGTGATATTATTATCCGGCAATATATCCCTTGTTATATGCAACTTTAAAATTGAAAGAAGAATCATCGGAAGTATTTAAGTAATCAAGCACGTTTCTGAAAAATAACAGTTGGTTCCAACATATAGTTGTTAGGGCTCGTAGAAAGCGGCTTTGACAAATATTACCTTTTTTTTGGCACATGCTACTCTTTCGGGATTTTCGGGATAGTTGCTATCCCAAATACAGTAATGACCAGTACTACCTTGTTCAATAAAACCAGTCTTTTTTTCTTCAAAATTCCTATAATTATTCACAGCCTCATAGGGGTCCATAATATCAACTCCAATTACACTTTTTGACAAATTCGCCGCAGTCTTACTACGCCGTTCAGCAATTAATTCCTTTAACTACGAGGAAAGGAATTAAATAAGAATATTCAAATAAAACCTAAAGTAACACTTTCTCAATTATGACTGCATACCCAGAAATACATAAATACAATTTAAAAAAAATTATAGCACAATATTTCTAATTATAAAAATGAGCAGGCCTATTTATTTGTTCTACAATCATATTTTAAATTTTTTTATACGTTCATATATAACTCTAATTAAATTGGCACATAAAAAATACAGTTGATTGAATCAAGAACTTACCGTTTTCTGTTTATTGTTCGGAGTTAATTTTTTGGTTGAGCCAGCACCAGTATTGCTTGAGCTTCGAGTACTAAAATAAACATATATAATAATTAGTATTTGTTCTTATTTGATAAAAAAAAAATGATAAAAAAATAAGCTAAATTACAGCATAACGCATGACTATTTGCAACTGATAATTAAAAAGGAGATAAAATATAACCCCGAAAGATTCTACTTACTTATTATTTTCCATTGTTACATCTGTACACTAAAATAACAATTTAATTTGAGGAATAATATCACAGACGAAAGGAAATATTCCGACAGATGTACATATATTTATATTATATTTACAAACTTTAAAACCAGAGAAAACCACTGTTTCTGTTTAAAACTAAAAAAAATATGGATAAGGCAAATTTTTTGTGAAAATTGTTCAAATGTTGGTTGGTACAATAGTTAACCAGGTTCTAGATGACGTCATACTAACTGTAACTCCAAGGAACACCTACAAAACCTGCTTGATATCTGAATATTTAATTTTAATTAAATTGGTCGTCAAATTAATGAAGTATAGTGGCCTAGACTTGATCGAAAAGTCCAATTGACGCATTAAAAAAAGATAATTTTGAAACTTCTGGCCATTTTCAAAAGTCAAAACTAAGAAATTGGACTCTGAAACCGCGTCAGCTGGTGAACTAAAAAGAGAGCCTGATGACGCGCTTTAAAATCAATTAACGGCTTTGGTCATTAGATCCCTGCTATCAGCAATCAGCTTTTTTTTTAATGTGTCCAGGATGCAAGAGATCCTTACTATGTTATCAAATCCGTAATGTCCCGTCCCCTCTTTAACACATACTGTTATTCTTGCTTCATAAAGTATTTATTATAAATTATAATTTGTAAACTAGCGGATTAGGACAAAATTGGGAGATACAATGTAGTTCATACCGTTCTCAATTTAAAAATTGTGAATTACCTGCTTCAATTTTTATAACTAATAACTGTTGCCATTTCTGCTCATATTCCAGTAATTGTCAATATGCAATTTATGACATTTTAAACAACAGTGTTAATCATTTCACTTTCTAGTCAGACATCCCTTTTAAAATTTTACAATTTAATCTACACAAAACAAAAATATATTTTACTTTTCCCCATGACAGAATATTAATAAACCAATGTTTTTTTTTTATAAAGTTTATTGCAAAAGATAATTTACAACGGAAAATTCAGTTAGAACAATAAAAATGTTTATTACTTGTAGTTGTTGTTCTTATATAAAGAAATTTTAGTACAACACATAGTTTTTAAACTCTAGAGCTCAAAACGGAGTTAACTAATAAGCTGTTGATTTTCTGATAATATATGTCACAACAGCAGCTGAACCCCAGTAGAAACTCTTGAGGGATGTCCCAAACAATGATGAAAACATTTACTTAATATTAAAAGTTGAACTTTACACTTAGCTGGGCAGAAATATCAACGATCCTAATAAATTTAATCTTTTTGGAAACATTTAACACAACTCGGGGCCCTTTTAAACGAAGTAATTTAACTACCCATGATAAAGAAACTGCTGGATATTCGCTAAAAAGGCAGCCATTTTATTCACGAAATCTATTTTTAATGGATAAGTTGCTGTTAACCATGAATTTTTCTTGTTTATAAAATCATGATCGGAATACAAAACCAATTAAAGACAGCATAATGCCTTTCAAACATTCACAAAATAATTGAATGTCATGTTGGCTTAAGCCTAACTTTATTTTGAAGAATTTTTTACTTAAAAGTCCATATTTTCAATATATACTTGGGTGTTAAAATATTTCTTAGGCAAAATTAGGCTTGAACCAAAGAATCATTTACGGGCGAGTGTTTTGGTATATACATATGTATATACAAATACATATTTTTCCAACATGTTAAATATCACACAATATAAAAAGGAAGAAAACATCAATAACGGCAGCATAGGAGTAAATGTTTGTTAATTTTTGGGCCATTTCGCAAAAAATTCTACAAAGGATTATTTTGTACAATAACAGGTTGTACATTACCATTAATACATTTTATTAAAGTTTTTATAAATAAACATAAATAATTTACAGAATCGTTTATTCCATTGATTGTTTTATCTTACACAGAATTATTAGCAGCAAAAATATGGAATATACATAATTTAACTGAATCGAGGCCGACAATAATTCTGTGTAAATAATTAAAATTATAAGATACTTACAAAACAATACAATACACAATGTTTTTAACAATATAATACACAAGAAAAAAAACACAATTTCAAATAACTTTCGTTAATAGAAATGGTAACAACTATTCAGTAAACATAATCTTTCATCTTAACATTAATTAAATAGTTTTATTTGTATATCATGGGTTGTATACAGAAAATTCCAATATTGGCATAATTGATACATCGTAATAATAGTAAAAGAAACGTCAGTCATTTGAAATTATTCTAAAAAAAAAAAAAAAACAAGATATTTTGATTATAAAAGGAAAATAGGTACTTGGAAACTCGATCATTTGACTGAAAAATACCAATGAGTCTGGATGACTATTTTTTAAAACGGTGTATGGCAAAATATGACAGCTGGTGAAATGATGAAAGTGCTTATTTGCATGCTACTCACCTACCCCTACAACAGACAGATTGCCTGTTAATGGAGTAGGAGAAGAAGAAACCGTGGACATCATTCTGCATTGCTCTTTTACAACAGGATCTGCAAAAAATAGTAATTGCTGTCAAATGAAAATATTTCAATTAGTAGCAGTTAATCGTGCGAAGATGGGCGTTAAATACAACTATTATTATATAATTGTTGCTTGTGTCACCCTGAAACCTGGTCAGATTTCAAAGGTCTGTAATTTTAACAAATAAAGACAAATTAGGAAAATAATAATACCATTACAATGTGCAATTTAATTTGTGTAAATGTTGACTGTAGATTATTTTTATATGACTTGATACTTTTTTACTATGATATAAACTATATTTCACGAGCGGTTAAGTTGCTGATAAAACAACAAAAAAAATTCAATCAATATATAAATTTATACACAACATACAGAGTATGACATACTTAGATCTGCTCTTTATCTTATAAGATAAGCAAGATACTAGGGGTGAGCTTAGAATTAGGAAAGCCCCGTAAAATAAAAAGTATACTCATCTGAACAATCTGCTTGTGACTGAAAGATACTTTAAAATTAAAATACTCACAGAAATATGAGTGATCCATAGCATCACGTGCGGTAAGGCGTTCTAAATGATCATAACGTAAAAGTTTATCCAAAAAATCTAATGCTTCTGGGGATACTAAATGTTGATTTTCACTATGTACGAAACGTTCCCACCTTTTTTCGGGAATGTCTGAAACATTAAAGAGAATTACAGTATCGTAAAAAAAATTTTAAGGACATGAAATTTTTAAATACATGTAAGTAGATTAAAATTAAAAAAAAAAATTAAAAATTTTGAATTTAGAAAAGTGCTGCTGTGTGCTATAAAAAACTGAACTAACCTTCCTAATATATCATTGAATCTGGGATCTAATTCTATATGATACTTGTCAAGGTATTCAAAAAGCTCTTCAGTTCCTAGGACTTTGGCTATACGTACTAACTGGTCATAATTATCATGACCATGGAAGAATGGTTCCTTTCTAAAGATCATCGATGCTAACATACACCCTAGAGACCACATATCTAAGGAATAGTCGTACATCTGATAATCTACAAGTAGTTCAGGACCCTTAAAGTATCTCGATGCCACCCTTACATTGTACTCTTGACCAGGGTGGTAAAATTCTGCTAAACCCCAATCTATTAAACGTAATTTCCTATTTTCATGATCAATCATGACATTATGTGGTTTTACATCCCTAAAAAGCATATCAATTCCAACAATCTGGGAGACAGCCAAACTACCTGGTATAGGTAAGACGCCGTAACCCAAAGAAACTTCATAACTTCAATCAACCTGCACCACATAAGCCGTTAATTGCACACTCCACCAGTTTGAGAACCGATTTCTTTTTACCGTTTCCAAATTAAAATCAAACACGAAGTACATCTTCTCTGGGGCTACGATGGCTTACCTATATACAGATACAAAAGTAATACATACCTATGCATTATACCCATACTATGGCAATAATCCAAAGCTTTGAGCAGTTCATATAAATAATATCTAATGTCAAAATCTGTAAGTGTTTGGTAAAGCTGTTTAAAATCAGTATTGTTTACATGTTCAAATATTAAAGCAGGCGTACGCGAAACAGGATCTTTGACAACAGCCTCTAATGTTATAATATTTGTACCGCCTCTTAAATTTTCTAATATTTTTATCTCCCTTTTAATTTTCTTCTTTTTTACAGGCTAAAATTTAAAATTAATGAAATTAGAGCGTCATCAAAAGAAAAACATTTTTAAATGGATAATGATGGAGTAATGTATGCACTTGTAAATAGGTACACATATAAAATCACAGGCAAAATCTTTTTCATTTAATGATAGGATGACATTATAGGTACTTAACAAATGAAGTTAAATGAATTCGTTACTCCTCTACATGTAAATTAATTAAGGACTTGGATAAGGTGTTGTGTTCATTTTCAATAAATCGATGATTTATCAGCTTGGACCATGGATGTCCGACCAACACCGATCGTTAATAAATGAGGTATGCCTGTCATTCTTGCTATAATGACTCGAACTTCCTCAGAAACTTAATTCTATTTAAATGGATGTCTAATATAGGTACATGCTCTAAATATAAGGATGATGTGATGTTATTTTAATATATGTCACACTTTATAATATAAATTCATAGCAACTTTTAATATAAATTACTTGCGACATAAAACAGGGGAAAGCAACACCATGCAAACTATTTATAGGATCAAATAAAAATAGTTGTGCAAGTTTCTTACCACACACGATCAGTGAGCACTAGACACTAACCTTTAATATTTTAACTACACATTTTTCATTATTTGTAACATTGATCGCTTCAAACACTTCACTGTATTTTCCTCTTCCTAGTTTCCGAACCAACTGGTAGTCGTCTTGCTGGCCCCAATCGACAACATAACTTTCGTAGTCCCAGTATTCTCTTGGTTTATGGGAGTTGACATCCGAGTAAACTCTTGCACGACTAGGTACGGCCATACTTTTATAATGCACTAGATTATTCACAAAGTAGCGAACATAAGATTTGTTTCCTTCGTTACAAACTGCAATTGAAAATATAGATTTAGAAAGAACAAGGAAATTGTGACTGGCAGTGAGCATAATTTTTAGAACTGATCAGCTAATATTGGCTTAAGTTACCTTGTTTAAAGCACAATTTCGCTATTCTAGAACATTTAATCAGCATAACTACATATCAGAATCTTCAAATTTGTGATTTTCATAGTCAATAGCCTTGTACAGGTAGGCACTCGCCATTCCCCACATACTAGACTTAGCAAGAATGGATAAAGCCTACACTTAAATACATCATACCTAGTTCATTCCGAGGAAAACTTATTTACTGATATCCAATTAACACATAGCAACTCAGATAACCTTTACTGATTTATCTATTTTTTTTCTGTTTTACTTTTATTCACCACTAGCCGGCTTCTTACCAAAGATTCAGAATCAAGATGGAAGGAAGTTCCATCCCGCCACGATAGAATGGATTGAAGGCTTATTTCAGTATACCCTATACCCCTCTAAAACTACATTGCAGACTTCAGAGGCGTACAACCACCCCCACACACCATGTGCTGCACTCAAAAATCTCTCGATTTACCTCCAACACTCATTTTTTGCACACACACATAAAAAATACGTTTAAATTAGGACAGAATCGTAAAAATTATTACCTGTAAATGTTCATCAACGGATCTCGTTAGTAATTGAAAAAGTCTCATTGCACACCACTGATTTTAATAGAAATCTACAAGCTGGCAGACCTCGCGACAGGTGGCGCAAACTATTTCCGCGAACATTTGAATTCCATTTTTACTTTAAATAAATAGGTATATTTTCTTTTAATAATCTAAAAAATTAAAAGGTAATTTTAAAACGATTTCTCTCTATCAAATATAATTTAAATTGCTAATTTATCATTATTTGTACTACCGAGAGTAATTGTGAAGCTGATTATGAATCAGTCGAAGGATCTATAGAAATCTGTTCACGAACCAGTGTAATACGACCAAATACTACACTTGAATTGGGGCCACACTATGAGGACAACTCAACACCTTCATATAAAGGCTCTTCTAGAATCGATGAGGATGGAAAGTATGAATCTGCTTTAATGTACCTACTGTATTAATGACAGATACTTAGCAGAGAGAGTAATGGCTCAAAATAATGTCTCAGATGGCACCAATGACCCAGGAATATTATTCACTATATCACCGCAAGTGTGTATAGATCCCAATGATTTCTGAATACTTATTTTAAGACATTAATCAAAAGGGTAGTATTCCCCGATTATTCCATGAGAAATTTCCCAAGAAAATTACACCAAAACATTCCTGCAATATTCCAGAATATTTCCTAAATATTCCATTAAGATATTATTCCTGATATATTTATTTGGTGGAGTACCATTTACACAATCCGGCGATTATAATCTTGTATATCCGTCTTCATCAAGAATTCTAAGAAATATTCATCCATCAAATGTTCCTAGAATATTCCAGGAATGTGTGTCTGTGTAAATATTAAACAATCATACTTTAATGTTTGCTGGGGTGCATTTTTTCAAACCGATTTATGTCAATAAACTGATAATAGTAATGAGCTTTATTAAATTCTGCAGCATTTTCAGTTTGTTCAGTTAAATCAGCGTGAAAATACACCTCGTTACCCAGAAAAAGAAATATTCTTATACGATAAATTTTCTCAGTGCGAAATCTGTTCATAATACTTATACCTATTATTATTATTCTGTTATTGATTTCTATATTTCAACTGATTGAGCCATCAGTATTCGTTTATTCTGCTGTGGTAAAAACGTGAAAAAAATATAGAACAATTCGTGTTGCTTTAGACATAGTACTTTTTTTCCTGTGATTTGGATAAATTTACCTACTTATAAAATAATTTTCTATAAATATAGGTTTCTGATAAAAGGAGTATGCTGAATCAAAAATCGCGTTTGAACGGTAGGAACACTCACTTGTAGATGGCGCGTCAAGAACGAAATATACTTTTTGCAAAAATTAACAGGACGATCTATTATCTATATGAAAACCCGCATATTTGTGTTAATTGTTAATATAAATTTGTGGGAAAGTCCAATAACAAACTATAGTCATAGTTTTATTTTATCAATTGTTAAAAGAAACTGGACTTCTAAACATATCTGTAAAACATATTAAAGCATTCAAATTGTATTCCTACCGTTTGTTTAATACTTTATCTTAATACATATCTACAAATCAATATTTCTAACAGTTTAGAGAGTGCACCATATGTTGTGAATGCGCTTTTTATTTTAAACACCTACGTTCTGACGTATTTACTACCACGCAGAAAACTCGTGCCGTTAGTTCTGATTGGTTACAAAAAAAATAACTGGATATCCCTCTGCCAGCCTTATCACAGAAATATTTTGAGAGATGGGACTGTACCGGACGAATTTCGACGCCATATTAATCAAAAATCATTTACTTTATACATATCCTGGTTGATAGATTTAATAATTTAATTTAAAACGACATAAAATATGTATCCATATTTTTTTTGTTGGAAATTTTTACCGTATATATAGGATACTCTTCCGGTGGCTGTGACCTTAACAAATTTTATACACGTACCCGTCTAAACTTCTCGATCTGTGGTGAGCCGTGAGTGTATGATGTCAGAAATGACGGATTTGGCGGAGGTACTAGCGAAGGTTAACGGATAAGTTTATATCGATTCAATAAAGAATGGCGTTTGCCCATATGTTTTGCTTGCCGGTTGTAGTTGTATTTTTATTTATTTTTCATTTGACTCTCTGTGAAGTAAAAAAAGTTCCCCCCTGCTTATGCCAAATGTATATCCGAACAGGGTAAGTTTAAATTTTATGCTTATACTTATTGTTAACAACTAGATATGTAGGGTTGCATATATAAATAAATATTGTTTTGAATTTGTTTTGTTTGGAACATTTTTTTTTTTTGAAATAATCTGTTGAATATTTAACAGTTTAATTATGGTACCTAACAGCGATTTTCTGCAAAGTTGTATATAATGAAATAATGAACATAAAAATGATTAGGTATACTAAATATGCCCCAAAACCACATTAACTGAACTGGGATTCATTCTCATTGGTACACATTGTTTTATTTTTATTAAAACTGGTCATATTCTAAACGAGAGTATCGCCAAATTTATTAACTAGTTTTTGTATGCTTAGGTAAAAAAATGTTGCTTATAGGACACCTATTTGAAGTAAAAAATTGTTAGTTTGCACTATGTTATAAGATATTTATTCTAGTACAAAATACCCCAGAGGTATATTTTTTTATTTTTTTCACTATTTACTGAAAATGCTACTTCCCACTTCTTCCTACATATTTATTAATATGATCACCAATATATAGGAGAGATCAGGGCACAGCACTCCCCACAGCACACATACATCAATTAGATATCCATTGATATTTTGGGCCATATATGGACGTCTAATGAATATACATTGGACATTTTGGGACATATGAACGTCTAATATATATTCATTAGAGGTCCATTTGATATTTATATCCTTGGATATCTAATGAATGTACGTACAATGTACATATGTGCTGTATGGGTCAGTTTTTTGTTTTCTCAAAATTTTGTTTAGAATATACATTTCAACAATTTCTTCGATAAATTAGTTATTAGAAATGGCATTTAAAAATAATTTTACGAGCTCTAAACACTACATTGCATAAAATATGAATTACCATATTTATGAGGTCATCCAAAGCGGTTTTTTTTTAGCAATAATATAACAAACGTTATTTGGGATAAGCAAAACGCAACAATTCCCAGTCATAGGCGTCCTCTGAAATTTTTCCAAAAGGGGTAAATTTTTCAAATTCGGGAAACTTAAGAGAATCGATAGAATACGCCAAGATAATATGGGTTATAGCGAAAAATGCTTAGTTTTCGAAATAGAGGGCGCATTTCCTCGGAAATAATTGAGACTTTGTTATGAAATAGAAGGTGTAACTTGGACCATACTTTTCGGCTCTCCATTCGATATTATATTAATGAAAAAACTGCAAAATCGTGTAAATTTTTTAGACGATTCTCAATTAACAGCTAATTGATAAGTAGGGGATGAATGATTTTGAAATGAGTGTAATTCAGAAACGTTGCATCCCAACAAAAAAATCATAAGAAAACTCTTTTTTGCATTAATTATTATAGTAAATGTCAAAAAAAGGATGCCCGGAGAAGAAATAATTTTTTTAAAAATATCAGGTTTTGGCAAATGTCAGTTTTTTATTATTATTTACGTTCAACAGTTAATTGATACTTGCAATAATTCTTTTCATGGTGTTGTTTTTAACGGTAATTATTAAAAAATAAGAATTGTTTCAAAACCAAATCAAACTAGTTAATGCATTGTTTTGAACAAAAAATAAGGAATCTTGCACAAAGTTGTGTGTAAAGATTCTGATTAAAGAATATCTAATTAGATTTTTTCTAAAAAAAATCGTTAATATGAATTTTCGGAAAATCCACAACTACGTTTGTCTCTATAAAGCCACGCCAATGATGATTCTCAAATTTTACTACGTCGATACGGTCGATTTGGGGGCAGTGATCAACCGCCAAGGATCGCATTAATACTTTTCGAGATAGAAGAGTGGCTCCATGAAACTTGCGACACACTGTATGTTACCGGCAAGGTACAGAATGAGTCAATCCGCGAAATGACTAAAGTCTGTTCAATTAAACTTTGCAGTGGTGGGTTGGACTTAGTGAGCCCGATTTACAATGGGCAAAGTAGCGAGTGCATTGTAAATTGCTTATTTCCAGGCGTAATAAATATATCATTGTGGGTTACTTATTTATTACCAGGGGGATGAGGTATGGACATCCGTTTAATTTCCGATATTCGATCGGTGAAGTTAAGCAGCACTGATCGAGTCCGGCAATTGGATGGATGAACGATAGCTCGTCTAACAGTCGGTAGGCTGTCAACAGACAATCCCGGGAAGGCCGCTAGCCTGATGCAGGCGGAGAGGCGAGCCCGGCTAGAGGGTCGAAGACAAAGCTAGTATATACTAGCTTTGGGTCGAAGAGACCTACCCAGGAGGTTTGCCACTCTGCTAGCGGTGCAGGCGGGCAGGCCCAGGCGGTGGTTAGTTGACAGTCGAAGACCGTGGTTCGGAGTCCACGCTAAACTGTAGGTCCCTAGCTAAAAAGGGCCCATTGTGGCCTACTTGCCTAGTAAAATAAGTAGCTACTACTACTACTACTACTACTATTTATTACCAGGCGTAAAAAATATTTCAAGGCATTAGAATTATGATAAATGCCTTTTAGGTTTATATTGAATCAGTGGAAAAATATTTTAATAGAGTGTACATACGTACATTTATTTACAATAACAAGAAATGCCTTTTATTGGTTATCAGTGGAAAGAAACAAAATAACAAAAATAAAATTGACATATTTTCTTTAAAGTTCTGAATAAGAAACTAAAATGACTGATTACGCCGAAATAAGAACATCCTAATTTAATAAAAAATTTCGATTTAGCTATAAGAAAGCCAAACGTCTTAAAAATTTCCGTTACTTTTTATTTTGTGTACCTACCCATAAGAAATAATGTCAGAAAATAAAACAATTTTAAATTCTACCTGCTTTAGAGCGGACCAAATTTTTTGCTACACAATTTTCATACTTCTACTATACAATATTATGTTTCTCTCTATCTTAATATAAAGCAATATGCTGCATTTTGAACTGACCTGTGTAAAAAAGTGATATACACCATATTATACTGCGCTCATTCATATGAGCACATAAGAAACTGTTTACTTGGGCTCGCAGAGCGATCCTTTGTCGACCGTCTATCTTAAATATTATTATTTTAAGGTAAGGTTAAGGGAATATATTGATCATTAACAATCAGGTTTAATACTTACATATTAATATTAGTCGTCGAAAACACAATTCAATTTATATTAAAACACAATCTACAAACGTCCAACTACTATCGATGCCTATGAAATAAAATAAACAATGAAAATTGATTTAACCGTTATCGGAATATTGCACCTGTGTATATCTGCCTGCAGTCTGCACCAATCATCTGCGCGCATTTTGTTCCCTATCCTGGCTAACGCTGCAAAGCTTATGTGAACTGACTTTAGACAGTCTGGCAGTCGACAGGCAATCTGCGAATTAACTGTTGTTTCGGACATTTCGCATGATGACTGGCATATTTTAGGCAATCTACGCAATGACGAGTGGCTTAGGTAAATTGAGGACTGACAATATGGCTCGGTTCTCACTTTGAGTAAACTAGTTCCAATATGTGCCAGCTATACGCTTGATAGTCCCAACTCGCATTTCTTTACTGACTACACTTATTGGAACTACTATAGGCAGTTGTTATTGTAAAATAATGGATACGCGTAGTGCATTTTATACTCAGTTAAGAAGTTTAAATGAACAGAAAAACTACAATAGTGTTTCCCTGATGTCGTCACAGGAAAGAGAAGAAATGATTGATATAATAATTAACAGGAAGAAAGAAGAAAATAAAAAGAAATATTACAAATTAATAAAACGGTGAAAAAATGAGGGTTGTATTTCGGCTCATGGGTCTGAGCGTTCATAATGACAATTTAAAGGTCATTTTAAGGCAAGAAAAATTAAGGGGAATGACATCAATGTAAATGTCATTATTAACGCCCAGACAGACCCATGAGCCGAAATCTTACCTGGGTTTTTCCCTCATTATGAAATATATATCTTTTTACAAACAAAAAGTTTATGGCTAAGTGAATATTTCACTGTATCGAACACGAACTGCTACGTTCACAATTTCTTTACGAGATTAAGAAAATATAGTAAACTACCCTTATGTATCTGCTTTCAAACTAAAAAAAAAAAAGTAGCAAATGGTTCTGGAGATATGGTATATCTGTTAAAAGACAAGAATGCGAGGCATTACCATATACTGCACTGTATTTGCGAACTACTGCCATACGTTTTTGTACATGTATTTCCCCGGGTGGTTAACCCCTCGTTTACGACCGCAATTAATATTTTTTTAAATGGCAACCTATATACGATGTTGTTAGGCATATCTTTGTAGACCTTATTCGTTAAGTAACCACACAAGAAAAACCGAGTGGACTTAGGTATGGTGACCTTGCAGGTCCTCTCCTACGAACCCATATGTTTGGGTAAGTTCGATTCAGGTATTAACGAACGTACAGCTTGTCAAACATAGCATGGCCAAGTTGTAGCGGCATAGTGAGGAGGAGGACCATTTTGCCGATATGAGACAAATATGGAACTTGTTGATTGGAGGTGTAAAACTACTAAAGCGGACTTAAGTTCAAAATGAAGAAATTCCAAATAATGGTTCCCAGTCAGTGTGTCATCGAAGAAATTAGGTCCTACAACTCGATTACCTACAATATTTTCTGTCTTTCAATACCAACAATTTTGTCTGTTAAATTATATTTTTTAACAAAATATGGATTTGTTTGACCAATATTTCCGTGTAAAATTGTAGTCTTGTCAGAATCGCCCTCCGACAGCGCATGAGTTATGATACAACAAAACCCTTACATCAGCTAAAAGTGATACCCAGATAAGTCTATAAATAAGAGCGCCTCGAGCACTCTTAGAGTTTTTTCGTCCTAGACATTGACTAGCATAGTTCGTGTGTAAATTGTTCATAAACGTAAACTGTTAATAAACGATCCAAATAAATAAATTTTCTTAAGAATCTTTTACTTTTGTTTTTAAAAACCAATCGCTCGTCTACGATTCTTAAGTCATGCACTAAGTGCGCTTATAGGGATGTTATTTCACTTTATGAAATATTCGTGAAACGGCAATTTTCGCAATATTAAAATTTAAAGCATGACTTCCATGCAGATTTCCATGGGCAACGAGTAATACATCAAGTTGTTCATCTCCAATGGTCGAAGGATGAACACGGCCAGTACCTACGAGGTACATTTCTGATATCCTATATTCCTAAATGCATTTAATTCTACTAATAATCGTTTATTGCGACATGGGCGATCGATTCGGGTGAATTTTATTGAATAATTGGCATACATCTGCTTGGGTGCTGGTTTTATCACCAAAACTCACAAAAACACGCAAAAACTCGTTAGTATCTGTACTCTTTTCATTTTCGTTTTGTCACATTTTTTTTTAGCAAATTATTAAAAATTGTTCATATAAAGAAAGTTCACCACCAGCAAATAAAACACTAGTCAATATTGTTCCTTTTTTTTTTTTTCAGGATGAACTATACCTATGTACTCCCGTAAGAGTGGTCGATGACAAGAGTTTTTATATAGGTAATATATTGTAGATGTCTTAAAGGTACACCTAATAAAAAACACTTAATTTTCAGTTGGCTTTGAGCCGAACGCCACCATGAACGTAGCACATCACATGCTACTTTTTGGGTGTACCACTCCTGGCACTACTGATGAATATTGGTTTGTATTAATATGTTTTTCTAATGGAAAATCGAATTATTTCCTGCACCCCATTAATAAATAATAAATTTGTTGTGTTGTTTATACAGGGGGGGGGGTCGGCAATAGTGCATTCGACTTCGATATGTCGAGATCTATGATAGGTAGAAACTTGATTTAAAAACACAAATAAACTGGACAAAAAAGTCCAAAACCGGAAATTATTTTCGAATATACAGAGTGAGCCAAGAAGATTCTACAGGGTCAACTAACATTTTTTAAATGGAATGACATGTATATCAGAACATTTTTTGAAACCTCTTTGTGGCCTTCTTCCATCCCTGTATTATTATTGACTCTCTCCCAACCGCTTGGATGTAATGATTTTTTGGCATAATTTCAACAAAAAAAAAGTCATTACTTCCAAGTGGTTGGGAGAGAGTCAATAATAATACATGAGTGGAAAGAGGCCACAAAGAGGTTTCAAAAATGTTCTGATATACATGGCATTTCATTTTACAAAATTTTACTTGACCCTGTAGAATCGTCTTGGCTCACCCTGTATACTCGAAAACAATTTCCACTTATAGACTTTTTTCGTCTAGTTTACTTATGTTTTTAAATCAAGTTTCTAGCTCTCATAAAACTGAAGATATCGAAGTCGGACCGCACTATTGCCCCACCCTGTATAAGAAGCGCTCCTAGGCTTTATGACGACATAAAAAATGAGTAAATTGAATTTGTTAAAATATGTAAGTTTTCCAAATGGCCTCTCCTTCTTAGTATGGTCGACGGTTTGAATATGCTTGTTAAACTATTTTATAAACTTAATGAGGCAAAAAATTTAAATTTCATTGTGAAATTTTAATTTCTCACAAGAGATATTTGCAGTTATTAAAATATATATTTTTTACTTTAGTCGACTTGATAAGTGGTACCAAATAAGCACATGAAGGACGAGCCTCTGAACTCCGAGTCCCCCTTGAAATTTTTAATGCTCCGCACCTCTGTGTTTGTATACTATTATATAAACTATGGAAAATCCGATGCGAGGTTTCTTTTGCCCGAAGAAAAACTGTAGTCTACGTAGTACAAAAAAACCGCGTAAAGCCCAAGGAGAATTAAAAATGCGATCTAAGGGATCGCATTTTATAATAAATTGTCCAATAAACAGATCGAGTTGTAATTTGGTCACGTGACCAAATTACGACTCGAAATGTTTATTGGGTGGTGAATACGAGAAGCTTTGGCTATTCTGGCGATACCCTAAGATTTTCTAAATTTACACGATCTCTACAATAGATTACTGTAAACGTGGATTATTATTATTATTATTATTATTTTAGGGACTGTGGCGAAATGGCAGTTTCGGATTCCGACGGCCCTTTAAAAAAAGCGAGTCCATGCGCGGAAGGTTCACATGTAAGATTTAATTGGTTTCATTTAACTGGTGGTAGGCATTTATTTATTTTCTGTTTTCAGGTCCTTTATGCGTGGGCTCGAAATGCCAAAACATTAGAACTCCCTGAAGATGTTGGATTTCAAGTAGGCAGAGGTACAGCAATACAGTACATAGTTCTACAAATTCATTATTCCAAGAAATTTCCAGGTTCGTATTGAATTTACATAAACTACTGTATAATTTAATAAAAACATTCATCATTTCAGATAGAGTGACGGACAACTCTGGCTTATTTTTAATGTATACGGAAGAACCGTAAGTATAGTCTTACTCAATAAAGTCAAAAAACGATAATTTCCGTTTTAAAATATAATACAAGATTTGACATCTACTTCAAATTTAGAATACGACGTGAAACTTCAAGATTACCTGAGAAAATCAAAAAGTTATTTTGCAAATTTAAAGAGTTTAATAATACTGTTATGTAAAACAATGACAAAAACTATTTTTAAAACACCAATTATTGGCCTTCATTTGGAATAAAATATAGATACTGACAAAGTCGTTTGTCCTATTGTTCAACAGTTCATTAATTTCACCCTTGAGGACTAATTACTTCCCATCTTCATCCTATATAATTTTTTATGTACAAATACATTTTTTTTACAGGCAAAGTAAATTGGCTGGTGTTCTGCTGTTGGGAGTTGGAGGAATTATACCCCCACGGTCCATAACATATATGGAAACTGCGTGCCAGATAGAAGAAAAGAAAACAATACATCCATTTGCATACAGGACACATACCCATACTTTGGGTGGGTAATTATGTTATAAAAATATACAATTTTTGTTATTTTGATTGTTATATATACGTAAATAGTACTGAAGTCACAACTGCTTCTTAAAACGATATATGATGTAGAACTGGACACTTGAGTGTTAATACGCGAGTACCTAGTCATCGTCATCTTTGTGTCCATAATGCCACCAACATAGATTACGGCTCCTGGTCGATTGTTGAGTTAAATTCAGGACAAGTACGGCACATAATTATCAATTATTTAAACCAACGCAAATGAGCGGCAAATATGGTCCAAACGGGCCGGATAACCAACCAACGTACTAACCAACCAATATTTCGTTATGACATAGAGTCAACGTTTCTGGTCTGTCCTTGATTTCGGCAGTAACGCACACCACACAGAAGTATATTGGAATAATGTATTCATTTTTCTACATTACATTTACCGAATGGAAATTTTGCATTGCGTGACTTTGGTGTTAATTAGCGTATTATCTAATTGTGATATGTCGGTTATAGTGGAATTGTTGAATCAATCTTTTTCGGATACCTCTCGACAATTTAGGTTATTTGCTAAAAAACAAATTATCTGTAATCTCTGCAATGATAATGATAAGTCCCTTCCAAATGATTCTGAGGGATGCGCAAAGTGTAAACGCGTTAACGACTGCGTGCCGTGCCTCATCTCGTTAATGCCATTGATCATATTATTAATAATTCAAAATCAATACAATTTGTTTGGTAAATGTACAAAAAATAATCATCAGTTTAAGTATATTAGATAGAAGTATGTTTTACGTTTGCTGTAGATTACTGTAGATGCTGTAGACTGACTAGTTTTATAATCTGTATGCGTCATTAGAAAAATAATTTAAAATATATGCAAAAGTTCTAAACTTTTGTCAGTTCATCAATATGATCGATCACATATTTATTTTTTTTTATTAGGTCGAGTTGTATCAGGCTATAGTGTTAGTAGAGATGTGTATGGTAGAGACCATTGGAAATTACTTGGGAAGCGGGATCCTCTAACCGCTCAAATGTTTTATCCAGTATATGATAACAGCACAATAACATATGGTGATCGTTTGGTGAGTAAGATAGATTACTTTTAAACCTTCCCCGAGTTCGGTTGTTTAAGATTTGTGTCACTAGAAATTAATAAAGATTGTGTATTGGTTAGTTTGTATATAATAAATATACTTAGTGCAACATACGATATACAGGGTGGGGCAATAGTGCGTCCGACTTTGGTATCTCGAGTTCTATGATAGCTAGAAACTTGATTTAAAAACATAAGTAAACTAGAGAAAAAAGTCTATAACCGGAAATTGTTTCGAATATACAGGGTGAGCCGTAATGTCGGCAAGGGGTCCGAGTTCGACTCGGGAGACTTTTTTTTTTGGAAAAGAAATCGATTTACCGGATGTTGTGTGGGTATGTCCGTTTCAAAAAATGCCCCTCCTGCGCAGGGGTCTGTTTAGGGATTTAAGGGGGTTGTATACATCCGACTATTATTTTTTATAGTAACTATAACAAATACAAACAAAACATGTATTGTAAATAAACAGTATTTTCGGTAAATGTTGATAACTTGATGAGTTACATGGTAATGAAGTTACTTCAATTACTCGATGAAAAACGGCCATATATATGTGATGTGAATGTACGATAAAGGCAAAAATTCGTTAAAATACGGGCACAACTTAAGCAACGCCTAAGTTTTTCTAAATTTGCATGATTGCTAATGTGAAAATCTTGCTTAACGGCAAGACAGCAGTATATTAAAGCTATACATATAGTGTGGTATCGATTTATACTTTTATTAGGTGCCATGTGGCATTATCTCATTCATTCAAAATAACAATATCTTCTCTAAATTTGTTAATGTATCATTTTCAGGCCGCAAGGTGCACAATGGACAGCAGAGAAAGAAACAGATTAACACAAGTTGGGTAAGTACTAAGAATAAGTATTTTCATAAGTTATAATTCGTTTACGACGAATATCCAAACGCGTCAGAAAGTACTGACCAGCTTGGTAGTCTCTGTTGTCTCTATTTTAATGGGCTTATGTACCAGTTAACAATGTCAAGAGGCCTTTTTGTTTACTAGTTGTAATTCAACTCAAGATGAAACAATAATCGGTGCAGATGCTGTTGAATGAGTCACGTTATTTGTACCAGTGAATTCTATTACGGAAATGTGTACAATGCCAATTCTTTAAATCGGTACCGGTACCGTACTATTCCATTTCACAATAAACAAATTCAGTGGTGTAGTCGTAAAAAAAGCAGTACTGGTACGCTGTATAACTAGCACACGGTGGCTGGTGACGAATTTGAATTGGGGATTTAAATTCTACTGGAATTAAATAATTTAGAATCAAATCTTAATCTGTTTTTCATGCAGGATCAAATTTAATCGTATTTATTATGAAATTCAGTTCCTGGTTTTAATGGTTTAAAAACGCTCACCCCA
This sequence comes from Rhamnusium bicolor, assembly GCA_029963845.1. Taxonomy (NCBI): domain Eukaryota; kingdom Metazoa; phylum Arthropoda; class Insecta; order Coleoptera; family Cerambycidae; genus Rhamnusium; species Rhamnusium bicolor. Next base: position 2,148,169 of record JANEYF010005770.1, read on the forward strand.
ACTCGTACATCTACCTACATCGCGAGTGACGGCACGCCGGGCGCCGCCGTATCGACAGCATTATATCACGAAAATATGACGTTTAATAGGGTCAGTTCGAATGAGTATTACTGCTACTCACGATTTACCAACCTATGTGTGCTTCCGTAAAGCTTTTTCGGGGTGTTAGATTTACTTTTATGAATACCGAAAGACCAGCCATCTTCTTCTTTGCGTGGATGTTAAAGAAGTAGTAAATTATCATGTAAAGAAGTACTCCGACAATCGCAATTATTTGATAATCTGTCGAGTAAATCTTCGTTCTGCTTTACGCACACGGCTTGTTAGATGTAAACAAAACTCCCCCATTATCTCTTGACTTTGATAACTGGCGAGAGCGCTAAACTCGTTCATGATAATTACGTCAAGTGTGCTGAGCACTTTCTGCCGCTCCTTGTACCATATTCCGATTGAGTAGTAGATTTTTTTTACAAAATTTGATTCTTCTTAGTCTCGGGAAGTGAGTGGCCTGAGCAGTTAACGCGTTTTATCTCTACGAACTTATTAAATATAGCTTACCTCCGTATCTTACGAATATTGGGGTTAGATATGCTTAATTACTTTGCCGGTGGCAGCTTTTACTTAAATTACGTGTCATAGTAGACATTTGTAGGTACCCGATAATATATTGAAATTCCAACTCGTCATCCTTTTATAGAGGTCACGTCCCTGTTAAGCACTTTTTGATTTTATACCAGCTCGAATTAAGATATAATGTTTATTAATTTTATTTAAGGATATGTTTGGTACAATAGAAATTATAAGAAATGGAAAAAACCGAATCATAAATTTATATTGTTTGTGATATCGAAGGAGAATTGACTTGGTGCAATTGCAATATCCATTTCCTTTGCTGTATGCCACTATCGATAAAGGAAAAAAATATAATTCGGTTTTTCCGCTTCTTATATTTTGTCTTGCACTAGTACTTACGCATAATTTGTGGAAAGTAAAATAGGTCCTACTAGATTATTAGTTACCTATACTTCTAACCTGTTTAGATTGTTAAATTATCGTTCGTTTCATTTCATGCTCCATTTCACTAATGTTTTAAAGATAGGATATAACGCATCTAATTTGTGAAAATATTAATTTCAGGCCAACAAATAACGACGAAATGTGTAATTTTTATCTCATGTATTTCGTTGAAAACGATACACCTCTAGACATGAAATACTGCACAACTGAAGGGCCCCCTTATTATCACTGGAGTAACGAAGGAAATGACTTAAACCATATACCAGAAAGGGAAGCTTCCAGTTTAGACTAAACGAACGAATGACCAAAAAAAATTCCTTTTACCTATCACGACGATTACATTCCAAAACAGAGTCTATCTATATTACATATAAATATATATATTATATTTTTGTATAATTATTTTGAGCACTTTTAAAGAAATTATTTTTACAATAAATACCTATACTTATATTACCCATTTTGAGTATAAATGGAACGAAGTATGGATATGTTAATATAAAGTTACGCGAAAGCAGTTTCTGCGTTCTCATGTTAATCTAATAAAAACTTGATCATAAGAAAAACAGTTCCGCACAGGGAGATCTCGGATATTGTTAAAAACGCCATTTTTTTCAGAAAATATATTTGGGTTGTATCCGTAACCAACTTGGAGTTTTCCATATAGGAAGTAATTTCTGCCGTAGATATCGAAATCACGATAGGTTTTGAATTAAAAGATATACGTAGATGTACCCGTTAAATAAAACGTATGTAACCCGGAAACTGCGTAGCGCAAGACCAAGTGATGTGCAATTAGGAGTTAAAAAGAATCTCTTTTCTATTTGCTTTTGTTCCATATATACTCAAAGATTATATAATTTTTGTCAATGCCTCTGTATTCAGGGAAAATTTGAAGCATATCAAGTTATATTATTTTCGTCCTTGATGTTCGATCAAAAATTCCGTTCTGTGTTTGTTGAAGCCTCGAATTTTTAACTGAATTTTAGAAAAACTTATAAGAAAAATGACAGTATTAAAAAGGCACAAGTATAGATTGTTAATTTTTTTATAAAGTTTATTAAATTATTTATTGTTTTTTTAAATTGTGTGTATGGCACCTTAATCGAAAAAATATATAACAATTAGTCAAATTATATGTATCTACTAGTTTATTATTGTATATAATATTATACATTTTATTTAAATAACTTATGACAAAATGACTGAAGTAGATATATGTGACGTAACTGGGAAGGTGAGAAATCTTGCGAAAAAAGGTCGGCGACTGGGGGAACGGGAACCGATTAGCCAATATTAACGATACTTTTAAACTTCCAGTGGCGGCTAATCACCGAAGTAATGATTGACGAAAAATTACAGTCATTAATTAAAAATTAAAAAAATTTTACACTTAGTAATTATACATACGGTACATATATCTACAATTTTAATACATCATACTTTTAGGACTGTATTATGCTGCTGAAAGAACTAGCCGAGCGTTCTTGGATTTACCGTTTACTGAGTGCAAAGAAGCGTTCTCGAAATCCTAATGTTAAACTTTTATTGCATAGAATTACGTGGTTGCTAAGGGCAGCGAGACCACTCGCCCACATCCGTTGTCTGGTACATTTGTTGTAACGAATGAGTTGTGTAATTTTGTGCATCGGCCGCCCCGCTCATATTTTATTTTCAATAACGTTATTAATCTCGAGCACGCGCTTAATCTTTAATATGATACAGGCCTTCGGCGACTGTTGAATTTTATTTCAAACTCCTAAAGAGATACGAAAACGTGGTTCTGTTTGCATGAAAATAGTAAAATCATACATGCATTATATTTAAAACGTATTACAATAATGTTTAGTGTCTGAAATATGTTAGATATGGTTTAAAACAATTAAGTTTAAAATATGGAATGAAATAAAATACAATAACGCTAAAAATGTCCACTATATAATTTCAATTATTCTGTTCTCCGAAGCCATTAATATATATTACGTTAGGATTTACTAAGATTCGTAGTTACGGTCGAGGCGTTCAAAAGAGCTATCCTGACTAAGATGCAAAAACACGTGTCGGTGGATGTTTTAAAGTTTAGAAGTGATTGTTCAACTGATGAGTATATTTGTTTTATTTATTTTTGGTTTTACTTACCAGAGTAATTAGATTTAAAAATAACATTATCTGGTCAGTCGTATTGAACATAATGTGAATATTATCTTTTTTATAATGCAAGTGTCAGCGTTTTGGCAAATAGCCGGGAAAATTATTGTTTAAAAAGATATATGTTATACTTATCTGTGATAAGTTTTTGTAAAAGTTAGAAAATAATAATTAGCAAAAATGTTTAGCCTTAGTATATTTCATTTCATTCCATATTAGATATAGTTATTTCATAAATGAATTTTATAAATATGAGGTTTCCTTGGAACGTATACAATACATAAAATAAGATGCGGGATACCAACATTTGCACATCAGTAAACACACTATTGTAGGTGCATTTAAATAAATTACTCATCTTATAATGAAATTTAATGAAAATGTTATGAAAATACCCATGACAGTTGTATTATTATGTATTATTACGTCTAAGCAATGTCTATGTATCGGTCCGTTTGATTACTTATATATAGATTTCTATGAAACCGTACGTTTCCTATTTTTCACATTCTGATTTAGAAATATTGATCTGTCAACTTTTAGCACCACGGGCCGCCGTTGCAATTTGATAAATCGTAATATTGCGCAATGATCTTCCAGTTTATATATTGTTTCTTCTTAAACTGATTTTTTACTTATTTACCACCGTTGTACTGGGTTTGTGTCTTCATCTCACGTTAAAAGTTCTAAAGTTATAATAACACTCCAAGTTAGAACCTATATTAAACGTACAGTTAACCACATTGGAGTTACAATTTTCAAAATTTTAGTGTATCATACAGTAATGATGAAAGATTGACACAGATTTATTTACCATTCTAACGCGAGGATCGCTTGAATCATATACCTAGTAAGTGTGTCACGCTCAATTACTCTTTCTGTTGGTTTAGAGTCACCGAAGTGACGTCTAATCTACGATTTTGCTGCTGGCGGAACGAGATACCGCAATGAGAACATTTATATAACGTTGTCATGTTGATTAAACGTCATATAAACATTTAAACAATCATAACAACCAATGTATTCTTATTGGGATACTTTATTTTTCAATGTAATCCGAATCAAAGAAAACTTTTAATGATGTAGTCACAAATTCATTTGCGTTCTCACCTTCCTTAAAATAGTAGTATATAAATGTACCTAAATATATTTTCTTTCCACGAAGGTGAAACATTGTTATGTTATGTGAAATATTATATCTGAATTATAATAAAAATAGCTGAATAGTGATTTTTTCAATTTTTGTTAAGTTTCCCCCCATAAGCGTAAATACGACGAATGAAAATTATTAAGAAGCGATTACAAATTCTTTCATGAAGCATTACAATAAATATATATATATATATATCAGATTTTCACTAATCCAAAAGTTTAGTAATTTACCGATTTTTTTTTCAATGTGTGATATAATTACCTGTAAATATACAGATTTTAAACCTATTGAAATACAAAATTGAAAATGTAGAAGTAAAATTCACAAATTGTGTATTATGCAAAACAGAAGCCTATAATTTGCGTGTTCAGTTCTTTCAAGTAGTAGAAACGAATGTTAAAATAAATCAGTCTGGATGACAATGTTGCATGATAAAAATATTTTAAAACAAATTAGGTATCCTTTGTTTGGTAAAAGTTTAAAATATGGAATGAAATGAAATATAATAACGCTAAAAATTACATAAGGAATTTACAAAGATTCGTAGTTACTTTCGAGGCTTTCAAAATGGCCATTCTGACGAAGCAAAGATGCAGAAACACGTGTCGGTGGATGTTATAATGTTTTAAAGTGATTGTTCGACTGGTGATACTTTTGTTTTATTTATTTTTGGCTTTACTGAACAGAGTAGTTAGAATTGAAAATAACATTATGCAGTCAGTCGTACCGAACATAATGTGCATATTATCTTTTTTATAATCCAAGTTTTATCGTTTTGGCAAATAGCCAGAAAGCAATTGTTTAAAAAGATATATGTTATACTTATCTGTGATAAGTTTTTGTAAAAGTTAGAAAATAATAATTAGCAAAAATTTTTAGCGTCATGATAGTAATAGTCCATTATCTAATACATATTTTGTAATAGGTAATAATATTAATAATTACGTTACTCAGTATTCAGTTGAATAGTGATGATGAGATTAAAATACACACATTTTCGTTGCTATAATTATTACATCTAGTTATAACTGGCAAGTATTTTTATTCCCTATGCCATTAGTAACATAAAGCCAAGCCTAGGTAAGTATAAATCTCCTTCTTTGGTTCATTATTGCTAAATTATGTAAGTGAATATTGTAAATGTCAAATGTAATTTGTAATGGAAAACAGTAAATTTTGTTTGCAATCGCGCATGCTAAATTTTTTTTTTGAAAAAATATCGATCGCCAGAGAATAATTCGTTTATTAAAAGGATAAATATTAAATATTTAACAAAAAAATTTAGTTATTTAATACGCTAGGTCTCATGTAGATAGGTATAGGGCTGTAAGTATATAATTGCGCGCGTGCGCGATAATTCGCGTTTCTCATTTTTGCGCATGTCGCATTGGGTTTAGTTTCAACCATTTTTCCAACCCCGTAGTGATCCCCTTAATAGCCTGTGCTATATTTTGCGATTATTTCTTTTGTAAGTGGTTTATAATGCCATATTTTAGTTAAATTCAGTTTGTGGTTTTGGGAATTCTTAAAAAAGGAGTGCATTTGGAGCTTATTTTGTTATTGCTGTTGAACAAAGGATAAAGGGTGTAGGTTTTAGTGTTCCAAGTGCTACACTTCCATGATGTCGAATATAAGACTTAAAGAAGACGAAATACAAGAGGCAAGAAGCGATGTATTCCACCCTCACGAGAATCACCATGATGATCGAACGCAAAAAACACTGGAGGAAAATATAGCAACCACGCCTAAATTATCATGAGCACTTTTTCACTAGTATCCAGATCCCTAGATGACCTTATAAATGACGTCACGAAGTTTGCAGCTAATTTTCCTGGGAGCTGATGTGGGTTCTGCGGCACAGTTAGTTGAACAAGTGCGTCGATCGTCATAGGTACTAAAGAGAAATAGCAACCAAAGAAAATTATAGAATCGATCACGCAACAGATACAGAGGTGATCAGCGAAGCTAGAAAAGAGGTAAGATTTCAATTTTAATCCTTATGTGCATGAACTTTTTCTTAAAGGCGTGAAACGATTTTTTTTTTAATTTTAATATTATTTAATACTTCGACTAACCTATCGCGCATATGTATATTATATACACAGTTAAATCCACATACCTACTTCAAATTGAAATTTCGGAGGCGGTATTAATTACTTTACGGGAGAGAATAGCTTGAAAAGAAGATAAAATACGTGAAAAGGTGAAAATTGTGAACATGGTATAGACACTGCATCCAAATCAATAATAATGGCGAATTTGTTTGCTAGCATGATTTACTGGCCGATGGCCTAAATCTCTAAGACATTTTTCTCAAGAGATGTCGTACAATGGAGTCTGCTGCCAAAGATAATGGAACCGTATTTGAATGTGTAATTTTTGAAGAAAGTGTGTATAATTTAACTGACTGTAATGTGTATGAAGACTTTTCAAAGGCTTATACAAAGATTGCTATGCTTTGTAAAATAGCAGAAAAAGGTAGATGAAGATATGCCAGAATCAAGACCTTGGGACGGAAGCAGTGAACCGAAAAATTATTATATATGAGCCCCAGCTAAGTTTATAAATAAATTGAGCTTTCTCATTGGTTCCCCTGATCGCCCTAGCGACCTCTCGTAAGGAAGAGCGCATGTTTGGACCCTGGATCTGGTAAAGTAGCTCAACTCTACCTGCAACCGTGCCTCATTGGTACTGAAGCTACGTACCAAACAAGTCGGTGGTAACAACAAAGCTGGTGACAAAGAAGACATGAAAGTGTAAGTTTTTCAATATTCAATATATGTGTGTGTGTGTGTGTGTGTGTGTGTGTGTGTCTGTTTCTTTTGGTGTTTGAATGTTACTATATAATGTTAAGGGTGTCGGTTAATAGCGACGAAGGCAAAAACTTCCAGATGAGATACATTAACGCGGTGTTGCTGTACTACACGTTTCTACTGATTAACAAAATAGGTAAGAAGACTTTCTGTGGAATATAATCAAATAACTAGAAAACATACAAGAAGATGCAACAAGACAGTCGAGACAAAATGATGGAACCAAACAAAGCAGATAGGACCACACCCAATGGAGCTTCCATATTGGTTTCCCTGGATAACCTATTGATTGACACAAATCCAAGGTAATACGCAGCCATCATAACTATTTGAAATGGCAGTGATATAATGGAAAAAGTCAGAAATGATTTTTTTTCGAAGTAATTTGAAATTTACACATGAACGAATACCTACACTGTACAAATGAGCAGTTCTAATCTACTATAAAATTGTTATATACCTGCTTACTACTATTATTATCGTATTACAAAATTTATGAAAATACCTAATTTTTATTCGGTTTGGCCAATGATTTTGGTACCAATACAGGCAATTTATTTGCTAATTGTATATATAATTGTAATAACTGGAAAAGTGATGATACAACAAGACAAAATGGCGGGAACAGACAAAGAAGATAAGGAAAAACCACACCCAATTGAACTTCCATATTGGTTTCCCGGGAAGACCCACTGGATACGTCACAAACACAGGCTAATGCGCAGCCATTATGAGTGACTATATTTGAAGTCATGTTGAGGTCTGTTAGTTAGTATCGGGGAGTTACATAAGTCTCTAACAGTCTGATAAAGTTACTATGCGATATTCACCATAGATGGTTAGGGTTTAACAGTCAATTAAATCCTCTGATAAGTTAACAGGAGAAAAATGGGCTGTTAAACTCCTAACAGACCAGGTCAAATTATCGTTCGTTCTTGAATACTTCACCAACAGGTATTTTATACAGATTCTAAAAATTTTTTTCTAATTAAAAATAGAAGGAAATAATACAGTCGAATTCAATAATCTTTTAAATTCATCTCCCGCCGACTGCATTCGTTTTTTTTTTTTTTAATTTTCAATATGAAAATATTTTTGAACTAGAGGTTGCTAATTCTTTTTCACGATCAGTAAAATTTGGAGATCGGTTATTTTTTCTTTTTTCCATCTCTGTGGAGTTGCTACATATTATAAAATTGTTACATACCTACTTGTTTTGTAAGATTTATTTATTACAATATTTAATAGTATGGCATAACATTTTTATTCAGATTGTTTTTTTTTTATTTAGGTAAGTAGGTACCAACACAGGTCATTTATTTCTTAATTTTGTATTTGTATTCTTTCTACAGCAGTTGTATTAGTGTGGTGATTACTATTCTTACATATATTATTATTTTCCTTTTACAAAATAGACAACATATAAAGCTGGAGAAAAGATGAAGTGGATGCAAACAATAATTATAAACACACAAGAAGAAACGAGAAATGAAGAAGAGATGTGGAAGATGTGAAAAAAATCTGATATGAAGATTATCCCTTGGTTTCATTATAGATAAGTGTTAGCTGACGTCATAAATCTTCTAGGTCTTTTTTCGTTAGGAGCGCAATTCCAGAAATACAATTAAAAAGTCGTTTGTGAAGAAAGTTAACACCCAATCACTCAAGCTGCGTGACAATAAGAGACCCAACAAAGAAACTGGATAGATGTGAAGACAATATTTTCGATGTTGCTAAATTTAATTTTCTAAAGTGGAAGTAACGTAAATTTTGCCGTTCTGATCGACCTTTCAGCGAGTTCCATTTGTATTTTTGAACAATTAAAATATATCTGTATTACTAATTTTTATAGCGCAAGTCTAAGAAATCGAAAAGAAAATATTTTTTTTATGTAAAGATTGATCGGAAATGAGGGTTTACTTATATGTTTTCAATTTATTTTAGGATAGCAAAGCTGAGAGCAAAGGGAGAACCAAAGCTGGGAAAAAAACCTTCGATATTGCTTGTGGGATTTGGATGATCAAAATTTGAAAGAATAATAATAAAACTAAGTAGGTAGACGTTATATGTTTCCATAAATGTTCCATTTCCTCTTTGTTACATTCATTACTCTAAATACGTGCATTTTATGCAATTTATTTTTAAATGTGTTAGATGTTAGTTAGTTAATTAACAATTAAGAGATCATGAAAATTACTTTGTTTCTCACCGATTTAACCTTATTATTATTAAACAATCGTCCATCCTGCAGATTTTTATGACCCCTAATTGTTAAGAGAGGCCCTATAAACCTATATGTGTACCTTCTATGTGTCTTAAATACATTCTTCCTATACAGTCGATGTTTTATTAAATTTTTTTACTTGCTTTTTCATTACGTTAAGTTATTAGACCGAAACTATTATTTAAATCAGTTTTATTATTCACTAATAAACAAAATAAACCTAAAACATAAAGGCATGTGAAACCCAAATGAAAAATAAAATTCGGCACTCCGTTTACTGCATTGATTTTGTTCACTACAGAATATACTATTTCATATTTATTGAATGTTGTTAAATAAATTTATTATTTAACTAAAATATTGATATAATTTTATTTTAAGTAACTTGCGAACTAGAAATTCGTATTTTATGAGAAAGTATATTCTCTAAGTTCACGTCCCTCATTGGAAAACGACGATAAAAAAGATCGAGAATGCAATTTTGTTTACCCTTTTTGTAATGTATATGTGCATGTTTTGTTTTTCTGCATCATTTACCATGCTAGCACATTAACGTTCCCAAGATGTTCATAAATAAATCGTCAATGTCTAATTGTAACCTAATTATTTAGCATTAACAAGTCTGTTACCATAAAAACTTATTTCATGTCATTTTACCGAATACTTTGTAGTGAATAAATATGTTATATAATATGCATGCAAATATAGTATTATTATGTATATACAGACGAAAGTATAAACTTTACAGAAACAAAAACGTTCTACAGCTTTAACTGTCATAAATTTATTAAATTATAATTTATTAACTTATATGCGACTACTACATTTGGTTTTGTAATTACCTACATGTAAAAGAGGACCTGATGTACATCCCTGTGGCACAACTTTCTGCAAAACGGTTTTTACTTTAAAACGAACAGGAAATTAAAAGTAATACAAAATTCTTAATGTAAAGTGAAAAGGTAATTTCAAATTTACATGCACCAAACATGTTTAGAGAAATTTTGTTATAATTTTTTACATCGTTACAAATTAATATGTAATGTAGTCACATTTGATACAGATTTCAGCAATAATATACATATATCGAATCATTGACTTGTTTACTGCCATAGCGTGAAATATGTAAACCAAGTTCATTTCTTTGTTGCCTTCTTTTTCTTTGGAAGCACTAGTAAAGCAGGATTTGTCATTCACAATTAACAAACACAACTCATTGTAACAGGTTTGTTTATTAAACAGATCCTGCTGTATGTAATTCAAAAGGAAGATAACAAATAGCAGAAGAATAAAAACATTTGCTTAATTTGAATTTTACCTTTACCCAAAATTGACTTATAGTCTCCTAAAGTTAAATTGTTAGAGGAAAGGTGCCAATTGATAATGCGATATATGCATAATATGACACCAGCGCATTGCACGTGAATGCACAATTTAAGCATAATCTACCTATTTGATCGATAGGGGGAATGATATTACTAGTCCGTTGGCCAACGAGGTCACCAGATCTTATTCCTAAGGTTTTTTCTTTTGAAGTGTAATTAAACATAAGATCATGTTTTCCATATGGTTACTAGACAACACATTTTGGCAACGTATAATGGTAGTTTAGAGGAAATTTGGGAAATACCAGCAGGGTTTCGGTGAGATCAGAATTCATTTATTCTAAAAGCCAGTTCTCAGACGGCACACAACATCCAATGTACGTCTATTTTATGTCCAGAACTAGTCCGAAGGTCCATCGACATACTTTGGACATACACCGGATGGACGTCCATTTTATGTCCATAGCATGGTCAGAAATTCATGGGGAAAAATGGCCGTCCATTGAAAATCCAATAAATTTATTGCGGACGTTAATTGGACGTCCATTGGACGTACTTGTGGTGTATGGGTTTAATGCGAGTTTGTCAAAACTCGATTGGCACTTTTAAAAAAAAAATTTTTTTACATAATTATTTGAGCAGACTTGTTAATTTTTTTACAAATAGTACGTATATTATTTTTTTTTTAGCGCTGAACAAATGAGCGTAGATTTTGAAAAATCTGTTTCTAATCATTTTGAAAATTAAAAATAGACATTCTCTTTGCCTAACACAACTTTTTAACCATACTCTTTAGTTAAATTGTATTTAGTTTGATTCCCCGAAATCGCTATTGTCGGTAGCTTTCACAGACACCCGTTTTATCTAATGACCTTCCTAGTACTGACGCGGTTTTCCACAAAACCATATACTGGCATCATCTGGAAATGATTGAAACTGGGTTTTAATCATCTCCAGATGATGCCAACTTAGTTGGCAAAACGCGCGTCGAGTGCAGTGTTAGCTCACATCAAAGGTTGCAACCCACTTCAGGACCTTCCTATTGACATATTGTGCTTGCTACACGGAAAAAATCTAAACTATTTTTAAGACTACTATTCTTAAATTAAGATATTATTGTACTCGTATATCCGCAAGAATAGATATTTTTCCATCAAGAAAAACGTTATTCTTAAGAGTCATTATCTTAGTCACTTTCTTTTAATGATAACTAATTATTAACTTTAGAATAATGGTTCTACTTCAGCTAAGAGGAAGTTTCGAACAATATTCGGTACCTACTACCATACTATGCTTAATCTAAGATTTCATTTATTTAGTTCAAAAGTAGAGATTATTGCGATCTGTTACATTTAACACTTAATGTAAGAAATGTGTCATTTCATTCAACAACTGTATTATTTAAACAAAACTGATGAATTACTTGAATCGATAAATATTTGATGTTGACTGAAATCTTTTCATTCTTGATTTAATATTGGGATCTATTACATTTACCACTTAATGTAAGTATAAATTGCATTTCGTTCAACAATTGTATTATTTAAATAAAACTGTTTTCCTTTTCTTTTTTGGAACTTACTACCAAATGAATAATTCCTCGTTATCTAAAAAATATTGTTAGTTACCTACCCAGTATGTTACACTGGATAAATAAACCTCTGCATTTGTGATTTTACATGAAAAGATTAGTGAGAGGATGTTTTTTGAAACGTTAAGGAATTATATTATTATTTTTGTGTCTCATATTAGTTGTTAAAAACACCCTCTGACTAATGTTTTGACGTAAAGAAGCGCAGAGGTTTATTTTTCCAGTAACATACTGGGTAACTAACTATATTTTTTAGATAAGGAAGAATTATTCATGTGGTAGTGAGTCCCAAGAAAGAAATGGAAAATTTTAGAGAGTGCCACAAATAACTTTCAGACAATATTGAAATAAAACTGATAAATTATTTGAATCGAATTTGAATTTCTGGGATTGGCTAAGGACTTTTCAGGATTAGAAGAAGTTTTTATGAAGAATGACGTTTTATTAAGAAACCAAAAACGAAAAATTTTACAAGTATAAGTCAGTTCGTGGATTTTAGTAAATAAATAATCAGTTTTAGTACTCAACAAATTGAAAAAATATAAATATATACGAAATAAAGCATGTTGTGCATTGGCAGATTTACACAAAACATGCATGAGTATCTTAATAATTTGAATATAAATTTGACTAGACTGTTTTGGAGAGAAACAAATCTCTACCCAAAATTCAGGAAATTTTAGCTGCAATCACAAGAAAATATCGTGGTACAAGTTTTGCTCGGGGTCCTGTAGTAAGATTTGTCCTATCTGAAACGGTTTTTATGCATGAAATTTGTGTGTATCATCAGTTCTGTCAATATTACTATAATAGATGTTTCATTTAGTCATGTTTTGCAAATTTTAACACCAAAACATTTTTAAATGATACAGATCGTTGCTTTATAAGTATACCGGGTGTAAAGGAGATCATGTATCATCCCGCCATTTTCTTAAAAATTGGAATAAAATTTTCGTTAAAAAAAAAGTTAAAACTCACGTACAAGAAGTAAATGGACTTATTTTGACGAACGTATATCATCAATACCACTTCCGGTTTCACAGGAAGTGTCATCAATTCTGAATTTTTAAATGGAACATCCTGTATATTTTAATAATAATAATAATAATAATAATCTTTATTAGCAAGAAGAAGCTAAATACAAATACAGATTTAAGTAATATAATAAATAAGTAATATAAATATAACAGGATGAGACAAGAAAAATATATATACATATATACGCTACCATATATACACATATACTCACCCACACTGTAAATCACAGATTAAATTCTTATACTATTTTTTACATATATTTTGCATTGTTTCTTAAATGACCATATATTTGCACTATCTTTGGTTTCATTTGGTAATTCATTATATTTACAAAGTCCCTTGTGAAACAAGTTATTCTGTCCATATGTTGTACGAACCGTTGGAACATAAAAATTATTTTGATTTCTTGTGAAATGGTTGTGAATATCTTGAACGAATATACAATTTTCAATTAAATGATGCGGAAGTAACTGATGTAACATTTTATAAATAAATACTAAAACATTATAGATAATAGTTTGTCTTACACTAAAAATTTCTAACCTATCCAACATAAATTTTATACTAGTATATCTATCACATTTTAATATCACCCGAAGTGCTTGATTTTGTTTCTTTTGTAGTACGGAAAGTTGTGTATCGTTAAGTAAATAGAGTATTGTTGAACAGTAGTTGAGATGTGGATGTATAATACTTTTATAAACTGTTGTTTTTGACCAGCGACTTAAATCGTTACTTAGTCTACCCATTAGGTTAACTTTTCTTGCCATCTTTTTACTTACATACACTGCATGATTCGAAAAATCTAATTGGTCGTCTATTACCACCCCCAAATATTTAAATTCTTTGACACATTCAATATTTTGACCACCTATTGTAACTACACCGTTATTATTTATATTTGTTACATTGAATTTATTTTTTATTATCATGTACTTTGTTTTATCTACATTTACCTTTAAATTATTTTCCCCTAACCATTTCTCTAAGTTAATCATAGCACTGTTTAATATTTCTAATATATCGTCCACGTTATTTCCTATAGTATAAATTAAGGTGTCATCGGCAAAGAGCTGTATATGACAGTCCTTTGTTATATGTTTTACTATATCATTTATATATAGAATAAACAAATTTGGACCGAGGACCGTCCCTTGTGGTACTCCGAATTGTGTACTTATATCTGAAGATGTGGTATCGCCATATTTAGTTCTCTGAGTTCTATACTCAAGATAGTCTTCCATCCACTCTATCACTTTATTAACAAACCCCATGTTTCTTAGTTTTAACACTAACAGTTCCCTATTTATTGTTTCAAATGCTCTTCGAAGATCAAGAAACACTACCCCGATAATAAGTTTTTCGTTAAATGCACTTTTCCACTGAGCTATAATTGTTTGTAATGCACTTTCACATGAGTTATTCTTCCTAAAACCCGCTTGATATTTGGTTAATATGTTGTTATCTTCTATATATTCCACTATTTGTTCATTCACTGCTAGTTCTAATACTTTTTCATAAGTTGGGACCATGTTGACAGGCCGAAATTCTTCACATATATCTGTATTAACCTTTTTTTCTATTGGTATTATAGTGGACGTTTTCCATGTATTAGGAAAATTTCCTGTTTCCAAAGAGCTATTTATAACTTGTAGAAATTTGTCACCAATTGATTCAAACGCTAATTTTATTATTTTCGTATTGATTCCATCTGTACTACTTTTTTTATTATTCATCTCGTTAATAATTTTTCTTAAACCCCTCATCTCTAATAATTTAAAAGTTTCAAGCCTACAATTTGGTTTTTCCATTTGGTTAATAATAAAATCATAATTTTTATTTACATTTAGGCCCCTTGTAATTTCCTCAATACTATCTATGAAGTATACATTAAAATTTTCGGCAATTTGCATGTCCTCTATAATTAATTTGTTATTAAATATCACTCCTTCTTTTTTATGTTTTCTTCCTCCTTTTACCAATTCCTTTAACGTTTTCCACATCTCTGTTGGGTCATTTTTAACATCATCAATTTTTTCCTTATAATATTCTTGCTTCTGTTTTCTAATTAGAGATACTACATTATTTTTCTGTCGTTTAAAAATTGTCCAGTCTTGCTCGTCTTGTGTTAACGCTGCTCTTTTGTATAATATGTCCCTTTGTTCTATTTCTTGTTTAATACTGTTTGTCCACCATTTTTTTTCTCCCCATTTACTTTTAATTATGATTTGTTTTTCTGGTGCATGGGTGTTTAATATCTGCAATATTGTAGAAACTAGTTTGTTTGCCAACGATTCCGTGTTATTGAAATCTGATGCTTTCCATTGTGTCCTTTAAATCTAGCTGGAACTGTAGATCATTAAAATTCTCATAATTTCTTATCGTTATTTTTTTATCTGGGATATTATATTTTTCTTCTAAATCAATTGAAATTAATGAATGATCGGTAATCTTAGGTGTTGAGTGAACTTGAAATTTTACATCTTTTTTATTTGTTATCAATAAATCAATAATTGTCTTACTTTCTTTAGTTACTCGAGTGTAAGTGTCTATTTTTTGATATAGTCCATTGTTTTTTATTAAATTTTTTATTTTATTACTGTAATATGAGTTTAGACCAACGTTGATGTTAAAGTCCCCTACTAATATTATTATACCATTTTTTATTGTCCACTCCGATATAACATCTTCTAATTTGTTTAAGAAATCCGAATCACTAGAATTTGGAGAATGATAACAGCAAAATACAAAATATTTCTGTGTTTTGATTACAATTTCCACTCCTACAAGCCACATATTCATCTGAAGAATTTCATTTTCTATTGCTTTGTATGTACATTCCTGTTTAACATATATTATGGTACCACCTGTATGCCGACTCTGTGAATATGTACAAATGCTGTTATATCCTTTAATGTCTATTTCATTATTTTCTATGTCCTCCGTTATATGTGTTTCTGACAAACAAATGATGATTGGTTTCCATTGGTTTACAATCCATTCCAATTGTGTTTTATGCGGTATAAGACTTTCTATATTTACATATAATATTTGTTTTGATAATTGCTATTGCGCTGTTTGATCTTTATAGTATATTTGTGGATAATCGATTTTTGCTTTTATCTGATCATATATTCTTCTATATACTATGCAATTCCTGTCATTTGCTGCATGGTTCGTTTGAATATTTGGTATTTTTAGTACTTCCGTTGCATGTTTACAGTTAACACATGTTTTAGCGACTGTTTCACACGTGCGATGTTCTCCTCCACATTCTGAACATATTTGTTTTTCATTCTTACAATCCTTAGCAATATGGCCAAATTTTCGACATTTAAAACACTGTATGACATTTATATAATCTTCAAATTGACACTCTCTCCATCCGATACATATGACTTTGCTTCTACATATGGACTTATAAGTTAATGGATCTAGTTCTACAATTACATTCATTTTATTTGGGTTACTATTTATTTTTGGTATATACTTATGGACAATCCTGATTTTTCTATTTTCTATTTCTGTTTTTATTGAATTTTGTATTATTACTTTTTCGACAAATGCCTCCTCCTCCTCAAGGTCTTTTTTAAAAACATTTTTTATTCTGATTCTAGGATTTTTCTTTGCAATCTTCTGTACTTCATATTCCTCCCCTAGTTTTTGTTCTATTTCCTTACATACATTTTCTGTAGACTTCTCGTTATTGTAACAGATTGCTACACCTCCATTTCTTACATATTTCAATTTTGAAACATTTACTCCCAAAGAACTGGGATCAAGTTTTTCTTGCATTGTCTGACTAGTCGCAGTACTTTTTTGTGTTTCATTTTTTGGTTTTATTACTATCACTTCTTCTTTTTTTCTATTTATCACCTCACTGTATAAGGGTTCTTTAATTTCCTTTGATGCTAATTTATCTTTTAGTTCTTTAATATCTTGCTCTAGTAGTTCTATTATTTTGTTCTTACTATCAATTAATTTGTCCTTCTCTTGAATTATAATTTGCAGTAACGTAAATGTTTCTGTAGATAAACACGATTTGCAGTAAAGTTTTAAAACTCTTTCTTTCAACTGGAGACACTTTACCTCTGAAGCTGTTAAATTTCCGCATACTTTGCATATAGTCTTTTTACAACCATCACATTGAAATATTTCTTTATCTTGTTTACATATTTCACACGGCATTTTATTAACTTTTCTTGTTTTTGTTCATCAGATAACTTTTTCTTCACTGTTTAATATTGACAACTTGTTATTTAAGCTTATTACCACTTATTTTGTATTAATTTATATTCTTTTTAACTTATTTTTCACTTTTAAGTTGATTACCAAGAATAAACATGTGCATGAACATAACCTTAGATTAAGATTTAGTACATTTTATTCATTAAACAAATGGTAGAAATTGTATAAAAATAATTATCTTTAGTTTGTGATTTCAAAGAATAACGAAAAATATAAATTGTAGCAAATAGTTGTTAAAATCATATGGAAAACATATTATAATATTAACATATTTTGATTATGCATGAAATTTTCTATACGGTAAATCAAAATTTTTGACATTACCCTCAAATATGGTGGACTTATTTTAATTTTTTATGAAATTAAAAATTAATAATTGAAATTCTTTGTATAACGAAAATTTTCCAAGCAGGCATTGGATATCATATATGGTTCATTTTGATATTTGGGTGCAATATGAAGCGAATATTTTTCGTTATAATGAAATTATTTGAAAAAATTCAAAATAATTTTTTCCTAACATTTGGCTGGCAATTACTAATTTTTTTTCAAAAAAGTAACCCCTATTTTTTCTTCCCTATAGGAATCGTCATAACTTAAGCCGTAAGTTGGTGTAAGTATAACGGATTTCATAATAAACGGATTGTGGCAAATTTAAAACTTTTGGTCTCGTATGAAAGATATTAATCTAAAACATTAAAATAATTTTGCCTTTGGATATATATGAGAATCACATAATATTATTTGAATTGTCAGTTTTTAAATAGCTAATTGATTGTTGCTCCTTTTCGTTTACCGTTTCCATATTCATTAAAAATGTACACACAAAATGAAAAAGTCGACATGTTATTAATTTTCGGTGAATTCCGGAAAAATTCCAGAGCTGCTTCAATAAACTACGGACAACGTTTTCTAAACAGAAGACACCCGCTGCAAAATTATTTCATAATATAGAAAAATTGACCCGGTAAATGATGAAAATGAAGGGGTAATTATATACGAGGAGACTGAAGTAAATGTATGAGCCCTTGTTTAAATTAATAGGACTGTATCCCTCTGGAAAATTAGTGATGAATTAAATATAAGCTACGAATCTGCAAGAAGGGTTCTTTAAGAAACACAATTACAAAAACTTTAAATATCAAATAAATCAGCATTTATATGGAACGATTTTGAAATAAGTGATATTTTATGACCGAGCTACAACTAACATTAGAAGAAATAATGGTTTTGCCAGGCAAATACAATATTTTCTGATGAATCAAGATTTACAAATCTGGGATTATTCAACCGACAAAATACTAGATACTGGGCAGAACAAAATCAACACCTCTTTAGAGAAGGAAACCAGTAAGACAGATTTGGTTTTAATGTTTAGTTGGGCATGTTTTGTAATGTGTTGCTACCTCCGAAAATTTTTGTAGGTCAGTTGACTTCCGAGAGATATCCGGAATTTTTTACTAATATTAACAATGATTTTATAAATCAATTGCCAAGAGAGGCCAGAGATAGACTGTTTTTTTCAGCAGTATGGGGGCCCCAACTCATAATGCCCGAATAGTCATCAACTATTGGTACAAATGGATCGGTCCGGTGGCCTCCCAGATCACCTGACTTAACACCAATGGAATTCCACATCAGGAAGAACTAGAAGCATGAGTCAGAAGAACTATAAATGAAATAACTCCACAACAGTTAGATAATTGTTTGAGGGAATTCGTTAAGAATTAATTTATGCGGAAAAAAGGAGGGGCGTCATTTAGAACATTTAATATAAATTCAAGGTATTTTTTTTATAATGCGACCATGTTTACTACATTGACAAGATAAAAAAGGGACACATTACATTTTTTAAAACTTTTTCCAGGGGAACCTTCTACAGTTATTGCCTAGGCCCAAAATACCTATTTACCTCCTTTCAAAATCGTTCTCATCATAAGTACAAATGTTGATTGGTTGATATTTAAAGTTTTTGTGATTAGGTTTTTTGCGATTCGTTTTTATGAATAAATTTTCATTTATTGCCAAGGGTAACCTAGTTTATTTGCAAATTATTTCAATGCTTTAGATTAATATCTCATACGAGACCATTTATAATGAAATTCGTTATATTTACACCAATTTAAAGCTTAAATTATGACAATTCCTATAGGGAAGGAAAAACGGGGGTTACTATTTGAACGAAATTAGTATTTGTTGCCCATAAGAGTTAGGAAAAAAATTATTTTGAATTTTTTCAAATAATTTCATTATAATGAAAAATATTCGTTTCATATTATGTACCCAAATATCAAAAATGAACCATATTATGATATCAAATGCCTATTTGGAAAATTTTCATTATACAAAGTTTCAGTTATTAATTTTGAACTTCATAAAACATTGAAATAACTCCGCCATATTTGAGGGTAATGTCAAAATTTTTGATTTATTATATAGAAAATTCCATGCATAATCAGAATATGTTCAAATATACAGGGTGTTTCATTTAAAAATTTAAATATATATAATCGTCAAAATAAGTCCGTTTACCTACTTCTCATTTTATTCCGATTTTTTAAAAAATGACACGATCTCGTTGACACCTCGGTACCATTACTATCATTTTATTATTTTTCAAGTATAGGTACCTACCTACCTACCTACTCCACTTGCAACAGAGAACATAGGCATCTTTATCAGCACTGTGGAATTAGTCGATGCGAAAGGACCAAAACAGAGGTATCGTAAAACATACTTATAGGCAGTCTTTTTTTTGCGACGGTTTGCACTATTGGAATTATTTTTATTTTTTAAAAATTATTCCAATTATATACATTTTAAAGCACGTGCGAAGCTGCTGTAGCCCTACAGTTTCGTCTACTTCGACTGACCGGATGACGCTGATATCCATGTCTGCTTCGCTCACGGTGCAAGCTTATTATTGAAATAGGTTAGTTCAAAAAGTATTAAAGTGATATATCATTTTAATACCGTTGCGAGCTATCCTGTTTCAATTTGAGGCTCACTTCCACATCGCCACAAGTAGCACATTTATATCAGCGTCCTCCGGTCATTTAAAGTAGACGAAGCTGTACATTGCAATTCGAGATATGAGATCAAAAAAAAAAAAACAGTGCCTGTAGGTATATTTACGAAATGTAGGTAATAGGGTAAGTAATGAGTATAGCAGCTAGAAATTGTCTTATTTCGGTAACATGACATAAATATTATACAAATTAAACATATGGCACTCAAATTGTATCACTAAGAAATATACATAATATTTTATATGCCAAACTAAAAATGTCATATTACCGAACTCTGTTGGGTTATCTTCTTGACCTGTCGTTGTAATCCTTCATTTACGCCTGCAGCGAACAGAGGCAAAGTGTAATTAGATATAGATATAATTCACAAGAAAATATAACCAAATTTGTATGTTGGAGAGTAACGGAAAATAAAAAAATATTTTCACTTGAACAAAAACTTAATGTTAAGTACCTAATATTTTGTGAAATTTTACAATTTACAATTTTACCTCCGTTTTAAATATTGTTTTTAAAATGAAGGTATGATCGAGGGTTTGAAAATTCATTTTCAACAGTTAATTTTTTATTTTCCGATTATTTGTTATTATTCCACATTTTGAAATTTTTTAACTATTCCGCCATGCCTCTGAATAGCTGTTAACATTGATTTAAGAAAGGTAATGAATATTAATATTTTCATTATACATTCATGCATACATGCAAGGTCTCATCTTGCATGATAGCATCACATATTTTATATTAGTCGTGGATGATGTATGCCTAGGCCCAGCGACTTACTTTACAAACCTTTAATATCTTTGTTGTTTTTAGCTTAAAATATTGCAAATAAATTTGGTGACCGTAATACATATGCACCTTATTTTTATAAAAAAATTCGATATCTGTGCTATCCAAGTTATATCAATCGTTTTTAAAATGTTTCAATGATTTATAATAGATCTACATGTTGCATCGATAAGATGAAAGTTGTCCATATAAGATATATATATGATTTTCTAGTAAATAAATAATAATTTATCTATTTGCAATCCATATTGAATTACTTATTAATTTTTAAATAAGAATATCTGACTACAGTATCCGCGTAGATTTAATGATATATTAATATGCACTGTGTATACACCGCTGGTCTCCATATAAGGCGAAACCGGCGTTTAATGAGATAAAAAGTAAGTGAATTAGTGTTTACATATGCAGGAGAGAGTTGACTGTACACTGTATACCGAGGCAGTCTGCAGAATCCCCAATTCGACAGACAATCTGCCGATAGGTGGCTACTTCGCAGAATGACTGGAACGGGGTCATTGGGCCTAACAGCAGCATGTTCCTTCTGCGTCAGTCCGCAGATTGCCTAAAATATCCTAATCATTCTGCGAAATGCCCAAAACAGATGTCAGTCCGCGGGTTGCCTGTCGAATTGGAACTTTTGTAGATTGCCTAGGTGTTTCGCGGATTAACTGACCTCGCACCTTGGCGGTAGCATTATGCATTACCTATGCATATCCATCGTTCACGGAAGTATACATATATACTTAGTACATTCTGTGAAAGTATATCTACCAAATGGATATTTATTATAATTAAAATATACATAACTGTTAAATTGAATGTTTGAAATAAAAAATATTTACGTACTTTTATGCGTACGCACACACGTTAACTTAAGTAAGACAAAAGTGAACATTTTTTTATTTCATAAAAAAATTTAATCATTAGGTATTTATTGATTATTTATGTGGAGTGAACTGGTAAGTCAAAACCTTTTCTATTACATTATTACTATTATTACTGCTCGTGTGTTTCTAATCCGAGTTGACAGATTCGTAATTTTTGTTCAAAGATATGACGTTTATTTAAAATATTGATTTAAAACATTATAAGCGGATTATTTTTAGAAAAAAAACATGAATGATGAAATGCCTATATGGATAAAAACAAAATTTTTATTATTATATTATGTAATCCAGTCACCTAAGAATTAATAATAAACGTCTTCTGAAGTTAGTGGTAAAGGCGTAGGTAGTAGTAAACCGTTAATGCCAAGTAACAAGAAGTATTAAACTGCTAATACCATCAATAAGTACCGGGTAATGTTAAAAAAAAGTTTCCGAGATGTACGATATAGAGGTATTATATATAAGATTGTACTTACTGTTAGTAATGCATATGAAAGTAATAAGGGGTATTATACTGCTAATACCATAAATAGTTCTAATCATTACTATTAAAATAAACAAGAATTGATATAAAAAGCTTCCGAGGTGAACGATATAGAGGTATTATACTAGTTGTACTGTTAGTAATACATACGAAAGTAATAAAGGGTATTATACTGCTAATACCATAAAAAGTTCTATACTGCTAATGCTATAAATAGTTCTAGTCATTATTATTAAAATAAACAAAAATTAATACAAAAAGATCCTGAGGTGAACGATATAGAGATATTATACCAGTTGTACTGTTAGTAATACATACAAATATAATAAGGTGTATTATACTTCTAATACCATACATAGTTCTAGTCATTACTATTAAAATAAACAATAATTAATATAAAAAGCTTCTGAGGTGAACCATATAGAGGTGTTATACTAGTTATACTGTAAGTAATACATACGAAAGTAATAAGGGGTATTATACTGCTAATACCATAAATAGTTCTAGTCATTACTATTAATATAAAAAAAGAATTAATATAAAAGCTTCTGAGGATAAACGATATAGAGGTATTATACTAGTTGTACTGTTCGTAATACAAACAAAAGTAATAAGGGGCATTATACTGCTAATGCCATGAATAGTTCTAGTCATTATTATTAAAATAAACAGAAATTAATGCAAATAGTTCCTGAGCTGAACGATATAGAGATATTATACCAGTTGTACTATTAGTAATACATACAAATGGTATTATACTGCTAATACCATACATAGTTCTGGTCATTACTATTAAAATAAACAGGAATTAATATAAAAAGCTTCTGAGGTGAACGATATAGAGGTATTATACTAGTTGTACTGTTAGTAATACATACGAAAATAGTAAGGGGTATTATACTGCTAATATCATAAATAGTTCTAGTCATTACTATTAAAATAAACAAGAATTAATATAAAAGCTTCTGAGGTAAACGATATAGAGGTATTTTACTAGTTGTACTCTTAGTAATACATACCAAAGTAATAAGGGGTATTATACTGCTAATGCCATGAATAGTTCTAGTCATCATTATTAAAATAAACAAAAATTAATACAAGAACTTCCCGAGGTGAACGATATAGAGATATTATACCAGTTGTACTGTTAGTTATACATAAAAATGTAATAAGGGGTATTATACTGCTAATACCATACATAGTTCTGGTACTTATTATTAAAATAAACAAGAATTAATATAGAAAACTTCTGAGGTGAACGATATAGAGGTATTATACTGCTAATACCATAAATAGTTCTAGTCAATATAGGAAAGTAAAAAGGGTATTATACTGCTAATGCCACGTATAGTTTTAGTTATTATTATTAAAATAAACAAAAAATAATAGAAAAAGTTCCTGAGGTGACCGATATAGAGATATTGTACAAGTTGTACTGCTAGTAATACATACAAATGTAATAAGGGGTATTATACTTCTAATACCATACATAGTTCTAGTCATTACTATTAAAATGAACAAGAATTAATATAAAAAGCTTCTGAGGTGACCGATATTAGAGGTATTATACTAGTTGTACAGTTAGTAATATATACGAAAGTAATAAAGGGTATTATATTGCTAATGCCATAAATACTTCATTGTTATTAAAATAAACAAGAATTTGAAATATTATATAGGTTGTACTGTTATTAATACATATGAAAGTTACAATTAAGGGATATTATACTGCTAATGTCATGAATACTTCTAGTCTTTATTATTAAAATAAACACAAATTAGAAGTATTATACAGGTTGTACTGTTAGTAATACATATGAAAGTAGTAAGGGGTATTATACTGCTAATGCCATGAATAGTTTGTCATTATTAATAAAACTATTAAAATAAACAAGAATTGGAGGTATTATATACAGGGCGTACTGCTATTAATACATATGAAAGTATTATATGGTTAATGCCATGAATAGTTTAGTCGTTATTATTAAAACAAACAAGAATTAGAGCCATTATAGAGGTTGTATCGTTAATAATGCGGGGGAGGGGGAGTGATTAAAGAATAAAAGCCGTTACTCGTGAAAACATGGCCAGATTGACGGTGACAGGTTAGCGATGGTCTCGAATGTGTCAATGGTTTTGGTGAGCGAACGCGCGCCGATCACGCCCTCAAAAAAATAATGGGTGACATATTATTATGAGGAAACCTAAGATTATCGAAAACATCATAAGTATTACCAGAAATATTATATAAAAAAAGTAAGCAGAAGTTGAGAACACCAGATCCAAAACCCGAACCCCTAATCACCAACGGTGGAAGGGGGAGTAGGAGTGATTAAAGGATAAACGTCGTTATTCGAGAAGACATGTCAGATTGACAGTACCAGGGTAGCGACGGTTTCGAAAGGGTCAATGGTTTCGGTGAGCGAACGGGCGCCGACCACACCTTTCATAAAAAAAAGATGGGTGACAAATTGTTAGAAAACCCAAGATTAACGAAAATATGATAATATAGTACTATATGAAAAATTATTGTTAGTATCAATAGTTATGTTCGTTAAGTAATTAGAAATTTGTAACAATATTATTAGAAAATGTGAGATTAACGAAACTGTTGCGAGTAGTGCCATCACTACTATTTCTTCCTAGTAATTCATCTTTTTGCAATATCTCAAAATAAACAATAGTATATGGGATATAATACTGGTATTGGTTTGTCCATATTTGCGATAAAAATCTTTTTTTTTAAATAAATGGGAAATTATATCGAACAAAAATCACCATTCGTTCAACTTACGATTTTAAATTTAGAGCGTTACATATTAACAGACTGTTTTGATAAGCTCTAACGAAATAATCAATTAATCAACAAATGTTTTACTGTTGTAATATTTTGTTTATATTTATAATCTTAATTAAAATCTAGTCATTTATTTAGAGTGAGATTGGTACACGCATTGTCCTCTAAATAATGACATATTTTGCAACATCTCAAAATAAACAAATAGTATATGAGGTGTAACTATACTGATATTGGTTTATCCATATTTGTGATAAAAACTGTATTTTTTTAACTACTTAATGGAAAATTGTATCGAGCAAAAACCGCCATTCTTTAGACTTTCAACGATTTTAAATTCAAGCGTTACATATTAATAGATTGTTTTGATAAGCTCTAACGAAATAATCAGTTAATCAATAAATGATTTATTGGTGTAATAATTTTTGTATATAATCTCTAGTCACTTATTTGAAGTGAGATAGGTACACAAATAAAGAAATATTTTCAAGTGTTGTATCTAACTTTGGAATATACTTACATTATTGCAAATGGCATGCAAAAAAGTATATACCAAATATTTTACAATTATCTCTGAAAATCTGAAAATGAAATTTCTTAGTTGACCTGCAGTAAATGAGAACTAAATTTTTTCACAGTGGGTTACTACACAGTTACTACTTCTATATTGAAGCAGCTCTCATTTACTTTACTTTAAAAGTGAAAAATACATATAACATTCACTTTAAAGGTGGTCTAATTAAATTCGTATACAAAGTGCGCCAAAATATAAACCTGCTTTCCGTTTTTCAGTAAATACATTTATGGTGGTGTAAAGTCGGTTTTTCACACATTGACAATTTTTTTATTTGTCGGCCTGTCTGTGGTAATTGAACATTTTTTTTTATAATTAAAAATTACCTAAAATCTTTTTTTCTTATAGTATATACTATTTAATATTGTTTATAGTTTCTTTGTTGCAGATATTGCAAATTCGTCTACCTACTATTTAATTACAGGGGTAAAAAACTTACTGCGCTTCCGGAATTCATACTGTTCATTAAATTAAACTGGTGCCGACGTTTCGATAAAAAATTTATCATCTTCAGGGCTACAATCATGCAGCTATGAAGATGATAATATGTTTTTATCGAAACATCGACAACAGTTTAATATAGTAATACAGTATAAAGTATGAAAGCTCAAGTATTTTGTTATTCCTGTAAATGTATTACGCGGACGAGACCATAACTTATATAATACTATTTAATTTAAATGAACAAACGGTGTTTGATTACTACATACCGGCGGATATACTTACAAAATGTTAATATTTTGACACAGCTTGTATAAAAATTTTCTAAATTCGTATGATTTTGGAGTTGAATATTATTGGGCACGCTAAAACATACGTTTTCTTTTCTCCAGTAGATTTGTATTTTTTTGTGGCATTTGCTCTAAATTGCATTCAGTTTACGTAATTAATTAATTAATTATACATACAAAGCAGGCACGTCGCAAGAGTAAATATTTTGGGTGGGTACAGCCTGGGCCAGAATCTTTAAAGTTGGACAATGTAATCACTAGTTACACCACATTTTTTTCTACCTACTTTATTATGTATTTCGTATGTTATAATTATTAAGTATTACCATTTTGTACTGGGTGGGCCAGCGATATTTTAGGTGAGCCCTGGCCCACCCGTAGCGACGTGCCTGATACAAAGTAACTTTATAAAACAGTCGACAATAAAGTTGTATGAAGATGAACTTTAAATATTTTTGCATAAGCATTAATCAGTTATTTGTTCCGAAGCGATCTGAACCGTCACCAAATTTAACGTAATATTTTAAGTTATCCCTTACTAGAACAAATGTTAATTTTAGTATATTTTTACAGGTGTCTTCAACGATTCATCTAACCTTTTTTGGCATCTTAGAACTTTGTATCTGTTGATAATTCTGATACCTGTTGATCTGACTCATCTTCATTGTTTCTGTAGAAATAGAAATAGAAAGCTTTATTTTCATCAGACTCGCTTACACAAGTACAGAATAATGTCATTAAAATCAATACTGGCTTAGCTATATAATGAATAAAATTACATTATAGCACATAGACAAAGATATACATATATATGTTGTATATATAAACATATATACACATATTTATATACACATATACACACATATATACATATATACACGTATAACATATACGTATAAAGCAGGCAAAATAGTAAAATATAAAGTGTAAAGAAATTAATTATTAAAATTGGCATCAAAATATTCTGTTATAGAATAGAAACTTGATCTTATTAATAAGTTCCTTACAGCGGCTTTAAATTCATTTAATCTGCCCAGATTTTTATATTAGTAGGGAGTTTATTAAATAGTTTAATACCCATTACAGTAGGGCCGTTTGCAACCAGTGACAACCGGTGATGTGGTAAACTTATATTGTTATTCACCCTGAGACCATAACGAGCACTCCCATCTCGGGCCTGCGATTGAAGTTTTCAGGGTTTGATTTTACAAAAATCAGCAAATTAAATATATATAACGAGGGAACAGTTAATACGTTCAATTTTTTAAAGAGTTCTGTACAAGAAGTATGCATTTGTTTGGACAATATTGTACGAATAATTTTATTCTGCATTATTAATATATCATTAACTCTTGCACAATTCCCCCAACATATAGTACCGTAGCTAATACTTGAGTGCACGTATGCAAAACGAAACAATGTGTCGTTAATTTATTTAGTAAAAAGTTATTTTGATTATTCCAGGTTAAATGTGAATCAAGATATAGCCCCAAAAACTTAACAGAATTTTTTTGCTGAATGCTCTTACTATCAATTTTTACTAGAGCACTTTGGTTAATTTCTCTGGCAGAAAAAATCATAAATTCAGTTTTAGTATTGTTTAGAGTTTCTAGTAGGTATTACAAAATGGTTTTTTTTTTTCAATTATATCTAATCATGTTCATTGTGATTATCAATTGGTGATTTTCAAAGGAATTATGAGTTGTCAGACATCATACGGTGAAAAACTTATTTCTTTAACAGGTTTTCTTCTTAATCGTTAATAATTTTGTTAGCAAAGCCAGTCGTGCCAGAAGTTAATCTCAAAACTTGAGGATTTTTGATAAACTCTTGTCATGAACTACCATATCACTTCGCAGACAATACAAGTTCGAAATTCCATTTGAAAGACGTGACACGCTTAGATCGGCTTACCCGCTAAATCAGATCGAAGATTTAAACCGGACTGTCTGTGTGGAAGGACGAGACACAGTCCCTTGAAGCATCTGAGGTAACGCCTCTTGAAGATTAGTAATTTCTAGTATTTGAGGTTTCTAATGAAGTTGTGAGTAGTTCAAGATGTTGTAAGCCCATCTGCAAAAATGGATAGAGCAATGGTTATGTTATGAGGCTGGATAAGCTGTTAATACAGCATGAAGAAAAAACGGTGCCACTCTGTGTTGCATTTAGTTTTACTTTCATCTAAGCATCTCCAGATGATTTTGTAAATTGTGTTACAATAGATCATTTTAATATTTGTGTTAGATTTGGTCTCTCAATTATCTGGAATAATTTTTAACGTTTTCTCGATTATAGATAGAGTCAGGCGAATTGGTTCTGGAACAACTGTACGCTATAAAAACGATGTATCTTCAAAATATTGTTGACGGATGAAAAATGAACAGAGCGAGAAAAGCCCGAGTGTGTAGGAAGGCAATATCACCAAATATATTTCAAATTCATTGCTGTTGCTCGAAATTTTACGAATCACATTTTTTCTTCTTACAAAAAAATAGCTAAACAGCGACACCATTAAGAAATGAAACTAATGCTTTCTTCTAACCGGATCGTTGAAGAATGTGCCCCACTTATAGAAAGATGAAGAGAGTGATAATATATATGTGAGAATATATATATTCACTGATGCTAATTGCACAAAAAAAAAACACTAGTATTTTTAATGAAAATTGGAACAAAATAAATTTTGTCATTAGAAAAAAAGGAAACTGGTAAGAAGAGGTGCATTAGAAAGCAATTATAACATGGTGACTAACCTGAATTCACTTAAAATAAAAAAGACTAGAGGCGAAGAGGAACTCCTTCGGTATGATATTCCTGATGCGATCATCTGCAAATATGATCATGGTTATGAAACTGGATACCTAAGTTATTAAATGGCAGGACGAAAAATGGTTCTTTTTGTTCTATTTAATTATACTCGGCTCATAACTTTTCTGTCCATAGAGAAATTACCCCAGGCAGCATTATAATCCTAATGCAGAATCTATGAAGATTTTGTTTTAATAATTCTTGATTTAACAACAAATCACAAGGAAACAACAAACTTTGTTGGCTTTTTTTATAAATAGTTTATTTTAATATTTCTTAGTAGGATTTTTATTACCTTTTCCTAGATTAGTTACAAATATTCGAGGTGGTTTGGTTGTGAAACTATGTCTTTTACAAATTTCCTTTGTTTCTTTCAATGTTTCTGATATAACGGGTCTCAAAAATTCAGCATATAAATAAGTTTATAATAAATTGTAAAGCATATTCCCGACTGGAAGCTTTTTGGTTCATTAAAGCTGTTGGCTGAAGTTTTACATTTTTCATCTTTTTACGAAAGGAAATGACTCAACTGGACAAGATATTTTGATGTTTTGCAGATATTTCCTAGAAGTGGCATTAGAGACCTAATCGATGTGAACTTCAATCCAAGAGGCTCAATAGCAGATCTGCCCATGTATTTATATATTTACCAAAAAACACAGATATGTTTAAATTAAAATTAAAATCATAGCAATATGAAAGGAAACTGAAATGAGAGATAATAAAAACACATTTTAAACAGTTTTAGATGAGGATAACTATTTTTTTCAGAAACGAGTAAAAGACAATCAAAATACTAAGTGTTTGCCCTTTCCAGCTATTTCGAAATTTGAAACAGCCACGGCATGCTTGCCCATAGGACACGAGACAATTTTAGATTGAATTACACTGGAAAACATTGTGTACGCAGAATTTTCTGCAGTGGCCAGCAAGATTTGACCTCAAGTTACAGTTAGATTGTACTATCAATGTAGTGATTAGCTTGAGGTCGCCTAAAGTAAAAATCCCAGAAAGAGGGAGGCCTATAAGTGGGAAGAAAGGGCGGAACTCGATGAGCAGCCACCTCCACGTGGTGAGTTCTGGGATGATTCTTCTCAAGTAACACACCGAGTTGTAATTTGATCACGCCAACGTTTTGAGAAGTACCATAACGATGGCACGACCAAATTACAATTCGGTGTGCTACTTGAATTTGATAAAAGAATCATGCAAAGAGCTGCTTACTTTATTATATCTCAGTCTTAATTGTTTCCGTCATAAATATCAGATTGTAGTAAAATATAAGAATAAGTGCAATGTTTAGAGGTTCAATTATTATAGATAGCAGTTTAGAATAAGTATATATAAGTACATATTATATAAGTACATATTATATAGGTACAAATATATTACATGAACAGTATATTATTTTTTTATATTCATGTATTGTGTAGATAATGTATGTTATATATGTATAATCATCGACTTTTTCCTACGAGGCGTAATCCTGACAAAGAAGTCTACTGTTGAGCCAATATCGGAAGTTTATACTAACATTGCAGCCCAATACCTAATCGCAGCAGTGCTATTCAGAAATTTTTTTTTTTTGACTATTAAGTATTATTAACATATCAACCATTGTATTAATCAGAACAACTTTTCAAATTAGTGTCGTGAAAATCATATTAAACCTGTAATTAAAAGTTTTTAAAAAAAGTTGTACTGAAATATGAATCAGTCTATGGCATTTTATTGTACTGAATGATCTTAAATAAAGTTAAGTGTTTATAGTTTCTTTTATTAATAACCCCTGATAGTAAGGACATAAAACAGGAAAGAAGAAAATGAATAAATATGTTCCGTCTTGAAGTTGGATATATTATGGCATTGTGTATTGTGTGTGATATCATATTTTGTTTTTGTATTTTTTTTATTAAAAGAATTATAAACAAAACAGGTTCGAATAGTATTTCATCTTTAATAATAAATAACGGTAACAGAATGTGATGTGTCAAATTAGAGGTATGACGTCACCGACATTTTTTTAATGAGTAACTTTTTTTTAAAAAATTGAACGATTTTTACGAATCTGCGGAAAATTTAGGTTTTTTCAGAATAACTCGTGCACATCGATCTACTCATAATCATACCCTAATATAGTCTTACAAACTGTTTAAAATTTTTTTATAATTTTGGATTGAATAGAATAATTTCAATGTTTTCGGTAAATATTTAAATATCTTCTCGTGATTCTCTATTCCGATATTCGGGAGAGACTTGGATATTTTTACTTTTCATGCTCTGACATTAATTAACTACCTCTCGCGTTCCGTAAAATTCTAATACCGGACAACGACAAGCTTAGATATTGCGGTGTTTTAAAAATATTATTTTTGAATAAAACAGAAAATTTGTGGTAAATAATTAAGTACTTTCTCTCGTTTCCGTTATACCGATAACAAAATCTTTAGTATCGCCTACTCCTGGTATTTATAAGTAAGTACTCATTGTTTGAAATTCAGAGCGAGTAATTTACAGGTTATTATTAAACACACCATTAAAACCATATAAAGACTGTTCAAATTTAATTTTAACATTCACGTCCTATATGGTTTTATTGTTCGTAACACTAGATAGTTTACTAATAATCCCACGTATGAAACAATAGTCTGACAGACAAAGCTACCCAAAAATTGCCCGTCTGGGTGAACATGTCATGTAAAATATTTGTTTTTATTATTTCTGACATCATTTTCCTTCATATGTTCATCAAAATCGGACTTTGACAGTGTCTGGTCCGAAGTTGTTACTAATTTCTTCGTCTGCTGACGTGTTTTTTGATTTACCATAAATAAACGAATCGATTGGCGTGGAAACTGTTCTTGATAAATATAGTTCACCAGGGCGTAATTTTTGCCACTTTGACAGACGTCTGCGATACATGTAGCTACCAAGAAAGTCGCCTGCCTGGGTGAAGGCGTGGGCTTGAATTGTTGTATAAGAACATAGAAACACTGGGTTTATCGACCAGGCCTGACACTCGCCTTTCTAAGATCAGCCGGGCTTAAGTCGGAGACCGAGGGATTCATAATGACAATGACCTGCCAAGATGGTGTTATCAACACCTTGGTCTAGCCTGGCGGCATGTGGCGTGTAGAGGTTCCAGACATCATAAGTGCAGGACCTGCCGTCAGACGCCGGAATCGCTCGAGCACATACTATCTGTATGCCTGTATACGCAATTTCGACTTACATCCACCGACATAACGCAGCGTTACGAGTGCTACTACCATATAAGGCACTCGTAAGGGGTAGACCAGACACCAGTGCTGCCTTATGTCCCCGGAGATATTGAGTCCGTTACGTCGAGAACGAGAAATGACGGATTCAATGGTCAGGCTAATCCAAGCCAACAAGCCTGACACAGTCCTCCTCGACCATCAACTCGAGGTGATGTATGTCATCGAGTTCTCGGCACCTGCGGAGAAAAACATCACTTTGAAAGAGGAGGAGAAACGGACCAAATTTCGTGATTTCCGGTACGAGCTCCAAGTGATGTATGAAGGCTATTCGGTCAAAATGGTCGTCTTAATAATCGATGCACTCGGAGGGATAAAGCCCACGCTGCTCTCGGAATTGAAGACCATACCGATCTGCCAAAAATCAGCCGAGTGGCTGGCAGGCCAAATGCTGAAGGCGGTAATTCTGGGTTCTCTCAGTCTGCTTTGGGCACGCGAGTCTGGTATCTACAATCACTAATTCTGCGAGATGTGGGAAGTGGTTGTAGTTAATGCACCGGCGCGACTCCCGTGAGGCGTCGGAGGCTACGAGAGGACTGTCCCGCATCGGATATTCCGAAAAATAATAATAATAATAATAATAATTATAATTTGTTCTTCAATCAGCCTCTAATCGTTACAAAAATAATTTCATATTTCATAGGTAAACAAACAAAGAAAATCCAAATAAAAGGTAATTCTTGCGTATGGGCTTGCGTATTCATCAATCCTTGCATCATTCTTCTTGATAAATGTCGTTCATCAAAATTGAACCTGTCATTTTGACAACGTCTGCTCGGATGTTGCTATCGACTTTTCCATTTATTTTAAATAAATAAATAAAACAGAGTTGTTAAAGTGAATTGAGCCCAGCCAATAATCGTAATCCAAATTTCCGGTTATTTTAACAACAACGCGGATTTTACCGCATGTTAACATTGTTATAAGATCACATCAAGTGACTGCCTTATAATTTGCAAAAGATAAATTTAAATCGCAGCTTTTAGTGTTTTATTTGACGAAATGTTTCTGAAATTACCCTTTGAATAAACATTTATGATACGCCTATGTCATCGACGCCGATAACATAGTAAATCTTTATTACAATTTATTGCGACAATAGATGGCGATATTAACAATTACAAGTCATTTGCATAGCAACCTTTGCGAAGTATCTTATCCGTCAGGTGAGTGGAAAAATTTAAATTATAATACAAGAATATTTACATCACTCAGAAGTTTATCGAATAATATTTATTATTTATAGTTGATGCCGCTTTTTATTTAGATATTTTGTACACTGCAACTACGTACTTTTTCTGAATATTAATTAACAATTTGGACCGGCGAGGAATCTTTCTAGAATCTAATAGTCATTTCGCCGTTTAATTACGTTAAACTAACTTTATATTAAATATTGTAACTGTTTCATTATGCCATTTTCACAAAGTGTGATCATCACATTTTTAAATCGATCATAGAAGTCCACGATTGCAATATTCAGAAAAAAATTTAAGCGTTCGATGTACAAGCATTATCTTTTTCAAAACACAATTTTTAGAATGTTTGCACTAAGAAGATCACTCTTTACTTCTTCTCGTTTTTTCTCTTCAGCTGTGAAAGGCATGGAGAAACACGAAGTTGTTCCTGACGTTGTTGACATAGCCCCAGAACTGGTTGCCGAGGTAAGAAAAGTTCATTGTTAAACACATTCACATTAGTTTTTGTAACAAATAATTCAGGAGCTAATTGTCAATATTGATTCGTAACTTATTTATTTAATATATTTGTAGGTTTTTAAACGTAACGTAACGTAACTGTACCTACACTTCAACCGATATACACAATTTTTATTTTCTATTTTTTAATGTAGGTTACTTATCCCAGCGGTGTTAAAGTCGAACTTGGAAACATATTAACACCAACTCAAGTAAAGGATGTACCAACCATCAAATGGGAGGCAGAAAGTAATGCACTTTACACAGTGTGTATGACTGGTAAGAAATTTTGAATTAGCTTGCTTGAATGTAAAAATCTTGAAATTTAGATCCCGATGCTCCAAGTCGCAAGGAACCAAAATTCAGAGAGTGGCACCACTGGCTAGTCGGAAACATTCCTGGAAATGATGTGGCAAAAGGAGAGGTTCTTTCGGAATATGTCGGTTCTGGACCCCCACCAGGCACCGGACTGCACAGATATGTATTCTTGGTGTATAAACAAAATGAGAAACTGAAGTTCGATGAGCAGCGATTGACCAATAGGTACATTTTTTAATGATCCAGAAGACATTTTTAATTATATTATTTTTAGATCTGGCGATAACCGTGGAGGCTTTTCTATCAGAAAATTTGCTGAAAAATATAAATTAGGACAGCCAATCGCTGGTAATTTGTATCAAGCAGAGTACGACGATTATGTGCCAATTCTATATAAACAACTGGGAGGTTAAGTTCATGTAAACAACTGGACTGTATTCAGTTATAAACAGGGACATACGTCATTACGTCGTGGGGTACCTTGTACTTGGTACTATCTATGGCATGCATTCAACCTTAAATAAGAACTGCTCTTAAAGATGCCAACATCCCAATGGAATAGACAGAGTAGCAGATTAATTAGATGTATTGATGTTACTAAGCATTGGCTATTCGTTCATAAGTTTTTGCACAAAATGGGGTGTCCTTTTTACATATGAATACGGTCTACATCATTTTTTACATTTAGTGTTATATATTATTAAATGTTCCAATTATCACCAATAAAAGCTTATTTGTTTTATGAACTTATTTAATTTATTTCTTTGCCTATAATTATTAGTCATTTTGTCATTTTTCTTTAATCGTAATCAAATTTCAATATGAAACAAAAGTATTTGAACTATTTGGAGGTACCAATAGCGAAACGACAAACGATCTGTAAAGACCTGACCGTTCAGTATGATGTAATGCTGCATTAGATCGACGTCACATACTCCTAAAACCACTAATACCGTGCCGATATATGCGTCTCGAGATAAATCATTAATACGTGTTGTACGAACTGACCTTAAGACCTATGATATATAAGAAAATGAAGGTAGCAAAATAAAGTTCTTAACCGGATTTTGGGCATAAGCAGGTATTAGTGTGTATAATGCCAGTTCCATATCTAGTCCCGCTAAAAAACCAACCTCTTTTTTGACTTTTATTAAATTGGAAGGAACTGTAATGATCAAACTGAAATACTGAAATACACTTAAAATTTATTTAAAATAACAAATGTAACAATTAAAATATTCGATGAATAAATTTGTTGACAAAATAAAAATAACTTATTTGCACTTCACTACTAAGTCATTAATTTAAAAACTATAGTATATATGCAACTTCAGAACATCATCATTTATTGTGGTATTCTGAAGATGCTCGCATACTATTAAAATATAGCAGATGTGATATCGAAATTACTTCGATATTACAAATTTTTGACAGAAAAAGTTAATACTTTTGCATGACTAAACTTAGGAATTGACCATGTCAATTGCAGAGTAGTAATACGGTACCAGGCATCTTTTAGAAGATAACTTTGGACAACATCATTCATGAAACGGTCCTTTCCTTTTAACCTGAATTGAAACCTACTTTACAAAAAGTCTATTGGGATAATAAATTTATGGCAACCAAAATCACATGAAATCCACATACATTTAAAATGTCTTATATTAACTACAAAATCTATTGTATGATTTTTTGATGGTGCAGATAAAATGGAATGCCGTAAATACTATACTGGCCACAAACATATGCAGAGCAATACTGTTTATTGCAAAACAACAGTATTTGATTTTAAAAAAAGTAGCAGAAAATCTACAACATTGTATTAGGTAATATCTGTGTGCATATGACGTATATTTACATATTTTTGTTTCGGTTTATTGCGACTTTTCCTTTTTATTCCTGCACCTGCAACTTAACATTCGACTAGATAATTTTTTATTTATAACTAATTGTTTTGTTAAAAATATAAAAAATAACAGTATATAATAATTACATCAATATTTTAAATGACTTAAATTAATCTTTAGACCCGTAAGTTATTGAAAAGAGGAAAATTAATTCCACAAGGCATAATTTTTGAGATATCAAAATGTGGTAATGGGTTTGCAACTTTAAAGGCATTTCAAATGAGCATGTCACTAATTTTCCCCATACTTACACTTGCCAGCATCAAAACTAGGCAATTATTTTTAAATTGATCGAGATAAATGGTAAAACTAATTAATTTGTCTTTTCTATGTAAAAATAAAAAAATAACAAAAATATACCTAAAAGTAAATGGTTTGAGCATACATACAAAAGTATAGTTATACTATCTAAAAACAAGAACAAATCAAAAACTATGGTATTATTTACTATACAGGATATCTGCACGTTATATTGTTTTGTCACCTAAAATGGCAGCCCATGTTTTTCGTTAAGTACATGTTTTCAAAAATTGAGGCAATTAAGGCTGGCGATTACAGGCAGAAAGCGGACAAACCTTAATCTTCATGTAAAATATTTATTGAATATTTTATTTTAATCAGTGTATGGACTTTAAAAAAAAAAAAAAATTGAAAATGTTTTCAACTTAAATAACATGGCACTTATTGTACAACTTACGGTAACTCACTGTTTGATTACATTTTTTATCTAGTACCTCACTCGTAGCCTATAAAGTTCTGAAAACACATATTTGAATGAAAAGCTTAAGTATGTACATACATGTCGTAAATCTAACGATAATTTGTGCTTTCTGTATTTACTCAATGTATAAATAATTATTATCCAGAAGTGCACAATATATAATGACAATTTTACATGCCAATCCAACATATCGATTTGGAATTTTCCAGTAGAAACAAGTTAAATGAATAAAACATTAGAAAACCTGGCATCATATTTATTCGTTATAAAATTTATGACTCGGTTTATGACGCATAGGAAAAGAGTCTTTGGAAAAGAAAAATGGTTGCTGTGTAAAATTTACTTGAGAGCTAATGGAATGGACCGTTCCCCACAACTAAGTTTAAATGTTTTATGACCTTTCTTTTTACTGTTTTATAATTCCAATTAGATATTTGTTAAATTAACTAGATTGTGTCATCATATCATAAACATGCTAATGGGTTTAACACATTTTACACAAATTTTAGAGTGACAGTTCAATGGAAATAACTTTTGATTTGCTATATTTTATGAATCACAGGCATCAGCTACAATTATTATACAATTGCCTAAATGCCAATCTTCTTCACTTATGATCATGAATTAAATAAATGATATTTTATGAATTCTTAGTTATGGTTTCTTGGCCATCAATGTTTGTTTTGTATACTGATGATTATAGTTGGGATCCGCGGGGTACATTCCAGAGACGAACTAAATTTGAGCACAAAATTGTTCACTTAATGACAGGGAATTAACTTTTTGAAACTGATAATAAACTCCTACAATAAATAATGGTAATTAATAGTAATATTATGTAATTAATGTTTATTAAAGTAATTCTAATAATACCGGCATTTTTTTAAATAAAACAGTTTCATACAAAGACGATGAAATGCAAAGGAATAAACAAGGCAATAAACGTATGTAAGTCAGATAGTAGTTGGTAGGTAGGTCGAAATAAATATCAGAGGTCACGGAGACATCCCCACTCGTGACCATTTTGCCCCGCAGTCGCTGCATATAAGTGGATATTAAGTAGTAAACGTCACAATTTAACTCCAGACCACATGGAACAGTTGTTAATAATTTATTTTAACTCCAGTGGCACAAGTGAATAATTATCATCATCATTATCATTTTTATATGAGCATTTACATAAGTGTGATATTACTCACTTCCGGATCCGCTTCTGATAATGACGTCATGTAGCCCACGGATCCCAACTATACTGATGATGATGTTAATGAAAGACAGAAGATGCAGTTTCTATTCGCCTATTAATAATTTTCTTAAAAAAAAAAAAAAGTGAGAAAGGCCCATTTTACTTAAGTCAAGTACTGCATCTTATCTTTAACTCCTCCTACACATCTACTACAATCACATATTCGTCAATTTATTTTATTGTGAACGCTAATTTTTAAAATAGTATACATTATTATATATAATCCAAGCTTTAACAGTTACAAAAGTAACATGTTTTCTTTCACATTAACTTGAATTATGACTTTTTTTGTAGACAATTACTTAAATAAAATCACTTTAAACATATCACTGAAAATATAACATGACTACCTTATAGTCATACCCATGCATAACTTGTGATCTCTTCTGTCACCCCATCCACCATTCCCTTTCCGAAGTTTTGTCTTTTTTAGAATTGTTGTGTAAGTTAATATTAAATAATCTGGGTATAAATGTCTTTTTGCCGACTTAAGCACCTGCTGTACTTTCGAAATTACAGATGTTGACTCGCAGTTCTTTTTTTTGTGATGGACACCACTGTAATACATATTTTTCATTTATAAGAGTATTTATTATTAGAGAAGGAACATATATATATATATACACATATTCATTCATTCGGTGTTCTTACCATTCTCCAATATGGAAGACTCTAGGACCACGTGCTACCATAGCGTGTAGTTTTTGTTTCAAACAATTTTGAGAAATGTGTTGTAAGGACCAGTCCCAATTATAGTCATCATATTTACAAAAGTATGCGGCACATTCAACAATTTGCATCCAAGTAGAACGGTTAAAGGCCATACCCATGTTATGTTTACTGCTTATCCAAGGTGTTATTTCAACCTTTAATGAACAGGGCATTATTCAGAATGGACTAGTATATTAGATAGCAAAAATTTAAATGGACCGTTTGTGTTTTTATGACTTATTGGTTATATTTTCATTTGGACATCAACTATTCACAGACGGTCCATTTTCAAATACAATATTGGATAGTAAATTTCATGCCGAGTAAGTCTAGTAAAATTTATTATATTTTCTCTCATCTATTGTTATAATCAATAAACAAACGGATGATTGAAGCAGTAAATGTTTTTCAAAAAAAGCAATCACAAAAACCTCTCTCCTAACTAGAAAAGCTACAAATAAACTTAAACTTTTTATTTCAGCCAAGACCAATACTAGGAAAAATTTATACCTCGAAATATTGGTGGCGATATTGTACAGGCATCATTTTATGATACCAGAGTTTAATAAACAACAGAACATTGAATACTGGCAATTTCTATTAACATACAAGTGATATTGCAATAAAATTTCTGAATAAACTTGAATTTTTAAATTCTTTACACTAAAAAAAAAAAAACTAGTGCTCATTTTTATCGAGTAAATTTTTGGGAGCGAGTTAAAGCAAACTGTTAACGCATACAAAAAAAAAAAAAAAAAAAAAAAAAAAAACGGAACAAAAGGGCTATTTAAAAGAAACTGATTTGTAAACATTTGTATAATTCTAAAGGCTAGAGACAAGATGGCAAAGCATCACAGGCAATAAAAACATTTTACTGGTGCAGAAATATTAACAAATCAAATTCTCAACAAGAATGAAAAAAAATAGTAAAAGCAATATGGAGGCAAGCTAAGCTACCTTCTGTGAGTGCTGATACAAAGATGGCAGCACTTGAAATGTCCAGGATGGATGAACTTGCCCCACATTTTTAATAAACTGTTGTTTGATAGCACGCAAAGCCTCTTTCTGCAATTTACAACGTATGTACAGTTGCATCCAGGGTGTCTCAAACAACAATCTTGCTAATAATAAAAAGTCACACAACAGGATAATTTTAAATAATAACTTGAACGTGTATTGATTTTAAAGGATCTGTTTATGGAGTCTTATAGGCAAGAAAATCATTTAAACCTCCATCAAAAAAATAATAATAAATACCTAATTGACAAAAACCTTTGAAATGAGACCAAATTTTGGGGATGACCATCAATTGTAATTGATTTGAATCAAGTTACTATACTCACAGCATAGGTGTGTTGTATAGTAAATTTGTTTAAACAAATTACTACATTTTTGATAAATGGTTACATGATTGTTTATTAAAAATAACAATCAGTATGAAAAAATACATCTTTAACTCTTAAGCCCTCCACATGTAATTAAATTAGTGCTACATTCTGAGTAAAAAATATTATCTGAACATATTCCGTCATGTTGACATAACTCAATATATTAAATTCAGAAAATGCATATACAGGGTACTGCAACAGTGCGTCGGTCTTCCATAGCTCTTATAGGTACCATACAAGTTAGGAATTTTGCTCAGGTACAGTTCTTAACTACACATGAAGGGACACTCTAAGAAAATATTTTCGGATGTACAGGGTATCACAAAAAACTGTGACACCATTGAGGTAAGTTTTTTTAAACGGAACACCCCTTTATATTTTTGCATTTAACACCTTTTATGTTCCTCATTCACACCTATAATATGAGCGCAATCCAGTGGTTCCATTAGTAGCAATATATTAAAAATGAAAATAAAATTCAATTTACATCACTAAAGATAAAAGGTCCCCGTTTTTCCAAATGAGGATTTGAAAACAAAACAAGGTTAATAATCCTTTTAATAAAGGTGGCAGGATACTGTAACTATAATTATTTGAAATCCATCATTATACAGCGTACTCGAAATTTTTTTTTCAAATTTTGAGAATTTTAAATAGATTTTTCTCACCTTTTCCAAATGGAACATCTCGTATATTTTACGTAGTAATATGCAGAATTTAAATACAAACAAATTTATACAATCGTTACTTTAGGAATTCATTGCCGTTTTTGAAATAACTGACAAAATTTAAATATGGGCAGAAACAAAATGGCTTTTATTTAAACAAAGTTATAAAAAAAACAATTTACACTAACTATAAACTACATTAAATGTTCGAAATGTATTTCATTCCGTTGTAAACATAAATTCGTTCTTTCTCGAAAAGACACTTCCACTTCCCAAACGCATTTGTTATTCTGGTCCCCATGTTTATTTCTGTAGACAGTGATTCTTTGTGAATAATTTCTTTGATATAACCCCACATCAAAAATTCCGTTTTTGTAAAGTCCGGTGATCTATCAGGCCATTTTGTGGGTTCAGTTCTTCCTGTCCATTGATCGATGAATGTATTGTATTGTCCAGGTACTCTCTTAAGTCTCACGGAAAATACGCTGGAGCCCCATCCTGCTGAAACCACATCAAAATTCGAGTGTGTGGAGGTACATTAACTAGTAACCCGCGTAAAAAATCTAATTACATTGCACCATTGAGATGACCATTGAAATAATGTGGCCTATCACAATGTCTCCAATAATTCCCCCCAAACATTCACAGACCATCGGTGCTGTCAATTCACTTGTCGCATACAATATGGATTCTCGATTGAGTAGTAATGGAGGTTGTGACGTGACGTTTCACATTACTGCTGTTATGACATGTCACTTCATCATTAAACAAGACGTGTCTAAGAAACTCGGGATCTCCTTGCATTTTTAATCTTGCCCGTAGACAAAATTTAGTGTGTTTCTCGAAATCATTCTCACTAAGCGCTTGATGCAATTGGATATGGTAATCGTTAAAACAATGCATCTTTAAAATCCATTGCTCAGACCTCTCGCTTACGCCTGTTGCATCGCCGATGATCTTTTGGCCCATATGTGGATGTTCAGTAACCATTAGGAGTACCGACAGTTCGTTTTCTTCATTAATGATGGGTTTTGCTTTCTCTTCCTTTTTGTACTTTACATCGCTTGTCTCAATAAACCTATTCAGTAACCTTTTGAAACTGATTTCTTCTGGGTGACATCTTTCTGGATACCGTGTCGCATAAAGCCAACTAGCCAACAATTTTTTCACATTTGCCTAATACAAAAATCATGTCTACTAGCTCATTTTTGTTATAATTCATATTATATTACTTAGAATTGTTTAAAACTGATAACATAGCAAATAACAAATTCTAATTTGAATTACTTTTGTTAATAAAAATGTGTTACACTAAGCCAACCATATTTCCGACATAAGTTTATCTAATGGGCTGTTTGATGCGTTAAGATTTTGTCAATTTTTTCAAAAACGGGGCTATGAATTCCTGTAGTAATACGTATACAAAAATTGTTTGTATTTAAATTCTGCATATTACTACGAAAAAAATATACAGGATGTTCCATTTATAAAATGTAATGAAAATCTATTTATAATTCTCAAATTTTGAAAATTTATTACGAGTATCCTGTACAATGATGGATTTCAAATAATTATAGTTACAGTTTTGTTTTCAAATCGCCATTCGTAAAAATGGGGACCATTTATCTTTAATGATGTAAATTGATTTTTTTTTTTATTTTTAATTTATTGCTACTTAGGGAAGCACTAGATAGCGTTCATATTATAGGTGTGAATGAGGACCATCAAGGGTGTTAAAAATATGCAAATTTATAAAGGACGTTCTATTCAAAAAACTTACCTCAATGGTGTCGCAGTTTTTTGTGATACCATGTACATCCGAAATATTTTCTTAGGGTGCCCCTCCATGTGTAGTTAAGAACTGTACTTGAACGAAACTCCTAACTTGTATGGTATAAGAGGTGTGGACCCTGCACAGTACAAAACTGCTAATTTTTCTTTATTTACCTTTTAAAATAACGATCGGGACTACTAAAAGATAACTTTACCCGAGACACCCTGCAGGAAAGTAGCCATTTTACCGGAGATCAGTAAAAACAAAATTAATTTACACATATTTTTACAAAATTCGTGGTTTTGTATCAGGAGTAGTCAGGACAGAAAGTCTCCGTCAAACGATTAAAGGATAATTTTTAGAAAAGACTTTTTTTTCTACTATCACCGATTAAATGGCTACTTAATACTATGCACCAATACCACATATAACAACAATTAAAAATAACGTTTCATAATATTTCAATAAGCAGCTATATTGCTATGATAAAAAATTCTATTGATTACCTTTTTGGAATCTCCATAATAATTATATGTTTTTAAATAAGTTCCTAATGATAAAATATTACAATGCTTGCAAGATTCCCTACACGTCTTTTCCATTAATTTTAATATATGTATAAAATCCTCTGCGACATAATGATCTTCTTCCAGAAACACCACCAATCCGCTATGATTTCTCGTTACTTCTAATTGATGAAAAACTCTATTCGCCTTCCACCACCAATGATGCTTAGTTTGAGTGAATTTTGCTTCCCTATAATGGCCGTACAAGTCTGGATAAAGGGCATTATTGCACTTTGTTAA
The DNA here is from genome assembly GCA_029963845.1 of Rhamnusium bicolor. NCBI lineage: Eukaryota > Metazoa > Arthropoda > Insecta > Coleoptera > Cerambycidae > Rhamnusium > Rhamnusium bicolor. The sequence goes on from JANEYF010005770.1 coordinate 2,192,342, forward strand.
CATGGCTCTATAATAAAACATTATCAATAAACTAATTTAAATACACGTACAAAGTCCAGCACATACATAAGGTCAGACTTTTTTTTTGGAAAATACATTTAATATGTATTAAAAAAAAAAAGGCTGATCGTAAATAATTTTCGGACCCTGCACATCAAATATCTTACTGTTCTCTCTTCATATCCCTTGGACAGTCTCCAGGGTCTTCTCCTGGAAATTCGTTGGGATGAGTCTGTATGGAGTATGGATAAAATATCTGAACGACTTTGCAGAAATCTACGCTCTGAACTAAGCTATTCATTTCTTCATCGTAATAATCATGTGAGAAAACCAGAAGGGCTTGAGATATACCACGGGCTTGTGCAAGACTAACAATCAAATGGCGTAAATAAGTTATTCGATCGTGAATCTACGAAGAAAATATCTAGGTATGTGAGGAAAGATTTAAATAACTAATTTATTTTATTTACCTGTATAACAATAACAACAGAATCACTTTGTAGAGGTCCAAAAATATTTTCGTTGTAAACAACTTGTTGTAAATCATACTGTGCTATGCTTCGTTTAATATCAGATATATTAGGCGTATATTTATAGATTAAATTATTGTAAGTTCCATTTAGACCTAAGAGATTCGTAAGATTTCTGGGTGATAAAAACTTGTGCAAAACTGCTGGTACCATACTGAGTATAGCAGCATTAGAATCGTTCACTTCATAAGGGGGTGTTGAACCTCCGAAACTCAGGAAATTTAGTTGGAGCCATATAAAAAATACTATAAAAAATAATTAGTCCGACACGAATCCAAGCTGTTCCACTTCTGCGTCGCCATACTTGGCTATTTCCACTGCTCATCATATGGCATATCCACAAAAACCTACAAGTATAGATCGTATCCTCTCTTAAGCGGGAATGTTTGCCCTTGTGGTATAATACTTAAAATTTTTTATGAACACTGACTATCAGAAGTAATTTTTAATAAATATATTTAATAATTTAGCCCCTGGGTGAATGAGCCTAGGGACTTCTCATTTTGCAGAATATTTATTTTGGGTCATAAATTTAAAATTAGACACAAATGGGCAAAAAAAACATAAAATATGATCACCATTATCTATGTTAACTGTAAATTTGACTCAGAAAGCTAGGCCGTTCAAATGTAATTTTTATAAATCATAATTTGCCGAAATATCAAATTATCCCTTATGTAAAATACAGCGGTAAACAAATATATCACATATCACTTACTAGTAATTAGTAATTATCAATACTTTGATCCTCATTTTGATCATGTCCCTTTTGCTTTACATGGTAATTTTTTTACATTTGTTGATATTTTCAATAATTATCATCACAGTTCGAATCCGAATACATTTCTTGTATTTATTCGCCATCTATAAGCAATTTTTGGCGAAGAACATTTTAAACCTCTAATCTCGGTTAACTGTGTGACGAAATGGCAGTTTTATATCATGTAATTAGCTATGCATTATACAAATTATAACAAAAATTGCATATGAGTTTTTTTAAACAAACGTATTTTTTTTGTTGTTATACTTCAGAACCAAAAATCGCATATTCTTGGTTGACCAAATGACACCAGTCCAGTACTGTGTGCATATACTTGTCATGTATCATCTTTATCACATTTTACATGAGATAGTGCAAGACTCGAAATTGAATGGAATGTCTTTGATGTCATCAATTATAATGGAAAGAATAAACAAAAATGCAAAAATTTCAAACACAACTGAAGGTATGATCATCTACGAATGTAGCAGTTCAACTGTTCTCTTTTTTAAGGTATTGGATATTAATTTGGATGGTGTAATTATTATAATAAAAAATGCAACTCTCAAAGTACATCAACTTTAAATTTGCCGGCACTGGGATTAATGAAGTACTCTGTTCATCCGCAGGAGCCAGATGTATGGGCGTTAATCACAGACAGACGGTAATATATTGCCTCATTCGAACCCACTGGTAAGATTTTATAACGTCTGTGTGTGATAACCACTTTAATTTGGAGGCGTTGAACTGAAACGTCCCCTACTGAACTTACCCATTGCCAGCTTTGTCTCAAATGACAATACGAGAATATGGAGTAAAAAAAATATACAGAAATAGTAGATAAAGTTTAAAAAACTTAAAAATTGATCCATGTTCATCCTAATATTTATAATAGTCGTCATAACTTAAATATATGATCCACTTTCATTCTATTTATTGTTAAAATTAAAACATGAAAAAACAAAAATACCTGCAAACTCATATTTTTAAAAGAAATGGCAACACTGGAATAATTTTGGCGGTAAAAGGTTTTATGATGTGGAAATAATTTAATTACTGATTGTTTGGGGTAGTACTAGTAATAGTAATGAGCGCACTGAATAGTTATTAAGACCTGTGTTCTATTATTAAAACTTAGCTAATGTAGGAATAATCCCAGCTACTATTAATTTTAGTTAATTCAAATTAGTGTTCAAAATATAAAATTGTATAAACTAAAATTACGTTACTAAAATAATAAGAATATGTCTTCAAAGAGCGCAGTAAATCGTCCGCTTACAGTCATTGTTGAGGGAAATATTGGTTGTGGAAAAACAACGTTTTTAAACTACTTCAATAAATATGGAAACGTTTGTGTTCTTGCGGAGCCAATCGAACTCTGGAGAAACTGCAATGGCCACAATTTGCTGGTAAGTGCTAATTTTTGGGCTTTCCTTACATTTATTTTGATTACAATTTTGTCAAAGGGCCTTATGTATAAAGAACCTAAAAAGTGGAGCTTTACTTTTCAATAAGTACGTTCAGTTAACAATGTTACAACATCATTGCCAACGTTCTTCCCACCCCATTAAGCTGATGGAACGATCAGTGTACAGTGCAAGGTATATATGATGAATTTTGGAGTTACGTAAAGACTGCTTTAATTCTGTAATTGTTTCAGGTATTGCTTTGTAGAAAAAATGAAGAGGGATCAAATTCTTTCTGCTGCTTCAGCTGCTGTAATTGACGAACACTTTAAATGGCTTAAAAATAATGCCAGCACTGGAGTAGACTTAATCGGTAGCTGTTTTTTTTTTATTATTTTTGTTTTGATATACAAAAAATAAAACGTCTGCAGCTGGGCAGTTAATCTTTTTTTTTTTTTTTTTTAGTATACTTACGAACAACCCCTGAGGTAGTTTATAAACGAATGATGGAAAGAAATCGTGCAGAAGAAAAATCTGTTTCATTTGATTACCTCAAGGAATTACATGATATTCATGAAAATTGGTTATATTATAAAAATTTACATCATTGCCCTGCACCTGTATTGGTACTAAATGCTGATCTCGATAAATCTGACATCAAGCGGAATATGAAAAATGTCAGACACACATATTTAATGAATTTCCAGTAATGGTTCAAAGTTGATGCAAATTGCGGTTTATTAATTTTTAGTTATTTGGTAATTGTTTTAAGGATACCTCTTTGAATTTATTAAGGATAAAATAGGAAGTTTAATAAATTCAATTGAAATCAGCTGTAGATCGAACCTCCCACTAAGGAGCTTATTAGTTTAAGTAATAATTCACGGTGTGTAAGAACACATTAGATTTCCATTAGCCAGAATTGTTTTTAAGTGGCAAAGGCATTAAGAGTTATGATATACGTATAGATGTCTTATGTGGAGTATTGATGATGGGTCTTACTACAGGTGGAGAGGGCATAATCCATACACGTCATTATTTGCTTTCCTTTTAATGCCTGTTTGACTTGAAATAACTCTCACTGTATAGCTCTAAGAACGAAAAGAAAAAAAATATATACATATATATATATGTATATTTTATACTAAAAATACTGAATTACGATTAACATTTTTTTGTGCATTAATTGTTTAATTGTAGCTAATTAAGTTATAAGTATTTTTATTATTTTTAAATATGTTTACCTGAGTAATTTGTACATTTGCTTATGAATGTTTGAAATAAAAATTTGTATAACATGATTTTTGTAAATGAATAAATAAAAATGTATACAAGAAAAAAGCCATTATAAAATGAATTGGCTAGCAGCCCTTTTTTTTGACGCATCTTATAGTTTTGGCCAACTTATTTTGGAAAAGAATTTCAACTTTAGTGTCGATCATAAGATCATTGACCCTTCATGGTGCGTCCATTTGTTCATACTATCAGTCTTCAGTCTTGTTTATAAAGTATTACTTTATAAACAAGGCTATGAGGCTACCAGTGACATATTTTGGTATTACGTGGATACTACAGAATTGATATAGAAAGTAAATAGTATATAATTTTCAATGAAAACCGAAACAGATGTGTAATATGGCGGATTCCATTGAATTGTTGGATCGCTTTGGTTGAAGAATTTATGCACCAATCAAAATACAACAAAATGGGTCTTCAAGATGGCAATTTTGGTTAAGCTGATAGACAAAAATAAAATTGTATTTGTCTGTGATCAAGCTTCTGTCCATGGTATTTTGAATGCGATTTGAGCAAGTGGTCTTAATTCAACCCCTATGGCCAAAAGGCAAGCGCGCTTGCCTTCAGAGGCCGCCTCAGTCACAATAAAGAGTCTCGGCGTTCTTGGTTCGACCTTCTATGAAATATTGTGAGAAGCAGAAAATTAATCTCGGTAAATAATCGGTGTATTTGTTGTAAGCAATCGTGGAGATCTTTCTGCTACATTAAGGATACATGCGGTCTCATGCTACTCCTGTAATGATTATTGTTAACCCCTTCGATACGATTGCTGTTAACACGGCCAAAACGATTTGTGCCCACTGAACGGTTGACGAGATTTTACAAAAGCGTTTTTCATGTGGAGCGGTTGTCGTGCGATCATCAGGGCCATATTAGCCATTAGGCACAGTTAGGCACGTGCCTAACGGCGCCAATGCTAAAGGGCGCCGTTCGCCGTTGATGTTCTTTCTGTTTTTCTTTTACCGCCTGTCAAGCCACCGAAGTAACCCCTTGAAAATCTCTAGCATTCTTGTCACTATTTAGGTATAAACCATAATTTATTGATCTTCTTGTAAAACATGTGCACTGAACAAGTGTTTTTTTGGGTATTTTTATTGGTTATGACCCAGGTCAATGTTACGGATTTGCTATAAGTGTACGACACAAAAGTTAAAAATTAAGTTAACTCGAACGAAAATTGAAGCGCACCAACGATATCCTCAGTGTAAATCTTAACGTTCGGTAATCGGTTTAATCATATAACAATTCCCATAAAAGCGGAGAGGTGTGTAATAACTTTCTGTGTTACTTTTAAGTTCTCTGACGATCTGACTTTCTTAAATTTGCTGTTATCATTTTTATTTTTTATATACTTAAAGTGGTTTTGGTGTTTTGGTGTTAGTTTGTGTTGAAAAATAATAACGCTTAAAAGTTTATCTGTTACGCGATGGTCTGCTCGTGGTGATGCATGCATTGCGCTAAAGAAAATGGGTCTGCTGTGATTAATGCATTTTTGAAATCGAGAATGACACAAATCAGAAGACAGCGACTTGAGTTGAGGCGACTACATTAAAGACAAAGTTACAATGTCTTGAAACAGCAATATTATTGGAGATTTGGGGAACGATTTTAAAAATAGTAAATAATGTCAGTATGCATTTACAGAAAGTAGAATTAGATTTAGCCGAGGCAGTTAATCTCTTAAAATCGTTAGCCTCATTTTTCCTAGAAATTCGTAAGGATTTTGATGGATATGAAAGAAAAAGGATGGAATTATGTGGCCTGACCTCTTATAAAATAAAAAGGAAACAAATACGGAAACTTAAAACAGACGAAATTCAAGACAACGAAGAAATATATTTCAACGATCGTGACAAATTTCGTATTCACACGTTTTATGCCATCATAGATAAGCTTACTGCAGAAATGGACCGTCGGTGTCAAGCTTACATAGGCACTTTAGAAAAATTTGATGTACTATTTCACTTAAACGATGTAAATGTTACAGAATTGAAAGAAAAGGGGCTAACAATTAGCAAAGCATTCTGCCATGACATCGAAAATGACATAATAGAAGAGCTAGTTCATTTTCAGTGTCATTTAAAAAGTTTAAACCTTGGCAGTAATATGGTTGTAATTCCAGAAAACCCAAGGACTTTATTAAAATGTCTCAAGGAGAAGGAATTACAAGACATTTACCCGAACGCGAAATTTTACTTAGAATATTTAACACGCTTTTGATTTCGAACACTTCTGCCGAACGATCATTTTCAGTCCTGAAACGCATTAAAAATCTTTATAGAACAACTATGACTCAAGAACGCGTTAGTGGGCTTGCTCTTCTCTGCATAGAGGGAGAATTTACGAGAAGAATTTCTTTCGAGGAGACAATTAAGTCATTTTTTGCGAAATCCAGAAAAAAAAAATTTTTTTAATTATAATCGTTCTTTTAAGTTTAAGTTATTTTACATTTGGAAATTACTTTTGTTTCTTCTGACTACCTATCTAAATATACGTCTGTATTGAAGTTTAATTTCTTGTTGTTTTACTTTTTAAAACTTTATTGAAAAAGGGGCGCTAGTTGAGTATTGTGCCTAACAGCGCCAACAATGGTTAATCCGGCCCTGGCGATCATGTTCAATTTATTTGTTATATTCTATACTGTGTACTAAAACGTCAGTGGCCCACCTACTTCATTATTTATGACTCATGATGGGTCAAGGGAATAGGCGACCCTTCTCCAAATATTGACAAAAATTCTTCGGCATTGGAAGTTTTTGAGCTATTCTTTACCGACGATTTAGTAAATAAAATAGTAGAGGAAAGTAACCGTCGGGCGAGAGAACTGAACGAGGCGAATGAAACATGCGGTTGACATAATTGGACGGTAAAAAGGTGCCATAAGAACGCTTGCCGTACAATTACGTAAGAGCACTGGTAGCGCGCGATATTGCTCGTATCGAAAGGGTTAATCAGCCACATTATATATTAAAATTAATTTCTAATCCAAAACTTGTTTGGCCAATGTCAATGGCGGAAATTACTTTTCGCAAATGCAATAGTTGCAATTCACAAAGTAGGTACTTCGGTCAATGAAAGAACGCTTTCTTTGATGTCATTAAAAATGTGTAGGTTATCACGGTAAACCGCAAATACATGTTTCACCAACATTAGCAGGTTGTTTGGCATTCACATAATTTTTTGTTTGTCAATCCGTCCTTTGTTTATAGTGCTGTGATCTTATCTGTAGCCGAGTTGAATATTTGTCATAAAAAAAAAAAAAATTAATTGATAAATAATGTCCTCACAGCTTGGAGATTGTAATGACGATCTTACAACAGATGCATTGCCTAGTCCACTAAGAGACGAAAACCAAAATTCTCGACAAATTTCTAGCGATGAAAGCAATAACAAAGAAACACAATTCGATGAAGAAATACACACGAATAGTAGCCGTACTTCTTACAGGAAAACTAAAACTAGGGGATTTACTAAAGTTAAAAGGGCTAGTCCAGCAACAGGTTAGTGAGTACCAATATAAAAGAGGATTCTATAGATATAACCCAATTTTGGAATTTTTCTTTTTGCATAAAACATGCCTACACATAAAATGTCACCACTTTCCCCTGAATATTCCATGCAGAAAAAAATAATATGAACTATTTTATTTGAATATAGCATTTTATGAATAGCATAACTGCAACTGCCAGAGATCCAGAGATGCCTGGCCAGGTACATATTTTTATAAGCCTGTTGAGTTGCATTATATTTACAATTAACTACAGGAATTATGCAGTTTAGATTTTTTTAAAATAATGCTTAATGTGATGAATAATCAGGTGGAAGATAGGTATGCTGGTGGTTCGCTTTAAACGTTACTTTGTTATAAAATTGTTTGTTTTTCAGCATATGCCAGTATAATAAATATCAATAATTCAAAGGATGTCCATGTTGGTGCTAAAATTACATACAATCTTAATAACAGATCTGAAAATACTCCAGAGAAAGCAGATGTGGTAGAAACAAATGCTATAAAATCTCTACGGATTAATACAGACATATTAACAAGAAATGACCTATTATTTGTTTCTACACATATGGATGAAACATGGCAAGATGTTGCCAGGGCATTAAATTTTTCCGATGGTCAAATTCAACAGTTTTTAATCAATCATAAACATTCTGGAATTAAAGAGGTAATTTTTTGTAGTTATTCACTTTTTGCCAGGAAAGCCTCACATTGAGGTCAAAGAAATTATTTCACTATTACAAAAATTTAATATACATGTGCATTAAACGATAGATATTAAGCCGGAAGACAACAGCTATAAAAAGTTGACTTGTTATAGGAGAATACAATTCAGTTTGTAAAGAAAAATATCTAGAATTTTGATGCATTATTCAGTTAACAACTTCTTTGAATAGTATCGTTATGTGCAGTTTTTAAATAAATTTTGCTTTTTTAAGGTAATATATCAAGTTTTACTTGACTGGTCACAAAATGAACCAACAGAAGCAACTGTAGGAAACTTGGCCAATGTATTGTGGGAAAATAATCAAAGGGATGTCGTTAAAAGATGGTCTGAAAAAAATCAATAAAGTTTGAATCTCTGTGTTGTGATAAAAGACTTCCATATACTACAGACGTCATATATAAACCACCATATTTTGGTTTAAAAAGCAATAATCACATATGTTTAAGAAATGAGCAAATAGGGTGTAGATATTACAGAATATTCTTTATCAAATAAAAATGATATAGAGGCGATTCAAGATAAATGATATTCTAACTGGTGGCCATAAAGTAATTGTAAGACATATTTCTTATGCTCATTTATTTTGTGAATTTCACACAAGAAAGATATCAAAAATTTTGGGGGGAAACCCAGAGAAGTCATCTGTAAATTTGGGAAATCTAAGGAGTTAAATTTAAAAATGGATGTTTAAGTTCGGAATTATACAGTCACAATTAATTAAAAAAATATACAGGTGTTAGATTTTCACTACTTTCTGTCACTTACATGAACATGTTCTTCAGTGAATCTGTAAATTTCAAATTTATGGTTTTCCTGAAATAACATGTTTTTTGTTGGCTAGAAACCTAACCTGTAAGTAGTATAAGTAGCACTCTGATTTTAATAGCCAGCACATTAAAATGTGTTACGGTAGGGATTTTTTTAATGTAATAAAGTTCTAAATTCAATAAAGTATTTGCAAATGACAGAAATTTCATGTTAAAAAAAAAAAAAGGAGTGAATTAAGAATGAACAAGTAAAAGAAATACACTCTATGATAAAATGATAACATTGAAATTCTGTGGTTTGTGAGCCAACCGTCATACAGTTGTGAGGGACAATTAATTTGAATTGCCCATAATTAATCTTTACCTTTGACCATTTCCGACATTTTATACTGTTATATTTTTATTAATATATATTATTGTATGAATTATGTAAATAAATAGTTTTCTTTATGGTTTTTAAATTACAATGAACATTTTTAGCCTATGAAAAAGAAAAACTTTGATTTATTCTTTTTTTTTTTCGAGAACGAATCTAATACAACATTACTTAAGTTGAAACGCCCAATATAATGATGTCATTGGAAAATTCTTTGTAGTTAAATGTCAATTTGTATGCGGAATCTTTGCAATGTTGATCGTAACTGGTTTAGGCAAGAAATAATTACATGTTGGAAAAGTTTGCAACCATATATACAAGAAATTGTTTTTCTGGTTGTATAATAGAAACACACTTTTGGGTGAAAATAATTCGGTTGTAGAATATCTACCTACATGTATATACATATTTTCATTGGTGCTACGTGTTGAGAAATGTGCAGCAATTAAACAGACTATTTGAGCGATCTGTTCAATGATCATTTACTGTATTTTTTTTTAATTTTAGATACCTAATGTATCTATCTGCACATTTTGGTTTTATAATGTAGACAGTCGTTGTTTCTAGTGTATTCACCCCCATAAGTGGTCATTATGTATTTGAATAATAACATTTAAATTATTAGCTATAATTTGCGCATGACAAATAATGTGTAATGTAATAATAATAAATAATACGCCAGACATTTTGTGGGCGACATCTTTTGTGCTTTATAGGAACGTCAAACGTCAGTTCTCCTAGGCTGTGTGAATTGTGATATGTCTTTGACGCGTGTTGCGAGTGGTGGTTTATAGTGGTGTGAGATAAAATGGCAGAAAATGGAAGAGATTTTCTCGAACAATCCAAAACTTCAGGTTAGATTCTATTAGATTTTTCGAAGTAACGTTTATCTGCCTTTTAAATTAGTTGAAAAACAACAAGTACATTTGTTGTATAAGTGAATCATAGTTATATAAGTTAAAAAGTCCACCATCTGTGGGTGCCACAAATCTTGGTTGTTGCAAAATATTTTGGGTTTGTATTTATTTGTACAGCTAATAGATTTTTTTTGTAGTGTGTATTTATGTACCTGATATCATTTTGACATGATTCTCTATAAATATCAACATAAGTAAATATTTTTAACGCATTGAATTCGTTAATAATAAAAGATAACGTTTTTGGTTTTATTTAGAAATGTCAAAATGTGGCTCACTCACTACTAATTTATACTAGGTACCTACTCAAAGGTTATGTACAATATACAATAAAATGTAGTTGTTTTTTAATACTTTAAATAATTATGTAGGCACACCAGTAGGTGTGTGTAGTAAAATTATCAAATACTTTTAATTTTCATTAATGTTAATTAACCTGGTTGTAGCAAACACTCCTGAAATAGATCTAGGTGAGTTTTTAAAAATTTTATTATAAAGTTATATTTGTTTGTACGTTTTTAGTTTCGTTTGTTGAACGAAGTGCTTAAAAAATTAATATAAACAGTTAATAGTGTACTAACTACTCGAGAGACTGATAAATAAGGTACCTACACTTAAGAGTGACAATTTTTTTTTTAATTCTAGTGATGTGAATTGACTAAGTGTCCTAGTGATGTGACAGTGAAGTTCTAATAAAGGAAATTTGACTGTGATTCGATTAATCTAATAAATCACTGAGGAGAATAAAGTATGATTCATAGAAAGTAGTTTGGTACTGTTTATTATTAAATATTGGCAGTTGAAGTTTGTAAATAAAGTGGAGGAAAAGACATTTTTTTACAAGTTAATTATAGCTCACACATTATATCATAATTAAAAATGAATCGTGAAGGTTTAAAAAATGTGTAGGTGCCTTACATTATCGGCATCCTATGTACCAATATCATTAAAATGACATTCTTCCAAAAGCATTGGTAGATAGTTTAAATTCTTTAGCTTTGATTTTATTTATGTACAGCTTAAAAGTAATACCTAGATATAATAATACATAATATATTTTCACAATTGATTAATTAGCAAAAGCATGTCAAGGCAAAATTGCTATATTTTGAAGACATTCGTAATAAATATTTTGTTTTTTGCATAAAAGTATAACTATCTATAGAGATAACAGAAAAAGTTGAAAAAACACATCTTTTAAATTTTAATATGTTAAATACTTTTTGTTGAACTAAGCTTGATTCTTTTAAATATTGATCGAAGAACAAAATGTTACAGAAATTGGTTGATATCCGAAATTGAGTATATTTTCAGAATATTGATTTAATACATTGCCAAAATACTATGTAATTAAAAAAATTGTTTTGCATAACTACAGAGAATTTTAAAATACGTAATAAATTTATTAATTTGGCATACCTACTTATATTTTGTTACTATCAATAGGATAATAAAAAAATTTAATTTATAAATGTCGGATCTAATTTTGCTGTAACAGGCCCCAAATGATTTAGTTAATAATAGCCAAGAGATTGATCTATTAACAAATTTGGTGTAGAAGTGACAGCACATATCTTAACAATATAGGAAATATTGAACAAGTGACAAATGTATTGTACAGAAATTTTGGGAGTGGTTCAGCTTTCCTTAATACAATTAATTAACATAATAAGGTCTATTTTATTATTTAATTTTTGACCCTTATGTAACTGTCATGGTTAGTTATACTTTAAAACTGTAAAAAGCTATTTATTTTGCTTGATTAACTTATTGCCATAATTAAAATTGATGCGTTTTGAGCGTGTTTGTGTTTGTTAGCTTGCTAACCAGATTTAATGTGAAGTCTACTAATATAGGGACCTAGGTATACAAGGACTTTTAAAAACTCGTATATTTTTCAATAGATTTGTTAATACAGGGGTAAGGAAAAATTACAAAAGTTGAAAAGCAGTTGAAAAGTAACTCGTACACAACAAAGTTATTTCAATTATACAGGGTTGTAGGTGTATTATTATGCCTATACAGCACATTGCTCCTTTATAAATGGAACACCCCATATATGTGTTTTTTAAATGCCTCCATTTATTAATCGCTTATTTATCGGTTAATAACTAAATATGTACAGTACACCACATCTAAAATATTCTTGCACTTTTGATTGCACAGCTAAGTATTATATGGTCTGTTAATATTCTTAGTGACATTGCTTAAGGGCCTTTTACATGGTCAGTTCAGTTATCAGTTCCCAGTTAAATGATAAGGAAAACTGTTGTGTAATGTCGAACTGAACAATTAAATGTATCATATATCAACTGATCATTTAACCGAAATGGAAAAGGTAACTGATTGTGAACTGACCGTGTAAAAGGCCCTTTAGTCTAATCATTTTTAATGTTTGAGATAATATTGTTCCTAATTAATCTAGATTAGACAAAAAATACGAATACAATAAGGATAATTTTATGTAGAATTAATAGACAATATAATATAGATATAGGAATAGGATGTTTTCTTTTCAATAAATAGATACGGGGGGATGTTTCCTTTTCAATAAATAGATATGGGGTGCTTCCTTTTTGAATAAGGCAACAAACTGCAGGTTGTATAATAGAAAATAAATTTTTTATGTAGGAGTTGTTTCCTAACAATTTCGTTTCCATAGGTCATACATTAACAGATGCGTATTTAATATACTTACAATAAAAAGTCGCACCTACCGAGATGTTCTTTTTCTGGCACTATTTGTTGTAATCCGTGCTAGAAAGGGAGCATCTCGGAAAGTGGCGACTTTAAGCTGAAGACTGAAGAGTGTGATACATACATATACAGGTTTCTCACTGCAGGGATCTCGGACACGGTAAGCGATAAAGCATCGGTTAAAAAGAGATTTTTAAAAAAAAAAGATAACATTTTGAATTTTCGTTTTTATTTTTTCCTGGCGTTATTTGAAGAAATATCGAAAAACTAAAAACACTTTTTCATCGGCTGTTTTTATCCTTTACAATTTAGCATAATTTTTATTATAAGACGTTTCTTTATAGCATTTGAATCTCAGACTTCATTGATGTATTAAACTTTTACGTTTCGTAACTGTAAGCCATGATCAAGGATAAAAATCAATTTTTTTTTTGTCAAATTAACTTTTATTATTTTTTATAATTAATAATTATTAACAGAGAAACTATAAAAAATCAATTAGTTATGCGTATGCGTGTTCATGTGTTCTCAATCGGTATTAACAAAATTGCCGTGATATAACGGTAAGTCCAAGTGAATAATTTGAACTAGTTAAGAAAGAGAATTTTTAGGCGTAAAAGTAGCAAAAAAAAAAATAACGCTTCCCAGTGTTAAATCATACATTTTTTTTTTTACAAAATAAGTTCAAATAATCGTATTTTGCAGAAAGTTTCGCCGTCATTACTTATTCGTAATAACAATAACCGTTTCAAAATTCATTGAAATTCTAATGAAAATAGGACATCCTTTACGATGTACCTACATTCCTACATACTTTATATTATTTATAGAGATGAAAATATTTCCGTAGGTACCGGAGTTTATTACTAGACAGTAAGAATCACAAGCTGGATATTTTTCAATAGGGACATCATATTATTTACAAAATGTAATATATTCAACGAGCATTTTAATACATTTATAAACATTAATTAACAAAAATTTAAAATACCTCGCAATAAAAAAATACGCCATCATAAATAAGTTATTTATTACTTAGACATTTTTGAGTTTTAAAAATGTTTCATTTCCCGGGTAGTAAGTATTTTTATTTAATACTTCTAATGTCTTTTTTCGTTACAAAATTCCCAAAAGATTCCTGCCTTCTGTCAAGCTGATAGAGTTCTCAACAACTGAAATCGCCCACTACAAAAATTTATCCGATTTGAGGCGACCGTAACTATGTCAAATCGGCCGATTTGAACACTTTTTTGTATGAAAAGGTAAAACAATTTTCTTAGGTGTAATGACTAAGACTAATGATAATGATGCTCAAACCAATCCTTTAAAATCGTTACAGTGATCAATCTACATGGTGTTGAGTCGAAATGTTACAAAGTGTTTGACCGAAATTCAAGGGTTTGTTTAAAGTTAGTACATTTTTAACTTGTCATAGTCTGCTGAATTATCTCTCCAAATTTGTAAAATCGAAACGGAACACTTAGTATAATGTTTATAAAAAAATTGATTGAAGGTATTTGGTGGGAAGCCAATTTTGAAGTTAAATAATCACAAAACACAATTTTTTACTTGCCAAAGCTTCACATTATTTATGTCAGTGTTGCAGCTAGTTTCATTCGTTACTTGGTAGTTAGAATTATCTATTTGAAACCAGGGCCGGACTGTTCGGGCGGGAGGTACAGTTAATATGGGATCTTCCGATAAAGATTTATGTTCAGACGATGAAAGTTTATAACATTCGTTGAATTATGTATTTTATTGTGTATAATATAATGATATTTGATAATTTTGACTTTTATATATGATTTTAGAGACAACTAATAATTTGTTCTGTTATCTACTTGCAATTCATAATGATCTGGATTTAACCGAACTTTTTTACTCTTGTAGCACAATTATTGACACTGTATAATTTATTCTTAGACTTCTAATTAAATAGGTCCATATAATTTTACATGTGTTTTAAATAAATTTACAAATTTCTGGAAGTAGCACACTCTGCTCGTTTCTACCTGCAAATTTCCTAGAGGGAAGGATTCATATTTAACAGGTTATTATTCCAAAGTTTACTACCAATAATTATTATATAGTAAGTAAACTTTGATTGTATCGTCTGTGAATAGTAGAATATTTATTTATGGCATTTAATAAATGATTAAACAATGTGGGAATCATGATATTCATCAAAATGTCCGGTACCAATCTGTGTACAAAGTAAATTTGTATGTATCTTCGCAAAAATATTGAAAGATGAAAGAGAACCTCGCATAATAGAAACATTTTTTACTACGGAGAACGACTCGACTCGAACAGTGACCGATTCAAATTCAAACTGCAGGCGTGTGGCTGTGTGAACCGGTCTCGGGAGTACTTTATTAAAGCCTCGTACTCACAGCTACGAAATAAAAATTTTCATCCGAATTTCATGTTAAATTGATTTGAAAATATTCGTGGTGGAAGATCTCGACGTTAATGCGAATTCGGAAAAAGTTCATACCAAATAAACTTTTTAGTAGATAAGCTATGGGGCTTCTTGGCCAAAATCCCATGTTATTTCTTATGGAGGTTCATTTTGCAGAATTTCTTAAAAGGCGCCGCGCCGGCTTAACTACAATCGAACTAACGGGAATAGGATATGTCTATTTTATAATATGTATTAGCGTATAATTTAAACTAACAGGATTCGGGGTACAGGGAGCGGTGTTTGAATACATACTAAACCAGCTCGGTGGACTAGAGCGCGCGATGACAAGCGTGACTAGACGTCTATCTATCGTAACTGCGGGTTCGAATCCCGGCAATATCGATGGGAATGGTCCGCAATTTTTTTGTACCTATTAATATGGCGTTTCTTTTTTGTAACTAAACCGAGACAATTATGTTCGTCAATTATTCTCATATACTCATATCTTCATAGCCTCATTATCTTCTTTTATACATATATAAAAGAGGATAATGATGCCCCTTTTTAAGAAATTCTGCAAAATGAACCTCCATAAGAAATAACATGGGATTTTGGCCCTGAGGCCCATAGCTTATCTACTCTTTTTTACGGTTAGTTCTTTCCCCTCTACGACGGAAATGTCAAAAGAAACATAACCTCATAGAACATTACACTCAATCAGTAAAAAAAATATATGGTTTATGAAATTATAAAAATCGCCATGTGCTCTCCTATTTAGATATATGTATCTCTAATTTACATATTCCTTGGATCCTCATTCTGTACATTTCTATAGAGGTGCGTCCAGATCGAGCGTGCCACGCCGCTTCGTGCTGTGCATACGCAAACCTTGCAGCAACATGCAGCGTGGACGTAGAGCTGCGTAGTTCTCCGTATAAAAATTTCAATCGCATTTTTTTTTCTGCAAAACTTCTTCATTTAGTCTTGACAGTTATGCGTTGAAGTATGGCTTGGGTCCCAAGATATGACGTAGCCTAAATTTCATCAACAGCCACTAGTATGGTGTTTACTTGGTTAATATGATAGTACCTCCATAAAATAATAACAGTAATTTGCATAATTGTCTAAACTCTATTCACTTAAACTTTGCAGTGTTGGGTTGGACTAAGTGAGTGAAACGTCGAACTACGACCGATGCTTATGAAATAATATAAACATGAAAATGAACCGCTATAGGAACTTTACGCGTGTGTACATCTGTCTGCCGTCTGGAACAAGAATCAGCTCGCATTTTTTTAACGCAGCTAACGCTGCAAAGTTTAAGTGAACAGAGTATAGTGAATTATCCATTATACTTTCAGATTAAGTGTATTTCATCTGAATTGAAGTTAGAACCAGGTAAATTTAGTAAATGAAACACGTCTTTTGACAAATTTTACTTCAGTGAGAATGAAAGAACTTGTGTAGTGTGAAAGGACTTTTTTAATGCACGTCAATCTTGACGTATCAATATTATGTTATGAGGCCTATTAATATTAATAATCCCAATACACAATAAATGTTAACAAAAATCTAGGATGAATTATTCCATTTTTATTGACCGCACCTGTACACCATGTGTTTTTTGTATGTCTTTTTAATATTTAATTATATGTCTAAAATATGAAGCCCTAGTTTAAATTTTACGGTTGGGGCCTTATAGTATCAATCCGACCCTGCTTCAACGTGTTCAAATTGGATGAAATTAGTTGTAAAATTAACAAAAATGAAATGAAACCTAAATATTTAATATATCATAATTCAGTAACATTTTTTTCTACGATCAGTATCATTCCCAATGCTTGCAATTTTTTCAGAAATGAATACGCATTCGCATAATAAAGTATAAGTTGATGGTACTTTTACATAATTTGCTAAATGTTTTGTCAAGAAACTGCCTTAGATAGCAGTCTTATAAGTAATGACTAACCCTGTACATAAATTCCTGGCGAAATTTACGTGCAATATACAGGGTGTCTCACCAGGAACTGCATTGATCGATATAGGGAAAAGTACGCACCAGAAAATTTTGAAAATTTAGGGACCTACTAACGGCAGTGTGGCCAATCCAACTAAAATAATTACAAGCATTTGGCACTTTCAATTATACCAAGTTGCTTATTATAAATGTAACACCGTATGTATATATTTTAGGGTTTTCGAAAAGAGCATAAAATTCAGAGTCGAAAACATGTAGGACACCCTATGCCTAAACCCAGCCGTTTCAGAGATATTTGACATTTTAAAAAAATTTTGACAGGTGTAATGGTTTACAATAGCCTTTATAACTTTCTTCCTGTAAAATACCCATTTGCTTTTTGGCATGCAGAAAGACCATAAGGTGAGCTACGCTCTACAATTTAAAGAAATTCAATAATAGTATACCGAGTGTTCCATTTTTGACATTATATTTTGTAATCTTCAAACGGCGAAAACTTGCGTAAGTCAAATGGAACACCCTGTATTTTTTTACATCAAGTTATGTAGAATTAAATTTTTTGGTTTCTGATATAAGCATTGTGGGGGTTTAAATTACAACTTTTTGAAATATTTGCGATTTTCTTAGAAATTCAAGAATTTTTAGTAAAAATTTTATCAAATTAGCCATGATTAGAAATCAGATATCAGTAATGTCAGTCATTCAAGTCAGTCAAAAAATGCCGCCGCGTTTAAATTACACCCACGAAGAAGTCTTTTTGAATTTGTTTATTATTTACGGAGAATGTGATAAAGTAGTATCAAGAATTTGTAGTACATTTGTTACTAGGTACTTTTCCCTATATCGATCGATGCAGTTCCTGGTGAGACACCCTGTATATATATATATATTTTGTATGCAATTAGGAAACAACCAGTTTTTATATAAACTTGGCTACCTACATTAAAATAATTATGAAATTCCTGCATTTTTAGTGATGACCAGTGGAAAGCGAAAAGGATCCCGAACCATAGGTAAGGTGTTAACGGTGGCTGGTATTTTCTAGAACTGGTAAATAGGTATTTGACTGTTTTCCATAACTGGATGTATTGTATGATTTTTGATTTGGTAAAATCCTTTAAATGTTGCTGAATGGTATGGTTGTTGATTTTTTATAATCCACATAGAACTTTATTTTTTATTATATGTAAATATTGTTAACGCATTCTAAGTTGTTTTTGTGTGGATGGTTTCTGTGGAAGTGTTTTTTTTCTATTTTGTATTGCGTAAGGCTCTTAATCTGTTTATACCGTGTTTGTTTTATCCAATGCCCTTTAAGTCATGTTTTGCCTTCAAATAAGCAGTGATGGATTTAGGTGTATAGGCCCGTGAAGCCGAGTCCTAGGGGCGCCAAACTTAAAGCGGCGCCACTAAAATGCAGAAATATAAAATGAATGAACAACAAATACGGAAAATTTCGTTTTTTCAGCAAATAAAATTATCGCGCTTTAATAATATCAGAGTACCGCTGTTTTGATTTTAATTTATTCTCTTTAGCAATGACTGTAAGTTTAACTTTTTCAAGTTAACTAACTACGATGTCGAAAGAGAAATACGGAGAAAGGAATATATTAATAGAACTATCATTACCAAATTTGCAAATTCTAAAGAAAGAAAGAAATGTTTTAATTAAATTTAGTTTTATTTAATTGATTGTCCATGATGGTTGTTAATGAGTGTGTGTAATAATATAATATAATTAAAGTGTAGCAAACATAAACACGCAATAAATATGTTTAAATGTATGTACACATATAAATGACCGAAAAAAATATTTATTAATGAATGAATGTGCCTAGGGCGCAATTGTACGTGAATCCGCGTCTGCAAATAAGCCAGAAAATGAATAGTAACTGGTCAGGGCCGTTCCTGAGGTAATTAACTACGAAAATTTCCGACCCTGAACATTATTACTTTTTTGTTACTTACAGAAAGTGGGTTTTTATTACAAAACTAAATAAAAATCAAGAGAAACTTATACTTTTGACGTGTAAAATAAATAGTAGATTAAAAATAATTGCTACGAGAACTAATCGTCGCACAGTGGACGGAAACGCCAAAAAGCTGGCCAAAATTTAAAAAATGAGGATTTTTTTTTTGAAATGGAAACGTTTTAAATCGTTGTAGTGGTACCCCTAGCATTAGAAACGATCGTTAATACCGGTCCGGGTTCACTACCTGAGCGAAGAAATTACTTATTGTGCGACCGTGCAGCACGTCACTTCGGCAGCTCGCAACGCTTCAAAAATCGATAAATTTTGTCTGCAGCGTAAAAATTCTCAAAGTGCAGTTTTCTATGTCATAAAAATGGATTCTGCATCAGAAAGTAAGTACAATTAAAATATCTCAGTATCAGATCAGTTTATTTATATGGTAATTAGTAAATAATTATCGAAGTGGAGTGCATTTTTGTACATGCAACGTTTCATAAACTCCACGAAAAAAGCCATAAGTTATACGGTTGGTGATGGTTGGTCTTGAAACTTATTGGAATGTGTTCAATGAACACTTTTTCGAAAGTGTATAAAAAATTAGCTGCATCTTTTTGCATCTTTGCGAGATATTGACCAAATTGTGGGCGAATGCACGGATGCATGCACATTCGTACACCACAAAGTGGGCTCCTTTTGAATGCGTTCTCATGAAATGAGAACTTCATGCGTTCTCAACTCATGCGTTCAAAGTCATTACACATTTTTATTCCATTCCCCAGATCCTAATTTTCCCGAAACAAATGAAACACATGAATTCGCTTCAATTCAATAATAATTTTTGAACTATGTATATATTTTTGACCGTAATTTTTTTTGAAATTCTATATGGGATTCTTCATCAGCGACCCAAAAAAACTGTATACAAAGTTTTGTAAAAATGCAGCGATAATTGGCGATTTTTGGTATGTTTTGGGGGGATTTCATGGCCGCCATTTTGTTTTTTCAAAATTCAACTTCGGATTCTTGATCAGCGACACAAAAAACCCCTGTATGCACAATTTCAGTAAAATAGCTCAATGCCTTTATATTTTGGCCAGCTTTTCGGCGTTTCCGTCCACTGTTCGTCGTGACAAACTTATACTCTTGGAATGTAAAAAAAAATAGTTTATAAAAAACCATGACAATGTTACAGGTGGATTTCAGTTGTTGATGATTACTTTTTTTTATTATTATTATTATTTGAATGGCTTTGGAAACATATCCCGTACGGCCAAAATTTTATAACATCTATGCTGTTATATACAGGACGTTTCATGACGAACTGTACATACTTCTAGGGACAATAGAGTACACCTTGGCTATTCAGGAACTATAGAATAGAAAGAGCTATCGAAATATATAGCTTTATTACTGAGATACAGGGTGATAAACTATTTTTGGCCAGAACTTCCTTACTATTTATCAGAATTTGTTTAAATTGTGTACACTTACTGTACTTATCACATTTGCCATACTGCTATTATTAATATTTAACATTTCCAGGGCCGAACTCTTTAATATATTTTCTTCAACCCTCAGTAGAAAAGTATAAAAAAAAAGTCCTTACGTCAGTACAAATAACCATGTCAATAGATTTTTGATAGCTGTGATAGCTAGAAACTTGATTTAAATTTAAAAGCATAAGTAAATTAGATAAAAAAGTCTATAACCGGAAATTATTTTCGAATATACAGGGTAAGCCAAGACGATTCTACATTCTAACTTTTTTTTTTTAATGGAATGCCATGTATATCAGAACATTTTTTGAAACCTCTTTGTGGCCTCCTTCCACTCCTGTATTATTGACTTTCTCCCAATCACTTGGATGTAATGATTTTTTTTTGTTAAGATTATACCATTTACACGTGTATAGTAAAAAATATCACTACATTCACAACTATTGATATTAAGCAAAATATGTTAGTACCAGTTATGAGACATCTGTGTGATGACACTGAGCCATTTTCACTTCCTAAAAGTATACAGGGTGGCCAAAAAGGATTTTTAAATGTACAACCTTTTGAACTGAATTTTTTCAATTTTTTCAAATGGAACACCCGTATATTTTTGGACGATGCGATGTAGAATTGAAAAACGAACATTTTTTTGTACGTATAATCCTGGCTATGTGTGACCCTTTTCAATTTATTCAGCTATAAAAATTAGAAATGAGTTTATTTTTTCAAATAATTCAAGAGAAAGTATTATAATAAGCGTATTACATGATGCCCATAAAAACATTACACCAACAATAATCCAAAATTTGAAGGAAAGGATAATAAATGATTTTAGAAGTTTCACTCCGGCAGTTTTATGAACAGTAAAAACCTCATCCCAAAGACGCATAGAAATGTGTGTCAATCAAAATAGGCAACATGTGGAACACTTTTTATAATATCTTGAATTACAAATAAAAAAATATTTTTAATTTTTATTGCTGAATTTTGCAGTTATTGTTCAATAAATCGAAAATGGTTGCAAATAGCCATAGGGATGTACGTGCAAAAAATGTTCGTTTTTCAATCCTACATCACATCATCCAAAAATATATAGGGTGTTCTATTTGAAAACATTGAGAATAATCAGTTCAAATAGTTGTGAATTTAAAAATTATTTTTGGCCACCGTGTATACTTTTATGAAGTGAAAATGGCCGAGTGTCATCACACAGATGTCTCATAGCTGTTACTAACATATTTTTTCTTAAAATCGATAATTGTGACTAGTGATTTTTTTAATATACAAGTGTAAATGGCATAATTTTAACAACAACAAAAACATCGTTACATCCAAGTAGTTGGAAGAGAGTCGATAATAATAATACAGGAGTTGAAGGAGGCCACAAAGAGGTTTCAAAAAATGTTCCGATATACATGGCAATTCCATTTAAAAAAAAAAGTTAGTTGACCCTGTAGAATCGTTTTGCTTCACCCTGTATATTCGAAAATAAATTCCGGTTGCAGACTTTTTGTCTAGTTTATTTGTTTTTCAATTCTACCTATCATAGAACTCGACACATCGAAGTCGGACACACTATTACCCCACCCTGTATAATATATGCAAATACTTATTATATTATTATATACATAATAATGAGTGCAAATTTGCCATCCCTTGCTTATTACCGCATTTAAAAGTAAGAAAAGTTAAAATTAGGAACGGTCCTGCACCGATTGTACTTTGGACATATTATTTAGAAACACTAAATATAATCTTTTATTTTTTTTTTCCAAATTTGGTTTCCTGAAATTAGTATACATATGAAATAAATGGGCCTATTAAGCTAAGCAATAACGTGGAAATGAAGTACGAGAATAGAGATATTCATTTCGTAGATGTTTTTAAAAAGTAATTTAATATTTATGATTTTGTATGTTATATGAACACGTAAAACGCCATTTTTGGTGTTTCATAATAATATAATTAAAAAAAGAGCCTCTGAAATTGCCTGCTTAATTAATTAGGATGTCCAAGCCATATCTATTTTCGTCAGAAAGAGGATAGGCTATTTTATGAGAATGTATTAACATATTTAACTATCTCTAAATATTTTTATTTTTATTATGATTCCAAACTTGACTTCTGATTTTCCACTTTGAAATAATAAAAATTAACAGGATCGGCCTCCCTAAATAATAAATTTCCCACCCGTTTCCTCTTAAACACATTTGCATAAGCAAATATATGAAATTCATTGTAAATCATATTTTTCTTGAGTTCTGTTATCGTCAAGCGACCGACCACACTTAATGATATGCAATAAAAAAACAAATCCTGCAAAATTACAATTAGAATAACCTGAGGCGTGTCCTATCAAAAAAAAATATATATATATATATATATATATATATATATATATATATATATATATATCGATATCAGAGGAAAGTACAGAAACAATTTTTTTTTAAACAACAGGGGATTCCTGAAATTTTGAAAGGCGCAAACAGCACAAACGATGCACTAACTACTGACGTTTTTTTGGGTGCTCAATTCGGTGAATAAAAGTGATCTAAAAAAAAGTTCAAAATATAATTTAAAAAGTGTTTAATGTTTAATGAAAGTTAATATATTTATTAATCCAAATCATAATTCAAATGATAACGTTTATCTTATTTTAGCGTATATGTACAGTCATGCTTGTTATTGTAATAATTATAGATACATGCTTTTTGGTCTTTTGTTATTGCTATTATTGTTGTGTTGTGTTATGTTATGTTATTGCACAAGGTAATTTCTCTAATTGCCACATCATCCAACGTGCGACAATTTTTTAACGTAGACCTAAAATTTTCATAGTTTGGCAGTAAATTTATTTAAATCTTAATCGTTTCCGCTATCCCGCTACTATACGGCTCTAGTGTGTTATAAAATGCTTTTAGTTCAATTTCTAGTTGTCTGTTAGTTTAAAAATAGTTAAGCTGCTACATACTGAACATAGCTGAGCTCTTACAGAAAACGTTCGAACTGCTATTTTCAATAGAACTTTAATTTTTCATGGTCATTGATTATTTTTAGAGAATTTCTGTAGGTACTTAAATCATGCCTTTGTAGACAAGTTCATTCATTTTTTTTACTGTTCCATAGAAAAAAAAATTGCGCCCAATTTTTAAATCATTTTGCAAATGGACCGAGTGAATTGGAAATTAACGAGTGCAGATAATAAATTTTTTACAGACCGGTTTTCAATAATGACATCAATGACTAATAATGACTATTGATAAATTATTTATATAGGTAAGTATTTTTTAAATTTTGTCAGGCACCGCCTTCGTTAGCTTTTTACTCATTTTTTAGATTCGATAGTAAAGGGCGGTCCACATTATGCTGTTATGGTGCGAGAGGCCTCGACATTAGCTAATCGCGGTCTGGAGCGAGCAAACGGATATGTAGTTTTTAAAATAAATGGACAGCGTTTGTTAAGCCAGCCGATTTGTTGAACAATATACGGGGTGTTTAGAAAAAATGGGACACTCTCTTTAGGAACTTCGGAACATTTACAGTTTTTAAATTCTTAAAAACTAAGTTTTCAATCAAGTTGAAATTTAGGAAACATACATGTTTTAAATGACTATTGCGAACATTATTATGGCATACGACATGTTGATGTAAATTAGGGGGACGCTGGCAATGACTTTAAAAACATCGTGTATTTTTTAAAACTGGTTTCTAGTGCTATGTACAGCAAAAAAGGAAACAACAATGCAACCATGGACACGTGTTTGTATTTGCGAGGTAGAAACGGACAATGCACTTGAGCTCTGTGACAATGGCCCTCATTGAGGCCCCAGATTAGTGAATATTGTTTAAACTAACAAAGATGAAAAATAGACGACGATTTTGACATCACACTTCGATCGTTATGAAACTCTTTGGTTGCAACTTCCCTACACCAAAAAGCCATTCCTTAACAGTTAAGCATATCAGATTTGCGTTATGCCTCCTATATTCTTGGCTGTTTTGATGGTTTCACATGACAGCGGGTCTGTCGTTTACTCCTAAGAGCTGCGTTAAAGTTGTTCGTGGTTAACAATCGCTGCGACAGCATAGTGTGCACAGTCCTTAATAGAACCACAACCCTTAAATACAACGCAAAAATCTTGCAAAGCCTCCACAGACTGTTTCACATTTTATTAACTTGATTTATTGCAACATTTCAGAACAAAACTTTTTTAAGTTTTGTTTTTGAGGTACATGTATTAAAGTCGAGACTTCTTTTGTATGTTTTCCTACAAACTGTCCTGATATTAACTTATTTTAAACGATACAATCGAAGCGTCGCGTCGGATGTCTTTAAAATATATCATTAATTTAAAGGCCACTGGGTACTCTACCTACTTTAATAATTTGTACACTGACCATTGTTTTATATTAAAATAGAATTGGGTTCCGTGTGACCTAACTTTAAAACAAACAGATATCTAAGGTGTTTTCTGTTGTGTCTGGCATTGAATCGCGACCTAGAATAATTATGATGCAAGTTTTCGGATAAGAATTGATATGTATATACGGAACATACGTGATAACTAAATGATTTGAAAATATTTTATGATTCATCATAATAAGATAAAGAGCGAGGCAATTTAACAATTGTCAAGCGGGGATGGAACGCATTTCGATCATTAAGTTTTTTTTGTGCTTATGTACGAGTATATTTATTCCTTAATATGGAAATGACTGCTTATCAAAATCGTAAAATCGATATTGTCGCGACGCGCCACAATAGTCATTCATGTTTATATGCATCTAAAAGCAAAACAAAGGTATAATGGTCAATAATATAAATTGTACGAGGGTCATATGATGTCATGTACATATCCTTCTTAATTGAAAAGCCGTTAAATTAAAAGAAAAATGTTTAGATGCAGATTTCTTTTATTGCAGTCCTTGTACTCTATGTTTAACTGATATTGCACTTTTTGCTAAAGCAAACTGTAGTAAATAACTATTATTTTGCAAATTGTTGATCGATAGCTAAAGTTTCTTCTTGTCAAAAGAGTGTGACATTACATTAATATATTTTTTGTTTCAGTAGATAAAGAAGCAAGATTACGTTGCTTAAAAGACCGACAGAATGAAGAGAGACAAAAGAAACTTGAAGAAATTAAAGCACAAGCTCTTGCAGCACAAAGATTTAAAGAACAAAAAGAATACGAGAGACGTAGAAGGTTAGAAGAACTTAGAATAAAAGACGATGTCAGACGACAACAAGTGGAAGAAAGAAAGAGAGCAATAAGTGATGCGGAGAGGGACAGGTTAGAATCCATTCTAAGAAGAAATCAAGAAAGAGAGCATAGGATTGAGGCAAAAAAACGTAATGAAAGAAGTAATATAGTATTTGCGTTTGGTTCTTCAACACCTCGTATGCTAGACCCTACGGATATGAGTCTGTCTTTTTGGGGTCATAGAAAAGCTACTTCAATACAAAATATCACATGTTCTACTTCTTCGTTAACACGAAGACAGTCAGAAAGGGATCTGGATGTAGGAAACAAAAAACGTGCTACTTCTGCTACAGGGCTCGAGCGATCGGGTGAAAGTTAGTATTGCTTTTATCCAGTTACATATATTTTTTTTTGTGTTTCGGTGTTGATAGTGCGTTCAAAAATTTTTGGAATATATATATCTTGCTCTAGCGAATGGTAAGACCATGTTATTAATTAGGTACCCTTTAATTTGCCTATGCAGTACGATATCTTACGTCATTGCAATTTTGAAAGACAAAAATTAATTACCGTAGGTACATACTTTAGAGACAGAAAAATAGCTATTTAGGGCGTCATTTAGTTTGTTAGACGTTTGTATTTTTCCACTTTATATAACAAATATTTTCACTGCCTATCATTAAACATAATAAATCACTCTACATTATCTAGAACTTAATTAACGTTCGCCAGGATTAATGACTAAGGGGTTTAACTGCATTGTTAACGTATGCAGATATCCCAATATATATCTGAAGTCGTATCATAAAATTACACATTCTTATTGATCAGTTTTTATAGAACTGGTAAATCATTCGAATAGAATTACTAACGTAATAACAAAATAAAGTAAAAAAAAAAAATTTAATTTTTTTGCTGTTTTCCAAAGTGATAAATTTTGTTTATGATTAATCAACATTCATACCATTACATATACAAGCTCTTCATCGATTATATACAGAGCGAATCTGTGAAGCGGCACTCACTCGAAAAATTTTCAAATGTCAAAAAAAGTTCATACAGTGATATAAGTACTCATTTTGTACAATTTTTTTTATTTTTTTTGCTGGGTACGTGTGTAAAATTATCAAATAAAAAATGTGTTCATAGTTTTTCCAATTACCTGGTAGCAGCGGTCAGATGGACTGTTTACACAGAGATTGGAAAAACTATACCTATGTAGCATAATAAAATTTAAAAATGAAACCATCTATGACAGATTACAACCTCCATGAAGTTGCCTCCCTCGCCCGATTTTCGAAATTAAAACATTTTTAAATGCTAGTTTGCTCGTGATTTCGGAAGAATATGGTGATTGATGAGGAAGTATATGTCTTTTTGTCCAAATTTTTGCGGCTATAAATGAAAGAAAGCATAAAAGAAAATATCTCAAACTCTCAAGTATAAAATTTGACAATTTAGTAACATTTGAATTCAACATTATTATCATATCGGTCTATTTTCAAGATAGATAAAGGATAGGTCTGTGTAGCCTTATAACCAAAAAAATTGTCTATATTTTCTTAAAAAAAAAAATAATAATAATTCCGTCAATATTCGACACTTCACTTCAAGTATCCCACAATATTCTTTCACGAAATACCTGAACCTTAAAAAAATATTTGAGATACTACATACACTATTATTAACCTATTGTTGACATGAATGTGTAAGTATGTTACGAATAGTAGTTATATATCGGTTCGATTTTACTGGGAGCTATCAATTTTTGTTTCCTCTTTTTCTTTTTTAATACAGTATATATATTTTTTAGGATTTAATATAATTTTATTTTAATGAAAAGTACAAGAGCAAAATTGATGTTTTAATTCTTATTCCCTGTAGAAGTAGTATCCTTAGTTGAGTATGTACAGTCATATACAGTGTCTTTAAAATTGTATATATCTATATGTGAAAAAAGTTTTTTAACGTTGATGATACGAAGGTCTTATTTGTGCCAGAAATGCAATCTTTAAATGCTCTTTTATATTCATACTTTTTGGCAGGCACTGTAACATTATTATAAATATATTTACATAGACCAATGTTTGTAAACGCATACATACGAGTCCTCTTTAGAAATGTTATAATTACCAAATCAAATTGCTTTCAATTGAAGGTAAATAACGTGTCATTTCAATGATTAGAAAGAAATGAATGGTTCATTTACCAATGGTATTTAAATTATACCAATTGAAGAACAAGGTCGGATGCAGTTTTAATAGATTTAAAAAAAAGACCCTCCAATTCCTGATATATTTATATATTTGATATTGCATATAAATAAATACTTTATAAATTTAACAAGGTAGTTAGTATACATGATTCGATTTGATTGTTTCATTTCCAAAAAATTTTCATCAGTGGATACAAATTTTTAAAAACATTGGATAAAGTAAAGTATCTTCCGGTCACGTGGCTATACTTAAGTTAAAGCATCTCATGTTCATGGTTTTTTATAGGTAGTGCACCAATAACACCAGCAGGTTGTGCAAGTGGATACACAGGCCGCCGACGTACCGACCTTGTGCCCACCATTCCGTCAAGGGACTCGTCATTTGCCTCATCCCGAAAATCTCTCAATCACTCACCAGGTAGGGCATACTCAATGTCGCGTTTAGACCAGCTTGCCAAGCCACGCAGGAGGCCTGATTTGCCTTCTTTGGCTGAAGCCAATTCCCCCAATCCTAGACCCTTATCTTCCCCACGTGTATCCTCTGTTACCCGTAGCATGAGCCATTTAGCCGTAAGTAAGTCAGGACCGTCACCAACTAGAAGAATGCTAAGTAAGGCCGACAGTCGCAGCATGCACCATTTAACTGGTGATGGTGCCCTCACGGCACCGCGCACTACGCGCACCACTCAGTTGAGGGAACAGAAATTACATGAATCCTCTAATTGCAGTGAGGGTATGTTTTTCGTTACTTCGTTATTTTTATTTACATCTCAATCATTTTGGCTACATTAGAATGACGAGGTTCTATCTATTCGTTTTTTAAACTAAAGGAAGTGAGGGTCTTAAAAACTTTGTCTTGACACGAATGGTCTCGGAGAAGGCAGCGTGTTGATCTTGTTAAGTAAGCATTTAATTTTTTTCTTGTAAATATACATTTAATTTAAAGGTGACATTTAAAATTATATTATTATTGCAATAACTGGGACATAGAACTTTGTCATTCTGACATGCCGAGTCTTATCAATAAGGGAATTTCCTTGTTTTTCCTATTAGCATATCGCTCAGGAGCTTTCGAAACTGTAGGAGAAGGTTGGTGGCAGGTATATTTTTTGTTCTTACATAACATTGGAATTAATAATACTAACCCCTTAATGAATTTATGCAAATACAATTTTATTGTTGCTTTTTTGTTTCTAAAATATTTTTGGTGGTGGCTCATCGCATTCCTCTAGGTGAACCGATTTAAAGATTTGCACATTTAGCTGTGACAAAATGATTTCTTTACGAAATTAAGAATAAAGAAAAGCCCATTAAATTAATTTAAAATAATTCATGTTTTAAGTAAACTAATGCGAGAAAAAATTACGCTCTCAATGTGTAGATCTTTAATTTCTTAGGTATAGTTTTAATACATTTACCTGTAATGTTTAACATTTTTTTTTTTTACATCCCAAAGCCTAATGGCTTCCGTTTATTACTGCAGTTGTTCAAAGACATTAGTGTGTTCACTTTTAGGATATTATTGATATAGTTAAGAGGTCAAAATATTCTGAATAACCTTTGCCATATGCAAGTAAAATATGAGATTTTCCTCATTTAACCAGAATCCATATATATGCGAAAATTGCGCTCGGCTAATTTTAAAAGGGCCCCCGTAATAATTTTTCCTCCATTTTAATCAAATTATTTGTTCCTTGTGCTAAACAACAAACTTAAAACATTGGTTATGCACCAGACTGTAGCCTTTAGAATTATAATCGTTAAATTAATATGTGATTGACAGATTTGTTAAGATTGAAATTGAAAACACGTAGGAATACTTAATATATGCCAAACAATCTAATATATAAATCTGTTGGTATAGCATCATCAAGACCAAGTAGTTCACTTAGTCAGCAGAGCACAAATAGTGTAGCGAGTTCAGTGAGTGTCAGACAACGTCCTGCCACAACACCTCGAAGACCAAGACCCGCTAGTATTGCCATTACTGGCATAACACACGACTTGAAAAATGCAGATAAATCAGCCGAAACTAAGCCACCACTTCCCAAAGCAAGGAAAATGTTGAGTAAAACGCATGAAAGACCTCCGTTGAAAAATAAAGCAAAATCACCTGTAGATAGTATTCCCAAGGATAAAGCAATTAATAGTGCAGCACAGAATATAATTAACAAGGCAGCCAATGAAGAAAGTCCACAGAAACCCCCCGACACTGCTCCTGTGATTCAGCAAAAGCCGGCTTTGGAAGATCATCCTCCAGAAAATGTAGATGTTATCCAACCAGTCTTGATTGTGGATGATATTAAGGAGTAAGATTAATTTTTTATTTACAAAGGATGGGTTATTTCTAAAATTTCGCAATTGCACGATTATTGGCCATACCTTAAGCGTTGAACTTGTCATCTGTCTTAAGGTCCCAGCTTTAACTTGGTAATTGGTAGCTTGCGATGACTTAAGGAATGGCCTCTATATAAAACTTGTTTATTGAACTGTATTTAAGTTATATGTATATGTTTTAAGGGATTCTATTAAGGAGAGTGTGCCTGTAATCGTAAAAAGTGATATAGAATTAGTATCTGAAATCAAAGAGGTGGAGGAAGAAACAAAAGTTGTAGATGATAATACGACAAAGGAAGATAAAGAACAGGAAACTAAGACTGATGAGGAACCAGTTAAAGAAGAAATACCAGTCTCCGAAACCAAAGCTCCAATAGAAATTATTCAAGAGGACGATACACAATTGATGATGCTTTCAAATGTAGAAAATAAAGAGAACAATTCTAATAATGAAATGTCCGCATCCATGACGAAGATTCGAATTAATACTGAGAAAGAGGCAAAAGCTGCCTTGGCAGAGAGGAGGAGATTGATTAGAGAAGAAGCCGAGAGGCAGGCAGAAATGGAGAGGTTACGACTCGAAGCTGAAGCAAAGGCTGAACTTGAGAAGCAACAAAGGGAGGAAGAACAAGTTCGACAGTTAATCGAATTACAAAGACAAACTGAACAAGAAAGATTAAAAGAGGTAAAGTATTGTATTATTTCATTTTGTTAAACAGATCAGTTAATAATTCTAAAATGCTGGCCGTTTCAATTATTATTATTATTATTATTATGTTCTTGCTGCTGCTAAATTTTCTGATCATTAGGCGATAAGGGAAACTCAGAAAAGAGAAGAAGAGGAAAGGTTAAAGAGAGAGGAGGAACAACGATTGAAGTTGTTAAAAGAAGAGGCAGAAAAGAAAGCGAGAGAAGATGCAGAAAGACAAAAGGCAGAACTTCAAGAGAGGCTAAAAAATGAAGAGAAAGAAAGGGAAGCACGCCGCAAGAGAGTTGAGGCGATCATGTTGCGCACTAGGGGGAAGAACAATGCCAATTTACCATCACAACAGGTATTAAGAATACTTCCAATATTTTAAAAAATTATTTAAATTTAAGAGAACCGATTTTAATAAATTATCATTTGTTTCCTTATTTCAGAGTACAGATGATAAAAATGAGAATAAGTCTGAAGATAAGGTGAATGAGGAAAATAAATTAAATGAAGAGAATAAGTTGAATGAGGAGAATAAATTAAATGAAGAGAATAAAATTAACGAGGAGAGTAAGGTGAATGGAACGAAAATTGTGGAGCAAGAAAATGGTACAACAAAAAATGGTAAAGATGTGGATATCGTTGATAATATGTAGGTATAATTGAAATATTTTAAGGCAATTTAAGTATGTTGAACTATTTCGATTTTTTTCAGATTACCAGGTGAATTAGTGAAGAATGCAAACACAGTTACGATAGAAACAATGAATAGTACTGATACTATAAATTCAAATAATTCGTGGCAGGATACACAACAATATGGTAATTTTGTGTGTAATAACAATAGTTGAAGCAAACATTTATCTGTATTTTTCAGATTCATTGATGTGAGAAACTAATTTGTAGTTATACATAATTATATATAATAATTTAATTAATTAATACATAGAAATGCCCTTATTCTAACTTATTTGATATGTTCTGCATGTTTGTATACACTACTTCAAGTGAGCGCTTATATACGACCCTAGTACAAGTTTTTGTAAGATGTTCCAAAGATTAATAAAGTTAGACATATTCCCGAGACGTCCATTTTGTGCAATACCTTTAAGTTTCCATATCAAATTACGAAGACATTTATTTTGGGACGAGACATTTTTTAAATGTCGTTTCAAACGTCCCAAAGCGAATGTTTTCCCAAGCGTTACGTTTGAGAATGTTTCACAATTTGTTTTACTAGGGACTGATGTATATAAGCAGTGATAGGTGCATAGAAGTATGGCAACTTTTAATAATAATTGGTTACATATAATGACTGAGAGTGTACCTATAATATAATAATGTAAAAATTTCGATCAAAGGCAAAAACAATGTGATTTTCAGTATTAGGATTGCTTTTGATCGCAATTGACTTCTTCCATTTTTTTTTCGACAAACTCGGTCTGTACTAGTCATCTTGATTGTATGTTAAATTGTTGTGTAATGTTATTATTATACTCTGCTGTTGGGATACGTCCAACCTATTTTTATTAATTTGGTAGTTCTAATTTATATATTATCTGCATTTTAATAGTTTTTTATTAAGGTAAATGATGTTTTTTATTGGTTTTTATTTGAATGATATCGATTCATATTAATCATATGGAAAAGGGTAATTTTGTTATTTAAGTGTAAATGATTTATTTTCAAATACTGTTTCGTTGCATGAGAAAATTACTGTTAGTGTGTCCAATCTGGTAGAATTTTATGACTCCGAGGATGGCACGATAAATTATGGAAAGTTACCTTACGGTGAGGTAGCTTTATTCGACTAAAAATTATTCTACTAGGTCTTTTTCTATAGACGTAGATAAAACGGTTTACATTAATGGAAATGGAAATTTGTGGCTTGTGATTTAAAAAAATCAAAACTGTTTCAAGATTTATTTAAAGGCGTTATATGAATAGTGGCCTAAACCTAAAATTATTATATGGAGTTCTTCATTAAAACTCCCTTTGGGTCTTCTCGAGGCAAACAAATTATTTTATTATTTTTTTTTAATAACATTTTATTTAAACTTGTGGTACGATTGATGTATCAAGTTTTCATCAAAATTTGAATAAAGGTGGATCGCCATGTATTGCACAAAACGTCAACTGACGACACCCTCCCTGTTGCATTTTTAGGTCTTCGAACCATCTGTAGAAACTGGTTTTACAAGAACTATGATGAATATAATTTATTCAAAGGTCATGGCTGGTCCCTCGTCGTAAAGTAAATCTGATACTAAGTGAATTAACTAAAAATTTTATTCTGTACAAAATTGTCCTGCACATGCTTTGAAATTAAACTTCCTTTAGTCGCAGAGCATGTTGTCGAGTGTCGCAGTGAAACGGTAAAGCAATTAAGTGGCTGTTGCTGTTAAAAGTTTTAAAATATATCGTTAAAAAAAACCAATATGTCACTGTCGGTTGTTAGAGGCAATAAGTGACATTTGCTTTTAGGAAAGCATTCACGTGATTTATCTATTAAGCTTTTAACAAAAAAGCGTAGTATCGAAATTATTAAAATCAGTTGAAGTTTTAGTAGGGTAGCCCCCAACAGTGTTTGCCCTCCCCGGCACTGCAGGGGAGTGGGGCGCAACTACACCACTGTTGATAATTTAATGTTACGAATTCTCATCCTCTTGATTTTTTTTATGCAGATTCTGAACAGACGTGTAGTTTTCAAATTAAATTTAAGACGGTTCAAAGTTCCAAGTTTTGATTTATAAGTAGGGAATTTCGTTGACACTAAATTTAGATGTGGTTCAACCAGTGGCGGCCGGTGAAATTAAAACTATGTACATTGTACTGATTCTGCGGTTGGCTCCTTGTGAAACATTATTAAATATTTTAAATAAACAAAGAAAATTTGCTTTTAAATGTTTCAAAATTATATTTTCACTCTACACGTGTTTCGGCTTTTTAGGCCCTTTTCAAGAGTGCAGATGAGAGGCACTAAATTATAATTTGTGTTCCTTGCTTATATATTGAATGTTACATCTGGTAACTTATACTAATAAAAATGGTTTGAAATATTTGTAATTTTTAGAAAAGTTAAATTACTTTATCTAAAATGTGGGGACATGCGAATATTTGTTGTTCATTTATAACCGTTTTTTTTTTATTTTTGGAAGCTTTCTTAATTTCTAATATTTCTAGTAAGTCCAATTATTATCCATATTTATAAAGTGACTGTTTTCTATACAGTGTGTTGACATGCCGGTGCTATGTACGTTGTTTACAATAGACTTTTTATGCTCTTCAAATCGCATTTTTATGTTACGTCCAGTCTGGCCAATGTATATAGTGTCGCAGTTAAAACTACATTGTATCTTGGGTTTGGAGCATGGGACCCAAGTGATACTCTATGGCATAATAATCATCGAGAGTAAATAAAGAAGTTTTGCAGAAAAACAATTGCGATAGAAATTTGCGAAGAAAATTTGAAGAAATTGCGTGCCTTACCGGGTTATTTTTTAAACTATTTGTAAAATATTTGCATAAAATTTTTCGGAATCATGGAAAATATATCGGCAGATTTCAAATTTCATAAAAAAATATTGATTTTTACAAAGTTGCACCTTGTATTTGTACAGTGAAAAATGAATCAAATAAAATTTCAAAATGGTGTAACTTTATAAAAAAGCAATATTTTTTGATGAAATTTGAAATCTATCGATATATTTTCCACCTGTTCTAAAAAAAAAATTTGCAAATATTTTACAATAGCAAATATTTTACAATACGTTTTTAAAAAATAACCTGGGTAGGCACACAATTTTTTCAACGTATTTTCACAATTTTTTTTCTGCAAAACTTCTACATTTAGTTTTGGCAGTTATGCCTTAAAGTATCGCCACAGTAAACAATAACCAGTAGCTTATCTCTACTTGTTGCCAGGCTTTGCCGTTGGTGACCTTACAGAGCCGCTACTCTCAGAAGCATCAGTGTAGTAGTGGCCGTCGATGCAAAGTGTACAGTTTGTCCACCCATAATAGACGCTCGAAAGGAATGCAAAGAAAACAGTTGCTTTAAAAATTCGGAGTATATGAAACTGTGAGAATTCGAATTAACATAATTAAAAATGCATTAAAACAATAAATATCGTAGGTAGGTTAATCCCATATGAGTAATTATTCTGTTTGTCTTATCATGAACAATAAATATAATTATAACATGCATAAAATGTTTTGCTATTGCGTATTTTGTTTCATTTATAAAGTACTATATCCGTGACGCGACTGCCTGCATTCGAGGTCCCAGAGAGCTCAGCAGATTTATGAATGAAATGTAGCCGAGATAGTCTACCGGTTATCGTTTACTGTGGTATTGCTTGGGTCCCATATTCAAATACTAAGATATGACAGCTTAAATTTCACCAGCTGCCGCTGGGTTCAACAAAATATTGTATGAACCTAGACTTCAAACTCTTGTCGTCTGTATCTTTATGTAGACTTAACTGATCAATTCATGTGCAATAAAGTTCGAGAAAATGAAAATCCGAAATAATTTAAGCATCTGAGTAAAAGAAAAAGTTGGAAGTTTATATAGAAAAAGACATACTGGGTATTGCAAATGCCTAAAACCATTGAGTGGAGGAATTAACGAGAGACGCAATCAATTGTAGGTCGAGATTTTAGTAGGTACTGTACTTCCATGCCAATAGCATGAGGGCGTTGTTAGTGTAATGGGAAGATGTTTATAATTTGTCTGCGTAGCACTAAAACTTGATGACAATCCTCAAACTGTTAGCAGAGTACCGACTGCAATCTCGACCCACTATAGGATGCGTCTTTTTGTTAATTCCTTCACTCGATGTACGTGCAAGTTGCAAATAAATTTGTTTACCAGTAACTTTCATAATCATCTTATTATTATGTATTTATTTAAATTTACCAGAAGGAGGCAATTATAGGTTTAATAAAATAAAAATACCAATATAAATTATAACCTTCAATAACAAATATGTGGTTAATTACAGTTCTGTAAATGCTTGTTAAAATTGCTTAATAAATGTAAAATTTATTTATGACTTTTATTTTTTATTTATTTTCTCCCTCTTCCATTGTTTTGACAGGTTTCATTCGTTTGTATTATTTTGAGAAAAATATTTTGAGCTTAACTTCTTAGCCGAAAGAGCAATAATCTAAGGTAAGTTAAGTTTATACTTCGTTCTTGTCAAGCACAATACAAGTAAAGAAAAATTATTCAAAAAAAAAAGAAAAAGGTGTATGTATGCATTAAGCAAACATTGCGAGCACTGAAAAAAAGAATAAAAATATTTTCAACAATTTTGCATAATTAATTTTTTTATAGCTTGAGAAAAATAATTGTTCAAAATTAGATTACTTTAGATTTTGGCTAGTATTGATTTTTTTTTATGTTCCGAAACAACACGATGGTATAGATGTTATATATCGAAAATCGAGAATTACTCATTTTAGTATTACAAAATTCCATAGATGGCGCCACCTTGCAAAATAACGTCATTTACGAATTTAAAGAAATTTGCTTTTTAAAAATGATCTCGGTAGTTTTTTTCCTCCGTCT
Source organism: Rhamnusium bicolor (assembly GCA_029963845.1). Lineage (NCBI taxonomy): Eukaryota > Metazoa > Arthropoda > Insecta > Coleoptera > Cerambycidae > Rhamnusium > Rhamnusium bicolor. The sequence goes on from JANEYF010005770.1 coordinate 2,229,204, forward strand.
GAATTTAAAGTTTCATGTCCTTCGATCTAGACATATAATAAGTAAATAATTTTTAATTACCACCATTATCAAAAACTGCGCGTTAATTATTTCAGTATAATAAAATGCTATAGAGGGCGCCATCCGTGCAAAGTGCTATCATTAATTTGGTAATTTAAAAAGTTACCTACAACATATCAAAAACTGGGTATTAATTATTTTAGTATTTATAATAAAATTCCATAGACTACGCGACGTTGCAGCTCCACATTTTTCGAATATAGTTTAAAAAAAGTTATATTTAAAACGGAGAAATCTCAGTAATTTCATTCCTCCGTCTAAATTTAAAATTTCGTTTCTTTCGACCTAAACAAATAACTAAGTAATTTAACAAGAAACCTGTAGGGCATAAATGACAAGTTAATATGTATAACACATCTTTGACAGAATACTGTTTCTTGTTATTTAATTTATTATAAATCTTGATTCACAACCGCGTACGGAGAAGTGTATATTGAGTTGCAGTAATATAGGCGCTGTCACGTGAGGCTGCACACTTGTTGATTGATTCACACATGTTGGCAAGATCAGATAAAATATTAAATATGCTTTTGTATTTAGAATGGATGAAAATTCGTTTTTAAGAACAAATAATTACGACATGCTCGGTACTAGGTATATCTATGCTAAGTACTAACTGTACTACTAGTTCTGCAGCATATATCGTAGCAATACGAACGAAATGTGCAACGTTATCAGTATCACTATACAACAATTAATTAGTCGGTAAAATATAACGGCTTTCGACAGATTTAGGAAAATAAAATTAAAAAGAGAGACAGACAAGTAGACAAGTGTTCAGCATTTGTTTTTACGGGCAAACAAACACAAGCGGAAAGGTCCCCAACAAACCAACTAGAATCAAGGTCTTAATTTTGCCCGAAGCCTGTTAAATGTGATGTCATAATGACATCACCGGGAAGCGTTTGTGGCTCCGTTAAGCATTAAAAATTGGACACAACATATTGCGCATAGGTAGTCGTATTTCGGGGAACCTTGATCGTAGTAACAAAATAATATTTGTAGATGTTAGAATAATGTAGCTTGTCAAGTAGTATCTGATTGTTGCCAATTCGCCATTGCTGTTCTCTAGAATCAATAGCAGTTGACGTCACAGTGGGTGCCTGTCGGAGCGGCGCTATCAGTGAGCGGGGGGGCCAGTGCACTTGTAACTTGGCTAGTAGTGTCATGTATCCGCGCAAGTGTCTCTTCGGACTGTCTTATGTTTTGTGATTGATGTGTGCAGCGCTAAATTTGGCGTAAGTTTGAAATTTTAAAATCTGTTAATTCTGTGTGATCTGTTGTTTAAAGCATCGATTGTGTAGGTTACCCTGCTCCCCTGTTATATTTCATTAACGTGCTAAATGGCCTTCAGAAGCGTATTAGTGTTGACATTGAAGGTCTTTACGCAAAGACTGCAAAAGGCCAATAGAGGTCAACTATTCAAATATATAATTCAAATAATAATTAACTCGACTATTAAAAAATATCATTAGCCTCTTATTTCGTATCGTATTAACGTCCCGGTTGGCTATCCTGCGACCTGTGACCCCGTGCCTCTAGCGCGCGCCAGATACGAGACACCAACAATATTTATGTTTTCAAATAATTACTCTGGGAACCGACTGCTGCTAACTATGCATAACCAAATAATTAACGGTCCTTTTCTACTTACACTTTTCAAAATTGTTATTAGGTACCCTCTAGTCTCGTATAATTAATATTCGCATTTTAAAACAGGACTCGACTTAAAAATAATCCACATTCTCTGCCAGTAGCAAAACAGGTTGTATCGGTTGACGGTTATCGTTGACCAAAGAGAATAATAAAACAAAACCCCTTACTGGCAATATAAACAATAATTAAGAAAGAGTAAAAATTTTCCCATCTTAAAGATGTGTGAGAGAAGCAACAGATGGAGCTTGTCTCTAACGACGCTTCTGAGTTAAGTGGGTTGCAGGATTATTGGCTGAATTTCATTTTTTCAGGAAAATCTCCTGGGGGTGATCATCATCTTTCGCAATATTTGGAAACAATCGAAGTCCCTTCGGTTGGTGCTTTTATCTTGTATAATACTCTGACCCAGCCAGAAGCACGTGGTTTAACGATTCTTGCGCGCAATCGCTATATTATTTCTCGATGTTTGTAAACAAACATACACCGACGTTTTTTTCTCTCGATGCTAGTCATGCAAGACATGATATAAATACAACTTTTCTTTGAAATTTTCAGTATTAAAGATGCGACATTTTTTCGACCCGTAACATTCGATTACCATTTACGTATGTTTTTGCGTTAAAGAAATATATGTACATATGTAGATACATATATGTACATACATGGTGTCCAAAAGGTAATCTGCCAAATAACACCAGTTTGTTACATAAACTTTAAACTTTTGTTGAAAAGCAAATCGTTTCCTCGTAATAAATAACCTAATAACCGATCAAATATCTCGCGATGGAATAATATTTTTTGAAATATTTTTCGAGTAGGTACTTTCAAAGTAAGCGTGATAATACAACTTGAGCGTATGAAATATCAAGTTTCTTCTAATAGCAGTCTCGGGCCAGTTTGAAACCGTCAGAAATATTCACTCAGCTGTCTCTTATATGCTAAATTCACTGTATTTACATTAATACTCAACTGGGCGAATATTTATGATGGTTTCAAACTAGTCCGAGACTGCTGTCGAAACAAATCTATTATTTGCTATTGTATTGATATTTATGTTTAGTGTGTTTATTTTTTTGACAGCAAGTGTCGAATTTTACCTATAACTTGTGCTCAGTAACGCCACTGAATTATTGGTACCACTAAATCCAGGATTTGTTTTTTCTGAATAAATATGCTTTCTTTACTTCGTTTCATATGTCAGCAATTCATTATCCAATATAAAGGGGGTTCAAGATGTGTTACATCTGTTGGTATATTGTAAGAACCTAACAATGAATTGTCGGTAAATTTGAACATCAACAAATGTTTACCAACTATGAACGCCCGTAAAAAAAACTGTAAGACATACGACATTCCGATATGCAATTTGCGCAATTCAGTCTTTTAATCTCGTTAATATATCCTCTGTCGTACCTAAATTTGAAAGTAGTCTCTAATCAGCGGTTCCAGAGATAAAAAAATTTGAATGTTTTCCTAAGCAGCATTTTAACGTTGTATCAATGTGGTCTTATGACGTACAACGATTATCCGATCCGTTTTTGCACCAAATCCGGTGGATGAAACCAGGGTCTCTACAACATCGGCATATGACTGACAGTGACATGATGACCAACCATATGTCCGTTGAATCTAGTTTGAATTGATCGTCTAGTCTGTCCAACATATTTTTGATAACAGTTCTTAAGAGATAATTTCGCGAATCCCCGACTTTTCGTTTGTTTCAATTTTGTCATTTGGATTGCCTAAAAGTTGTTGTAGCTTGTTTTCCGATGCATGAACCACAGTCATGCCTACATCTTTAAAAATCTTACCAATACCACGGGTGAATCGAGGATCGGATGGAATCGATACAAATTTCGGATTTTCTCTTTCATTTTGAAAGGTCGAGGAATTTCGAAGCGACTTTAAATTTTCGTTTCCTAATTATTTTAACAATTAAATTTACAGAATATCCATTACTCGCAGCTGTATCCTTAATCAATTACTAGAAAATTAAAACTCGCCATTTTGTGTTGAGCACAATGGTGAGAGTCCTTAGGGATATATCTTAGAGTACTGGTATCTTTCCTGTATATATCAAACTCTAACTTATTTTCACTATTTCTAATTATTAATATATCTAAAAATGGAAGTATCAATACTCGAATTTTTCTTTTGCTTCTTTCTCGAATCTCTTTATGAAGAGACTGGCACTGAATTGTGACAAAGGGTTACCCATTGCCGTTCCTTCATGTTGTTCGAAGAAGTTATCGTTGAATCGAAAACAATTTTGTTTCATGCAAAGTTTAGTGAGTTGAAGTTATTCTTTTACTACATCTCTGAAATTGTTTAATTCGAGTAGATCCTTAAGGTAGTCCAAGGTCTGTGGTATCGGAACATTTGGAAACAATGAACAAACGTCAAAGGAGATCAAAATTTCACCTTCTTGCAATTGAATATTTTTCACCTTATTGATGAAATCATTGGAATTAATCACAGAGAAACTAGGTGGTGCAAAAGGTAAATTTTCGAACTCTTCTGTTAACCATTGTGGTTAACCGACTGGCCAGAGGTCGTGAGTGACATGATGACGATTTTCTACACCTAATAATATAATAATAATAATAAATCGCCTTTATTGAATAGGTTAATAACAACTATACATTATATTCTTAACCTAATACAACTGGGCGAAGTTTAGCCTAAGGCTACTCTTATACTTAACCCAAAATTAATCTAATCCTATAACTAAACTAGTTGAAACCAAAATTAGATTTATTTACGTATACACATTTATTTTATTAATAAATATACAAAAATTAAAAGGAAAAATTATACATATATATGCAAAAATAAAATATATGATAATATGCATAAAACAGAAGAAAATAATGCAAATAAGAATAAAAAGTATACAATCAAGGAAACAAAAAAAAAAGGAAAAAGCAAAAAGTAGATTAATAATTTAGAAAAAGAGGTCTTAAAGATTTTTTAAATAATTCAGTGGATAACGAGTACGTTAATTTCTGTACAGATGTGGGCGGAGGTCGCAAAATTGCTGCTTGCGTTATTACAACCCCCCCCTCCTAAATGCATCACCGTTACCCCTTAGCTAAATCCTAAATCAGCCACTGTTTGGACAACCCGTATAAACAGGGTGATTCAGTGTTTAATCCTCTAACGTACATGATGGATTCAGGGCATGAAATTAGGAATAAAGGTTCATATTAACTTGTGCCCTAAAGTTCCCCGTTGCAGAAGCACGATAGTGGTTAAAGATACAAGATTTTGTTTTGATTTTGTATTTAACAACTAAGGATAAAAATGTAATAATTTGCGGCATGGCTGTATAGGCACCTATCCTTTGGCACTCAAATTTGCTCCGATGTCTCTAATTTTACCAATATCTGCTACCGCTCTGGATGAATGACAGACAGTTTTACATTTTTCGTATATGCATTCAATTTCGGATAAAAAATCTCGTTGAATTACTTAAGACAGCAACTAAAATATGTGTCAAAATGGAGCAGAGCAAATGCTTAAAAGTAGTGAACAGCTGCTGGGCAACTTTTCTGTACATACAAAGAGGACGCCCAACAAATTTTTTAGGGAAGAAGTTTTGAAGGAAATGTAGAGAAATAAGCGAAATCTGATTGAGTTTTATACAAAAAATTTAGACAGCAGTTTACCCCACCCATAACGTATCTTATTTTTTGTTGCTCTTAAAAAAATAAAGCTTTGTTTAGTAATAAATAAATAAGATAATAGGTAAATAGATCGTAAAAATGCTTGTTATATAATTTTTTCTGACTCGAATAACTTTTAAACTTCTTAAACATTTTAAAGAATAAATTTCGTTTCAAATTGAATGTAAATTATAAACAATCTAAGTTTTCTTTATTCATTCAGTGGCGTAGCAAAGATTGGTGAAGAAAGGGACACGGACCCTTTTCGTAACGACGGAGATCAACAAAATAACCAGCCATGACGCAGAATATACAATTTAATGCCGTTATTAAATATACATGTTTGAAATTAATTCATGTCGTCTGTAAGTTATGTTAGGGCACAAGTGTACATAACATTTTTTCTTAGTTTCAGGCTCTGAATCGATATACAATCACATTCAGTTATTTTAGTAGCGCTTATTCTTATTCCAAGATGTAGGTACATATTTACATGCACCTACTATAGGGATTAAGTCATGTTTAAAAACGTGTGATTGATAACATCGAGGAACTTTAACTTTATAGTTTTATCACGTCCGCTACCTATTCGATAACAAGATCAATATGAATATGTTAATAATTTAAATGGGAACCAAATAATAAAATTACGCTTTTATCATTTCTTCAATCTCCTAATCAATAGTTCTAATTGAGGGTATTTGACCAGTTCAAGAATAAACTAATATATACTTAACTTAATGTAGTAAATGTATTAATACAAATGAGATAAATTTATTATCGAGTCAGTACTAAATATACACATATTCACTATTAAAGGTAACTGCCTTGTGGGAAATTATTAACAAAAACCGAGATTAATTTTTTTAATTCTGTTTACCAAAATTTTAATCTCGATTAACCTAATGAAATTTTGAGGAAACCTCTCGTCTTTTTATATTTCACGTACATATATATATTAAGTGGGCGATAATGATGATGCATTTCTGTATTAATATCTCTGCAAATGACAAATGTCTGTATTCAGCATGAAAATATTATTTAAAACTGTATTGCTAACATGTATTATACCTAGACAAAATTCTGGTAATTCAAAACATCTAAATTGTATATTTTTTGCCCGTTTTTTTGATTGTGGAAAACCGTTGAATCAGAAGAAAAATTGTTATCTATCCGATTTCATGCTATTAGAAAAAATATTTCGTGTTTCCGCCAAATCCGTTCTTTCTCTAAACATTGGTATAATCAGTTAAACGACCAGAATAAAAGAATATGTGAAAAATATGAACAACATCCAACATCTAATATAAATCAATCTTATCCTTATCATAATTAAGGTCACCGCAAGTTTAACTAATATCGTAAAATATAAAATTCTGATGTAAATTAAAGTATGCTTCAATAATATTTCCATTCCCACAATTTTATAGGTTCTTTTAGCACTTGGACGTTGCAGGCAGTATCACTTAATTCAACCCTATACAGGGCGAGGCTAATTCGATGAGATGACAGGGTTCGCGGAAACTGCAATAGTCGGATATCAATCAATTCAAACAGATTTTTTAAAGATATTTAAAATATTTAGAAAGGATATCAATAATTATTCCGTGGAAAAGTAATCCTATCTAATTTGCCTTAATTTGGTGGTGTGTTTAACAAAAAGCCTTTTACTAACACTTTGCGATGAAGTTATAAACAGTTACGTAATAGGCGTTTGCATTGCGAATCGGTCTCCCCATTAACGTAGCCATTTGTTTTAATTCCATCCCCATCAGAGCTCTGAGAAGGTGATCTGCTCTGACAAGGACTTTTTGTGAGCTTTTTTGTTTGAGATATTTGGAAAAAACCGTATTTTTAAAAAAAATTCCTTCTCCTTTCTTCGGTGAAACACACTTCGTATACAAATAGATTTTGGTATTTACTGGATAGGCAATTTTTTTGAATGATTCTTAAAAGGAAGTGGATACCTACCGTTTTGTTGTAAATATTTTTTTAGTACGTGTGGTAGGTACTTTATGTTCATAATAATAATAATTGAAAAGAACATTTAAATAAAATGCTACAACTACAAGAGAAAGGAAAAACCATAGTGGTTCGTAATTTTTAAATTGCAAAGTTTATTAGATGATATCTTAACGGATATGTAATCACAATCAGCATATTTGTCCTAAATTGTCCTTGATCGAGATACATTATAAAGAATTTAACATTTTCAGGCATACACGATCGATCATAAACCTGGTAAATACAAATTTTTGCGTGTTATATGTATATACATACGTTACAATGTTTTTTTTTTATTTTTATTTTACTTACGTATGATCATAGAAAGGAAAATAAGGATTACGATTAATAGAGATTTGTATTTTGAGGAGCCAATTCAGCCGAGCTGATATATTTAGATACGCTACCTTTAGAAGCAAATTTTCAAAAGTCGCTACTACCTAGGCCAAGAAAGAGAGACAATTTCCCTATGTTAAGTTGACAATAATTAGGTAGCAAAATAGCTATTCATTAATTTTTGCTTGTTAATAAAGAAATTAGCCTAAATAAAATTTTTAAAATTTGTACTTGATAAATGATGCCCTTTCTAGGGCAAGAATGTTAAAAAAGAGTCTTTCCATTGGTGTTGAAGAGTATTGGAACTTTTTAAATATCTTTTCGATATGTGGAAGTAGCGTATTTAGCATGTCATAAATTGCAAGCTAGGGAGAGTTCTTTTGACTCCGAAGAAGTCAACAGAAAGTAATGCCACCCAATATTTTGCGAAGAGAAAGAATATTGGTATGTCGGGTAGTAATGGGCATATCGGACTATTTCAATAATCGGATTCTACCGATTCGATTATTCTAATAATCGGATGATAATTCGAATTAATTTTAATTCGGTGTAGCCGACCATGCTAACTTCTCGATTCTAACGACTATAATAATCATATGAATTATTAGGAATTCAAATTAACTTTAATGCAGTTTGGCACACCACGCTATAATAATATAACTCATGTCGATTCGAGTGATATAAAGAACGTATTAATTTATTCATTATAAGGAGATAAAAGGCAATAAAATTACGTTAATAGTTCGGCTTGGTAGGACCTAAACTGCACGACGCAGACGCACGCACCGATTGCTGGCACACCGAGAATCGAGATAAAATCGCTCAATTCGAAATTCGACCGATTCGGCGAATCGATTATTTTGATTCGTTTTCATTCGTTCTGTAATCAGTTTAGTATTCGTATTTCAAATTTATGGCCTGTATTTCCAGTTATTTTCCGATTATTTTTAATTCGAATTACGGAACAAAGTAATCGAATTGTAAAGGTTATTTGAATAATCGTATTACAGGTTATTTTTAATTCGAATTATCCCATGAGTAATGTCGGGCATTGCGATGTGATCCACTTTTCCAATAGCAATACGCAACATACCATATAACATATTTGGTGGCATTACTTCCGTTGACTTGCTTGTAGTCAAAGAACCCTAGCTTGCTATTTATGACGTGCCAAATACGCTACTATGTTATTCTGGGCGAACAACGTTGAGATGTGGACGGATGTCAGTTGGGAATGCCAAACGTGCTGCAACCAGTAAAGCATATCACATCCCGAACCTTGTTTTTCCATTTTCCAAGAGATGGCGCGTTGTGTCACCTGTGGTTTTAATCCACAATAACTTGAACGAATATTGGTAAAACGGTCCATTGCATTGTCAACCTTTTTTTCAGCCTGTAATACCGATGAGTTCATAGGAGAACGAAACGTGAATTGTTATTGGAAAAGGGGATCACATCGCAATACGCGACATATCAATATCCTCTTCGTAAAATATGTAAGGCTAAATTCTGTTAATATTGAGGCAGCTAAAGTTCAATTTGGGTTCATACAAAAAAAAAAATGGTCGCTTATTGAATGAGAGACGCAGCAAAATCCATTTTCTTATTTGTTTGTTCTGTCCTAACTACCTTTAAGCTATTATTAAGTAATGAGGATTGAATGAAGTACACGGAAATTTATTTTATTACGTAATTTACGAAGTATGTGGTATTCTAAGTGTTAATTTTTTTTTTTATAGGTTTGTTAGCACCGAATAATGAAAATGTCTGTATTTTTCACCTAAGGTAAGCGTTATGATTTTTGTATTGTACCTTCTAATCTCTAGTTACTGTATTTAAACGATTTAAGTATAATTTTGTAATTATTTTTCAAAAAAGACATTGTTCTTTATTAAGTGAGTTAATTCCTAATTGTTGCTTACGTGGTAACCCAAATCGTCGGGGATGGGACCCGGGGAAGGGTATCATCCGGTAGATAAATGTCGATTGCACATTCTCGACATCAATTTTCGTGAGAGATCGAGTGGACAAACGTTTCTTTCGATATTTTTGCAACATTTTATTTTTGAACATCTCTGTGCTCTTTTCTTTTTTACAATATCTGTATATATAGCTATTGTTTCTTTAAAATCGTTGCACTGTTCAGTCTGTTTGGTCCTGAAGTGAGTTGGAACGGTCGATGTGATGGTGACACTGACGTTTTTTTCCATAAAACCTATACTGCACTCGACAACCAAGTTGGCATCATCTGGAGATAATTAAAAACTAATAATCTTTTAATCATCTCAAGATGATGCCGCCGACTTGGTTGGCGAAACGCGCATCGAGTGCAGTATAATTGGTGTTTTGTGAAAAACCACGTGAGTGTTAGTCTACTTGAAGTTAAATCGAAATGTTACAAACGACATTTAAACAACTCCCATCATCAGTGATTTCAGTCGTTGAATACTTCATTTCGTTATTATTTTTCTTACATTACGACTGACAGCAATTATTAATATTTTTTTAAAGATTTTTACGATTTCTATTCCATTCCGATGCCTACATCTGCTATCGTTTTTAACCGGTGTGGGTTACATATTGTTTTGCCTTTCTGAAATAGTCTTACGACTACAATAACAATTGCATTTCTGTACTTTATTAACCCTATATGTGTGGCCCCCGTAAAGAAATTTCCACGAGTAACAACAACACACATGCATACCGTAAATGTCCCCTGCTGTCCGTGCCACAGCTGTGTACAGCTAGCTATACACACGTGGCCTACAACACGGGCCAATCTCCCGCGCAACTGCAGATCAGGTTACAAGTTAATTACTGATACTGCTATTGCTTTTGTTAGTCTTTCGTATTGCCAAACAGGCCACAAAACTGCTTTAATTGGAAAATGTTAATTTTATCTGCATGGCCAGTTAAAAGTTTGTAGTACGCTAAAACACTCGGTAAACTTTGCCGGAAGCAACATAAATAAAAGTATTTTCATTTTAACAGAAGCCAGCTGATAGGTAGTGCACCCAGTAAATGGTGCCATAAAAATATATGTATTTAATCTATAAATGTAATACGGGGTATTTTTTAAATACGCGAGTGTTTCATACATACATAGCAGAAATATTAGATTTTGAGCAAACATACCACCTTCAGTACATCCTTTTGTACGTATTAAACAAAAATTATCTAGGGATTCAACATAATTAATGTCGAGTTTGAACAACAATATCGTAAAGAAAAACAGATCAAAATAAAAAGATTGAAAAAAATAGTGATATTCCTTTCAGCGTTGCCTAACCATACAGGGTGTTTCAGAAATAGGTACCGTAACTTGGGGAGTGGGTAAATATTCGCGAAACATTAAAAAAAGCTAAATACAATTTTCCCCTAAACCCGCGCCTTTGTGCTGTAGAGGGTGATAAAGGTAGTACGAAAAATGCATTTTTTATTACATATAATGTTGAAAAATACAAACGATATCAATCGAATTTAAATAAATTGGGGACTATTTCATTAACTGCTCAAAGTGACGTCCCTCAACTTGATTGCATTTTTGAGCACGTTTTTTTATTTGTGTAGTTACTTTCCCTAAAGTAAATCTAAGTTCATCTAGAATATTAACTGGTTCTGCATACAATTTTTACTTTAAAATTCCCCAAATGCTATAATCCATAGGATTGAGCTCTGGCGATCGTGCTGGCCATTTCACAGACACACCTGGCATACAAACTGCCTATCAAGAAATGACAGATCCGCGCTTCTGACACTGCTAGCAAAGAAGCCGTCAAGATTAAAAAAAGGAAATCCAGAACAGGTTCAGAACAGAAAACGGATTAATTGAGGACGTGCCAAAAGCCTGTTTCGGCAATACAAATGACGGAGATGCAAGCAGGAGATTTTTTAATGACCCAAACGTAGCAGCTGCTGAGATCACAGGGATAGATTTTAATCTTATATTTAGATTTAAGGTCATTTTGCAAGTATCCCAAGTGATCATAAGGTGAACGTACAAAAGTTTTCTGATATTTGCATGGAGACTGCAAAACCGTATGTGCAGATATATTCTCGGCATCCTATGACACCAACACAACACAAGATACTAATCCACGGTGCAACTGTTATAGAAAATGCCCTATTACCTATCGGCCAGTAGTCCGAAGAGGCAACCGAAGCCAAAAATAAACATTTCCTACTATATCGCCAGAACTAAGTTAGACAGTTCTCTCGAGAATCGTGTAATTTAGATGTGCAAAAAGGCGTAAGCGGCTTTTATCGAATTTTACAGGAGAGCCAAAAATTGATGAACATGTAAAATGTGTTATGCTAGGTTTAATTTTTTTCAGTAAAATTAAAAATAGTTAAACAAAATATACCTTGTCCAGGGTGTCGAAATAATCGCAGTTGCGCATATCAGCCCTTGCCACTATGAGATTTTGGCGTTTATTAATTAATAATCTCACTTTATTCACAACCGAAATGATCGAATACGCACCTTCAACTTCAATTTTAACGATTCTCGAATTTTTGGTGGATTCAACCGTAGTCATTTTCAGATTATTGTCGTTTACGCCTTTTTGTCGTAACACCGTCGATCTATTAGGTCAACGATTGTAATAGCTTTGCAATACAATTTGCCTATCATTAAAAAAGTAAAATAGTAAAATGCACGATTTGCTATAATAGGTGATTCATTGACTAACCTAAATAATTTCGGACAATCATAAGGCCAACAAATAAGCTAAGGGTAGGAATAATAGCCTAACCTAGTAAAACTGTCACGTACCGAATAGGTTTGCCGGCTAACGTTCCTTCCACCCGACAAAGTATAATCCATTAATCAGTATAAGGGTGTGCAGGTCAGGATGTAATGTAATTCCCCTTTTTATATGGGAGTAGTATTCGTGCAATCGTGCCCTATATCGGGCAGGTTGAGATGTAATATAGTAATAACATATTGTGCTAGAATTTTTACAGGACATTTATGACCATTCTATGAAAAATTTACGTCTAAATTAAAATTCAATTACTTAGTTAATCCGTGCACTTGTATACCTAGTAGGGATAATTTTAGTTTTTTTTTACAGTCAAATAGAGTAAGTTACGACAGTTTGACTATTTAATTTTACGTTAACAAAACGCAAGTTTTTTACACAACCTCATAAAATGTATATTATGCAGTCTTACTTCTCATCTACATGACCTTTAAACAGGGCAGTTCTTGGGTCATCTGTGCTACGAATAGCAAAGGCGCTAAATTTCTGTTACACTACTAATCACTACTTCATGCTAAATCTGCGTTTAATGTAGCAGATAGGGATGGAATAATAGAAAACTGGGCTACTGCCATATCGGCACAGAACAACTAGAGAGAATGAATATTATTTACTGCGGCGTCTCCGGTTCCTGGCCGAAATCGACATTCGCTTGCGCATTGTATCACGCCGTCGGGCGCCCCTAGGCTCTTTGCATACGAGACGACAACGATTCGACATGTCGCGTGCGATATATCGTCACAGTATCGGATGCAGTCAGAATACATGCAATTTGCGGGAGTCTTTCACACTACAGCGATACGATAAATAATATTGCGCCGATGAGGTTATCGCCTTTACAAGCGATTTGTTCTCCAGAACCGCCCTATCTAGTTATAGTTGCGATTCGTGTCTACAATGCTAATTATTTGTATGATTACACACGGAGCTATAAAGATTACAGTATCGTCTCGTTAGTAACGAACTACAGAAGTGCCAGGTTTGTATGAGTGAAGACTACGTTACAGATGACAACGAGAAAGGTTAGTTTGAGGCGGTAGATTTGGTAGAAATCGTCGAAAAAAGGCCATACCTTTGGGATAAAACTGATGATGATTACAAAAATAAAATCAAACGTGAGAGAGCATGGCAAGAAATTTATATAATTTCTTTGTTAAAGACCTCGCTAATTTACCACGTCTTCTCTTCAACATTGATTGTTTTAGACTGGCAACACGGGGTAAATCGTCAGTATATGCTGTTTACAAGTTACCGCTATTGTAACAAAGCTTATCGTACGGCGTGGGAGACCAGGGATGGTGCGATACGATATATCGCGCGCGACATATATCGCTGTCGTCGCGTATGCAAAGATCCTTAGTGACAACGAATCACTCTCTCCCGCATAATTTAAACTCTAATTCTCTTACTTTTTATCGCACTAAACGCAGGTTTTGCTTGCTTGAAATCGAGACCAGTAGTGTATATGAATATTGTATATGAGACGTGAAGAATTTCCGGGTGTACTCCAAGGTAGCTGATAGTTGCCTAAAGGGACCGTAGTTGCGTAAACAACATTGCGGCAGCGTTGCAGCTGCCATCTTCAAGTTCGCGTATTGGCTTATGTTTTTACCCAAATTTTGGATTTAGCTTTTTGGGGTGATTCTTACCAAATGTGTTTTTGATAATAACATTCCTAATTATGATATTGAATTTTTAGATGGAACTTTTGAATCTGTATATTTTGAGAATTTTTTTAATACGTATATATATTATGTATGTATGTGATGTATCAAAGTTGCCATGACTTATATAATTCGATTCTAATCGTCTAATCGTTTAGACATAAGAAACATAACATTTGTGATGAAATAGGAAACCTGTCAATTATTTCCCTTTAAAATTTTTAAAAATTAAAGGAGATGCATAAAATAGTTCATTAAACAATTTTCACCCACCATAAAACACAGACATTTCTAAAATTCCATCATATTTAAACAATAAACTGTACGGTCACAGTTCATGACGATCATAGCCACTGCCTGCTGAGTTGTAGAATATAATGCGCATATTATGAGGTTGTTTTAAGAAAAACATTTAATGTGTATCAATGAAATCAAAATATTTCATATAAAATTGAGTCCATTTCCCAAAGCAGTCTTAAAAATAATCGAAATAAACGTTCAGTAAAAAAGATTTTCTCTGATATGAGCATATTCAAATATGTACATACACACGCATATGCAATTATTATTTTAAAAACGCTTATGTACAGTGCGTCTCTTATAAATAATTCCCCATACCTTTGCCCGATGACCTTGTTGAACCGCCCCTGACAAGGGCCATCGACGGTACGCAACGACAATCAATAGGTAGCAAGCAGAGAGTGACGCACATGGAGGGAGGTGTTTCCACCCCCTTATGAAGGACACGTGGGGCAGCACGTGTTTTACACCCTCGGAAACTCATTCAAAAACCTGTAGACGGAAACTGATAACGTTCAATTAGATTTGTTCTGTAGCTGAATAAGTCCTCTGATTTCTCTTTTATATAAATTATCTACTAGTGTTACTAAGGGTTATTTCGAAACGAGAAAATTATAATGATGAACTAACGGCCTTAAGATGTTCACAGTTTAGCTTTATAACAGAATAATACATTCTTCATGAGAGAATTTAGATTGTCCAGGTATTAAGAGGGGCGGACTGGGATGGGAAAGGCCCTGCGGGACTTGGGCTGATCAGGGCCAGCATATTTTTTTCCATAAGTTGTCACAAAAAAAAAAAAATAAATACTTACATCAAAGAAATTTTAATAAAACAACATTTTTGAAAACAAATTTTTAGATATTTTCATTTTATCTAAAATGCAATCAAAATCGATTGATTCTAACAGTCCATGATCATAAATGCCCCCAATGACTACTGAGAAAGAGCCGACCTTAATCTATTTTTGATAATTTTTAATTTAGAAAAGAGTCGTATTAGTAATATTTTGAAAAAAACAAAATAAAATTTATTTATTTATTTAAATACAAAATTCAACATTACTTAAATCAACAAATTCGCAGTGCCGTAGTTAATTTTTATTTATTTTCCATTCCCCTTTTAGACAGGTAGTCATCTAATGTATTATAGTCATTTTTTAATAGGTAGTGCATTAGATATTCAGATGATTATTTTCAGGAAAGAAAAAAATTATTTATATATATCAGCTCTATCATTTAATTTAAAAAGAGGTTTAGTAGAGTTTGTTTACTACTGCTACTAATTAATAGTGTATAGGTATATAATGTAAAATAACTCATAACTGTGTTTTAAAATATTGCATCAATTATTGGTTCTCTGATGATGGTTTATTAAACCGAAAAATTTTAAAAAAATATGTACGTATATCTGATAGAAAATCCCAAAAAAATATTTTATCGATTTGATATCAACGGCCAAGAAAAAAAAATAAATATGTTAGGAAATAACTTACATTATTACGCGACACGTGACCGACCGCCCCGTCGTCGGTCGGCAATAACCACAGAGAGTGTGTGTCAATAACTAAAATGAAATTCGATATTTCAAACTAATTTTTTTTGTAATGAATAATAATGACTGAAGATTAGAGACACTAAATATTTTTGTTTCGTGAATCGTATCATGGTTATAGATTTTTGTTCGTCTGAGTTAAGAGGGGGGGTGGCAGTGGGAATTTGTCCACTGCTACCAATGGCCATTCCGGCCCTGGCAGTCGTAACACGTTGCCATCAAAATGTGTTCGTCAATTTCTTTTAGATTTTAAAAAGCCCTCGACAACTTAAATAGTTAGCTCCTTCGTTAAGTGTAAAGGATTTAAAAGAAAATGAAAATATGGAGTTATTTTGGCTATCCTTTAAGTCATTGTGTTGTTTATTTTGCATGGTATCGATTCGAAATGTTACAAAATTTTACCCAAATCGTGCAAGTGTTTTAAATTAAACCTAGAATAACAAATTTTCATCTTCGAATCTGTTCTAGTAAATGAGCTAAATCATGCCACAGGAAACCATGAAGTTTTGTCAGCAAATTAATTAAGTATTGGCAGTCGGAAACGCCCGAATACAATTATTACTAGCTTCAATTCGTTATGTGATGTAAGAATTGTCAAAGAATTGCAAACCAAAATACTTAAAGCATATTATGTTTTGAAACATCTAGGGCAAGTTTGTTGTTTGTAAAACATATCTGATTCGTGCATACTCATTTCAATAAATGAATGATGTCTAGTTTTTTAACAAAAAAACATATGTTACATGTTTAAGTTAATACCTTGATCACCATAAACACCTATTTAATAAATATTTACATTTTCATTATAGCGTTAGTGTTAAAATGTTATAAACGGAGGAATAAGGGTGTTTAAAGTATGTAGGTTTGCCATTCCGTCCGTATTAAAATTGGACTGTGAAATTAACAGCGACGACATCAAGGGACCAAAGTGGCATGTTGAATTTCCGATGCCGTGGCGCATTTTTCAAAACTTTCAACAAACCTATAAGTTCCAGTAGCATTCTAGCCATCAGTCATAACTCATAAGACGCGTGTCTCAATCATAATTTCGGTACAGAGTTGTGCTTGCGGATATAGCCCTTACTGTCTGCTTCGTTGGGTTTGATGAAGTCTTATCAGAAACGGCCTTTACCAAGTCCTGGCTCCCGCGAGACTCTACATTATCTTATGTCAAGTGAGATAAACCTAAAAATGCAAATGCAAAATCGTTCCTGTAGAAGACCATGGCATTTTTGCCATTTTGCCATTCCAAGGAGGAGCGAATATATTTTCACCAATTCTCAGATCTAAAAGATTGCAATATGAGAAGCCCTTTCTGAAGCGATTTAACGGTGATTGGTTCTGCGCTGCATGGGCTCAGTTTTCTCAACAATTGTAGTTAAAATACCCAATTGTTCTTTTTCAGATGTCACAATTCGATAGTAACTAGTTTATACGTATGCGTATGGTTCGTTGCAGAAATATAAAAACTATAAAAAACGCCATTAAAATCACCGACAAAGATGCCGCTGGGCCGCATTTTTTGTGGATGATTTTTTGGCGTTTTTATATTTCTCATATCTCTGTAATGATCTGTACATTTCCATTGATTCCATTAACATCAACAATAACCGTTAACGTAATAAATACAGAACGGAACAAATCGTATTGCCTCGTGTCGAAATTTGACTTGGCATTTGTACGAAATATTTGATCTGTGGCAACCTGGACTTGTAACAATGAATAAATTTCCCTATGGCTAGAACATTAAATAAATGCGTTATAATTTCCGAACGCCTTGCACATCTATAGGGTTTCTACTTTCTGAGGATCTGGCAAGTCATTAATTGCAAATTTACACATCTGTACTAAGGGTTAAAGTGTAATTATTACATTAAATTAATACATACATACATAGGTACATTCATACCAAATTGCAATAATTTTTTCAAAACGCACGTTATGAAGTTTTAATCAGATATTTCATAGGTGTAATGGTATGACAAAATTTTTTTCGACCGGAATGTGAAAAAAAAACAAAGAGTTGTGAAATAGAAGGTTTTATGGTAAAAATATTGAGGGCTAGTAAAATGCGTCCAGTTTGGCCCGTTAGAAGAAAAAACGTAGTATAAGTTGGTGGAATTGTGCAGCATAGCGTTTAAGTAACATATAGCGCGAATCTATGTATAGATAGATATTTCTGTTTGTTTATGTCTATAATTAACATTAAAAATTGTTCAGGCAATGCTGTGTGCAACTTA
This sequence comes from Rhamnusium bicolor, assembly GCA_029963845.1. Classification (NCBI taxonomy): domain Eukaryota; kingdom Metazoa; phylum Arthropoda; class Insecta; order Coleoptera; family Cerambycidae; genus Rhamnusium; species Rhamnusium bicolor. The sequence goes on from JANEYF010005770.1 coordinate 2,247,446, forward strand.
GGCAGGTCAAAAATACTCAAAAAGCTGTGCTATGGGAGTACTGAAATAAAACTTGTATTTTGAGCGTTGCTTGCTTTTATTCTGAATGAGAAGCTTCGGACTTGTGGTTAGTGGGCCTCCGTACCTTGAAGCGGCCCGTCGGAGACTATCACAAAGTACGTTGAAAAAATGTCCCCTATGCCGATGTATCGAAAAACCGTTGTGTGTGATAGTGCTGAATGCGCGAGTGAAGTGCTACAGCGACATGAAATGAAAGTGAAGCAAAACCAAGTGCATAAGAAATACGGTCAAATGCCACTCCCCCATACTTGACGGTAGACGCCATTCACGATTATAGTTTCAGTCCCTCAGGAGTAATCTCACTTCCGATATAATCAGGAACCAAAAACCATCTCAAAGCTGCACGGCTCCTTCCCATGGTAATAAAACACAAACATCTGATCTGATCTCGGTCACATATGGTAGATTTTGTCTAGTCTGGCCCCAGTGGCGTACCCCTAATTATTTCTTGCAGACAGCAGATAGAACTCGTCACGTTTATACATATATCGTTAGAATACGGTTAAACACACATTTTAATTGCGCGGTAAAATAATATCCGCTCAGTCAGCTATTAATTAAAAGAAATATTAAATTTTAAGAAATACCTATATGTAGTTTTAAATCTATCTAGTGTGGTTGATTTTTTATTACACGTTTTGTGTTAAATAGTTTTGCTCTGTATTCAAATCTCCACTCGTGAAAATTGTTACCAGAAAAACAATTAGTCAAATTGCAAATATTATCGACTAGATGAGGTGCGCGATTTAAAAAAATATATCTATTTTTTTGCGCTTGGAGTAGAAAGCTTTCGAATTCTAAACAACCAGCTTTTCTATATTTTTTTTCTTGAATTAATTCCGAGGTTTCTAATATTGAAAGATGAGAAGTGAAAATGATTTATTTTTGGCAGTTTCATTTCATAAGGATATTTTGAGCGTGTAATCGAATATTCTATTGATGTTCTAAAGAAGTAAGACCAAAGTGGAAGTAAATAAGATATACAGTTCGGATTTAGGAGTATAAAGAAAATCAATCCCTATTTATGTTAACCTTCGCCTTCGCCTTTTCCAAAAAATACAACAGCTCTACTAACTACCACGCGATATTATGTTACTGATAAATTTGTTGCGCCACTGGAGATTGAAGTTTCCTTCCTTTGAATGATTTTACCATTAAAATTACGCATCTTTTAGGAATATTGTACGCCACTAATAGTTTGTCGCTGACGTTTAACGAACGTCGTTTTGAAACAAAAACCGAACTTGTAAATAATTAAATAGCCCATGTTAAGTTAATTCCACGTCTATTAGAGCTTTATAATTAATATCATTTCTCCATCTTTTTGTCTATATTTATCATTTACATACAAACAACGCAAATACAGTTAGCGGAACAAAAAAGTTGATACAAGAACAAGTTTAAACAGACTATTTATTTTGAATAGATACTCGGATTTATTCGTTATAACGTTAAAGTGTTGTGAATAAACTTGATCGTCGACGTAACATACGTGGTGTTTTTCTATCTATCATTCGACATAGATAAACAATGAGTCATAGTTTTGATTGTAAATCTAGTGAACATTGTAATTTACAATTAACTACAAACGCCGTATGAAGAAAGGTGTTCACGAAATAGGTGTAAAAAATTTTGAATTTTAGTCAAATAGCAGGTACATTTTTTCGTCTGTTAAACTATGATAAATAACGGTTTCTGTTGAAAAATATAAAATCTAGAATTAGACGCTCTTCTTTGGGCTGTTGGTCGAGAGGATATTACGAAAATAAGTTGGGGGTGGGTGTAACTTCAGTACAAAATGTAAGTACTTAACAGATGAAATTGTCCACCTCAAAATTTGGTCCGATTTTAAAGGGCTATAACCACTTTAAGTCAAATATGAACTGATTTACTTATTTTTTACCTAAGTATAGACATTTTTAACTATGTGGCTACATAAACCGACCTTTTAAAAGTGTTTCGCCCCGGTTATAAATGGTGGTTGTTTAAAATCGACCATTTCGTATCGTTTCGATTCAACGCCATAAAGAATGAAGACTGAATAGATTATTGTATTTTGAAGTTGTACTAAATTTGGAAGCGTACCATCTCAGTTGTCGAGTAATTTATATACATTTTGGCTACCATCGACTTATTTTATAATATCTTGAATAATATGTTTCTTATAAAAATTGAAGCAGACTTTTCGTAGATCGGGGCCTACGCCACTGCTAATTAGGGGCTTTCAAAATCGAGACCTCTTATTCTGTATAGATTTGGAAAACTTTTTAAAATACACAAGACATTTGGCTCCGTGGTCTAGAGGTAACGTACTTGCCTCGAAACCTCGGGGTCCCGGGTTCGACTCCCGGTCGAGGAACTGGGATTTTTCTGTGAGAGAGATTAATCATAGTATACTCGGATATTGGGTGTGTGTCCATTGTCTCTAAATGTGTAGCCCTCTCCCACACAAGGTCATTCCAGACCTTCAGGGATAAAGGGGGTTGTAATTTCATGTGGTGTGTTATTATTATTATTATATTATTTATTTAATCAACACTATTTTCGAAAGTAAAGAATTTGTTAAAGGTTAAATTTTCGAAAAGTCGTAAAATGTACATATATACATACGTGTATTCATCTTATGACAGGTTATTATTTAAATTTTAATATTTATAATAAAAATAAGTCACAAGAGTGGCAGGCAGACTTCCTTCCAAATGAAAGGAGAGCTTCGCGTAGTAGGGACCTTTCGTTTTCAATATTAACGTTACAGGTTATGTGTGCTAATAAAATATGTATGCTTCTTTAGTTTTCATTAATAATGTAACCCCATATTTTTGTTAGTTTTTAAAAATATGTTTGAAAACTTTTCTATAAGAACACAAAATATTCATTTCAGTTTGGGGTAGTCGAGGCAACAATCTATGAATATTTGCTAGGACAATTTTCAGGTGCACGCGTTTTGTTTTTTTACCAGCTTTTTATAGCTTTTATCATACTTTATAAAAATATAGGAGATACCATCATAAAATATATGTACCTATTGTTAGTTAAACACAAATAAAACGCTGTAATTTTTTCCACTTTCTATCATTCGTCAGCATGGGATTCAAATGTGGTGGCATAAGAGTGATAAAAGTGTTTTTATATAAATTTTATTTAAACGACATCCTATAAATTTTCAATGCCAATGTATTACAAACTCTCAAGGTTAAACAATAATAATTATTGTAAACACGTTGAAATGTTACAGGTCATATAGTCTATCAAATGGAAATTGCTAAGAAATAATTAAGTTTTGACTTTTTTTTTCAAAATCTAAATCCAGGTGATAAATTAAGGCGCACCCTTACCAGTGGATGACATTTTAAAAGCAAATCAAACGTTTCGATTATTATTTATTATAATAATTCCGCTTTTGTTGATTGCTTCGGCAAACATGAAATATGAACTTTAGTACCAGTATTTATACATATACAGGGATTAATGAAAATATGTAGACAAAGAAAAAGCTATAGAAGAGAAGTTGATATGTTCATCATTTGTAAACATATGGTAATATTTATAAATCTATTATAATGCACGTTTTCGAATTTTCAAAATATATATTTTTAAAGAATATTTTTCGTAGATCACAATTTAACAATTATTGGAAAATTATTCAGTAAATATTAAAAAGGCTTTAATAAAGGTCAGTTCATTTTACATCATACTTGGTTTGTATTTTCTTCTCATCAAAATTGAGGAGTTATTAAAAATGGCGTATTTTTGGAAATGTTTCGGAAATGTAATCAAAAACAATTAAAGTGGTCAATAGGTATTTCAAGATCAGAAATAACGATTATAAACTTTAAGTTGGTATGGATAATGTTGAAAATGCCGATAATTTTAAATAGTTTTGACCATCCCTCTAACTAGTATGGAATCATTGTCCTTGGCATATCAAAAATATGTGAGCAATAACTGATTCTGAGATCAAATGAGGTTATCACCAGCGACAATGAAGACGACCGCGACGGCGACAACAGCAGACAGACTGACATTTTAATAAAAATATCCAGTTTGGTTTTTGGATAATTGTATTATTTGCGTCACGGAAGTGCAGACCTAGATGTGGCACGGAATTGCAAACATTTAAAAAATTTCAGGGATTACCTTTATTATTGAAAAAGTGTCTTAGCATTATTATTTATAAAAAAATATTTTGTGAAAAATACCGTTACAAATCTGCACTATAAAGTATAAATATAATCTCTATATATGTAGATAATACCTTATCTCACTGTGAATTTTGATAAAAGTAACAGATTTCATTTATGGTGGACCCGACATTCTTAAACTTTATGAAGAGCGTAATAGGATCTTCTAAAATAACGTAATCTGATACTTAAAGAAAACCACATCTCAACATACGGATTTGTTCGTTTCAGTTCCTGCCTTTGCAGCATATGTATACGAGGGAGGGGCAAAAATTAACATGTCTCACAATAAAGAAAAGATTTCATTGACCAGGGACGTATTCAGTTATGTATTTTAATTTAAGTGCTGGTAGTTAGCTCCCAGTCCGTTAATCTATACTGATTTTGTGACAAAATATAATTTTCTGTCATTCTCTTGTGAAAATACCTTTGTTAGTTATAATATTTTATAAAGCCAACGACTACTTAGTCTCTTTTATGGGACAATACGATTCTAATCTTTTGCGTATCATTTAAAGCCAAGCTTGTTACCGTCTGATAAAAACTGTAAATTTATAATTATCACGTGTTTGGAATAAATAAACAAATAATTATTTCTTTAACTATAAAAAGCTCCAAACAATATAACTAGTAATGGCAAAATTTTTATTTTGTTAAAAAAAATTGCTTCTAATGCACACAGATGACAAATAAAAATGTTTCTTTTTTTGTCTATTTACATAGATCAATTCCATTCTTGCTATTCGTTTATTATATAACACTAATCGGCCCTCCCTCGTAAACGCCACAATTTGGGTCACATCGCGACACTATATACATTATATATCTTGTGAAGAATATATCTCCATCGCAAGAAAACATTTTCAATTTCCCTTGTTTATAGAAAAAAATTCATCCGTAATCCCTGATGTTAATAACCTATTTTTTTTTTCTAGTTTAAGAAAACAGGATATACGTTTAATTTATTATTTTTTAAATATAACCTTGTGTAAATTGCAAAGCTTTAGGTAACAAAGCACATGGACGACATGCATACTTTATTAGCTGTGAATCATATGCTGTAAATAGGTCGTCGGAAATTAAAAAAAAAAAAAAACTAATTTCGCACATTTTACGACGATTTTTTTTTTCAACTATTCGGTAAATGTGTGTACAAGTACTAACAATAATTATTAGTGGTGTGGCACAGATTTTTTTAAACAAAATTCAGAAAATATTGACATTTTGAAGCTAATACCGATAAAAACGTAAATCCAAAATGTATATAATAATTTATATAGATGAACAATTTCCAAAATAACTTTTAATTATGCATTAAACCCAACAGACTAGGTAAGAAATCATAATATATATCATTTCATTTTTGGTAATTTTAAGGAAAAATTGGTCCCTTTTCATTTCTATTTATGAGTATTTTAAGATCTGTTTACAAGTATCATTAGTTTGCGTATTTATAATTTATAAACGCTGTGGAAATGAAATGCAGTAATAATTTTTTATTATTAGAAAACAAACGAAAGTTGCTGCAAGTAAGAATAATGGCGAATGCGAAGGGTGGACGGGTATTTCGGTTAACATTCGATTTTTAAAGGCATAATATGATGTACTGCCGTTTTTAACTCATGAAGTGAAATTGTTTTAGGTCCTCAATTAAGCCGGTATATGACCGGGCTTAACAATTTAGAAGATTCAATTTAATGCCATCCTAGAACACAAATGTCTTTTGAATTAGTGTCAGTTTTTGACGCAGAAATTGGTAAATTTGCATACAGTTGCAGATTACATCAAACATTGAATATTTTTTCTAATATTTTACTTAATATACCAGCAAGTTTGTGTTAAAAATAACTGCATCATTTGCAAGATTAGCATTAGTTATTAGCTAATGTAGGGCCTACTGAATATCAGTACGAAAGTGTATGCATTGTTTTCTAAAGCCGGCCGAACGCATGGCTTTTAAAATTTGAAGGCCTTAAAATATTTTTTCCTTTTATTTTGTATCTTTAAATAGACCAAGTGTATTCACCCAGTTCTGCGTGTTCTTTTGAAACGTGGTGCAGTCAATATTTTACCGTCCGAGCTCTTCACTATTTTGTAAATTACGTTGAAATAATCAGCACCCAGCACCAGCAGTGCACTATGTGGAGGTGGAGGACGTTTATAGTTACTTTTATAATATTTTTTCTGGTTCAGCAAACTGGGGCAAATATTTGGTGGGAAGTAATTGGAGTCGCAAGGAATGTGCTTTATCCGCATACTGTTATGCAAACAGACGAATTTTAATTTGTATTTTAGAGAGAGAGCATTTTAAGTTAAATTTCGATATTTATTTGTTCGCCAGAGATCTATTCTTTTTTCACGTGCTGCTTTATTTGGCAAGTTAGGTATACATTTTTTTTCCTTCTCGAGCCGTGCTCGGTTTATTAATCACGAACATGTTTTGGCAGATTTTAAACTATGAATTAAATTTTAAGTTGGAGGTTTGCCAAAAAACGGTGTTAGTGAGCTTTGTGCGTCTTACTGGTAAATGATCTGATATTTAAAAATCCATAAAATACTTTTACTGCTTATATTTAAGTAGGCAGAATTTTATAAACCAGGTACGTATACTAAATACTGTATGCGGTGTTTTGTTTTGTATCGCTGAACAATAATTTTTTATGTGTCCGTGCATACACAAATTTTCAAGTAAAGCGTAGTTGACTGTGTGATTCAGAACAAACGTTCCATTAGAAGAGAAAAATTGAGCTGAAAGTTGATGTAATATGATCAAATTTATCTTTTTTTTTTTTTTTAAGATCAGGTCAATTGCACCGCAGGGATGCCGTAAGTACGGGAAGATTTACCCATTACCCTAAAATTAGAGACCTGTGATATGATTGTGGTGCATTGAATTCCATAATTTTATTGTTCGTTTAAATTAAACACCACAGGTAATACAATGCCCTGTATCCCTCAGGGTACCTTGTGTGGGAGAGGGCTACACATTCGGACACCCAATGTTTGAGTATGCTAGGATTAATTTCTGGTTTATAAAAAATGTCAGCTCTTCGACCGGGGATCGAACCCGGGTCTCCGGAGTGAGAGGCGAGTGTCCTCACTACTTGACCACGGAGCCACACGTTCATGATAGAAAGAATTTCTGGTAAAGTATACTTAGTACACTTATAGAGCTCCAGGACAAAACAGTGAGTTACAAAATTATTTCTAGTGGCATGGGGAAAAAAAAGATGCTCGTGGTGAATTCTTTCCGATAATATATATTGGTATTCACATTCATAGATATATGAATCGATAAAATGAGCTGCACAAAGGAAAGACTTTAAGCCTTCAACAGTAAAAGCAATCAAGGGATGCCCACAAGAAGGGGTCCTTCGTCCTTGCTATGGTCTATAATTATCGATGAACTTGTCACTAAATTAAGCGACTCTGGATTTGACATCCAAGAATACGCTGATGCCCTAGTCATTATAATAAGAGGCAAACATGATATGATGATCTCAAGCCTAATGCAAATCGCACTCGATCAATGTCACCAAAACTTGGTGTTCGGTTGAGAGTTTACACGTTAATCCAAGCAAAATAGTCATTATGCCATTCACAAAAAGAAGCCTTTTTCTAACAGCCCCAAAAAACGAATGGTGTACAAATTAACTTCTCTAATGGGGTAAAATATCTAGGTGTAATCCTAGACAAAAAAAATTACCTACAACAAATACCTGACAAGAGTTACTAGAAGAGCAAAACTTGGGGTCTAAAATCAAAAATAATCCATTGGTAATACTTAATTAACAATTGTCAGGCCCATTTTCACATATACGTCACTAGTAAGGTGGTAAAAAACAAAAGATAAAACGACACAAAGCAAGTTGCTAAAAGTGCAACCAACGGTTAGCGTCCCCTGGAATCACTGCAATCCAGGAAATTCAAACCAGGCGATCTGGTTTGACATATGAGTATTCCGAATGGATTTCAATTAGTCTCAATGACCAAACCTACTGACCCAATGCCAATGAGACTCCAATTTGAGCGGATATTTGTAGTGGTAATAACGGATCGCCTGGAGGACTCAAATTTGAAAACGGATTCCTTATCTGGTACACAGATGGATCAAGGATGGAGGAAGGAGTAGATGTATGGGCCCAGATATAAGCTATAAAAAGTCTTAAGGCCAAACTACCACCACATTTCAGACGGTAATTTGCGTCATAGAAATCTGCGCTCGAGAATACATTAAAAAAGACACACGAGGAGCAAGAATCTTTACGTTCTCAGACAGCCAGGTGGCACTTAAAGCTTTAAGTTCCTTTCCTTGTACGTCTAACATAATCTGGGAATGTCTATAAACAGTAAAGCAACTGGCAAGGAACAACAAGGTTATCTTGATGCGGGTTCCGCTGCATGAAGGAATATAATGGAACCAGATTGGTGAATCTTGCGAGAAAATATCGTCATTCATCGGACCAGAACCGTTTTGCGAAATATCTAAAAATCACATAACAGACCAGATCAAAAATGGGAAAAGGAACATAAATCCTCCTGCTGGAAGTTAACGCTAGGTCGAAGACGAGTTACTCGAACTCAGCAAACCAGAGTTAAGGATACTAACAGGCCTTCTCACAATCATTGCCCATTGAGATACCATCTCAAAAAAATGGGCAAAGCTGAAACCTGTATGTAGCTTCTGTGCAGTTGAAGTAGAAATTGCGGAACATATACATTGCTCATGCAAAGTGTTAAGCCGTCAAAGGCTACGACATTTGAGGCACCTGTCAAAGAGGGACCATATCCCCCAGGAGGAATTAATGGGTACATCTAAATATAAGGGTTATCACGAAAGATCTTTTCAGGTCACAGTGAAAGGAAACCGTGAGGGCCTCAACGACCCGCTCGTAATTTAATCTAATATTGATTTTTGCTTTCTTGTGGTTGTAAATGCTAAACATATGCGGACACAAGACCGCCCCTTGGTGCACCCCTGCTTCCATAACTCTTGTCGTCTGCGTTCTCACTTCCAACCTCGCGGAGAGTCGCCTCCTGCGAAGATAAAAATTCATGAGCTTTGGTTACTACACAAGACCATCATCGTGTTCACACTAGATCGAACGCCTTGGCTAAGATATTTGAAACTATCTAATTATAAAACAAAAACAGATAAAAATGCCCCCCCCCCCAATGTTTAACTAAGTGCAAGTAGAATATCTAAATATGGAATCGAATATTTTAATTACATGTTATACTGAGTATTCTAACAACAGCCTTTCTTTGGGCAGCATCGTTGTCTTCCGTGAACCAATTTTTTTAAATATAATGTCATGTTTGAATTGTTGCCAGAATTACAATGTAAATATCTTTGGATGTTTGAAAGGAAGCAAAAAAATGAAACAAACAAAAAAATATTTGAGAAGAATAAATGAACCTGAATCACTAGAGCGTAATTAATTTTTATAAATAATATATAAAAAAAAGAAAATTATTAAATCTTGAGTAAATAAAGTTTTTTTATTACATTATTTTTTTCCAGAAATCTCTGAAATGATGTCTTTTAAGGACATTTTTTATAATTTTGTTGATATCATGTTTTATTTAGATTTGTTTCGATTGTAAATGAGATGAATCTACAACATCAAAGAAATCAAACCGTATTTAGGTATCTGTGTTTAAAGAACATTTTGCTGTGTCAATTTAAGTTTTGTAGTCGTTATTATTTTAGAGTTAAATTTGTATCAAATCGAACATATTTTCGGCACTTGGTGGATAATGCAACAATTTGAACATTATTGCTAAGGGCTAGTTCTCCTTCAAGATTACAACAGCGAATGAAAACCCAAAATTTAATGAAGAACGACTAAATGTTATTATTAAAAAGTATAAACAAACTGGGCTAAAACATTACGAGGAAATGAAAATTATAAATGAGTAAGTCATCATTCATAAGTCCTACTCATAAAGCAAAGCTAAAAAGCTGCTGGCTGCCGGTGAGGTGAGAGTCCCCAGCCCCGTAATCTGTGCGGGGGTCGGTGAACAACTCTGAGCAGTACATTTGGCACGTGCTGACTTTCTTGGTGGCTGCATGGCGGGGCGGAGAGAAGTTCGGGCGCAGGCATCACACTCGCAGCTCTGAAATCTGAATACATTAGCGCACGTTTTCATGTATACTATGTCCATGCACGCATTCATGTTTTCAAATAAATTTCACAATTTTAAAACACAATCAACAATGTTATTTATTGATATGCATGGCTGAAAGTTTGGTTTTCTACATTTCTCAAGAATGTTAATACACCCTAATGATAAGATTCAAATGATTTGACCGCCGAGCTTCCAGATGAATACAATCTAACCGATTGTAATAATAATTAGAGATCGGGAGGTCGCTACCTCCTAAATGACATTAATTCCAGAGCTGCCGCGTATAAATATGTTCATGCATATATGACAATATCTTACCTTATGGTTATTTTGGAGCAGAGGGCTGAAAGTATTTGTGAATGTAACACTAACACATACACACACACGCGCACACACAAACACACAGTATATTACACCCAACCATCATTTCCACTAAATCTAAATTAAAATGTTTTAGGTGTTTCTTAATGTTTGCTTTGACGTTGCACGAAAGCACTTTACAGCTTATGCAATATAGTTCTGTGCCATTAAGTTGCAACTCCGGGAAATTACTAATCCACAAATCGTTTCATCCTCTGAAGAAATTGAAGAAGACATTCAAAAAAAGTTAACCTCCGCTGTCTTTAATTTTGCATTGTTTACGTATCTACATAGTTCTAATTCACATATATGTTTTATAAATACTACATATTTAGAGTGGTGTTCATTTTCAACATGGTGAAGTGGGCGTAAATGTGATAGACAATTAGACCACACGATCCGCGTATGCATTACTATTGGACACTCGATAATAACGAGCTTTTCCCGTCAACATATGACGGCCAGTAAGTAATTATTTTTTGTAGCCAATTACATGATAATTTTTTGTTCCTATTTTTATTAATAAGAATAGATTTATTGCATAATAGGTACATAAGAATATTTTATCATTTCACATTGTTTGGGAATGTTTCATCAGGTGTTAGAATATAATAATATATTTGCGTAAAAGTCGTCTCTGAAATGTTTCGCCATCTCCCGATCACTAGCATTAATAATTGAATCCGCTTACTGCGAAATAGTATTTCACTAAATGTAGCATTTCGAACATTTATTTAAAATTGTAGGGCCCCCTGTACTCTCACGAATATAATTTTCATTCAGCTCTTAACTGTGTGCATATAAAGGGAACTGTATCTAAAACTAATAACTACTAAAACGCTAATAATTTTCACTTAATCCAAAGTCGCCCCATACAAATGGTTGGTAACTCTACTGTTGTGAATTCACGTTTCTCTAAAACATCGTCGTATTGTTGATGATTTCAGTGTTTTCAATCATTATTTTCATTGAGATAAAGCACGTAGCAACTCTTTATTTTGCCTTTAAGTTCCATGTCACTTTACCAGACATACTTTCTACACCGAATAGCGGAATTATGAAATTCATTGCCGAATCAAGTTTTCCCACGAAAAATATGTATGACTGAGGATCTTTGCCGTATTTCTCTGGCCAAACATCTTTTCCGGAATTTATTATATTTTTCCCGTTTCATCGTGCATATCATACACGGTCAGTGTTTTTGATATGCGCAGTTCCGTGTATAAAAGCCCCAGCGGATGATCGAACCGCTTTAAAAATACGGATAAGACGAACTTATATTTATCTTATATTAAATAAAAAATCGTTTCCTACACTATTGACTTCAATACTGAGAATTAATTGGTGGATTTAACTTCCGCTCGTTGTTGACATAATCTGTTGTTATTTATTCGTTTATTTCCAATATCTGAACGACGTGTTTACAAACAAATCTTATTTTTTTATACGGTACATTAACTCCTCTGATCTTTTATTATTATTAAATACATATATAATACGATTACGTAGGCAATGAATTTCTTGCGGTAAATAAAAATAAGAAAGAAAGAAACAAAGTCTCATATTCGCATAGCGATTTTGTTAATTCTATTCAATTTTCGTATCTTTTTTTTGCAGATGAGAAGAAGGCGTTTTGGAACGAAATAAATATATGGTAAGAAATACTGATATTTCTTTTTTTTTTCAATCCAAATTGACGTGCAAAAATCAACAAGGAATTTAAAAACGTAAAAAAAATCAACTAGAGCATTTAACAACCACTAAAATGAAGAACATGCTAAAAACAATAGTTTCATTGTTTCCGATTGTTCACCTCATCACTTCATGGGCCCAAATTTTTTCTTCAAATCATAATCGATTTTAGATTTATTAGACGATACGCGGGGGAGTATTTTCTTCTTCAGAGCGAATTTTTGCTGTTGCTCAGTTTCCATTAAAGAACGCTGATAGCATGTATCGTTTTTGAAGCCCTAGAGAAAGGCTGGTCACACACGGGAAGCCTCACACAAACATTAAAATCTTTTACCAATTAATTTATTTCTCTTTTATATTTTATTTGACTGATATCACTGAACAAAGTTGCAAAACATTGCCCTACACATAAACGGTTATTATTTTTAAAATTTTAGCGGTTTTTTCTCGTTTTTACTCTGTTCTGTGCGCCAGTGAAGCCACAGAGTAAAACTTTTATGGTTGTGTTCAGGTTTCTCTAAAATGTTAAGGAACTGTAGATTTAGTTACTGGAAAAAAGTACACAGAGAAAAGACAGTTTTAGAAAGTTGCATAATTAAGAAAAAATTATGTAAATTGTTCCGCAAGTATAGATAAGACCAGTATTTTTAATATATCAAATTTTACAGCAAATTTGTGAATTTATTAAAATAACGAGAGATGTGACGTTCTATAATTTCTTAAAACAGTTGTCAATCTCTCCAGTTGATATATTTCAAATAATACGCTGTAAAGTTCTAAGATTTTGTTTTAATTAGAAATATGTATAATGCTAGTCGTGTAAACCCTTCGGCTTCTAGAAATTATCCCATTTATCCTACGTATGCTACAGCTAAGCGTCGAGTAGTTGCGATTTACATTCGGCTTGTTCAATCGTGATCCGGACATTAAACTCCGTCTAAAAATAATAAAAACAGATTTACACTAGATTTTTTCCCGTACATTGTTTAATCACTGGAACAGTGACGTTCGTACAGTTTTTTCATACAATTTCTGTCACACTCATCGATTTGTAATTTATGGAACAGTAGTACAGTTTTATAATAAGATCTGGATATCTTTTAAGGCGCCGTTCTCACCAAAAGCAACCGGCAACGGCAACAAGTTGAAGACGAGTTGCCCTCAATGGAAACAGACAGATTTAAACATTAGCGTAGCGGTGCTTTGCAGTTGAGTTGCAGTCGCGTTGCCGTTGCTAGTTCTTTTTGTTGATAACAGCACCTAACAGTTTGTTGTCGTTTCTGAAAGATGCGTACAGTTTTTACAAGATGTTAAAACGTTGTACCTAAACTGAGTGTACGATGCAATTTTGGTTCGCCGTTCGCCTGATAAAGATATAGTTCGTGGTTCTAGGGCCAGATGTTTAAAATATATTTTATTAAGAGCTGACAGGGGCCAGTTCGTATCGTTCACTAGGACAATACATTTTTCTTCGATTGGACATCTACAGTGAAAGCACCGATTTGCGAGCGTTTGAAAGACAATTTTCCTATAACTTTGTCGAGGATGCAATATTGGAAATACTTATTTGGCGAATTGTCACGCTACCATTTCACCGCATTTTGTTAAAATATGTATTTTTTACAAAATATTTAAAAAGAATCCCCGATTTTTTGATAAATATTCTGTAGAAATCACATTTTTTAACATGGAATTTTAACTTGGAATTTGGTAAATTTAAAGAGTTAAATGTTAGCTTGATAAAACGCCCAAAAGCACATACCCTTTGGCAATATCTGGAACAGCCATGTCATGACGTTATAAGTGTTTTTATACTTTGGTAAATCATCAGAAACGTAAACCTGGAAGGCGTAATCTATTGTTACTATTCATTTGAACAAAAGTTCTCAAGTTGATTTACGTTTACGAGATATATGATATTTATAGCTCGATAAATGGGCAACCCTGTATAGAACAACGAAACACGAAAACTAAAACAAACAAGTCGTATTTATTTTGATGAATAAATGCCGCAAATATTTTACAGACATTGTGTCACAAACTGTTTATTACTTCATTGAATATCAATTAGTCTCCTGCTGTCATTATTATGGTAACCATTCAATCGGAAACGGAACACAAAAAATATGACTATACTGTTTGTTGCAGAGCATCAGCGTGTAGTAACAGGCAGGCACCGGGAGAGGCAAAGGGAGCAAAGTAACCCGACGCACTTGGCAGTTTCATCGCGCCTTAAAAGGTATGGCTTGCCGACCACTTTGGCACTTGAGAAGGGGTCCATGCGCTACTCCTGCTTGTGCCTAGCCCGGTCTATCGTCGACGAGCAAAAGCTCCTGCTTTGCTGCAGCACCGGCTACAGACAGTGTTGCCAAACATCAATATTTTCTCCACAACCAGGACAAAGGATAACTTTGAGAACTCGTTGACATTACCACGAATAAATTGTATCAACTTTTGTTGTGTGCGATTCCGAATCGCTACTCACATAAATGTTATTTTATAAAACAAAAAACTAGTTTTAGGTATTGTAAATGGTGTCAGTTCGTCGGTAGATATGTATATAAAAAATGTGATTAATAATAAAATAACCAACCGAATGCGTGGGTGTATACAATTTATTAGATATGAACGACTGAAGTCGCTTAGGTTATCTCGATATTGTAAATCGCCCCTGTCTTGGTTTGACTAAAAGCCAGCACATGGCTTTTCCGGCGGATTATAGAGGTGACTAACCCGCAAGATGCACCGAGTATCTCACCATATTTTCTAACTATTGTCGTTTTCTTTATTATTAGCTTTTAAGTCGAGGCCAAAAGTATGGAAAAATCGTATGTAAAACGCTTATAGTTTGTTCCTTGAACCTGGGGGAACAAATCTCGATGATGCAGCCTAAAAGTAAATATAAGGTTGCAGCTATAATAATTGTAGGCGTTATATACATATTATGTTACAGTTAAACCGAAGCAAAATTTAAAAATATTTTGGCTTGTAAAGAAATGTAAATGGAAAGCTGGCCTTTGAGATAACTAATTAATTATTTAGAGCTAAACGAATTGTGAGTTTTTAATCAAAAACAGGGTTGGGCATATTTGAATTAAATCGTGATTTAATATTCTTGCAACTAATGTGATGATGTGATAATGCGGAGTAATTTGTGGTCCATTACGTTTTTTTTTCCTTTGAAGTCTATCTAAAGCTACATAAGTCGGTTTTGAAATGACTGAAATTCTGCAAATCTTTTGATAGTTAGCGATTTGTTGTGCGAACTACGTCGCCCACCTCATCTCCGTTTTCCCAATATTTTTAGTATTTCTAGTAATTGTTCTTCAGAGCAAATTCAAAATATGTGCCGCAATTGAGTACATCGTCAGTGAGATAGATTTTCCTGTAATATTCTCTCATTTTTTTTATTAAAATGGTTATAGTTATGAATGTTTTTTATATTTTCAGGAATAATATTATAAATTTTTGCACCAATGAAGTTAATAAATTTTTTGTATAAACTTGAGTTAGGTCGTGGTATACTTGTGTTCTTTTTGTTTTTTATTGTATGTGTGATTAATTACTATTCTCAGTTCCCTGTTTTTATAAATATATTTGGCTACATTAAAATTACACTAAATACATTACTATCTAGAAAAGTTGCTTTGTAGAATATCTTCGATTTTTGTGAAGTATAACTTTTAAGTATCCATTTTTGAGTAATTTTTAGATTTTTTACCTATTATATGTTCCGCCCCATATTATGATACCATAGGTAAGTATAGATTCTACTAATGGTTTATATGCCATTTTTAATATATTAAATGGAAGAATATTACGTAGTTTCTAGAACACATAAACAAGTTTTCTTAATTTTGTGGTAAGGTGTTCGGCGTGACTATTTCATTTAAAAGTTTAGTTTATTAAAAGACCCAGATATTTCACGTCTGTATTATGAATTACATTTTTGGCAAGTGCGGTTTATCAAGTCACTTTTGAATGATATTTTAATGTGTCAATTCCAGGTAGCATTCTCCAACTGTTATTAAAAGTAACAAACTTTGTTTTTGAGTAATTAAGGCTTAATAGATTATTGTCCACCCAGCATTTGATTTTATACAACCCCTTTTCACAGTTCTTAACAACGCCAGACCAATCTGTACCATGAAATATTAATGCTGTGTCGTCAGCATATGCAATAGTATAGCCACTAATATCTAATTCTAGCATATCGTTTATATAGAATAATAAGTGCGGAACTAAAACTGTTCCTTGTAGAACGCCATATTTTGCTACTTCTGGGCTACTTAATGTGTTATGAATGTTGACGAATGCTTTTCGGTTTGATAAATAACTTTTAAAACAAATCTAAAGCTAATCCTCTAATTCCGTATTTTTCCATTTTGCCTAAAAGTAATAAATTCATGTGATGATATACTATCGAAGGCTTTGGCTAGATCTAAATACATTCCAGGCTTTCGCCAGATCTAAATACGTTCCAATAACTTTCTCATTTTTATTTAGATATTCATGTACTTTACCTGAAAGCAGAATAAAGCGTCTTCCGTGGAACAGTTCTGTCTAAAACCAAATTGCTTTGGTGATATTAGTTTATGAAGCATGGAGTGCGCCTGGAGTCGAGAGGCCATACATTTTACATATATTTTAGCAACGTTACTAACTACTGAAATTGGTCTATAGTTATATGAAATAAGTTTACCACCACCTTTAAATATTGGACTTATAATAGCTTGTTTTAAGGAGTCTGGAAATTGGCCATTTTGAAATGATAAGTGTATCAGGTATACTTACCAAGATACTAAGGATATTATGTTTAATAAGTTTAAGTGTCTTTGTAATGATTTTATCTAGGGAGATGAATTATTTTTCAAGTTATCAGTGGTTTTTGATACTGCATTTGTGGTAATTGGTCTTAAAAATATACGAATTTTCAATTAATTTCCTTTTATGTAAGACATTTAATGTTTCTGATAGAGGATTTGATTTTATATTATTGGCTAGATTTTCACCCACGATAAAAAATATTTTATAAAAATTTCAGAAACTTTCTTCGCATTTGTTTCAATTTCATAATTTTGTTCATATATCTGGTAGTTGTTGTTATTATTTTCTGACATGAAATGTTTTATTATTTGCCAAACCTCTTTTGTGTTTTTGTTCGCATCAGTTAATTTTTGCTTCGATTGCTTTAATAATTTAGTTACATTATTTCTATAATTTTTATACTGATACCATAGCCGTTTGTAATTTTTGTCATTTAAACTTTTTTTTTTTCATTTTGTCCCTATTTAGAATCGATGTTATTAGTGCATTGGTGATCCAAGGTTTGATATTTTTGTGTATTTTGATATTATTATATATTGCTTTAGTATATTTAGATTTGAGATTAATAAAAGCAAACGATCACCCTGTATGGTTGAATACCCCGTAGACCTATTAAGAGGTACTCGAATGCCGCGCCGTAAAACATCTGAATCAACGATGCGACGACCGTCATGACGCCGTACGTCGTGCCTCTCACCCCCGGGCTTCCATGTTCGGTGCACACGTGCCCAAACCTATCTTTAGATCATGGCCCCTCACGTTGTGTTTTTTTTTTTTGCTTCAATTTACTATCTCATCTTGGTTGTGTATGTCTCGTGCTTTAACTTTCCAACTGTTAGAGCCCTTCACTAAACACATTTACCGGTCTGTGTATAACAAAAGGTATCAGTTTGTTTCAGAGGCGTGCGGGCTAAGCTCAGTAGAATTTTTGCATACATTTTTCTGTTAGGAAATAAAGAATGAAAGAAAGATTGTCGAATGTCACAGGTAGTTCCTTCCACACACAGGTTTTGGTTACTGTTTTTTAAAAAATTTTAAAATCACGTGAACTAATTACTGATGAAAATCAATTGCGGCTTGTCTCATTCAAATTCAATTAATTTGTTTTCTAAATTACGTAGGTATTTCACGTGGACATCTGTGTTCGACATTAATGTAAAAGAACGCCTAGCTTACGTTGTTATAAATATTCAGGGTATTACATTATGTTTCTAAATTGATTATATAATTCGTTTCGATTTCAAAGGGCTGCGACTTCGTCAAATACTGACCAGTTATTATTTTTTTTTTACGAAAATGTAGGCAATTTAGAGAGGTATCGATAATAATTGTTCAATTGTCACAATAGAATAAAAAGTATGAAACCCAAATAACGTAATCACTTTGTAATGAATGATTATAGGTTGTTAAGCCAATTTAAATCGGAGCAAATTTCAGAGTGGGTCATTTGAATTGAATGCTTCAGTTGAAACTTATTTGAATTCCCAGGAAAACGATTAGAAAGATGATTCAACAAAAAGATCAAGGTGATTACAGATTATACAGACAAAAGGGTATATCACAAAGACTTGCATTAAACGATATATTTATGTCGCATGCTGTTTGTGTTTGAGCACCTAAAAATGCAGATTATTCCATCCAAAAAACTTAGAGATTCAGTTGCTAACAAGAAATCCCAGCAATGTACAAAAATGATGACCAAGATAATCGCATTCCAGCCAACGAGTCAGGGGAAACACCTAGAGAATATCAAAATGAGGAGAGGATTTTAGTAACAAAAAAAAACTGTTTCTTAAACTTTTTATTTTAAATGAAAGTTATTTATGGATATACTTATTTTTTCCGGCCATATCGCATTTTTTTGATTTCGTCTTAATATAATATGGTTGTAAGTATTTTGTCAAAACAGTTCAAAGGTAATCGAAACTGTCGGTATGGAGGCGGAAAGCTTTGACTTAAAAACGTTTCGTATATTGTTTGATGTACTTAATTAATTTTATTACCCTATTATAAAGAGCTGTATATGTCTTCCTTTCATTGATGTGTTTAAATAAATAAATTAATATGAAACCATACGAATGTATAGTGAAAAGCGGAGCTGCCAATAAAGCTATTAGCATTAGCAGTGTTAGCACAATGAATTCCGAAACAGCACCAAATAAATGATAAAGTTCAGAGGTCGCCTTCAGTGGGAGAGCGACTCGTCTACCAGGGCCGCAGTGTATCTGTAAATTTTAGTTTAAAAGCCACATTTACATGAAAAAAAAAATCTACAAAATGCAATAACAAAATCGAAGCAATACACTGGAAGAAATCCGTTATAACTGAAGACTTATTTTAGTTGAAGACGCTCCAGTAGCTGGTAAATGGGTGAGAGCTTCAAAAGTTGTGAAGACATTTGATTGGTTAAGAGCTACCCTACTGTGGAGACTGCAATATTATCATGTGGCTCCGTCAGGTGGACAATTTACTAATAATTTCGTACATTATTGTGTGCGATTAGGGTTTACACTAATAAATTTGACTACACAGACTTGACCATATAAATTTTTTTCCATCTGGAGGAGTTACGATAATGCCATAATACCCACTAGGGAAGATCCACAAAAGAAAACAATCAAATGTCTTTAGAAACTTTTCAAATTCTCAACCATTCACGAGATAGGGTATTTTATTACTGACATCATCTAATCGAAAATGATCAGAGGGTCTTCAGCTATATCAACAGTGACGAAGGTGCTACAAGGAGTCTGTTGGGCCTTCTGGACCTCTACTAACAAAGCTCTTTCTCATATGCTGTCATGTTTTTTCAATATACAAATAGCCCATATAGCTCTTATCGGGGCTGTAGTCACTTCACTCGTCCACCTTCCAATTATATCTCTAGACAGATCTTGAACGATCATACATTTCTACTGATAGGCATAAAAATGTATCTGCGTAACATTTAGAAACTCTATTGCAAATATTTTATAACATATCAGTCACTCTATTGAATAATTATAGTTTGTGTACTATTTATCTGGCGTATCTTTCTATAACAACCGTGAGCAAAATAGCAGTCGCCAATGGTCACATGGTATTCTCTGAAGATTGAACTCAGTTTAATTTTCACTTGTTCTTTCGCTACACATGAATCTACATAAAAATGTCTGATGATCACATTGAAGAAATATTGTTTTCTTATATATTTTATAAACTTTTAATTTAGATTTTTTAAATTTTTGGTAGAAATATCATTTTAAAGATAAATATTTTCAAAAGTAAATAAAATGAAAATTGATTTTGTGATAAATATTACGCAATCATGACAGTTGAAAATTCCTTTTAGCCACATAGAATTAGATGTATAAGTTATATATCACGTAGCTTTCTCGTTTGCTTTTCTAGTATCAAAGTGTGCACTTCACCATTGTGAATGAAAATTTAATGAAATGTATTTATTTTGTTGAATAAGTTTCGGCAGATTGCTGGATACACGTAAAGGCTATACCAACTAATTATCAATAACGAAGGAGCCAACTTAATATATGTATGTATGTACATTAACCAGCAATACGATGCAATACTTTGTTTGCAAATAGATACGTATATACAACACTTAGCTTTCAGGATTTCAATAAGCTCATCTCATAGAGAGAAAATAATTCTGAATTACAAAACACCCTCAACATCTACCATTTTAATGCTCAATCATTAACAAATAAATTTCATGACATAAAATACTTTGTAAATTTTAATAACTTCGAAATTATCACTATTTGTGAAACTTGGCTAAACTCTCACAATGATGAGGATGTTCTGCATATCAGGACTCCACCTCTTAAGAATGACCGCGTTGGCCGTGGTGGCGGTGTCGCTGCCGATGTAAGTACAGACATCAAATTTAAAAGAACTGATTTTATACATACATATCAAATTGAAATAGTTGTCATACAATTGTGCCTTCCTACAAACAAGTAAACTACGTAAATCTTACATTGATTTATGACTTATTCGAGCATTTATATTTGCACGGGAATAATAATGTCATCGTCTTAGGAGACTTTACCATAAATATGATGAAAAGTAGCAGTGCATCAACATTTTTGAACAATATTATCTATGAACACTCCTGTATTCAATTAATTAACTCACCTACCAGGCTTTGCTCAGAATCAGAGTCTCTTCTTGATCTAATTATAGTAAGTGAAAATTTAAATATCTGAAAATCCGATGTTTTAGATCATAGTATCGCAGATCATAACACTGTGTTCTGTGCTGTAAATACAAACCGTGAAAATGCTAACATAGCAAAAGCTTTCCGATCCTACGCAAATTTTGACAGAAAAATTTCTTCTTGATCTAATTAGCATTGATTGGCATAATATGTATACAATGACTGATGTAAATGAAAAGTTATTCATTTTCAATGCTTTAGTGCTCAACTTACAGCACCTTTTGACATCCATTCTCCACTCATAACTAAGACTATTATCAACAAAACACCCCATGAAACTTAGTTCACTAACTAAGTCTTGGAATAGGTTTAAAAGCAGTAGAACACCTGTCGATAGAAAATACTACTGTGAGATGCGAAACATCTACAACATTTCATTGAAAAATGAACAGAGTCTTTCTTAATTTCCATATTAATAAAAATATCAAAAATGCAAAAATTTATGGTCTACTTTAAAATCTAACGTCGCCATTAAATCTAAGCAAAATTTTGCACCGCTTCCTGAAAACCTCTGCGGTGAAAATAATATCAACAATTTTTTTATTGATTCTATACCACGTAATGGCTAGCATTCCTCAAAATTATCTATCACAATTCGAGTATAACCGCAACTCACATAGCAGCCTCGAATTACAATATGCATCAGTAGAAGTTCTTCACAATTTAATTTAAAAACAAAAAAACTTGGATATGACTGTATCTGAGGCAAAATGCTACAATTAAGCTTACCATACATAGCGGAACCTCTAACACACATTATAACTTTTTGATTTGAAACCGGAGCAACCCCCCAAATCTAGAAACAGGTAATAGTTAAACCAATACCTAAAAATAACAGGATAAGCACCATCACGGAACTTAGGTCCATTAGCTTACTTTCAGTTCCTCCGCAAAATAGCGGAGCCCCTTTATCCATGGTTAACTAACACCTTATGTGCACGTGCCAGACCATAATGTAATTCCCAAAATACAGTCGGGTTTTCGAAACAATCACGGAACATCCACGGTCTTGATCACTATTCTCGATGATGTTTTGCCGTCAATTAATTCTGATAAAGTAACTTCCTTAACCTTATTAGATATATCAAAAGCTTTTGATACCTTAAACACCGAACTGCTAATAAAAAAGTTAAAATTCTACGGGATAGAGAATAATATCTTAATGTGGCTCACGTCTTGCTTACTAAATCGTTTTCAATACACTTGTCTTGACACCACAAGTGGAAAAAGACTTCCTGACAACGCTTGTTACTTTCGGGAGTGTCTCAAGGGTCGATTTTGGGCGCCTTACTTTTTAACATCTACACCGCCGACATGCCTGGTCACAAAATATTGTTCCCTGCATATGTACGCTGATGATATACAACTTTACTTTGCTTTTGATGTGATGAAGTGTGAGGAAGCCCAAACCAAAATTAATCATGATATAAATGATATACAAAATTGGACCTTTCAGAATTCACACCTATTACATCCAAATAAAAGTAAAAATATAGCCTTTGGCACTGTAAATAAATTAAGAGTTCTCACTCACTTTCAACTGTCAATTGACAATATAATTATAGAACAAGTTGACAAGATGAAAAATTTGGGGCTAACCTTTGATAAAAATTTAAACTTTTTCCTCGTATATCGGATGTCCTTAGAAAATGTTTCTGCTCTTTTAAACAGATTTCAAGCTTTAGAAATATCCTTGATAGGGCCACTAAACTTTAGTTATGTGTGTCCTTAGTCTTATCACATGTCAACTACTGTGATTATGTTTACGGGCCTTACTTAAATTTATCAGAAGCAAACAAACTTCAAAAAAAAATCCAGAATATCTATCTGTATTAGATTTGTTACAAATAGTTCTATCCACGAGCATATAACACCACAGATCAGGGAGTTAGAACTACTAAAAATAAATGAGAGGCAGTTCCTACATTTCACCTCAATGTTAAATAATGCCATCCTAACGAAAAAACCTATTTATCTCTTTGACAAATTAATTGCGAGAAATATTATGCATAACCGAAATTTGAGACATACAAACGACCAACCTTTCGATCACCTTTTCCTTACCATCGACTTATGTCTATAATAATCTACCACCACCGTTACACAACAAATCAACAAATGGATTAAGACGTCAACTTAAGACTGATTTTAAACGACAAATTTAAAATTGTTTTAGACGGTGATAAATACATATGCTAGACATCATAATGTTCTGTTAGATGTATATATACATATACTGTAGATATACATAAAACTAGATATACGTTAGACATACATATATTGTAATATTATACATGCACCGCACGTATCACTGACAGTCTATTGTGGTTTAACTAAATTTTCTGCGCACCCTCTGTATATGTAAGTTTGGACCGTTTCCAGTTAAACGTTAAAGGAAGTGCCAAAACATATAGTGATTCATTACATGTTTTGTGTTTTATTATAGTATTTATATTTTGAAGAATTGAATACATAGTTATTAAGTTAAAAAGCAACAGTGGGGTATATTAATTGTTAGGGATTACGCTGGCAGTTCAGCATCATAGGATATGAGTTAAATGTTTAATTCAAATTTTGTTTTGAAAGTAATCGGAATTATAGGATACGATAAAACTATTCTTTAGCGTATTATGCTCTTATTTGTAGATCTTTAAGATAAATTTTTTTCGACGTCGCTGGTATATACACTACATACTTGTATTGGGTACTCTGTCTCTCTTCTACACTAACAGAATACTTCGTTAAAGCATAAGAACTGTTTCTCCTTGTCTACATATCAAACTAATGCTGGAAAATTTTAATTAGTATTGTCCAGAGATAATTCTAGTGTCCCCCCCCGCTAAAATTTATTTTGGGTTCATGTCAATAAATCAGGATAAATGTACAGGTTTCTTCAGCTAATGATATCCTTTACGCCAGAGTGCATTTTCCGGACCATTTGGAAAATGTTTATGTAGTACCAATGAAAGATTTCAGTTCAATGAGATTTTTTCCATCTTAATAGAGTGTCAATTTTTTGTACTCTTCTCTACGGTCAGTACAGAATAGTTTCATTATATAAACATCATGCATAAAAAAATAATGGTTCGCGAAGTATAATTTCATTTTATTATTCGGATCTTTACAAATTCTCACTCCGCTACTGTACGTACCCAATAAACATTAAAAGCTCAGTCCTGCGTTTCTGGTCTTGGCTTTGAATTCTTGGCAACACTGGTTTTATGATGTTTTTGTATTAGGTATTTTGTAAACAAAATTAATGATTACCATTGAACTCTGTTTCTATTGAAACTAAAAAACTTTGGGTAAATGGGTACAATTGACAACATGGCAATATTGCTGAAATAGTATTTTAAAATATTTGTATTACCTATTTCATTTATCGCGGCTTATGACTTTTTATTTGAAGTGAAACATCTCGTGAAAATGCTAGAGAAAATCCACAATCTTCCTGTTTATTTTGGAATAGCTCAAATCATGTCTTTAGTAGGTACTGATATATATTTTATAATAAATACACTGTCCCAAATTGGGGGGTGCATGCATTGCCATCTCGGTTATTATTAGAGTTAGAGAAACGGTTAAATGGTGACTTTTTTTGAAGAATTTTATGACGGTTTCGATGCTGTTTTTAAATTTGGCCTAACTCTGTCCGTTTTCCAGATATTTTCAAAAAACTAGAGGTATTTTAAAAAACTTCCCGGATCTGCCTAATTTGGTGACTGGTGATATTTTAATAAGTACATTGTTAGGACACTTTTTTATGGTGTTTTCGTTGACGTTACCAAAAAACTTCTATCGTCATTTGTTTTTGAGTTAATGCCACTAACTTTGTTTTTTCTTATGGGCGCTATATTGGATTTTTTGATAATTCAATAGTGCTCTTAATTTCCTTTTCAACGATTTTTCACAATATTAGGGAACAATTAGTTACTGGTGTAAAATATAAACATATTCAGTTTTTTAAGTAGGCTATGATGAAAATTTATTTTAAAATAATCCCATTTTATTAGCTTCAAATTAAAATTTTAACAAACTAATTAAAAACTCGAAAAAATTGTTCAATATGTCGTCCTTGTTCATCAATGCACTTTTGACATCTCTTTAATATTGAACTACACGCTCTCCTTAAAGTATTTCTGTTAACAGCCGCCAAAGTATTTCTTACACGTTCTTCTAAAATTTTAATATTTTCTGGTGGTTCAAATGCATAAACTTCACTTTTTGTATGCTCCCAAAGAAAATAGTCCAACGGAGTGAGATCAGGAGACCTGGCTAGCCATAGAACATTGCCATATTTGCAATAATTTTATTATCAAAAGTTGCTCTTAAGAATTGTGTTACTATGCCGCTATTATGTGCTGGACAACCATCATGATGAAACCAAATCTGGTTAATATCTTTTACAGCAAGTCTAAGAGCTGGTATTATTTGTTCTTGCAACATTCGCAAATAATTTGCACCATTCAAAGTATCATGATAAATAAATGATCCAATATTACGATTACCTGGAAAGTATTTTTTATTTGAATTATTATCAATGAACGATTTAAACAAGTTTACCTATGATGCCACACCAGACATTGAATCCAAAATTTGGTTTCAAACCTTCTTTGGTTAATTATGTGAGAATTCTGGATACTCCAGTAGTGTGTGTTATATCTATTGAAAACACCACAATTAGTGAATCTGGTCTCGTCTATCCATAATACTTTTGAATGAAAGTCTGGGTTCTGTAGACATTTTTGTACAAACCAATCACAGCATGCTACTCTTCTCTCATAGTCATTTTCTTGTAAACCTTGAACGATGGTTGGTTTGTATCGGTGATAATGATTTTTCTTTAAAATGTTATGCACAGTTGTTTCGGTAACATCTACCTGATTTGAAATTTGTCTTACAGATGCTGTAGCATTGCCTTCTACGTATTCTAATACAATGTGATTTCGCTTTTTGTTATCTATCTCATAAGTCTTACTTTTTTCCCATTAAACCGCCCATAATTTAATAAATTAATAACAAGAGTCCTAAAATATCTTTCATTCTGTTGCACACGTTCTGAAAAGATATCCTCATAAATTCTTGATGTCTCATTAGTATTTCTATTTGATTTAAATGAAAACTTTAGCATATCTAACTTTTCTTCGTTTGTATATGTCAAAGCCAAAATATATTCAAGAAAAGAACTTAATAAAAGAAACACACAAAATTTGTAATTACATAGTAATGGTAGATCACAGTGAAACACTAGTAAAAAGAAAAACAGCAATTATGACAACAAGAACTGTGAATTTAACATTGTTTTGTTTATTGTCATGGGAACAAGATCCATGGCACCTACTATTAGAAAAATTATACGATTATTTTATTTTATCTGGACGGTGCAAATCAATTCAACAACTCATTTAAATGTGTTTTAATTTTAAGTTAAAGCTAATAAAATCGAATTATTTTAAAATAAATTTTCATCATGGCCTACGTAGAAAACTGATTTTTTTTATGTTTTACACCAGTAATTAATTTTTTCCTGACATTGTGATACATCGTTGAAAAGAGAATTAAGAGCACTATTGAACTATCAAAAGATCCAATATGGCGCCCATAAGAAAAAACAAAGTCGGTGGCATTAACTCAAAAACAAATGAGGATAGAAATTGTTTGGTAACGTCAACGAAAGCACCTTAAAAAAGTGTTCTACTTATTAAAATATCACCAGTTATCAAATCAGGCAGATACCTTTACAGTTTTTTGAAAATATCTGGAAAACGGGCAGAGCTAGGTCAAATTTAAACACGGCATCGAAACAGTCATAAAATTCTTCAAAAAAATTCCCCATTTAACCGGTTCTCCATCTCTAATAATAACCGAGATAACAATGCATGCACCCCCAATTTGGGACACAGCGTATATACAGCGTGTTCCACTCATATTATATATAAGGACTCTCATATTAATATTTAATTTAAAGAAATAATGAATATACGCCGACCTAAATTATTCGAAAATGGATGAGAATATTCGAAACAAAGCGATCCTTATTGCATTCGACAAAGTTTAATTTGTTCGACTCTAGGAAACATCCTGTATATTGTATAGTATTAATTTTTTTTATAAAACGTAGAAGTTCGTATTTAAAACTCCAATCAGTCCTTCTTTGTTAAGCTGGAGCAGCTGAGTGTACCAGATGCAAATATAGTTCCGTGAAAAGTGTAGAAACTCGATCTTATATTTCATTCAAAATTTATAAGAGATGTGTTGTACGCGCGACCAAAATGTAAACCCATTAAATGATAAAACAAGAAAATCGTATTAGCTCACGTTTTCTAAAAGGTAATGTTACAGCACGGCCAGAGGGATTTCAGTTTCTGTATAGGTTTCAGTTCGTAATCGTAAATTTTAGTAATCTAGTTCATTGACTTTGAGACTAGTATAGAACATTTTAAGTTCGAGATAGGGTAAGGACCATGTGAACTGATTATGGGGGAGATGAAGATGAGCAAACCCCATACTCGGTATGCGAACAGCTGTAAGCGCACCGTCTTAACGGAAATCCGGCGGCGAGTGCCTTTTCTATTAGTTTTCGGGTTCGTCTATGGGTCACTGGCCTGGCATCAAAATCATAATATTTTAATTAATTATCAGTCAATCCCTTGTATTACATATTTCCGATGCATCCAGCAGCTACACCAAGATAAACGCCACTGGCTACTTGTATTTTTAAAATATTAATCACTTAAATTTGTAGCAATTTTGTTTAAAATATTAGAAGGACGCATGATGATTATAAGAAGTTCCAATATTGTATGGAAACGTCGTCGTTTGAAATTCTATAAATTGCATTCCTGAAAATCAAGCAGTTACAGTCATATCTGAAGATGGGGTATAATAATTTCGAAACGTCGTTAACTTTCTACATAATGTTATTATCGAAATAAATAATTTCACAAGATAACAAACAGGATCTTTTCCGAAAAGGTGTGAATTCAGGTTAACAAGAACAAACTTTATGTAAATAGAAATATAAATATCAACTTTGCAAATTGTTAGAAGACACGCATCTGTTTCGTTGCTTATTAATAAAACATTCAATTTATTATTTTGTATTTGTTACGTGACAACTAAAATATCGCCGTATACGAACACATTAGTCGCGATCATTTGTTTAGTGTAATTATGTATGTTGATCATTCTACTTTACCTTTTCAACAACTCTGGGATAACTGAAATTTATTTTCCGCCAGGTTAGAAGCAATCAGATTTCAGATAAAAACGTGTATTGAAAATGATGTAGGCTAACAAGAAGTTTGTATCGCACTCCAATTTATAATTGTATGTATATTCATGCATGGGAAAAGGCGCTTAAAATTGATAATGATATACTCGTACTTCAGTAATATGCGTTCATTTAGTACCGAATCTACATATAAAAATACGGATATAATAAAGTCTACAGTGGAGCGTGTATCGATTCTTATATACCTATTTAATTACCAATTAGCAGTCATTTCTTATATAGTACCCTTGCTCGTCATTGAAATTGAGGACACAATTATTGTGTGAATATTCTTAAGAATCTTTTCGCAGTTGCTCTTTGCAAAAAGTTTAACCACTGATATATTTTAAGTAATACAGTCTATAACTAACTTTGTTAATAGTAAATGGAAACATACACATGGGCATTAAGGACTATTTCTTTTTGCGCTATAAGAATATACAAGGCGGCGAACAATTCCTCGATCGATCCCCGAACAAAAAAATCCTAAATTCGAGCTGATCGTACAACTTGTTTTTTCCCGTGTAATTCAAGACTGCAGCCAAAATGAACCAAGTATAATCAGTCACATCGTATCTAGCTCCAAGATACGATCTACTATCTATGTTGCGACATATTTCACTAATGTGTCTAAATCAGTTGCAAAAGAAACTTCCAAATACGCAATGAATTTAAATTTTGCCGTATATTGAGGTCTGTTTCCAAAAGTTCAATAAATAGACAATATAATAGCACACTTGGAATATCCCTAACGACCCTCGCTATTATGCCCAACATACAATGAATAAGCTTAATTTCCTAGTCCTTTGTTTATTAAGCTGCCGTGAGAGGTTTGAGAAAGAAAAGAAATTAATTGGGGATAAGCTTAATTAGAGACATTGCGAAAACTGAAAACTGAAAAAACTGAAAACTATTGGAATGTCTTTTCCAGTATTGATTTGAAAAAAAAACATGACATATTACCAATTTATGATTTAAGAACTAATTGACAGTAAACAACTAGGTAAACAATAAAAGAAAAAAAGGTGCAAGCATTTCGAGATTATTAAGTTGTACTAACATTTCATTATTATTTGTCGTATAAATAAATGATAAACAACACACTAACATACATTTCGTTCAAGTTCAAGATCAAAGACTACTATTTATATAATTCCTTGATTTTATTACCTTACCTAGCATAATATGACAAATAATTGTTTTTGGTGTTATAGACTAATATACCTTCTTGTACTTGACAACTACTAACTTAAATACAAAGAATTACTAAGACTAACCAATAATATTTTTGGTGTAACCAATCACTATTAGTTGTTTCATGTGATTAAAATTTAAGCTTATTTTAGCATTGTGGACACTTCTTAAGACATGGTTCTTTGAAAAGAAAAATACGGGTAGTGTTCTTTTGGGCCAGTTACACATTTTTAAAGTGGCTAACGAAGTCTCAGAATACGTAAAACTTTTTATAAAGAATGACTTCTTCAAAAAATTTTAATTTTTAATTTACAAGCATCGGGTCCTCCAATTCGGCAATATATTGAATATGTATACATTTTAGTTCGAAAACATGCATACATACATACACACACACATACATACATACACACACACATACATACATACACACACACACACACATACATACACACACACACACACATACATACACACACACACACACATACATACACACACACACACACATACATACACACACACACACACACATACATACACACACACACACACATACATACACACACACACACACATACATACACACACACACACACACACATACACACACATACACACACACACACACACATACACACACACACACACACACACACATACACACACACACACACACATCACACACACACACACACACACACACACACACACACACACACACACACACACACACACACACACACACACACACACACACACACACACACACACACACACACACACACACACACACACATACACACACACACACACACACACACACACACACACACACACACACACATACACACACACACACACATACACACACACACACACATACACACACACACACACACATACACACACACACACACACATACATACATACACATACATACATACATACATACACATACATACATACATACATACATACACATACATACATACACATACATACATACATACATACACATACATACATACATACATACATACATACATACACACATATACACACATACATAACAACTTTTTGAAATAAAAATTATTAAGAAAATTACTTTAACGAAAGTTGAAGTAAAATTTTGAGAAAATTTGGAGACAGGCAGCATTAAAAATCAGCAGAAATCCGGTAGATCAAAATCAGCGACAGCAGTCGACAAAGCTCTCAATATTTTATTATCAACTGAGGAAAATCTTTAAGGTGTCGACTAGACAACTTGCTCTTGATTCTGAAGTTTGTCCTAAATCTGTCAGCAAAGGAAAAATTCCATCCTTATCAAGTTCACTTAGTCCATGAGTAAAGTGAAGATAACTATGACAAGAGATATGAATTTTACGAGTTAATGATCGAGACTTGTAATAATAATGAAGATTTCGCCACTAGAATTGCCTTCTCCGAAGAATGATAAGGGGGGGGATCCGACGTCTGACAAGTAACAGCAGACGGGCCCTTTTTACCCAATCTCAGCCATGTATATCCCTCTTGCTGCCTCGTCGACTCTTTCCGATCTTCTAATTAATGTCAGGATGTCACTCAGTGTGAGGGAGTTTCTTTTTTTAGAAGCCCCTTTTTAGCAAATTTCAATCGCAATTTTTTCTCTGCAAAACTTTAGTCTTGCTAGTTATTTAAAGTATCGCTTAGGTGTCCCCATGCTCCAATACTGAGATATGGACTTAACTTAAATTTC
Organism: Rhamnusium bicolor; assembly: GCA_029963845.1. Lineage (NCBI taxonomy): Eukaryota > Metazoa > Arthropoda > Insecta > Coleoptera > Cerambycidae > Rhamnusium > Rhamnusium bicolor. Next base: position 2,279,123 of record JANEYF010005770.1, read on the forward strand.
ACCAGCCGCCACTGCCCTCATTGGAGGATGGAAGAGGTTCATACGCAGCATCCACACAAAGTAAATGTTCGAGCAGGAATTATTGGACGCAATATCATAGGGCTGTACCTTTTAGAAGGTAATTTAACTGCAGATCGCTATTTAGATTAAACTAGTGTGTACCATAACTAGCAGCCTCTCCCCAGATGGAAATAATCGCCTTATAAATAAATATGCTTTTGGCAAAATGGGGCTCCACCATACTTTGGGCGGCAAATTCGGTAGTACTTAAACGAAACTTTTCCCAGCAGGTGGATAGGTAGGAGAAGCAATATTATAGCCCGCCTAGATCTAACGCCTCTGGGCTTTTCCTGTGGGACTATCTAAAAAGTAAAATGTACCAGAATAGATCTGACAACCTGGATGACTTAAAAGGAAGAATACGGACTTAAATTATTCTCATATATACCTCCCGACGACGTCTTCAAAGATACCATAAGAAATTTTTTTTTTTATAATTGCAATACTATTAGATTTGTACATATTACTAATTATTGCGGAACCTAGGGTTGTATATTTTTCTCTAAAAAACGTGATTGTTATGTTTAGAATAAAAATTTAAATTTTTATGTTTCATCAGTTTTTTCAAAAAAATACGGAAAAAAATATCCTCTCCAAATTTGCCACAAGAAAGTAGGGTTCCCATTTAAAAAATTATTGTCATATCAACGTAACGGCTTCACAAACTTGTTGAGGGTACCCAAGTTTGTGTTGAATTACTTCAAGCCACTTCTGTTAAGAGTAATTTTTTTAAAACCTCTATCGATAACGTCATAGGTACTCAATATTCTACACCTTCTGCACACCCTGTATCCATATATTATTATTTATTATGTGAACTATGCGAAAAACAGCACCTTTTCTACATCTTTGAGTTAGAAACATTTTTTTTATTACGATTATTAAAAGTGTTTATTTTGTTGTAAATTTCTGTTATCAAATTATCTAACATACTAGGTAAATGTTTATTTTGAATCTAAAACCTGTGGTATCTTATAACTATTCATATGATATAACTATTATTTTAAAAAATGTATGTTTCCTTCACTGTATACTAATAAATAATTGAAAATCTTCCGATTATATAAATCGTTATTTATACCGGGTGTAAATGAAACCTGAATCGTCCCCTCTATTTTCATTGTTTATTTATGAAATAAATTGATGAAATTTTATTACGTTGTTATACACGTAAAATGGCATTAGAAGACAGTTTTTTTCAATTTTTATGCACTTCCGGTTTTGCTGAAACTTATCCCAACTTTCTCGTTTTAAATGGAACACCCTGTATCATTTTACATTTTTGGAATCTATGGTGATTTCTGAATATAGCAGTATACATTTTTCTTTTATTTCTTATTTATTTCTCGTTTTAACGAACATTTTAATTTTTTATTTAGAGCGCTGTGATTTGCAAAAAGTGTTTCTGGCGGGGTTTCTTATTGTTGCAAAAATCGAATTACTGTTTTATGATAAATACTCTTTTACATAGGGGCATTCGAAGGTGAGAAAATCGATTTTTCTAAAAAATGCATATATTATGTCAAATCTGAAACAGGTGGCTCATCACGATATTTAGAAAATACATCTTTTTACGATTACAGTGATAAATAGCATAAATTAGCAATTCGATAAGAATTCACAGTAGAAAAATCAAAATTCTTCTAAATAAATAGGTATTATAATGTAATACACAAAACCCGAAACACAAAATAGTATATTGTTATATTCAGAATTCACCATAGCTTAAAAAAATGTAAAAATATACAGGGTGTTCCATTTAATATAAGAAAGGGTAATTACCGGCGAAATCGGAAGTGCATAAAAATTTAAAATACTGTCATCTAATGCAATTTTATGTGTATAACAACATATTATTAAAATTTCATCAATTTATTTCTATAAACAATGAACATAGAGGAAGTGAGCCAGGTTTCATTTACACCCGGTATATATAGGGTGTCTAAATAATCCTCCAAAAAAAAAAAAACGGGATTACGAATTTACTTCTCCAACATCTCCAGCATAGTGCAAGAAATTATTACTATCCATTGGCGTACGTAGGTTGCGGGGTGTGTATTTGAATAGATCTGCCACTACATCCAATTTTGATTTCTTTGAGCATAACTTAATTTTCTTCCTAAATTGATTAAACTGTGCAGCCTTCTTGCAAATTGCGAAAGAAATGTAACAGGTATTAGGATTATATTTTGATTTTTTTGTATAAGCATTTTCTGCCATTTATTAAAAATACTTGTATTTATTTTTGATATGATCCGATGAGATATGATTTTTATCAGTTGTTTTAATTGAGATCGTACAATATCTTAACATTTGTATGAAACATATTTCTAATCTCTAAACTGTCGTAAGTCACTCCACTTGATGTATTGATATTTTTGTCAATGCGAATATTGCTTAATCTATATGAAAGTGAAAACCTATTGTAGTAGTTTTAAAATATTTGTTTAAAACAACGTACTAGTCGAGAGATTAGTCACCATAATCATCTCAGAAGGAAGTTAGAGCCGTTTTAACATGTGATAATATTCTGAAATGCCCTCTCAAGAATTTGTCTGAGGATGACTGGAAACACTTCAAAACTACCGGTAAATAAATTAGTAGGTACACCTTTGACGAACCTCCTCCGTCTAATTTTTTTGTGTTACATTAAATGTTCATGTTTTTGCCATATATCATCTCTATCACAGTGCTATGAACTACGTACAATATTGACAGGGAATATTTTGTATTCAAGTTATATTAGGTACACAATTTGGATTGATAAAAATCAAAATTAAGAGTTCAGAACATACTCTTTATAATAATAAGGATTCTCATCGATGTAAACAGGAAAACATTAAATATATCCGCTTTAGATACAAATAATGTTGTCGATGGATTTTTTGCAACGTGATATAAGTGCAACGTTGAAACATCAATGGGATTTATCAATCCATCGATGAATTGGATCCATCGGTAGATCCAATTCTTCGATGGACCAATTCTTCTGTGAATTCCATCAATGGATCCAATTCGTCGATGAATTACATAGATCCAACAAGGAATTCCAATGATCACGAGATTCAGTTCATCAGTGGTTGATCAATCGATAGGGGATTCCATCAGTGGATCCAAACCAGTATATGCATCGATGGATTGGAACCACCAGAGGATTCGACTCATCGATAGATGCATCAGTAGATTTATTAACCGATTAATTCAATCCAATGATGAATTAAATGCACCGATGAAATAATTTCCATGATATTGTACATATATACAATGCCCTAATAATCTTGAGCACAGATATAGATTTTTCCTCTTCGAAGGATTGTCACAAACCACCTCGATGCACAATGCCATCTTTCTTTCGATATAAACAGTATGACAATTCTAAATTATTTATGAAAAATCGAGACATTATTAATTTCTGCCAGCAAATAATGTCAAGCTTTTTCTTATTCGTACATTTTTAATAATATCTTAATAATTAGATTATAAATTAATAATTACTAGATTAACATATAAATCAAACCAAGAAATTGATGGCGTTCGACAGAATTCGATTCATCTATGGATTTTGTCCATAAACTATTATAATTTGATAGATTGGTTCCGGGATGTGCCCAGAGATGGCGTTACTAGTATTAAAACGAATTAAATAGCCATGTTAGACTAGATTTTTAAAGTTGGAACTAGAATTGCACGAGAAGGGCCGGATACATGAATAGATGTATGTATATATAAGGCGCACGGTATGACGAGGAGCTCAGTTTTGACTTGAAATTGTGCGAATAAAGAAGAAATAAGTTAGAGACCAAATTAGTGACTTCTAAGTATCAAGTCCTTCATTAAGTTATTGTAGTGTTACCAGCACTTTTAATCAACGAAATCACGGATTGAGGTGTTCGTGTGGACAGTAAACACCTAACAGTATTATAAATGCATAATAAAGAAATATTACAAAATGGTAGGATATAAATATTTGTTAGATTATGAATTCGTTGTTAGAATAATACAGATGTGTACATATAATAATGAAGATTTGAATGAATGCATGAAATGAAATGGCCCGTGATACTTCATATGCCATAAAGTTCCTACTATACCCAATAGTAGTATTTTTATTCCTCACATGACTTTTTTTACTGCCCATGAAAACACGATATATCGATAATAAATTTAATTCAGTTGTAAATACAATGATTTAATTTTTTTGTTTCTGAGACATGGCTGACAAATTCATACATTGCATGAGATTGTATCTAATAGTTTCTTTACCCAGATCAAGAAATACATACGTAAATTATTCCAATAATTTCAAGTACGAATATGATGCACCTTACTTTGAGAAAAAATCGTTAATGTAATGCAAAAACACAACAGTTTTTTGCAGTTACCTATGGCCAAACCACACTTAGTATCGACTTAACTATACTATAAAATAAGTATTACATTTTAAAATTTTCATCTTTACCGGTCAAAGTTACTTCTTGTAACTTGCTTTGGGAAATAAAGAATCCTTTCATCTGAAGAAAAATAATTCTTATGCCTTTTTGTGCACGTCGCGGTCGGTCGATACAGTTCGATTTGAATATATAATGTAAAAACAAAAAACTCCTGAGAACTACATAGCTATAATTCAGAAGGTAAATTACAAACATATTTTTTTTATTTGAACATTTGTTCTTTTTCCGATATTCTAAAAAGATAAATTCCTTGTTAGCCAATTTATTGAATCCAACAAAATGTCCTCCTCTCTTGCCAAAATAGTAAAATTACGAGCAGAACATCTTCCATTTAATAAAATAGCTTTTTTTTAATGATATTTTATAAATGACCTCCACTGCTGAGGGGTGGCATTCCTGATATTGAAAAGTTTCTTGGATCGTACTTTATTAAATCAGTGATTAAAACAATCACGTGATTTAAATCAGCAAATATTTAAGTTCTCACTATTTTTCCAAATCAACTACATATAATAAGGGAAAATAATATTAAAATTTGTAGTCAATATTTGCTATGTAACCGTGTGTTTAATAATATGATATATGAACAATTTTGTTTGTGGTTTAATACTAAATAATTGAGAAAAATTTCATTCACATTTTACTGTAAAGGTCTAGTTGAGGCCTTGGAAAATTCTTTGAAATACAAAGTGGATAAACACTTTTAAGATAATTTAGCAGATTTTGTAATCATAACATTCACAGTAGTAACCATCCTAATAATGAATTAAATTTAAATGAAATGAGAATTAACTGAAAATTAAAAGACATAATTTTATAAATATGTATAAATCAGATGCTTACACGTATTTAAAAAACATCTTCCCAAATTTAGGCAAACGACCATTTTGGTCCGATAAGAATGTTATTTCCTTATCACACTTTGCATTTTTTATATGAAGTTGAGATATGTGACGTAATCTTATCTGCGAAATCATAAGTAGCATATTATTTTTTTTTTGGTATTGTTCAGTACAATGTTTCTTTTAAAACACTCGTTAACATATTTCACCAACAGAAAGATGTAGTGATTCCAGTGGTTTGTTAATTCAGGTGTTCCACATATCGACATAAGAAATGCCAAAACATCATATTAGGCATATTGATGAGGAGGTACGTCAATTTAGTTAGTAAGTGGTAAAAATTAAATAATACTCCTATTATGATGGTATTTTGCTGATAAAAAATGTATTACAATATAAAAAGATCTACATAAAACTGGATAAAAGTATACTAGAAAAATAAGTATACTATTTTTTATAAATAAATAACCAGTTGAGATGTATTCTAACAGTATTATATAAAATTATGTTGTTCTTATGGTTGTTTTTTTATTAAAGTTGAAACGGACTAAACATATTTGTATTTGACGCTTGAGAAAGCCCATGGTATCAGTGCAAAGAATATATTACTTTTTGAGCCCGTTCCAACTAGTTTTATGATAATTTAAATCTCTCCCCTGATTTAGATGTTTTATCTTTGATAGCTTTTCTTTATATCGATAACAATACAAGCACCCAACTTACTTTGAAATAAACAGGTAACAGGCTGTACTATTACCAATTTTCGATAAGTATGAACATGTCAGTCAATTTATTTGCTCTAAATTTTTCATCACGTACTGTTTTGTAAGAAAATTGTTGATTCGGATTTATGAAGTACGAAAGAATTTAAAAAATTTCATTAAACTTGGTCATTTCGATTATATTATTTTTAAAGACATCATATTTTGTTTTACTTTCTTTACCCCTGACCTGTATATTAATTAGTATGTCAATTTAAGGAAACAGTATGCATGAACACTAGGTAATCTTTTCAATTCATATTAAATGTTAAAACCTCGACAGTGCAAGTTTAACATCATAGATATCCCGGTAATCCTGATTTTGTGTTGTCCCACAAATATATCACGGGTCGGTCATCCCATGTACAACCTGACTGAATATTACGGCATCAATTCAAATTATGGAAAACTTATATAGGAAGGTAGAAGATATCCAGAATCCAGACAGGATTTTGTTGTCAAAAACATCTCTGGATGTCTCGCCAGCATGTTATTATTTTATAAATGGATAAATTATAGAAAAATAATGTCCTGGCGTGATATCGAAAGAAATGTATTTGATATGACAATAAGAAATTAAATAAATTCTAGATAATTTTACCTGCCATATTTATGCATTTGTGTAGATTGTATATGTATACAGGGTGTATCTCACCAGGAACTGCATCGATCGATGTAGGGAAAAGTACGCACCTGAAAATTTTGAAAATTTAGGGAACTACTAACGGCAGTGTGGCCAATCCAACTAAAATAATTACAAGCATCTGATACTTCCGGTTATACCGGAAGTCGATACCAACTTGTTTCTTTTAATACCCTATATATTTTAGGGTTTTCGAAAAAGAGCATAAATACCCTATGCCTAAACCCAGCCGTTTCAGAGATATTTGACATTTTAAAATAATTTTAATAGGTGTAATGGTTTACAATAACCTTTATGACTTTCTTCGTGTAAAAGATACTCATTTGCTTTCTGGCATGCAGAAAGACCATACCAGTTTAAAGAAATTCGATAACAGTATACCAAGTGTTCCATTTTTACGTTACATTTTGTAAATTTCAATCCGCAAAAACTTGCTTAAGTCAATTGGAATACCCCGTATTTTTTTACATCAAGTTATGTATAATTAAATTCCTTTTTTTCTGATATAAGCATTGTGGGGGGTTTAAGTTGCAACTTTTTTGAAATATTTGCGATTTTCTTAGAAATTCAAGAATTTTTAGTAAAAATGTTATCAAATTAGCCATGATTAGAAACAATCAGTAATGTCAATCATTCTCTTATGTCAAAAAATGCCACCGCGTTTAAATTACACCCGCGAAGACTTTTTGAATTTGTTTATTATTTATGGAGAATATGATAAAATAATATCAAGAACTTGTAGTAGATTTGATACTCGATGTCCACAAAAAAGGAAACCGTCACCAAACACTGTAAAACGCATACTGCATAATTTTAAAAACTATGGCTCTATCAAGGTAAGAATTCAAAAGCGGAAGCCTATTGTTGATGACGAAAACGTAGAAATAGCAATTCTGGGATATTTTCATGCATTTCCAATGATGTCATTAGGACAAGCTGCTCTGGAATCGGGACTATGCAAGGATTCAGTTCACAGAATCTTAATTAAACATAAATTTCACCCGTTTTCGTTCCAAATGGTTCAACGATTAAAAGAAACAGATTTCCTAAGAAGAGAATATTTTTGTGAATTTATTCTAATAAGGTCTGTAGGCGACGATTCTTATTTGGGATATATTATATGGTCAGATGATGACGCTTAAATTTACCAAAAATGGACTTTTTAATCGACGTAATTCGCATTATTGGAGTGACTCGAATCCTCATGTGTTTAGGGAGCAAAATTTTCAAAAAAGTTGGCAGTTCGATGTTTACTGTGCCATAAGAAACGATAAAGTGGTGGCATTAGAATTTTATCAGGAAAATTAAAACAGTTAGTTATAAAGATTTCTTCTTTTGCTAATATGTATAGTTAATTTTTTGTTATTGCTTTTTTTTTAGGTGAAAGATATCTAAATATTTTACAAAACTTGAATAATAACTATTTAGAAAATTTACCTCTCGCAGAACGTAGAATCATTTTTTATCAGCACGACGGTGCTCCCCCACATAACGCGTATTTGATAAATAATTGTTTACAAGAAACTTTTTACGATCAATGGATCGCCAATAATGGACTTTTCCTATGGCCTCATCGCTCGCCCGATTTATCAATTTTAGATTATTTTATTCGAGGAACTATTAAAAATAAAGTTTATGAGAGTCCATTAACCACTATTGAAGATTGTATGCAGAAAGTAAGAAATGCATTTCAAAACTTATCACATGATTCGATTAGAAGAACTACCCATGAAGAACTAATCCGAAGGTGCGAAAATGTGTGGAGGTGCAAGGGCGGAATTTTGACCAATTATTAAATTAAAATGGAATCATGTTTTTAGTTGATTTTATCTTAACTATTTTAGTTTATGCAAAGTGTCTTCAGTTCAATTAATAGGCATAATAGTGTTTAGTGTTATTTTCAGTTTTCGTGGATATCTAAACAAATGTACCACAAGTTCTTGATATTACTTTATCACATTCTCCATAAATAATAAACAAATTCAAAAAGTCCTCGTGGGTGTAATTTAAACGCGGTGGCATATTTTGACATAAGAGAATGAATGATATTACTGATTGTTTTTAATCATGACTAATTTGATAAAAATTTTACTAGAAATTCTTGAATTTCCAAGACAATCGCAAATACTTCAAAAAGTTGTAACTAAAACCCCCACAATGCTTATATCAGAAAAAAAAATTTAATTATACATAACTTGATGTAAAAAAACACAGGGTGTTCAATTTAACTTACGCAAGTTTTCGCCGTTTGAAGTTTACAAAATGGAACACATGGTATACTATTATTGAATTTCTTTAAACTGGTATGGTCTTTTTGCATGCCAAAAAGTAAATGAGTAACTTTTACACGAAGAAAGTCATAAAGGTGATTGTAAACCATTACACCTGTCAAAATTATTTTAAAATGTCAAATATCTCTGAAACGGCTGGGTTTAGGCATAGGGTATGCTACATGTTTTTGACTCAAAATGTTATGCTCTTTTCGAAAACCCTAAAATATATAGGGTGTTCGATTTATAATAAGCAAGTTGGTATCGACCGGAAGCGCCAGATGCTTGTAATTATTTTAGTTGGCTTGGCCACACTGCCGTTAGTAGCTCCCTAAATTTTCAAAATTTTCTGGTGCGTACTTTTCCCTATATCGATCGATGCACTTCCTAGTGAGGCGCCCTGTATACACCACTAGAAAATAAAATGTCTTTTATATTCTAATGTACCTAGTTCTCTTCTGCAAAATGAGGGATATGTTTTTTTTATTTTGGTTGTGTATTCAGAGGCAGCAGTATGTATATTTTTCAAAAATTGTTAACTGTAAAAACCTTGATTCTTTATTGCCTACCAATTGGGCAAATCATGCTTTCTACTGTAACAAATATATATATATATATATATATATATATATATATATATATATATATATATATATGTATATATATATATATATATATATATATATATATGTATTATTTTTGTTTGGCAGAATCCCAAAGATTTACAGAATATATGTGGCGTGTAACACACCGCCAGAAATGTGAAATCTTACTAATAAACTGTATATTTGTTAACAAAAGTTCTCAACAAATGAAATAAGCATATATTGACCGTAAAAATTACGTGCAACAAAATTTCTAAGACATTATGATAAAAATAAACTGATACAATATCTTTTAAATGAATCGCATGAGTTTCGACGATTTCTTAACAGATAGTTATAAACTCATGAAGATGATCAAATAGATTCAATCCTACAACGCAACGGTAAAGTGGCTCTAATTTCCTTTAAATGTAACGGTAATAGTTACGACAGAAAAGTCGACGTTTCAAAATTCATCTTAGGACAAATCTTTAGAAGTATATAATTACGGAACGTTAAGTTATTGAGTATGAAATTCCAACACTCAAAAATTTGTCGGACCTAGTAGAATTTATTTTTAACTAACAAGTTTTCTATGGTAATGGCAAGACCTAACCTTATATTTATGAAAGGCACAGTTTTTTCTAAGACTCTGCAAGGCCGTTTATTCATAATTGCTAACTTGAAAGAGAAGTCACCTGATTTTGATTTTCTGATTTTGTTCATTTTTACAGCGCAGTTATTCTAACTAGTTCATAGAGTTTTTCCTGTTAAATTTTCGTTTTAATTAAGCTCGGCGCAGTTGACAGCTAATTGAGAGTGAAACATTTTAAATTTTGCCACTGAAAGCTTTTTAAAGACCCATCAGAATCAGCGTTACGTATTAAGTTGAGAAAATTTGTCTTTTTGAAGTGCTTTGGTAAAAAACACATTTTATTGGAAAGCGGTAAATGGTTTTGGGTTCTTTAATCTTATTCCTGAAAGTTGAATATTTATTGGTAAAAATAATTAACGAAGTACACATTTAAAAATGATTATTACAGGATATTTACAAATTTGGAGGAAATACTTAGCAAGCCCAAAACAATCAGAAAAATGAATTATGTTGACACGAACTTATAACGTCTAGAAGATAAAATTTGGTACACACACAACCCTAAGAAATTTACATTCTAATTTTACGAATTTATTTCAACATTTTACTTTTTTAATCAGATTTTTTTCTGCTTTATTAACATGCATTTTTTTTGTCAAATTTAGATGGAGTATGGTCAGCTTCATAACCCATATTTAAATCCAAGTATGTTTGTGTTTCTGAGATATTTTTATGACTGACTGCAAATTTGCAGTTATTTCAAAGTTATGCCCCAAAAACGATATTCGTTGGCTTCTTTAACTCCCAAATGAAGCATGTGCTGATCTAAGTTCATACGAACTATGATATCAATGATGTCATCATATTTATACATTATTTCTAGTAATATATCTAATAGACCATGTGGCAAATATTCATAGACAGCAAAGTCCTATCACAGTTTGTACAAATAGTTCACTAGGTCTATGCCTAAATAATGAAAGTTTCTGTATTCAGTTAAAATGTTTGCTCCAAAAATAACTTAATACTAATATGATCTTGCATTATCACTGCACCTGTCGGTCTCCACCAAAATAAAACGATCGTGTACACCATTTGGATTGGTATTATTAATTTCTGTGAAAATGTTTATGTTGTCGCATTGAGTAAACAGAAGTAATTCCGATTTTATTACAATCCCAAAATTAATTCAAATGCATTCATGTCTATGAATTTATCAATATTTAAAATTAATGAATGTACAAATAGAGACTCATTTATTAATATTTAAAACACGTTGGTAATTAAATCTTGGCATTAAGTGAATCTTAACACAGGTTAGTTTCGATTCAATTATGGAAAAAAACTCAAGGAACTAAGGCAAGCATAACCTTTTCAGTTTCGTTGGTTCGTAGTATTTGAATTAATTAATAAATTTTAAATATTAATCTTTACTCCTGTAAATTAACACCTATTATGACAGTTACCAAATTGCACGACACAATTATTTCATTGTGTACAAGGTTCGCCTTTGAGAGTTTCTGTTGTTTATATACATTTTTTTTTTGTTTACTTTTATTGTTATTATTACCATTATACATAACTTGAATTTTGTAAATAATCAGTCCTCCCGTAGCCTCCGAACTTCACGGGTAGAGCGCCAGCAAATTACCTACAGCCACTCGCCACATCCCGCAGCGTTAGTGGCTGTAGATCCCAGAATCACGTGCCCTGAGCAGACGCATAGAAACCATATTCACTGCCTTCTGCATTTGGCCTGCCAGCCACTCGACTGATTTTTGGCAGGCCGGTATGGTGTTCAATTCCGAGAGCAGCGTAGGCTCTATCCCTCCAAGTACACCGATTATTAGGACGACCATCTCGACCGAATAACCTGGGTACAATAGCACTGGAAACTCGTACCGGAGATCGCGATATTTGGTCAGTTTCTCCTCCTCCTTCAAGGTGATGTTTTACTCCGCAGGTGCCAAGAACTCGATGACATACATCACCGTGGGGGATTATGTCAGGCTTGCTAGCTTGGATAAGTCTGACCGTCGGGAACGAGTAGTTCCAGTAAATCCGGCATTTCTCGTTCTCCACAACGGACTCAATATCTTCGGGGACGTAAGGCAGCACTGGTATCTGGTCAACCCCGTACGAGAGTGCCGTAGATGGTAGTATGTCACTCGTAAAGCTGCGTTATGTCGGTGGATGTAGGCCGTAATCTCGTATACGGGGCATGCAGATAGTATGTGCATGAGCGATTCCGGCGCTTGACGGCAGGTCCTGCAGTTGATGTTAGAAATCTCTACACGCCACACACGGCTACGGTAGACCAAGGTGTTGATAACACCATATCGGCAGGCCATAATGAATCCCTCTATCTCCGACTTAAGCCCGGCTGACCTTAGAAAAGCGAATGTCGGCATGATCTATGTTCTTATAGAACGCACCGTGCCAAAAGAGTTTTTCCTGTTCGGCAGCTCTGATTCGGACTTTCCGACGATTTGGCTGAAGTTCAGCGACCGACTCTACATCAGCACCTCGCCGGCGTCTTCGCCAGGTGTCGAATGCGAGACCGAATTCATCTGTGGCGCTTTTTGCTGTATTGAACAATTCTGCTCCCACTCCTACAGTTTCATGACAGTTTTACAAACTGTCAAGAGGGGATCTGAGCTCCTGAGGATGTTACTTACCATACTCAGTACTACTCTGCCATGCGTACACTCCAGGCTCAAGACCTCGGCTCCTCCGTTGTCGCGGGAGGTACACACGAGGAACGGACGATCTAGGATGAATACTTCTGTGAATATTCATCATGTTGCGGGTATCTCTTACTAATTGGCGCAGTTCATCTACTGTCCACTTCACTACTCCAAAGGAGTAATGCACAACCGGAACGGCAAGCATGTTAGTCGCAGACACCTTGTTCTTCCCCAAAAGTTCGGCAGAACAAATCTTTCGGAGTCGGTGTCTGTACTTGCCTCGGAGAGAATTCTTTAATTGTTTTACATCCTGGATAAGCCACTGTTGCACACCCAGATTTGTATAGGTCTCTTCTGCATCCAGATGTCCTAGGATGCTTCCGTCTGCGAGCTGCGCATCTTCAGAGAATTCCCCGCATCGTCCGTTCTTGAGATGGACAACTGCACATTTGTCCAACCCGAAGTCCATACCAATGGCCCCCGTGTATTCTTCGACCACCCTAAGAGCGTTTTGTAGGTCGCGCTCTCGGGAAGCATAAACTTTAAGGTCATCCATATAAAACAGATGGGTGACCTTATACCTCCGGACGCTGGGAGGTCCGCTCTTGATATACGCGGATTTGGCGGAGCCCAACAGATAACGGCAGCAGTGATATACTACAGAGGAGAGGACTCGAGGAATCACCTCGAAATACTCCTCTCCTTAATGCCATTTGCTCTGTCGTGACCCGCTGTGCATTAAATATTATGGCGAAGCGAGTCTTCCAGAGCGGCAGCAAGTGTGACAATAGCTCTGGAGATATTGTATCAAATACCTTGCCGTAATCAATCCAGGCCGTCCATAGATTCCGTATGTATTGCACAGAATCCTGTGTAATAGAGCGATCATCAGCAGGCTGTCCATACAACCTGCCATGCTCTTCTTAGCACCTCGCTGTTCTAAAGTAATAAATAAGCTTTATTATTATTATTATTATTATTATTAATATAAGAACATAAACGCCAATATGAGAATTATAAGACGATAATACGATTTTTTTTGTTTTTGAAAAAATAAATCGAGTTCCGATCAAATTTTATCAGTTTTGATTCGTTAAGAGTTTTCTATTATATTATCATAACGCAAGCGATTGATTCATATCTTATTTGGCACACAACTTTGACAGCACCTCAATGAACTCATAATGCAGCTCTAAAATGGTCCTTTCAAATAATAAAATTATTACTAATTGTACATAACTGATTATCGGAGCCAAAATTTTATACGGCCGGATTCAGATTTATTTGCACCAATTGTCGACATTTTTATGCTTTACGTCAACAACGACTTACAAACGTTTTGGCAAACGTTAAAAAAATTTTCATAGTAAATAATTTTATTTAATAAATATTTGTTTGAAATGTGTTTCAAGACATTCGCGTATCAAATATTCATCCCTACCGTGTAAAGCTACAAATAATAATTTATACTATAATATACCTAGATTAACCCAAAAATACAAAAATAATAAATATAAGTTATTTCCGCAATCCTGTATTAATATTTTATTTTATATACTAATTATTGTTGTTAGGTTTACTGATAAATGATGTAATACTTTTTATGTTTTGTTAACTTGTATAAATTACTTAATGATTAAACAATCGTTTTGGAATGGTGTTTTTTAGTGGACATCAGAGGCGTAACCAATTTCGACCGTATTCCCGTTCAGAATTCCATCACAAACAATGGTTTTGTCTTACATTTAAATCATAATGCACATACCAGACGTACCAAATAGTAATTTTACGGATATTCATATGTACAGAAACCTATTGATATAATTTTTAAAATTATTTTTCCCCACCACGGTCATGGTTTGCGGACGTTTATGGTTAATAAATTTATCGTGTGGAAGTAAGAAAAATTATTCACAAGGTCAGAGGTGTGCGTCATGGTGGGGGTAACCGGGCATATTGTGCCTTGCTAATTGTAACGTTGCGAAGGCATTTCTCTTTATAAATAACTATTGCTAAAAGTACAAAAATTGGTAAGATCAGCTTACCATTGACAATAAATATGTTCATCTTTTGATGTCGGTGTCATTTATTGTCGTAAATTCACAAAATGACTTACATATGTTTAATATTTACCTCATTAAGCTTTGAACAACAGTATTATGGCAGTAAAATAACACAAGTTGGTTTTAGTATATTTGTACTTAGTTTTAGCTTACCTTTAAAAAATAGTGGTTTTAAGCAAAAAATTTGTTCTTTTAAGAAACATACGTTTAGCTTTTTAACCATTTATCATTTTCATCGACAGCTATCAATATTTTTTGTACTGTTGGTGCCTCTTTTTTTTCAGAAAAACTGTTGTCTATCCTGAGAGCACATTAATTTACATTATCAATATTGTGCCTAATGATCTTAGAATGTAATTATGTTTCGTAGCTTATACATTTCGTTATATCAAGACAAATAATTAAAAATGTGGGAAAAGAATTTGCCTGTTGCATTTAAAATTAAATTTTTTACCGTACCTCGGTTTTTCTTGCTTTCTGTGAAGTTCGATATTCGATTCACCCGTGGTATTAGTAAGATTTTTAAAGACGTAGGTATGACAGTGGTTCATTCATCGGAAAACAAACAACAACAACTATTAGGCAATCCAAAAGACAAAATTGAAACAAACGAAAAGTCGGGGATTTACGAAATTAGCTGTAAGGACTGTAATCAAAAATTTGTTGGACAGACTAGACGATCAATTCAAACTAGATTTAAAGAGCATACGGCCCATCTCAAATATGGTAGAACAGACAAGTCTAGTGTAGCCCAACATGCGTTTGAGAACAACCAAAAAAATAGATATTAGCAAGTTAAGATTAATTAGGAATGTAACAAATACTAGACAGCTGGATGCATTTGAATGCTTGGAAATCATAAAGTGTAGAAATAGTATGAATAGTGACAGAGGGCCTATCCCAAGTAGCCCGCTTTATTGGTTCACGGTTCACCGAATCGTGACAATAGTTTAGGTATAAATAGGATATATTGTTAGCATAAGTTTGGTTTTAATCATCTCCAGATGATGCCAACTTCGTTGGCGAAACGCGCGTCGAGTGCAGCATATAGTGTTTTGGTGTTTCGTGGAAAACTACGTCGGTATTATGTTCGCATCAAAGGTTCCAAACCACTCCAAGATTTCTGTGAAAGATTTAGGGTGGCTTTTTAATTTGTATTTATTAATAGATACTTGACCGAAGTCAGAAGGTTATTATAACATTATTACTAATCATCCCTGTATTCATCAAGTAGATGACTAATATTTCGTAGAGCCATTGTACAGAATAATAACACTTTTATCATATCAGATTGCAGAAGAATGGTTTAACAGCCAGTGTTAAAACATTTCGTCGAACCAGCGCCTCCGCCATTCTAAAACTGTTTCAGCTCAACTTGTCTTTCTCAGATTCAATGCACTTTTTCTGTTACATATTGTAATTCATTATTGAAAGTGAATAGAATTTGAAAATCGAAGATTTGCAGAACTCTAACTTCTTAACTTAACCCAAACGAATCGGACCCATGTTCATATAACATTTTTTCTTAGAATGGCATCAGCTTTGATCCACCAAAGTTTGTCACACAGCTTACAAATCGCCCTGTATAATTAACTTTACCTTTCGCAAAACTTAAATTGTTTTGATGGCAAGTATCGTAGTTTTAACAAGGACAAAACCTGCGCCTCCGCCATTTTATTGTGCTACTAAAAACTGTGTAGCGATTATAATATGTTTCTGATTATCTTAAGACAAAACTTATATCTACGGTTTTGTTAAAAATGTGACAGTATTGTATCGATAATAAGGTTCCGCTACTATTCAAGGTTGAAATTTCCTTTTCCGAGAAAACAACGTTCTTTTTGTATTTTATCGAATCAAAAGTAGGCGTTTTATTCAATTTATTGTAGCTTTTTGAAAATGAACTTTGATTAACTGGTAATAACTTCATTATGTTGAAAGCTCAAGTGAAAGCTTTATTGATAATTCACTTTTCAACTGTTTTTTGTTAAAGCTTTCCACGTCCCTGTAATCATTTTGCCTTTATTTGTGCAATACTGTGTGGGAAGTAAAGATAATTAATCGAAATAAATGTACAGTCCATTTTCGTAAAAAATGTATAATATTAAATTTCCCACGCTGTTTTTTCGTGCTTCTGTTTCTGTGTACGATACGTATACATATATTTCATATATTAAAGCTAAATCTGACTTTATGCATATTTATATGCATCTCTATTCAAAACTAATATACCTACGTATTTTTCACAAACACCCAATTACCATTTGTCCAACAAAGTAGGCATAATCTGGAGCTAACCCATTTTAATCATTAGTGTCGAGTATAGCATAATTTTCGGTATTTGTGGAAATGACTTTAGTGTTTGCTATACCACTGCACGCACAAACCGATCTGTTCGTTTTATATTGTATTAAATCAGTGTTGCAAAAGGTGGACATTTAAACAAACCCCCATGTCGTCTGCAAATTTTTTTATTTTTATTTTTTTGTCTATACTTCAAAATAAAGCGTCCATTATGGGTGTCATTTTAAATTGTCATGCAACCATTTAAACAGTGTATAAAAAAATATAAATACTGATCATCATCCGCCCTCATTTCACGGTACCAAGCCTACTTTAAAATTTGTCAACTTATCAACAGGTAAAATATTAATATCTTGTGTGAATGAAGCAGAGATGAAATCGGAAAACTCAGAATTGAATTTTATTTATTCTACAGAAATTAGAAGAGAGCGAGAGAAATGAAGAGACACCCGTGACAACCAGAGGCGTACTTTTCTAGTGGTAATATAACGTAAATTAAAGGAAAATATTTAATGTTTCCTTTTGAAGACAGAATTCAAGTTATTTTATAAACCGTCACAGATAAATCCATAGAGTGAGGCGGCTAGCATTTTTTGATAAAAAAACTGGACCACAGTTTGGCCCAGTTTATGAAGAGTAGTTTTAATACAGCATCTAATTGCAATTAATTTCTTCGAGAGTTCGTAAAAGACTTAAACACGTTCTTCTTTTTCTTGAAAACGGAAAACTTACATTTATTTACTTGAGCCTAGCGGGAAGCCTTTTTTTAGTACTTTTGAGCATAATTGCTCGCTATAACGTCACTCAAATTGCGTTATGGTATAAATGATGGCTGAAATCACCCAGCGTTGCTCGAGTTTAATGGTTTATAGGACCACCCATTTTGCCCCATTACAGTTGAGGCTATTAGTGCATTTGTGTCATATCGGTATACAGATAACTTTAAATTACTGTAACTTTTTGAAAGTTTTCCTTTTATTAACTCCTTTATAATTTTGTATAGTGTGTATATAAAAAAAACTATCGCCTTCTACATTCCTGTCCTTACTAAACGACAAACAATGAGTTAACACTTTCTTGTAGCTGAGATTTAGAAATTTTGCAAAAACCGAGTTAACACCTTGCACTAATAGCTCCTATTGAATTCTACATCCCTACCAAATTTCAACGGTGTAGCTGGAAGGGTTTGAGAGGAACAATTAACTCCTCAGAGGTTTGCGAGAAAATCTCTTAGTGGGCGGTTTTGGCACCTAAGGTAACATCCCTTTGAAATTTCAAGGTTCTAGTTCTTAGGGTTTGGGCTCTGCGTTGATGAGTCAGTGAGGACACTTCATATATTAGCGGATTAATCCTTACTAAGATGATTATAATAATTGTGCATTAAAACACGTTTGGTTGGTTCCAAAGTCTGATAACTTGGTAATGATTGGAATACAAGGTGTTTTCCATTTATCCCACTCGGCTAAGCATTATTTAGTGCCAACCATTTATTTATAATTGCCGATGAAAATGTTTGTTGTAGTAGAAAATATTATTTACTGTGTACCTTCATTTTCACGATTTATTCTACATTCATATATTCTGCATCCATCAATGCAATAATCGATTGCCTTTTTCAGTTGGGTTATCAATTTTCCTGAAGTGGTTTGAAACGTTTGATGCGCCGCCAACGCTGACGTGGTTTTCCACAAAACACCATGCACCGCACTTGACGCGCGTTTCGCCAACCAACTTGGCGTCATCTGGAGATGATTAAAACTGGTTTAATCATCCCCAGATGATGCCAACTTCGTTGGCATAACGCGCGTCAAGTGCAGCGTATAGTGTTCTGTGGAAAAGCACGGCAGCGGTACCTTTTGTTGTCACCGGTTTTCCTCTAAACTCATTTCTTATAGTTTTTCTGTTTTGATATTCTATTTGCCTGCATAATTATTAGCTAGTCGAACTTTCCTCGTATTATTTTTTACTTCAACATTGCCTTCCCATTTTGTAGATTGGACATCGGAGAAAGTCGGCATCTCCAATGTTTTTCTATATGAAATCGTCTCAGAATCATTGATCCTCGAAAAGCATCTTTAGATCAGGTATTCCACGAGATAAAAATAAGTGAATATCCCTTTACCGCCGTCGCTGGTAAACAAGGTGCCGGGACGCGGAGGTAACGGGACGCGGAAAGCAACGCATGGTGATGCTGTTGGCTTTACCCCACGCGTCTTAGTTACCCGCGCCAGCTGACTTGAACGGCGTAAATACCGACGGAGGCCAACATTGGTCCGATGCCGTGACGTCATGGGCTCATATCGACCAATGCACGGCCGTCTGAGGTGGCGGGTATCGGAGGATCATCTCAACTTGGCACGAGTCTGGGCTACTTGGGTAGTTCTCTCGCGTGGTGCGCGTCGCTACCTCCCCAGTAGTATTCGTTTACTGCTGAGTAACATAGTACCTTCACATAGTACGCTCGTATCCGACCTACGATTCTGCTATTAGTTACAGATCAGGATTTTGTCCGTCGCTTTCGCAAACACAGTTTTTTGACGATTTAAATTTCAGGCCGTCGCGAAGTGGTGCTGGTGATTATCTTTTTATGTTTTAAAGGTTTTATTATTTTTTCGTACGGTTTGAAGAGTGATGTGAGTTGGAATACTAGTTTTAACTAGGTGAGTCGATATTTCTTATCTAGGTATGCAAATTGTTGTTTTAACTCTTCTTAACCCTGCCGGTCAATTATGCTAAACAATTCTTCTCTAAAAGAATCTCTATTTCCACTTTCATGTAAAAAGAAAACAACTTAACGTTTTCAATTAAATAATGATTTAAATCTAATTAGAAACGTTATCATTTATCATAAGTTAATGCGATTCATTTGTCTGTCATTCATATACATAACTAATGGTTACTTGTGACATTGTAACTTAGACACGAGTACCTTTACCATCAAATACCTACATGAATACTTTCATATTCACGTTACATATGTACATATCTCTAAATATTTTAAAATAGCTTTTTAATTAATCGTTCGAAATATCGGTGTCACTAAATCGCACTGCTTGCCACATTAATTGCTACCTCTTCGGAATGTATTATTAATAAATCCGTGTAAATTTATAAGTCGGCAATAAATAGCTCCTTTTACTATTTTTAAATTAAAAACAAACATCGTGCAATGTTTGGTACTATATTTAGTAACAATGGTTTTTATCGACTTCTTAAAAATAGTACAGTCGTTCTATTTTTAACAATATTCAATAATTTAATGAGATATGATAAGAAAAAATTAAATAAAAGTTAACTTCTCCACGAATAAAATTTTAAATAGCCTTGTTGATTAAAATTACAGAAAAATTTATTTTAATCAAAACGAATACACAAAATGTGTGCTTTTGATAAACTCAATTATATAATAAAAGTACACCTAGATAAAAATTAATAAAACAAATACCCAGGACGCTCTGTTTAAATTTAAATAACTTATCCGAGATTACATACAAATTACATTTTGGATTACAAAAATGCTTTTAACTAAAACTTGAGAAGAATGTCGCTGTGAATAAAAAGCCTTGGGTTCTAGATCTACTTTTCAAAATTTATCTCCATTAAATCCAAACGATTAAACATTAAGTACGTAGGTACCTATTAAAAAAATAACTGTTTCAAATGTTTGTTCGTGAACGTGCCATTGACAGTTCTATTTCGATCGATCTGTCAAATAATTATTAGGTATTTAAATTTACTTCAATCAAATTTTTGTACCTACGAAAAAAGTAAATTTATTAACTTTCACTGTGGACGAATAATTTGAAAAAATACGTGCCAGATGTGGGCGGTTTAATAATACATGGGCTATAATGAAAACAGAAAGCCGCCTCTCAAAGAACTTTTTTAAAAGGAAATTTTCTTATATCGGCTAGTTATTTGTCCATATTGAAAATAGAAACTGACATTTATGGGAAAGATAAACAAACAGCTCATGCCAAATACTTTTTTTGATTTATTGGCAGTAAATACATTGACATTTTAATTTCTTTTAAGAATGTCAGAATTGATTTTTCGCTTTGATGTGATCGGTTATATTTTTAATACATTATTATGTATTGTTAGTAACTATGGCGAACAAATACGTGTTTTTTAACAAGTAAATTTACAATGGGACCGTAATAATTGTGCGAGGAAAATTGTATGATGGGGTTAGGTTGGAGGTTCAATTAGACCCTCTACCCACTTCCGATACAGGTAAAGCGCCCTTGTACGTGGGAGGGCCACGCGCCGGCCTTGTACGCCCTCGGCGATCGATCCGCTACTATACTTTGTATTAAATCAGGTCACTATGTTTGCGGGTGCCCTGTTTTTTCTGCAAATTACCGTCGCATTTTCTCATTTGAAGAGATTTCCCACATTAACAACACTAGTGCGATCAACGCCCCTCGGAAATTTTCAAACGATATCTCAAAAAGTAGTCTGGTCATCTTCACCCCCAAACGACACTGCGCTTGACCACCCTGATTTAAACAAATTTTGCAGACTTTTTTTTAAAAATATATATTCATATTTTGACAGATCGGTTTTTCTGTGTATGTGGCCTTGAAAATATTGATCGCTTTTGCAATTATTACTAATCCTTCAGGAAAACCGTCAAAAAGGTGTAAATCAAAATGAAGTGTTCGGGAAGGAATAGGGAAAGGATAAGGGTATATCGACTATAACACCGCGTTTATAATCGTTGTTCTCTTTTATCCGTCATTCAGGCCCACTACCTACACCACCTCGGATAGTTATAAATTTATAAAAATTAAGCTTCGCAAGAAATAAAATAATATCGTGCCATGCGAGTGTAGGCGTTAGACGTCCATTGATCAGTGTCAAGAATAAGGCAAATGATGACCATTACTGGACCTTAATTTTTTTGGAAACTAGAAAATAAATGTTCTAATTATTATTTTTTTGTCGGTACATTTTCTGGTTCACAATAGGTATTCGGCATTAAATTGAATGCAGTTTTCCAGGATTCATGTTTTTTTTTTTTTTTTTTTTTTTTTTTTTAGGTACGAAATTGCTACCAAGGTTTCACCTCAAAGAACCACTTACAATTTTCTGATGTGATATTTTTAGCCTGCTAATATTTTACTAGTATTATATCTGCATATCCGTAAATCTAATAAAAAAAACATTGTTACAGATTATTCAGGAGTGACAACGACGTTAACGTTTCAGCAAGACCAATCCTTTCCTTATCGCCTCAGGCGATATACGACACTACATACTCGCAACGGGTTTTCAAATTAGCGGTTCAAAATTGCTGCCATGGGTCGCAAGAAAATACAAATATCAAGAATTACCGATGAACGAAATCGGCAGGTAAATAGATCTCTTTAAGGTAACCATATAAGTACAGGAGGCGATGAAACAGCAAGTTATTCTTCCAAGAAATGTTTGAAAATCACAAGAACTGTTTAAGAATACAAGGTGTCTCTGAAATACGGTACGCAATTTCTGGATATGAAAATAAGCCAAAAAGTTAGGTCCGGAAATGATTCCTATGAAAGTTGTGACCCCTCGAATGGGAGGGAAATTTTGTTTGGCGTATTTTTTATGATGATTCTTTGGACCAAATTACACAAAAGGAGGTAGTAACTCCTTTTGGGTGTCATCTTCGTGGCACCGTAATTCCTTTCTTAGGACTTATGTTTATTTTAGCTTTTTGACTTAGTGTTACGTTCCGAAAGCACTCCCGAAATTACGCCCCGTATTCAGAGAATCACCGTGTATAGGTGTCCGACATTTTGAATAAAATCTGTTGGAAAAAATCAAACGCAAACCACCATTCTCTTTTTACATGACCGAATTTGAAATCGATATTTCGCACTGCCACTTTGTTTAAATATCATGTATATTATAAATTGTGTGAAAATAAAGACAATTATTATTATTAAAAATAGTTTTCGGTCGTATCTGGTCAAGTAGATTGTTCAACTATCATAATTTTGAAAAAGGTGCAGGACTCGTTAGGAACTCAGTTGCAACTACTTTTACTTTTCTTTTTTAAACTGTTAATTACCTTCTTAATTCTTATTCAATCAAATTATTTGTATTTTACTTTGCCGCGATAATAAAAGATCATTTTCTTAAGAAAACATCGAGCATTTTATCCTTTCCTATTTTTCAGTGACAAATTTGATGTAAATTAACTAATATCGTGAATATTACATGTAAATTATTTAATGATTTAATTGCCATACCTGAAGAGTTCTTAATAAAAACGTAAAATAATGATAACATTACGTAAAGACAAAATCTACAAAATATGTTGCGGTTGCTTTTTGACTTGCTTAGATCCGTAGTTCTGGCAAACCCTCAATAACTTCGTGTTGGAAGTTGCTGTAAGCTGTTGGTTATTAACTTATTAAAATACCGTATTATGCAATGTGCCTGTAAGTTTTAAATTATGCTCCTTCTGCATTCATAATTATTGCAAGTCCGATTGAAAAGTTATTATTATTATTTTTACTTACGTATTTAACTGTGGCCTATTTCGGCTACCGACGCCAAGAGATAAGGTCATCGGTGCTTGTGTAAGCACTGTCACCTCTAATTTATTGTCGGACCCCCACTTCACCATCGAGAGGTAGGGGGGGGTAACGTGCAGATAGACGAAATCCACAGTATTACATCCCTTCCGAAAGATGGTCCGCGATCAGGTCCGCCATCCCACTATACCCCATCGGTTTTAAACCGGGGTGGAAGCACGACCCACCGTTCATCACGCCACTGAGTCGATGAGAGTAATTTTAAAATATGCATTTTTCCTCACCACCCTTGGGGTAATGCACTAGGCGCGTTTTTTTTTTTGTTCAAGTGGTTTCCCTGGTAGGCCTATTCCACTTACCTTATCACTAATCAGGTTTTACATTAGAAGCAACGCGACATGTCAAATGTCAATGACAAAGACCTCGTGGTTTTCCAGAGGAACCGTTTTACATTTTTTGTTTTATTTCATCCGTTAAAGAACGCAACAATTCTATTCATTAATGTTATACACGGACAGAAATCTTAAAAAAAGACATTAAAGCTAGGTACAAGATTTAAAGGCACGAGAGCGATTTTTATTCATTGACCGGCAGCTTACAGGAAGATCCAACACGGAGCGATTTTCGAACGGGGCAAAATACAAGACCGTCGTACGACCATCATACATAAACTTCGCATCTTCATTCTTTTCAAATCATCGTTTTCGTACTGTGGGGATTTTTTAGATAAACTAGATTTGTGATATAGGTGACTTTCAACAAACGAAAATTTGGAGTGATGAAGAAGGCGTACGAGTTGTCGGTGTTATGCGATTGTGAGATAGCCCTTATAATCTTCAGTAGTAGCAACAAGCTATACCAGTATGCCAGCACGGATATGGACAAAGTTCTCCTGAAGTACACGGAATACAACGAGCCCCACGAGTCACTCACCAATAAAAATATTATCGAGGTACATCAAATCCAGCAGCAACTTGCCCAATACTCGGCTCATGCAAATACGATAACTATATTATTTTGACTAATATTACTTTTACTGTTTATTATCCTAACACGTTTGTTTTTTATTTTTTAATGTATTTTTAATGCTTATTATGTACTAAGTTATCGATTTGCTGCATTTGCCTGTTATTCACACGAGTTGTTGCTTCAGTACTGAAACCCTAACCTTAGATTGCTAGTTGTGTGGTAGAGATAGAACGTGTGGTGTGTGTATGTTGCCCCAGAGGCTTTACTCCATGAGCTGGTCCACTGACACTTGCAGGCACTTAATAAGAAGGAGCATAAGAACGGCGTAATGAGTCCTGATAGCCCGGAGCCAGAAACCGAATACCAATTGACACCTCGAACGGAGGCCAAGTACAGCAAGATCGACGAGGATTTCCAAATGATGTTACAAAGGAATCAGATCAACGGACAAAGGGTAACGGTATTATCCACCAATGTGATGTGACGTTAATGGACTTAATCATGTCTATCTTTCAGGTCAGCATGAGTTCTTCGAATTACTCCCAGCCTGTATCGGTACCCGTAAATATAAGTTACAGCGATTCAGGTCTTCTTCAATCTAGTCCACAAATGGCACATACTAGTATTAGCCCCCGACCTTCTTCTTCTGAAACTGACTCCGTTTATCCGAGTGGCGCGATGTTGGAAATGAGTAATGGATATCCGAATTCTGCATCTCCGATGGGTGGTTCTCCTTCACCTGGTCCCAGTCCTGGACCAGGCCTAAGTTCCTCCAAGCAGCATCCCAAGCAACACTCCCCTGGACCACGATCAAATTTACGAGTAGTAATACCAACACCTATAGGACCAAACATAACTACAGATGAAGTCTCTTATACAGAAGTGAGTATGGTATATAGCAATTTTTCTATCTCCACATTTCTCTATTACCAAATTCATTGCAAGCATTTTATAACCGAATCAATAATTTACGTAATGTGATATTTTTTACATCTCTGTTAGCGTGAAATTAAAACAAACACATTTTTTAAGTCTGAAATTAATAATTTAAGATGCGGTGGTAGTCGATTGCTGTAGATGTATGTACTCCCTATTCAAAATGGAGATGTTTCTTTCATGTTCTTTGTCAGATCAAGTAATAAGCTCGTCGTTGGGGTTAGAGGGGAACTCTGAATACATACGAGTGATCCTCGAAGATTCTGTAATGCTATTGAATATGTAATACACATACGCCATTAATATACGAAGTTGGAAGTTTAGCTTTTCAGTGGTTAATGGCGTACGGCGCCTAAACGTGTATTTAGTGGTTTTGCAAGATATATTCGGCTCGAGGCAATCCCAATGTTGACCGTAAACAGCTACTAACTAATTCAACGATAGAATTGGACCCCCTCCGAAATATGGCCCGATTTCAAAAGGCTGTAACTTCGTCAAATATATAGACAGTTTTCGTGGTTGCGCAATCTGATTCCTTCAATCATTATATCGTGTTGAATCGAAGTGTTACAATATGCTCGAATTTTAAGCATCTCTATTTTGTTGCAATATTTTTTTATTTTCTTTTTATTTTGTGGCCGTGCCCAAAGACTTTCCAGTTTTCTATGAAAAAAGGTTTTTCACGTTATCTTATTTATTGAAGGAATAGTAATGAAATTGAAGTTCTAGCTGGAAAAAATGCACACTTAATTTAGTCAGTGTCGCCTGCTTGGGGAAAACTCTAGGGGGACTTTATTAATGTGCTTGTGAAATTAGCATTAAAATGTGATTATGATTAGTCATTGTAAATAAAGACAAAAATTCAGAGCCGTTACTGTAGAAAACCATTATTTCACCATGCATGGTGATAAAAACGAACGGGAAGGATCGGTTAAAAGTCGAGAATTTTGTAACGTGCGAATCGACATCATGATGTTAGAATTTTTTTCTGCTTTATATTTGACGACATTATAGAGCCCTTTGATATTGGACCAAATGTCCATTTCAGCTGCTGAATATTTTATCTGAAACTTTTGAATTACGAGTATTTAGGCGCCGATTAATTGTTATTAATGAAAGTGAAAACAACTCTAATATCAGAAATTTATTGATGCGCAAAGCAGGGTCGGCGTCAGCCCGGATCTTAGTAAGGCAACACTTATATTTGACGCCCTGCGTTCTACTAAAGCTCTATTTAAGGATCAGTCATGCGATAAGTGTATCGGAGAGGCGGCGGCAAAGATTTGTTTACAATGAAACTCATAAACCACTTGGAACCATTTAAATGATTAAAGTAAAACAGATATACTTACGAAGATATTGCGTTGAATCCGGATGTCATATAGGCGCATCGCCTTCGCCATCTTCTTTAAAAGCTAGCTATTCGGATTGTAAGATGAAAAAATAGACGCGCATAATTACACTAATAGCTGAGATTCATCTCTAAAATCAAGTTAATTTTTTTTTTTTTTGTATAAACTATATCAGATCCCAAGCAAGCAGCAACATCCTGACGACGCACCGACGTTGCTGTTCGCAACCAAAAGTCGATGTGCGACGTACGCAAAACGTCGTGCTATCCCATATTTGTACTAATCTGGTTAATGAAATATGGGCCGATTCGACGTAGAGAACCTACTTTAGTAGTTGTGATTACCGAAAAAATGTTCACGAAATTTTACGTCGGCTTAAGTTGGTTGTCAGGCTGTTACCAATCTTATTTAAAATTTATCCTTAATCTGACCTACAAAAGTCGAGTTTAGGTAATGAAACTAACCACCTTTGTATATTCTATTTTTCGTACCTACCTACCTACTGTATTATACACACAATACTTGTCAAGTAAAATTTTAATAAAACTGGTGGGGTAAAATTTGGAACTAAAGAAATTTTATTGATAAATATATATGAAGTAGGTCGAGAAATATAGTAAACCCATAAGAATAGTATTTATTTTAAGAATGAAAGTACTATTTTTATTTTTTTTACTTTTAAAAAATAATAATAATCAACATGGCCGCCTATCCTTTCCTTCTGTGGAACCAGAAAATATGGCGAAATCGGGAACTATTTATTACCTAGCTACTACTTGTTGTGATAGTTCCAAATAAATACACGAATTCCGAATTACCATTATGATAAGTGCAATTATTTTTATTAACAACGACATCAAGGTTAAATACCTTTACCTTTACCTGTACCAACTTTTAGTAGGCTCAGGTGAAAAAATCTACACTAACACTAACGTCTATTCCAAACAGTAACGCTAATATCGACCGTGTGTTGCAGTTGGTGTATAAATCTTTACTAAATATCTACCGATACCTGCATTATAGATGTTAATTTTGAGGTTATGTTAAAGTGAGGCCCAAAAGTCTCGCGCCAACAACCAGCCGACGTTGCTAGACGACTACGTTAGTTAGCAACGTCTAACCAACGTTGGAAGGTTACCCAAAAATTACCTAAACCTATTTAGTCAGTTACCAACAACGTCAAATCAACGTTGGATAATGATCTGAAAACTAGTAGGTTTGCGAGGTTCACGCTACGTTGCTTCGACGTTGTATCATAAGTATAGAATTTAAGGCGCTACTCGAGTATTATTTGTAATAATTCTAACGTTGAAATTAGTAAAAAAGTAGTCGGTAGTCGGTGAAAAATGTTACTTAGGATATGTCCGATACTGGTCATAATACGATCAACATTCCGTTCGTTTGATGGTAATTACGATTTACTGACAAGGAAGCTCGAAAGAAAATCTGCACACATTTACTACCACTTGTTGTGTACTTCCATTGGAATTGGTATAGGGTATATTATACATTTCCTAACTGATAATTATTTAGTAGTTTTTTACGTCAAAGCAGTTTTTGTTACAGCATAATCGAACTCAGTCGACTCTTAACACTCCCGTTGTGGCGTTGCAGACTCCTGGCCTTTCCAACTACCCCGGAGCGCTGACTTCATTTGGAGCCCAAGACTTCAGTATCGGATCCGACATGGGACTAGCTTCGATGTCATGGAGTGGTCACCAAATACCGACCTCACTTACACACAGCAGCAACTGCCTGCCACATTTAGCAGTATCCAGCAGCACCCCTCCACCTACATCATCTTCACCGCTTCCGGTGAAGATAAAAAGCGAACCAATATCACCTCCCAGAGACCATCACCCCCATCTGAGTACAGCCGTCCACCATTCGCACGTTCAAAGTCTCAACCTAACGCACAGTCACCACCCTCGGCCTAGTTCTGCAGGACAGATCACCCCGACGCCAGGGAGCGTGACGCCCACTAATCTACCATCACCCACAGGTCCCGCTAGCAGCGGCACAGAGTACGACAATGTACAGATGCATAAGCGGGCCAGACTGACGGATTGGCCGTCCTAGAGTAATCCCGGATGGATCGGTTTACTACCTTTGCAGAGGTGATTTCGCCTTTCGCAGTCGTTCTCACCTGCACCTGCACAGGACACTAAGTGCCATAGTGATAACGTGTGGATGAATATAACTGAACGTGTTTCTGTTTTAATTGCCAATTGTCATCCATGTGATAAACTACGAGTCTAGTAGAGCAATTATTAATTTTACTGAACTGAATATTTTAACAATTATAGTCATTTATAAGTGAAGGGATGATTTTTGTAAGAGAGAGAGAGAGAGATAAGATTTTTATTAGAATGAGTTAGTGTGGTGCGTGCGTGCTGTGGTTTAAAGCATAAATATATGTATACGTATCTCCGTACGTTCAGATCGTACACGTATATAAATATATACATATACATATATATTTGTATGTATCTATATGTATATAGGTATATTTTCAACATTTATACGTATATGTGCTGACGCCAACATTTTGTTCTCATCTGAATATACGTATATGTATATACATACAATATATATATATATATATATATATATATATATATATATATATATATATATATATATATATATATATATATATATATATATATATATATATATATATATATATATATATATATATATATATATATATATATATATATATATATATATATATATATATATATATATATGTATATGTATATATATATACATATATATATACATATATATATATATAGTGCCATTATTTTCATGTAATTATTAGTGTCTTTTTTTATAAATGTTTTTAGAGAAATAGCATATTGTTTAAAATGTACACTTGTTATTTTAGCGAGGATGCAGCCACTAACATATATTGATCTATGCAGGACACTTTTCTCGTTATGTATCATCGTATTGTATCGTGTCGTATTGGTGCTTTCCCCAACCTGATCGAATGTACTCTGTCCACTGGCTGTTAACGGAGGTGTCGTCGCTGGTTGTCACCAGTCAATGTTATTGAATGTAAAGTACTGCTTCCCCAAGGAACCTAGAGTGTTCATTGCTGTAGCCTTTTCAATTTGTTTGTGATTTCAGAGTACATCTATTCTGTATATTGACCTACACAAAGTAAATTATATAAATAAATATAAATTATAAATTTTATTATATATACATACATATATTTTAATACTGTTGTGTGCACAAACCTTGCACATAGTTTAAAAATTTATTATATATCCGGGAGGTTCTCAGACGTTCCCCGTATTCCCGCGTGCGCGTACCTGCATACCGCTATCGCGGACGACCCTATCTCCACTGAACTACTGTAGGATTGCCTTACTCACAGTGCCTCGACAGTATGTACGTATCTATTTGTGTAGTACATCATTTAATGGCTTTATTATTAGTCATCTTCGATGTTCATATCTGATGTTCGAAAGCCTGCGGTAATATCTACAAACTACAACTCTCACCTATCCCCGGCCAAAATCAGAGTTACCACCGAGACATGATACATATTTTTGACAGTTCTTCCTTATTTGTCAACTTTACCTAACCGATTCACATCGGTTTGATAAAGGGACTACGTTGCTAAATTTTCTCTAAACGCTTACCGATCTGTATAGCCACGTTTAATTTTATCCTGCAGGGAAGGTGGTGTGAAAAACGTCGATCGTTGATGCAGAACTGTAAAAATATGCTGTCACTGTTTTTTGACATTGAACCGTTAATTTAAAAATTAACCATCTGTGATAACCAAAACATTTACAACTTTTAAGCAAACACATACGACGACGTCGTGTACAAACTGAATGAAAAAGCATTCTGTTTAGAGGCATTCTAGATAGCGATTAGATAACACAAAAAGTAAATTATTCTATTACAAAACACAACAATGCCGTTTCTTGTTGTTCATTATACAAATACTATATTCAGAGTTATGATCGAGGGAGTGGTTAGAGGATTAGCGTTTATAGAATTATTTATGATCGTGATATGCACCGATTGTAGAAATTTGAAAGATATAAGAAGAATATTAACTGTTTATCGTTTCTCTATTATTGTCACCGTTATTAGGAATATTTTAAATTAATTTTGGATCAAATAATGATGTTTTGTGGTGCTAAAAGGTGATTTTTGATTTTGCTAGTGAGCCGCAAGTTGTAGTTTGAGATAAACTCTTAATTTTCGTCGACTATTCACAGGGTATTGCGCCATTCTACACACAACTCTGCCGGGTGGCATTTTGTTGCCGACCAGTCTGGTTACCGCTGCTTTGTGCCTTCTTGTTATCCTCAGAATCCTTTCCGACATCTCTCGATGGCTTCCGTGTCACTGCACTAAGTACTGTTATTGCTTCTTCTATGTTCAAGACAAAGTTATTGATTGTCAATGTATTAATTGTTTTTATTGACATTGTTTTTTATTATCACATGTCAGTCAGTTGACACTTTTATTTAGTTGTTTAATGTTAAGCGGTTACATTTGAAGCCTTATTTTTAAATGGACGAATACCCAGCTACATCATGTATATATAGTCATATTTTGTTGTAGCCAGGCCAATCTTAATGTTAGCTGTATCATTTGCACACATTAATTTTATTATTATTCCTGGCGAATTACGTCCATTTGACAAAGGCATTTTTTTCAGTCGTGCAATATTAATCTGTCATTTATTTATCTATGATGTATTGAATTTAAACCAAATAAAATTGTTTGTTACAACATGCTGTGTATCTTATCTTAATTTTATTGATGTGTTGGCCCCAACAAAAAAAAAAACAAAAAAAAACTATTGGACTATTGGACTTCACTACACCCAAGTCGGTAACCAACTGACAACGTAGCCTTGTAAGATTTCAAATGAAAGATCAATCAAGTGCAAAAAGTATCGCTGCTAGCTCTAATACAAAAAGGACTGGAAATGATCGATAGATAAACTACGAGAAATAACGAATGGTATGTTATGCAATTTATAATAGACGAGGCGAAAATTTAACTCTTCATAGCTTTAGATTTGATGAGCATCCCAAACACTGACGCGGTTTTCCACAAGACGCCATATAATGCATTTGTTTCACCAACCAAGTGGATGATGCCAACTTGGTTGGCGAAACGCGCGTCGATAGCAGCATGTGGTGTTATGTGGAGAACTACGTCAGCGCTCAGCTTCACATCGAAGGTTCCAACCCACTACTAAGGATTAATGAGCATCAATAAAAACGATGATTAATTAGTTCTCATCGTAAAAGTACTTTTTATTTATTTTGTTCAATTATCATCGTTAATCCTGTGGCATACGTAGTTCTTAATAAATAAAAAACTGCTACAGAAACATAACCTCACTTTTTGGTTTATATATTTGTTCCTGAATCGTCTTGTATCTCTAGGATAGACTTCGCCGCTAATAAGTATTTAGAATTGTAGTATACTCATCTGTTTTTTGGTAATAAATGGTAAAATAATTTGTTTTACCTATGATGTTGATGAAATAAGAATATTGTGCGATGATTCTTATTTTTTTTTTACCATAAAAGTAAAACTTATTTTATCAAGTTATGACATTTTGAAATTTCCACAAGAACTTAAATATAAATAAATAAATAAATTCTTTATTGTCCAAACAGGTGATGTACCCACTTACAGGACAAATACAATAGGTGTAAATATAAGAGTAGCGTAAACAATTGGAAAAAGAAGAAAAAACATCGAAATAATTACACAGTATATAAAACATAATATCGTATTGAATAGGTTGCAAAATTAGTATTTCTAATACGTAACAATAATTATTACAAAAAAAAAAACTAATTATTATTACTATTACAAAACTAACACACAAAATATACAGGTTATTTAGGGACATGAATTATGATAGTGATAAAAATAGAGAGGGGTTACAGAGGCTGTTACACTGGTGCACGTTGGTTTTTAATGGCGTTCTTGAACATTCCGATTGGAAGGGAGTAAATATCAGTTGAACTACAGTACTGGTTAAATTTGTTACTTATAGAATATATAGGCGATTTTGCCATTAAATTTGTTCTAGGAGTACGAAGACAAAAACATTGTTCATTCCTGCTGTTAATACGAGGTGTGTGGAAATTTAGTTGAGCTAACAGTTCAGGACAATCGATTAAGTGATTCGTAAGCTTGACACAATGTTGTTGTCAATACCTTGTTCTGGGTAAACTCCATCCAGTTTAAATGCCATGTATTTCATAAACACGTTGTATAGATTCAAGTCGTTGAATATGAGTGGTGTAGTAAGGTGACCATATTATTGAGCCATATTCAAGTTTTATGCGAACATAGGTTAGGTTAGGTTTTTTGTGAGTGGGTCT
The DNA here is from genome assembly GCA_029963845.1 of Rhamnusium bicolor. Lineage (NCBI taxonomy): Eukaryota > Metazoa > Arthropoda > Insecta > Coleoptera > Cerambycidae > Rhamnusium > Rhamnusium bicolor. The sequence continues at coordinate 2,312,556 of JANEYF010005770.1, forward strand.
CAGTAGACCCTCCACTGCGGTCATCAGCAGGCCTATTGTGGCTCACGCCTAATTATATTTCACCCAATAAGTTCAGTCTCTTAATGAAACTGATAACTTTATTGGGTGAGAATGTGTCTAGATCCTCTGGCAGCAGTTGCCCTTTGCCAAATATTGAGAATCGGATCCACTCCACAGCGGGACAGGTGCATAAGATGTGGTCTGCCTTCTCATTATCCTCCAGGCATACTGCCCTACTAACATCAAAGGTCCTATCTGCAATTTCATTATTTTGAGATAATTCACCTTTTAACTGATTTTGGCAGAAAATACATGTATTTTATTTGTTTTTTTTATACCCATAACAATAAGCTTTAGTATACAGCAGAATATAATGAAGTATAAGGTATTTTGTTACGCTTGCCAGATTTTGAGATTTTTGAAGAAAATGGTAGTTAGGACAATTTTTCTATGTACACATACCAATTTTTTAAAATGCGCACTAACACAATAGGTCCAAAATAAAACAAATAATTTATTAAAAAGTTTTAATGAGTATGAAAGAGCTGAATATAGGAATTTTCATGAAGTAAAAAACATACTAAATTTCAAAAAAATATAAGTGAACTAAACATAAGAATTGGCATATAAAAAATAAATATAAAAATATTTAATACTACTCATCTTCACCATCAAGTCTATCCAGAGTTGCAACAGGCAATTCTTTCCAGAATGTCAAACGATTGTCAGGAATATGTGACCTTAGTTTAGACAGTAAGTTGATTTTCCGTTCTAAGGATACACCACGATATGTATTACGGACCTGTGGCTTAGTTAGTGTACCCTTGATATATTTCATTATAAAAATGTTTTTTAAGTCAAGAAAATCGTCCTGAAATTTCTTTTTGTATGAGAAGAAAGCATTACCTCTTTTAAAATATACACAGACCATGTCTTTCAGATAAACTCGAGAATGAAGATTTTTTAATTTATATTTTGACGTGTAGTCAGTATAATTAAAAAACTGGGATAGTTCCATATTTATGACATTAACTCTGGAAGAATTAGCTTGGAGTACAACATCACAAAAATCTTGAAAATCGTAGACTTTTTTCTGTCTCTTAAGGGCGAGTTCAACTTGATGGTGAAAATGACGGATTACTCTGATTTCCTCCAGATTTCTTCGGATTACCCCGATCGATTTCCTCACGATTATTAAAGATTTCCTCAAAAGTGTACACCTGATTTCCTCAGCGGTTTGCCCCTTGGAAATTGCTAAATTAAAATACTAGTTCAAATTGTCCTAAGTGCAACTTTTATGCGCAGATAGGACATATTATTTTAGTATATGTACGATCGGACAATTTATCTTAGTAAGAGTGGTGTTTTATGCACTTAGGACGAATATTTCAGGCATATAATGCAGTGCTAAACTCTTAGATAGGACGTTCTAATTTTGCACACATACTAATCAAATGTGGGCGAATCCAAGGAGGCAAAAGAGTAAAAATGTCAAATTTTGCAGTTAGGACCTTTCATGTTAGTAGGGCAGCATAGACGGCACTCGGCGTCTTCCGCTAGCCGAGTTTATGCAGATGATAGTTTAGTCGGCAGTGCCCGGTATATAGGCCTGTTAGAGTTTTCAGGTTTACCCTGTTTAACTCTAAAAGTTTCTTAGCTCTCGATTTCAAAGGGTATTTTATAAACGCCTTCGAATGAACTAATCCTGATAACTTGCCAATACTGGAGAGTTTTCCTTTCAGCCCAGGTTGAGATAGCCATCTTGGCAGTACTTGAGGATATGCCAAGTATTAGTTCTGGTCCGATAAATCGTGATCCTGCTCCTTCTCTGGCTAAGGAGTCCGCTATTTCGTTACCTTCCATACCAGAGTGGCCAGGTATCCAGACCAGAGTCACTTTGTTGTTTTTGCTCAAATGATTTAGAGCCTTCTGACAATTCCATACCGTTTTGGAGTTACACCGGTAGGAGCCAAGAGCTTTTATAGCTGCTTAGCTATCTGAGAAAATTTTTATTGATCTGCGTGTAAGATGCATATATTCCAGCCTTCGTACACACAATTCAATGGCATAAACCTCAGCCTGAAAAACAGTTGCATGAGTACCTAGGCTTGAGAATATCCTCACCCTTGGTCTGTAGCTATGTACTCCGGCTCCTGTTCCCTCGGGTGTTTTGAAACCGTCTGTAAACCAGCAACTGTCTGCCTTTAGTAAGTCGGCTTTATTCCGATCCCACTCATCTCTTTCTGGAGAAAGGATGTTGAATTTCAGCTCATACTTGGTCATGGTAGGCATAGTATCCGAGGGCATTCCCAGGATGCTCTGATTCTCTATGCCATCCAGCAACCTGTTCCGCTCCATGATACTAGTCTGCAGCATATTAATGGCCGCTTGTTGCAGTCTGTAGGTTGCCCACCTGGCCTCTCTCTCCAGATATATATGAAGAGGGGGTAAATCCAGGAGGATTTCCATTGCAGCTGTGTGCGAACATAAGCGACATATAGATTTATGTAGCAGTCGTTTTTAAAATCTTTACAATTTCTAAAAATGAGTCTGAGCATTCTTTTCGCGGATGACGTAATACTAATAATGAGATGATAAACTGAGCTTTTGATCAAACTCGAGTCCAAGATCTCTAGTTTGGTTTTCACGATGTAATAGAGTATTTTTATTGCATAATTATACTGAATATGGTTGTTCTTCAAAGTGAAGGTGATATATTTACATTTTTGAATATTTAAAGGTAATTTATTCGATAAGCACCATGAACTTACGGTGTCCAGATCTGTTTGGAGGAGTTCGCAGTCATTTAAGGTCTCAATAACTCTAAACAGTTTCAAGTCATTGCTGTTAATATGAACACAAATATCGTAATATAGACAGAAAACAGCAGAGGTGCAAGATTGCTCCCTTGATGGGCACCGCTTGTGGCTGTGAAATTGTGTGAACTATAACCCCCTATACTCAAAATATCAAAGTGTCATAACTTTACAAGAAATCAAAATTTTCGAAAACAAAAAAAAACGGGATAAATTTTCCTTATCCTTACGAAAAAAAAAATTGTTTGCAAAGATTTTACTAATGGTGTAGAAGTAATCTGGGGAGGCTGCGCATTTTTGTAACTATTTTTTCTCAAATCTATTTTCAATTTTTTTTTCTGCAAAACTTCTTCAATCAGTACCGATAGTTGTGCCTTAAAATATTGCTTGGGTTCCATGCCCCAATATTAAGATATTGTATAACCTAATTCCGCCAGCCGTCACTGATGTATAGCAAGTAAAATTTTCCCTATGGAAAAATTTTCAACGTTTGCACTAGATATAAAGATTTTATTGCAGAGGTACATATTCGCGAAAACTTATTTATATGTATCACATATAAACACTCATCTGCAATAGTTATAAAATGTAAAACTGTACCAAAAAAATACCAAAGTAATCCGTATTTCTTCTGACGAGGGTTATAATAAACCGAAACATAAGAAAATAAATATTTTTCTTATTTATTTAAATGACCGAAAGCCCAGGATATTTTTACATCATTTCTATTATTGAAATTAACGGTCAAGAAAAGCATATAAGAAAAATAATTTTAAAATTTACAACTATTTGAAGTGAATTTTCTCAATTTTTTCAAATGGAACACCTGTATATTTTTGGACGATGTGATGTAGAATTGAAAAACGAACATTGTTTGTGCGTACATCCCTATGACTATTTGTAACTATTTTCGATTTATGGAACACTACGTAAAAAGTTCAGCAATAAAAATTTTTTATTGGCGACTCGATCCAAGAAGTTGAATATTTTCAATTTCGCAGGAAGCGAAAAGTCGTTGTGAGAACACGCCTTAGAATCATCATTTCCGGCGTTCAAAATATCACATACTTGAAATACTCGTTTTTCAGCTCTTGTTTTCTATTATTCTTGGGGTGTACGACACGTCAATTGACAAAATTATGACAGGAGCCGAAGACCGCTGTAAACTTGGACCAAGGAGAGTTAACTGTTAGACATGCCCATAGCAGATATATCTGGATCTGATCTTTCATCTACCCCTGACGTTTGGCAGACTCCCCATGTTCCTAGTTGATAAACCCTGATAAAAGTAGTATTATGAATCCCATTTGTGTTTCGATCGGTGGAAACAAGAATATTTTGTGATATACTTATTTCCTTTGACCAATTCGCGGGAGAACGCCATATTCCTGGAGTGGGTTGGAACCTTTGATGTGAAGATAACACTGACGTAGTTTTCCACGAAACACCAAAACACTATATTATACTGCACTCGACGCGCGTTTCGCCAACCGAGTTGGCATCATCTAGAGATGATTAAAACTGTTTTAATGTTGGTGTTTCATGGAAAACTACGTCAGTGTTAATGCCATATTGACAAACCATCCTGGTCTCCAATCGAACGTTTATTGTTGTTTGCTATTACATATTATTTCTAGAAGCAGACATTTCTTATGTTGCAAATAAGTTTGAAATCAACTTCAAATATGTTTCATCTGGGTCGCAGCATTAAATTTATCTTGCAAATTGTGCAATTTAATTATTTATATTTTATCCTTATATGCTTTTCTTGACCTTTAATTTCAATAATGGGAATGATGTAGAAATATCCTGGGCTTTCGGTCATTTAAATAAATAAGAACAATATTTATTTTCTTACGTTTCGGTTTATTACAAACGTCAGAAAAAAAAACGGATTATTTTGGTATAGTTCTACATTTTATAACTATTGCAGATGATATATGTGAGTCACATATAAACACTCATCTGCAATAGTTATAAAATGTAAAATTGTACCAAAAGAATACCATAATAATCCGTATTTTTTTCTGACGATGGTTGTAATAAACTGAAACGTAAGAAAATAAATATTCTTATTCATTTAAATGACCGAAAGCCCAGGAAATTTCTACATCATTTCTATTATTTATATTTTATACTGTATGGAAATGAATACAGTCTAGAAAAGTATATAGATCAAAACAAATGTACAAATCCGTGACAGTTATATTGTTCATGTAATAATAAAAATGAGATATGACAACACCAAATGGGCCAATGAATAGCATCGGTTGTTTAACTGGTGGCAACTATAAATTATTCAAGTGTTCATAATTTAATGTTGTAACGGTAAATATTTAAAATGGCAACCACTTATAGATATCTAATGCATATGCAGGGTGATCCATAAGTACATCGAGAAAATTCAGGAGATGATCCTGAACCTATTTTGAGACGAAAATTTCAAATGATATTTTATCCTTAACTATATGCTTTGTTTCGGAAATACGGCAAAAAAGAAAAAAAATTGATTTCCAAAAACCACACAGTGTGTCTCCGAAACGAAGCAATTAAGGACAAAACTTCATTTGAGCTTTTTTGTTTCAAAATTGGTTCAAGTATCACCTCCTGAATTTTCCCCTACGGATATCACTCTGTATAATGCAGAATCGTTGAAAAATCTAGTGGGACATCCCATCGTAACTTCGTAGCAACGTTGTCACATGTCTCATTAGATGTTTATCGTAGCATAAAAATATATATCATCACTTCAAAAGATTTCAATAAAACACAAGCACGATTATTATTCTAGCATTTTTATTTAAATAGGTACTACGTGTTAAAACTTGTCAGTGCATCAGGCTATACATTAACAGGATCTTTATGTACCTAAAAAATTCTTGGAAAACTTATACAAAGAGTATTGGATTTAAACAATATGGTATAATTTTCCTACAAAGTTCAGTCGTTTAGTCATAAACATCTAATTCCGTAACATATTTTGGTACAGTAGATAGGAATCTATTCATCTACGATAACTACAGCAGTTTATAACATTTTATAAAGAAGTATTGTGTATAAATTAAATAAATTAGACGTTGAGAATGTATAAAATCACTAAAATATAATAGAAACATTTATAAATGCATATAAATAAGCAAAATTCGAAAATTGGCCCATGATCAAGTAGGTATACATATAAGAAATATTAGTTGTTTTTTTTTTAAACAATGACTATTACGCATTGGTCAAATAATAGCCCTTAGGACATATAGAAAGCTTTAAAAATTAATTCATTACTTTATTACAGATTCTGCTAAAGTATGGAATAAAACAATATATTAACATTTTTTTTTAAATTCAAACTATCACAATAAATTAAAATAATCCACGGCATTTTTAAGAAAAAATTACTAAAATCGGTTTTTAATTTAATAGTCGGGGTGTGACTGGAGAGCGGCTGATTTATATTCATGTCATGTTTAGTTTTGCTGTGGCTAACTTGACTTGTACGAATTGCATTTTCCAATTTCATCCTCAAACCCTCAGTTTGGGTCATCAATTTCTTAAATTCCTGAAATTATAAACATTCATAAATACAAGTCCAATCCAAAAGATTGCAGCAATAGAGGTGCTGACCTCAAATAGATTTACAAAAGAAATGATTCTGAATATTATTATCGCATCGCAAAAAACGAGCAAAAAAATTTGAAAACCGGTTTTAGTCCCACATCATCGATTAACCACAGATTACAAGTTTAAAAATTTATATTGGGACATTCTTGAATTTTTCCAAATACGTTGATAAGTACATTTTAAGATATCGATGAAGGAATAACACTGATTTTTTTTAGAAATGTTTTTCTTATCGGTTTTATGATGTAATGACTTATTATCTTTCAATCGATTTTTTTAAGTTAAGAAAATGCAGTTACCTGTGGATACTTTGGTCCGATTTTCATTAACCACTGTAAGCTGATCTCGTGCAATGATTGGGAATATTTGTTAGCAGATCTGGCGGTTGGCTCTACCAGCAAATAACTTACCAAAATCGGTACTAACAACGTCAGCATTTGGATACCTAATTCGATAAAAATATATACACATTAATATATAATTCGACATATTTGTCAACAGCGGATATAATTACTTGCCTTGTATTATATCTCCTGAATGCCAACAAAAATAAATTATAATTTTAAGCGTCAATGAGAATAATAATAATAATAACAATAAAGTATTAACTAAAAAAATAGAGATAAAAAAGACAAAATTTGATTATTTTTGTAATTATATAAGACAAAGATGCCCTTCATTTGAGCAAGTGATGTAGACACTGATGATGATTCAATAACGGAAACTTACGATTATTTATAAGATTTGTCCCATCAAAATGGTTATTTTACAATAATCAAAAAATAAATAAATAAATAAACAAATGTCTACTTACGGTTTTGCGGTTCGGCCAATTCAATTAGAGATTCTACTGTTACTATCGTTTCAACTGTAACCGACAATTCTCCATCCGAAAACAGTTTTCTAGCCGAATCTGAATAAAGAAATTCGACCAACTGGGGAGCCAAAGTATGAATGTATGGAGTAGCTACGGCCCTATCTTGGTGTGCAAACAGAGATTTCAAAGTTCTAACACACTTCAAACGCACCTGTAAGTGTAAATCATGTTTAATAATAAAAAAAATAAATAAAAATGGGCCAAAGATCATTTACCGTAGAGTTGGAGCTTTCCAGACACTGCCTGAAGTGATTTATACAAGGATACTGCAGATTAGGTGCTATGACGACTTTAGATGGAGCGTGTAAAACAAACACAGCTATAGCCAACATCATGGTCACCTCATCCAGCTTGTTCTCGTCCCTACCAGTTTTGGCAAGATCGATTATCTTGGCAAGCGCGCTTTGTAGGAATTTCTGCCAACACTCGCTGCTTTCTGGATGTTTGCAATACGGATCGGTGGCGAGTGTCTTTAAGCAGTGTAATGCAGCTTGAATGGAAGGGTTGTTAGCTAAAATGGTGATGTCATTTACATTTTTCGTGGCTACTTCTTTTATTACTCCCGTGGTTAAGTATAATACAGTTGGTAAAACTGACACCGCTCCCTTCGGGGAACAAAGCCTATGCAGACTTTCCATGCAGTTGATGGAAGCAGCTAATAATTGACCAGATTGTTCGTTTGATTGCATTATGCGTAAAGAATTGACAATGGTTGAATTTGGCGAAGGGCTTAGGGATGGCAATTGACGTATTAAAAGACACAGACATACCTCCAATACGGCGAATACTAAAGATTTACCGGGGATTAGCTTACCATTTTCACCCCCCTCACCTAACATATCGACATCTATCTTCGTTTCTTCATCGTTTAGCTTATTTTGTTTCATCTCATTTAGGTGTTCTTGAGCAGCTTTTACCACCTGTTTGAGAACTTCCAGGCAAAGCAATTGGCAGGTGTGATTATCTCTTGTCAATATTAGACGATGCAATACGTTGCACAATTCAATTCCTAAAGATCCGTCATTGATAAGCAACTGTCGCGTATATTCGGTGTCGAGTAAAGTGTACAGCGCTTGAAGGCAAGTTATAATGCTTTCTAATGGCTCAACAGAACGAGGGCTACACAGAGCCTCCATACAGATGCCAAAGAGCAAATGGAACTTATCAGAAGTGTTATCCAACGGTTTATTGTTGTTTAAAGTGTTGTCATTATTAATTTCTTTTTCTGTGTCTTTTTTAAAGCTCCCAGAGTTTAACCACAATGCCGCTGCATGAAGAATGGGTGGCCAAGATGAAACATAGTACGGCCTTGCGGATTCCATTGTCTCATTCGTATAAAAAGCCCCACCATCATGAGGTAGCTGACTAGAAAATTCGCTCGGTAATGACAACAAAGCATGATCTTTTAGTGCCGATAGCCAATACTGGGATAAACTGACCAACTCAGGTTGGACTAATGTTAACAAACTCTCACCGCGGTATTCAAAATCATTAAATTCATTATTGTTAGTGTTATTTGTTGTCGTCAATAAATACAGCATTGGAGCGGATTCGTTACCTTTCATGGCAACTATATAAACTTCCGCCCAAGCTTTAAGTATGGCTAGTTTTTCCAAAGATGACAAACTCTCATTGTATAATTGGTTCATGTTGTTCTTATTTTGTAATTTTGTCAAGGATGAGACGAGCAGCTGATGCACCCTTCTTAAATCGTTCAGATCTCTCGCCACGTTCGATCCAATCCATGTAGAACAAACCTCACAAGCCGCAGCCGTTACCAGAGAGGAAGTGTCTGGTGAAAATGCAGGTCTTAATGCGGCCCCAACTTGTGCCTGGAATTGTTCAAGTAATAAATGCCCTGGAAACTCAGGTTCAGGAACTTTGGCAAATTTTTCGATAATTTCCTGTAAAGTTTTCAAGCCTTCTAATCTGAGAGGATCCGAATCGCTAGTAGCCGCTATAAATGCCATACGTATTAAATCGGACAGATGCAAGGCGAGAAAATCACTTTTTCCTTTTGTCATCTGCATTTCCTTGGCCTGAATTAAATCAAAATGAGTAGATTTGTTGTTGGCCTCGCATGCCACTATTATCTTTCTAATACATTCTGCTGCAAATACTCTGGTTGGCCACCTTGGCTGAACTGCAGGATGAGAGGAGTCTTCTTCGGCATGAAACTCTGCTTGATCATCGTCCACTTCGATGTCATTCTCTTCACCTTCGTTTGTGGTCAAGCTCAAGCGGTCCTCGGTACTTGTTTCTGGAAAACACAACAAATAACTGTTTATCAGTTTTTGTGTTTGTTCATTATACGCACCTGTAGCCACAGTAAGAACATCTTTACATAACCCTAACCACTGAGAAAGATTATCTGCGGCAAGAACCTGCAACATACTTATGATGGTGTCATGGATGTCTTTTATTAAACTTGCATCAGTTTCGGTATCCAGCATGCTAAAAAACACCCCCGGTAAACCGGTTTCTGTTATCAATAAACCTTCCACGGTGTTATGATCGCGACTCTCGCTAGCTAACGTCATGGCATGTTCGCATACTTCTTTGGCTTCTCTTTGTGCTAATTGTCTCAGGCAAGATATTGCAGCTTTTCTTAAGAGCAGATGGTTGCTAGACAAAGTTCTCTATAAGAAAGAAAAACAAGTCTCTAATAGAGTAATTCTTTTTGAACTGTATATAACGGGATTAAGCGTACGATTTCATAGGCTATAAATATTTAAAAAATCGGACTTACACATAAAGTTGGCACTAAAGATGATAAATTAACATGTCGTGGTGCAAACAAGTGTAGTTGCTGCAAACATCCGGTCGCCTCAGCTTGAACCAAGGGATCTTGATGGTCTTGCATAATAGCACAGGCACACAAAAACGAAGATCTGGCAGTACATATACTAGAGGTATTCCCTTGTAGTTCGGGTCCAATGGTGGTTATTAGAGCCGATAGAACTTTGCCGATACACTGATGAACGTCGATATAAGACTGAGGAACGTTCAGCAACAATTTAAGAGCCAATGATAAACTAGGTTCTACGTAACCTCTAAACATTGGACCTCCCGAGTCCACTATTAACGCTAGTGCGTGGAGAGACCAAACCTGGACGATCGGAGATGTCTGGTCTTGCGCTAAAGCCAGCAGAATGGAAACGCTTGTATTTAAATGTTGGCTGGACCCCATACCGCCCACATATTTATGTAAACAACCGAGAGCTAGTGAATGTCCGGTGCGGCTAGCCACATCTCTAGCAGACTTAAGTCTGTCGAAGCTGGTCTGAGCTAATTCTGCTGTAAATTTAGGATCGGATATCACTTGTGCCATTCGACCTACAGCTTCACCAGCCGCACAACGTAGTATGGGATTGGGTGATGTGAGAGCACCAATTATAAGATTAACTGCGGACTTTTTAATGTCTTCTTGGCTCAAGGTTACCTTGGTCTCAGTTAAACCCTTCAGGCCGCTTAACAAGGCAGTAAATACATTCATCTGAACGGCTTCTTGCCTTGTGCTACGTACGTGTTTTATACATTCGGCAAAGTGATCGAGCATTTGAACCCTGTGTTTATTAGTAACTCTGGGAAAAATTTGCCCAAATAATAGCACCGATATGTCGATCACAGCTACACCAAGAGGTAATGGTCCTGGTATTAATTCACCCTGCATAACAGAAGAAAAGCGTACTTAGAGAGCTGTACGTGTTGTCTGTGGACAGAAAAAGACCTTGATAAAAAAAAAATGTTTACCATTTGAACTTGACGAAACAGGCAGCATGGATCATGTTCCAAGGCTCCAGAACCTGCGGCACTATTCGGTTGTAACTAAAAAAAATATGGGGATAATCACCTACATTTTTTTTTTTATTATTTGCCAATTAATAATGGAGATTAGCAATAAAAAGAAAATTAAGCAACGCGATATAAATGCACACGTAAAAATAAAGAACAATCGACACATTCCAACTACTCACATGTTCACCATCTGCCCTTCGATTAGGCTCCATCTAAGAAAAATTTTATATAAGGTTACATCAACATCACAACCATAACACGGTTACCTTTTAGCAGGCTTCTCTTATTAATCATTATTAAAAGTGATAAAATATGCACGAAAAAAAAATGTCATAGTTAATAACAAAAAAAAATATATAAATTATCCTGCATTTTAAAACATCTCTGATAACAGGAACGTAAATACTTGAGATATTTTTTATGAGCATACTCATATATTCTTCAGCGTCAGTCAGAACCATTTACAAATTCCCAAAATACTGCCGCAACTTTAAAACTAAAGTTGAATGAACTCCCATAATTTAATAGTACATGAACAAAATTTAAAAACTTTTAAAATGTGCCCTCAAGGTGGAATTTCCATTTCCAAGTCAAAGCAAAACCTCACTCTTCAATTTCCTATTACTAAATTTTATTTGTAGATACAGCCTCAAATAGCATATTTCTTATAAGAACAAAAAATATATTAGTTGAGGTTATACATAAAAATAGAACTCGTAAAAAATCTTTTTCTCAGTGTATCTACCCTACAGCAACACGTCAATCAGACAAGTGGTCTACCACCACAATTTAAGAAATGGCATATATTCCCAGTAATTAGTAAAAGAGACTAACTCTATCCTTTGAGAATTTGTTACGAAGAAAAATAGTGTAAAGGACAGAAAGCAATATTATTCACAGTTAATGGACAGATAATAAAATATACCTGATCCTCGATCGTTCTGTGATCTGTTTCCTGCAACCAGGTTCCCAAGATAACAGAATCGTCGGCATGGCATACTGTACGAAGTTGTGAAGTGGTCGTATTGGCAGGATTTTCAGTCAAAGTAAACTCTGCGACCAACATTCGCAACAAATGGGTATAGGAATCTATGGAAGAATGAAATAATCATAACGCAAAAAGAAAAAGAAATTAATATTATTAAGTCTTACTTTCATAACATTGTGGATGGAGAAGTAAAAGCGTTTCGCATAATCGAAGGCGCACCATGGCAGCGGGCGCCTTTAGCTGCTGCCCATATGTTTTCAATATACCAGATATACTGAAAAAAAAATCAGGTGCAGTTCAAATATAAAACAAAAATACTCACAAATTACTTCGTAAGCATAGCAAGGGCCGATTCGATTGGGGTGAGCAGTCTTCTATTAGTATCTTCGTTCACCAGTTCCGGGCAATTTTGGAGAAAACTATGCATTGCAGATAGGGCTCCTGCTCTGCCCTCGAGGGTTACCTGCCAAGTAAACACATCCCCACGAGCTTTTTCAGATTCTAGTTCCTTCGCAGATCTTGGGAAAGAATTCCTCCACAGCAACAACATTCTTGGCAACAATCCCCTTACAACCGGTATGCCCAATGTCATTATGGCACCAATCAATAGCCAACCGGCATGAGTCCTGTTTAATGACAGTCGGCTGTTTTGGCTGGCGCTCCGCAGAAGTTCCTCTGCGGTGTTAAATATAATTTTGCCTTTCATATGGGGAACACCGAGTGGTGATAATTTGACACCTCCTAAAACCGCAGCTAAAGCTGCACTGTATCCCGATATGGCTTCTGGGGATGTTCTGTATTGCTCTATTCCATTAACACACCGGTCAATTAATGGAGATATTTGACTAGGTACTGCTACGCATATACAGCGTAGGCACCAGGCAGCTGCTAACCTTGCGGCTTGGCAGGGATGAATCAGGACGCTCACCGTTACATCTATCAGGTCTGCAACGAAAAACACAATTGCAAAAATACACATGCAATTTTTTCCTGTTACTTACTTAATGACTGGTCTGTAATTAAATCGTGTGCGGTAGTTCCAAGACTTAAAACCAAGCTTCCAATTTCTTGCAGAGCACATACAAGTAAATGTTGACTAAATAACGTTTCCTGATTAAATTCTTTTGCATTTTCTGGATTAAAGTCTATGGAGTTCATTTCTTTAACTATTATCTGAGCTATTTCTTTACATGCCGAGGTCTGTGCTTTTTCACCTAACATTTTTCCAAAAACACTACGCAAGATAAAATTAATACATTTTCTAGAATATACGGCATCAACGTGGGAAGATGCGGCCTTCGGATTAGCCACCAAGTACAAAATATGACTGAGGAACGTCTTCATATTTTTTTTCCAACCAAACGCTGCCCAAAATTTGAACAAATGTCACATAACCCTAAAATTTATTGACGTTTGACTTGCACATAACATTTCTTATTCACAAACGGATACATACGTGTGTTACGCCAACTCGGACTTCTCTGTTAACTCCCGAACTACCCTTGATTATTTCGCCAGTTCCTTTCAAAAAATCCAACTCCTCCTCTTAAAAATCCAGACATCAAAATGCCTAATGCCTCATCAAGAGACACTAATTTTATTCCTTTTTGTTGTTGTTGGGCTGAAAATGAACAAAAAAAAAAAATAATAATACTACCGAGTGTTCTGGCGTTTGTGAAAATTACTACTTGACAAACAATACAAGGCACCAAACATTGAACTACAGAAAATACAACAATTTTCTGAAAGTCATTTTTTGCAATAGAGTACCGATGTAAACAGTAATACAAACGTTATGCGAATGACGGTCCCCACTGTAACCAACATTGCCCTTTGCGTATCTTTATTTATCTCGCCGCCACGAAATATTTGTCAAGTGGTATTTCAGGTATTTGAAACAAATTAACATCTTCCTTACTACTTTTTGCCATATTTTGATTTTGTTGGGTCATGGCAATTAGTGCACCTAAAAGTTTAGCAACAGCACATCGGACTTCGTAATTTGATCCATCAAAAGCCCTAAAGCATAGAGTTGCCAAGCTTTCCAACTCTGTAGTATATAAAAATGGGGCGTGATTTAACATCTCTAGTAAACATCTCGTTGCAGCACATCTGACGGCCATTACTCTATCAATAAGGCAATGTCGTGCAGCTTTATATATGTCTTTATGTACATTTGATATGGCACTTCCCATTCCGGCACAAACTTTCTCTAGCGTCAACATTATTTCAATTCTGGTTTGCGATTCTGCACTTCTGAGAGATCTTATCAGAATATGAACTGTTTCTTCATAGGATCTTCCCATCATTCTTCCCAATTTTTCATACATCGTGCCTACACAACAAATGGCAGCTCTAAAAGTTAATATGCATATTGTTTTAAGTTTATTATTACCTAAATAAAAATGAGTCAGCATACAATGAATACTTACAATCTTGTTGGTAGGAAGCTCGGTGAATCATCTTTATTTTTCAATATATCATTACATTTATTAACCGTATCGAATAACAGAAACGTGTCTCCCACAGAAAATAAAGTGGCAAGACATCTGGCAATTAATTTTCTAGTTGGTGGACCTGGAGACTCTTGGATATGATTCATGAGTTGTTGTACCAATTGTTTTTGACAACCTTTAATGTCATTCTGAAAATATAATAACAATAACATTAAATAACTGAACTAACTAACTGAAGATCGGTCTCCTTTACCTTTTGGGCGGCTACGAGAACTTTATCCAAAAATCTGAGCCACTCAAATATAAATACTGGTCTTTTTGCTTCTCCTATTTGAGCTAATGCTTCCTCATTAAGCGTTAAACTGTGCGACAATTCCATTTTATCCACTTTTAAAAGAAAAAACTATAAGTGAATTCAACTTAAAACAATTTTGTTACTGATAGATAAAATTTCTGCACGGAATGGTTTACATTTAAGTGATTAATTAATATCCGTATCGTTTCCACTGAAGAAAATTCAAAAATTTAACAACATAACCTTAATATGGCCCTCCGTATCTTAGGCTGTTTTAAAGATAGTCACACAAATATTTAAAATATAATAGGTCATAATATCACCATCGATTTAAAGGATCAACTGAAAAAGATTTTAAATGACATTATTCCAGGAAAAAAATGAAATAAATAGAAATGGTGGATAACCCAATTAATAACTCACGTTTAAACTTATTATTTACAATCTTCCTTTCCGTTTTACGTATTATATTTCTATTATTTCCATGACAGTAATATGATATGAGCGTAAAAAATTGATTCACATACTTTCACTATCACCTTATGATTTATATTGTTTACATTTGGAACTTTATTAACATGAACACGACAATAATGTGGAATTTTATCGCCTTATCGAATTTCGAATTTCTTATTCTTATTAGATCAAAGATTAAATATGTATATGTGTATATATATATATTAGATTACAGTTACAGGGTTGTTCAAGCCATATGTCATATGATAAAGTTACGTTCTCAAAACGACGTTTTGCTTCATGCGTCCGCGTCACATGTTTTTGATTGGTGACTCGCTCCAAGAAGCTGAATATTGTCAACTTCTTTCGTCCAATGTCCAATCAGAAGCAGACGACGCGAGACGCAGGATGCAAGAAGTCGTTGTGAGGACGCGCCTTAAGAGAAGAGACACTTCACCAACGAGTAAATAAATCTATTTATCAGAGACAACCACGTCTCTGCTATTTACTCGTTGCTTTTCACAAGTTGAAAATGAAAACATTCAACTTCTTGGAGCGAGTCACCAATTAAAAACAGGCGACACGAGACGTAGGAAGCAAAAAGTCGTTGTGAGAACTTAGCTTTAACACTAGGTGCGTTCTTTCTAATTTAGATCTCAGCTAATCTTTGTTTTATGGTTACGCTGCATAAATAAAAGCATAATTTCATTTGATGTAGCCTCTGTAACAGTACAACTACTTAGACTAACTGAGATCTGTCAGAAAGAACGCACCTAATGGCTGCGTTCATAAAAATAAGCAGTTTTAGATTTCTTGACCCGAACATATCGTTTTGATTTTTGAAGTGATCCATGAAATATATTTACGGATCATTCGCCATGTTTTGCATCATATTTTACTTTCGCTTCAAAATTGAAACAGGTCTCCATAACTGGCGGACCAAGGAATTCAAAATATGTTTAAAGCGGTTAATAATAATGGTATAAATAAATTATGATGTGGTGGATTCTGTTGAGGTCCATAATGCTTTACAAACCGGTATGTAGTAAAAAGGGACCTTAAAGTTTGTCAAAAGTACATTTTATTTTGTTCTGTGATTACCACAGAACAGAAAAAGGTGATTACTACCATCTCTTCCATGATGTAAAGATTATATGGCCGTTCCAAAAAATTGAAACATGTTATCGTCGATTCATCATAATTCGCTTCACAAACTATTTTTTTTTGTGAACGCAACCAGTTTGCTGCTTCCGATTTGGGGCTTTGAACACCTAAATGTAGCCAAGCTTAATGCTCGGGAGTGCCCCAAAAAGGACGTTTAAATAAGTGACAATAGAAACGTAACCTCAAAGGACTTGATGCATCAAGTAAAGGATGTTGCATGAGAAAAATGGAAAAGTAAAATTGGGTAGCACCGGTGTGTAACGCTCTCGGTAAAAAGAACTGCACTTTATGGGTACTATCCGAACCCTGGTGCTGTAACTGTGGGCAAAAAAGAAAGCAGCTATACGGCATCACATTCTATGATGCACCAAGGGGATTGGTGTTTTTGAACATGTTTGTATGATCAAGTAACTATACGTATAATAATTATTCAAGATATCAAAAAATATTATTTATTTTTTATAAAATGTCATTTTATTTTTCATAAAAAAAACAATAAGCCGAATAAATGGGGATTTGATAGCATCTCTACATATAACCGATATAAATTTAGGCAACGTTGCTCTTCCGTAGACCCTTCCGAGAAGCCGGGAAGTAATATTTTGTTGCTCACTTATGCGCGGCGCGGAGAAAAATGTTGCATAGGATTTATTTCATATGTATTCAAATATGCAAATCTCAATACATCCGCTTCTATGTACCGTGCCGCGCATTGCATCGCATAAGCGTGCGCATCTAGGTATATTTGAATACGTGAAATAGATCCCATACCACAGAACAGAAAAAGATGCAACACTTTTCTTCAAGCTTCGCAGCGCATAAGTGCACAGCAAGCATTAGACGGCAATTGCCACCCCTTCGACCATAAAACTAAGCCAGAGTGCACGGTGGCAAGTTGGCTAGAAATCTAACTATCGTAGCTGTGGGTCCGAATCCCGCCATACTGGCAATGTCAGTGGGAATGGTCGAATGTCCATGGCTTTGGATTCGGGGGTTGTTTAATTTCTGTGGTGTGGTGTTTGACTTTTTTTTTAAGAAAAATTGAAATGCAGCATAGGGCTAGTTTATTCCCTCGGCGAAATTAATGTAACATCACGAAGTTAAGATTTAACATTTCGCATTTAAATGGGAGATTTAAGAATGCCAACCAATACCCATTTATGCACAATTTATTTTATAACTTACCATTTAAGACGCATCCAATCAAATTTAAGGTTTTTTTTCTGCCCAGATGATGACAACCAATAAACAATTTGGCTGATTTGTAACCTAACCTCACATGTTTATGCATGCGCAGTGCGACCTTCATTTAACATTTATGTTGGCCAACTCTTAAATGTAAAATGCTAAATGATAAATGTGCCGCATAAATTGGTTCATTACGTTACGAGACTTAACTTTAAATGTTAAATCTTAAATGATAAATGTGTCTGCATAAATCCACCTTTTTTTATTACAATCAATAAGTTTGCTGGAAAATTGTTGACAATTTGGAGTGTTTGAATCGAATAAAGATGGTTTTATACAGACAAATTTATCATTTATCATTTAAAAATTATTTCTTCAATAAAAAACAGAAAAAACTTTATTTTCTATTTTTTTTTTAGAGGACTTCCAGCCAGTTAAATGGACAATTATTTATCCTACGTTTCGTCCGAGTTTTCGGACTTTTCCAAAGGTTAAAAGCTAATATAAATTTTCTATTTTAATTCCATTATATGGGCTGGTTTTATTATTATTTTTTTATTTGGTAGGTATGTGTTGTAGTTCGACGAGTTAGACAGAGAATTCTCTATCTAACTCGTCGAACTACACGTACAACACATACCTACCAAATAAAAAAATAATAATAAAACCAGCCCATATAATGAAATTAAAATAGAAAATTTATATCAGCTTTTAACCTCTGAAAAAAGTCCGAAAACTCGGACGAAACGTAGGATAAATAATTGTCCATTTAACTGGCTGGAAGTCCTCTAAAAACAAAAATAGAAAATAAAGGTTTTTTCTGTTTTTTATTGAAGAAATAATTTCTACATTAACAGCCAACAACTTGTAAAATATCATCTATTTATCATTTAAGATTTAACATTTATGTAATGATCCAATTTATGCAGCACATTTATCATTTAGCATTTTACATTTAAGAGTTGGCCAACTTTTAACTTTTAGATTAAATGGCAAATGAAAATCGTACTGCACATGCATAAACATGTGACATTACGTTATAAATCCCTATTTATTGGTTGTCATCACCTGGGCCGGAGTAGAAACCTTAAATTTGATTGGCTCCTTCTTGAATGATAAATTACAAATAAATTGTGCATTCTTAAATCTTCCATTTAAATGCTAAATGTTAAATGATAAAAGTGCCTGCATAAATCCACCTTAAGACTTATTAATTTTTTTTGGAAAGATAAAACATGTAAAAAAATACAGGTTGGTTATGGTCTATATGAAACGAATTACATAATAAATAAAAAAAGTTGCCCGCATGCATATTCTGGAATATTTTGATGGTTATGTAGAAGTTCTCAAAGCTCACATTTTTAGAATCGGTGGGAATGCAGTCAAACGAAAATTTTAAAAACAATAATTTATTACTGAATCTGTATAATAATTAATATATTACATTATATAACAATACCTAAATTTAGTACATACATGATAGATATAAAGTAGGTAAATTTCATTAAAAAAAAAAAGGAGCTATTTGAACTAACTGTCAATATTTACAACAATCAGTGCTGAATGTATCTGACAAGACTGAAGAACATAGGGTTCTGTTTGGTTTAATTTACTACACGATACTTGGATATTAGCACCTAAGTTGTAAGTTCCTGGTCCTGAGAAAACAACAGAAAGATCGACAGTGTCTGTGGATAGTGGCTTCAGTGTTTTTATTATTTTACTGTTACCCAACCAACTAAAACTACTGGAAGCATATGTGTAGAACAGATTTGACTTATTTATTGATGATTGCACACTGAAAAAAAAAAAAGTATTCTACAACTGAAATAGTCCACTCAGAAATTTGGTCCCATTTCAAAATGTAACCTTGTCAAATATAGACGAGTTACATTTCTTTATGATAAGATCGAATTCCGAGGTGTAGAAATGTGAGTTTTATTATAAATTAATTCAGAAATAGTATTTTTATCCATTTGTGGCGTACACTCTTAAAGAAACTCACCTTTCCTCGCAAGTATTCACGACTACTGATAAATCCTTGTTGTCTATTATACTATGCAGAAGTAGTTTTATAGGCACTATACAAAGCTTCTGCTTCGCAAAATTATGTTGGACTATGGAAGGACATACTAAGTTATAAGAAACTTGTTTTTGAGCAATTTCAATACGTTCCTCTTCCATAACTGTTTTATCGTTAATATCGATGACGGTGTCCGACAGAATTCTTTCAAGTTGCAACACATCTTCCTCCTTCCTGTTAACTTCAATCGGGATATGACATTGGCCATTCACTACTCGTTTGTTATTGGCATCAATGACTAGAGCTTTCCACTGTAGAAGTAATATACCGTCTTTGTTTTCCTTGTAATTAACACAATCGAAATCATCGAATATATTCAACAAAGGGCTCTCGGCTTTTTTTGCAAAAGCTAAATAGGTGTTGGTTAAACTTTGGATAGACTTTTTGTCAGAATTTAAGGGTATACTTGAGTATTCACTAGCACTTTTCACTGCCCTCTTGGCTTTTAATAAAATATGTGCCGACTCTTGTGAATGCAGGTTAATATATTTTGGCGTTACTATGTCTTTTGTTAATGACCAATTTTTACTTAGTAATCCGACATTTAACAACATCACTTCGGTTAATACTGAATTATGAACTTTATTTAAATTTGTTATTTTCATTGCCAATGCTAACTCTTCTACCATTTTCGAATTGTGACTTGCTTGAGATGAAACATCCACAGCTACCGATTCTTGAACAGTTAAGTTCCAACTGTGCCTAATAAGTCTGTATCTAAATAAAAAAATTCTTGTATCTTTAATTCATCAAACAAAAAAAAAAAAAAAAGAAATATCAATTAAAGATTGATGAGGTAGTTGTTATCAAACAGCTAAACACCACGCGTAACTCCAATCAGGTAGGCACAACATGGATATGATCAAGTTTTCATCACCTCCAGATGATGCCAACTTGGTTGGCAAAACGCGCGTTCTGGTATTTATAAAAACTACTTCATTGTTAAAAGCTAACACGACACCACCGATACAAAAATGTCGACCGATTCGTTTCCATGATACATCCAGCAGTAAAAATTTGTAAAATCTTACCTAGGAATGCTTATTTTGTCAATATTTTCATAATATATAAGTAAATCTATTGCATTAGGTCCTTTGCTATTTGGTGCTTTAACCCAAATGTTAAACGTCGTCGTTTGTCCAGGTTCTAAAACATTCCCTGTCAGAGGCACAGATGTGATATGATTTTTTTCGAACTAATTTTTCTTTTAAAGCTGATGTAATATCATTTAGGTCTACAAAAGTATCTGTAGTCTGTTTAAATTCGCAATTCATCAGGTGGGGAACTGATGTGGCCATATATATATTTTGCAGAGGCACTGTACTTGTATTTTGAAAATCTATCGAAACTCTTTGTAATTCGTCTGATAAAAAATCGAAATTCATTTCGGAAAATGTCACCTGAAAATAAGATAAGATGAAATTGTGTATTCATAAAATAACACTAGAATGGATACTAAACTTCACTTTAAAAAATAACTCGAAAGAATGTACAAGAGAAATTTTATTTTTACGAAAAGAAACTTTTTATTATTATATTCTGGGGATATTAATTTGCTCAACTATGAACTAGACTTAAGACACGCACGCACGCACACACTGACTACGGGCAACTGCTCATGTATTGTTTATACATTCACTCCTCTCATCTCTCACTCCATCTAAAAAACCAAACTTACCTGCAGACACGGAGCCGGAGGTACAATCTTAATTTCTAATTGACTTTTACTATTATTATTACAATTATTTTGATTGTTTAACTTAGTATTACTTTCAGGTATATTAATAAGTTGTTTGCCCTTAATAAAACTAGTGTCGGTTGGAGCATTAGAGCCGGTCAGGGTATAACAAAATCCATTTATCGTTATCATCCCCACTAGTAACGGTGTTAGGGATAATACCAAATCCTGCTTAGAATTTCCTTCCATAGTAATAGTCTTTGTTACGTATGTTTTAACATAATCATCAATTTTATTGTCTAAAATTTCATTGGATATCACTTCATTTTCACTATCAAAACTCCATAACAAATAAATATCTTTTAAATGTAAAGCCGTCTGCAAGCTATTTACTAATTGCAGAGAAATTTGAATAGGCTCACTTACAACGGCAATTGGTTTACTTTTTTCTAACTTATTAATAGTATATAGAGTTATTAAGGGTTTAAAAACCATCGGAAGCGAACCCTCTGCTTCCTGTATTAGCATTTCCTCCAGCTTATTCCACCTGCTCTCGGTGTTTGGATCATTCGTGCTGTTAAAATTTATTCCCATGGCAGGAATTTTTCCAGGGGTTGAGAGGGGGCGAGTTGGGCCCACCAATATTTTTAACGAATTACTGTCCAATTCTGGTACAGGTAATATGGGATTGGTAAGTTGGTCGGCTTCACTTTCAGTTTTTAACTTATTCTGAAAAAAATATTGAACATCCAATAAGAGGTCGTATCTTATAGGGGGCTCTTATTGTAGCCCTATAAGATACAACACAACTTACCCCTAAAATTGTTAAGTATTCTTTTAAGAACATCGCTTGCTGTTGTGCCGACTGTTTGCTGCCACCGTTTAAAAGTTTGGAAAATGAATCGACGGCTTCATCAAAATGCTGCAAATTATTGGCCTGTCTTCCGATGGTGTAATGAATATGATCGCTTGCTAGATCCCAACCGGTATTTTCGTAAATTTGATAAGCCTGTTTATAGCACTTTAAGGAATGTTTTCTTTGGGCAGCCTTAGAAAATCTGTGACCAGCTAAAACCATATGAAAGGCATATTTCCTAATCATTTTTGACTGTAAGAAACAATATGCCGCTTGTTCTAATAGTAGTGCCGATCTTAAATCTGACTCTTCACTAGTCATCCTTATCAACTGATGGGCTGCATCCCCGAACACATTTTGATGTTTTAGGCATTCGGTACTTAATATCGTCGCTCTGGTTGCAAACTGAGGCATCCTACAATTCATAAGTCGAGCCTTAAAATTTAGCAGAGGACGAACGATTTTAAAAGAAACTAAACTTACAGTAACTGCAAAATTGGCTTACTTGCATGTATTTAAGTATGTTGTAATACTTTCTTCCATATAATCACAGGTTTTTCTATTAGACTCGTTAGCCATAAATGCTGACAGAGCTGCCATTTCTAATGCTCCGGCGTAATACAGCCACGCCTGGTCCATATTATAATCTCTTTTTGCCAAATGATATGCCTGAAATGCCGAGGAATAATGACCAAACATAAAATACAGGTCTCCTAGCCGTCTAATTTGCAATTCTGGAGAATCTGGAGAATAACTACAAATAAATAAATATTTTTAGTTAAATCACAATTCTAACAGATGTCTAGAGGTTTCTGGGTAATTAACTAGTGACCAAAAAAAGAATGTTTTTCTTTTGTTTTTTTTTTTTTTTAATCGTGCTATACTATTTATTAATATTTCATCGTCCAAAAATGTTATTATTACTAACTTTTCTCTTTAGTAGTCATTTTTAATTACTTTCTTGATATAGTAACACATATTTGAGAATTGGGTTCTTATTCTCCATTATTTCAAAAGAGTTATTCACCGATTTTTACCAAAATGTTACCAACTAATTTTAGGTTAATTTATTTTGTCAAATTCTGCCAATATCACCCTACTCATTTCAGGTTTTACTTTTAAATTTTATTATCCTAAAATGTCATGTTTATTGAATCTGCATTTTTATCAATTTTCTTTTTACCAAATCTCTGAATTAACTTTAAAGTTTTAATCATCTCCACCCAATTGCTTGATCTACTATTAACAGACCCGGCAACTACATTTAATTGTGAACTTATGCGGTGACCTGTCAAATTGTGCAGTTTTTTATATCGGTACGTTGAAATATCAGGGTTGTACCATTTCTAATACTGTGATCATCTTAAAAACTATGCAAGTGTGCGAGTGCCATTATACTACAATTCTACATATTAATTTATTTCTAAAAATAAACATAAGTCGTCTTTCAGTACTGATATGGGATGAGATAAGTAGATATTAGCTTACATCAAATTATTAACTGCCACCGAACTGGCTCCCGGTTTATTAGGACTGAACCATCGTTTAGTTGCGCTAAATAACGATTTACTCATTCCTTTCTTATTGGAAACTATGTCATTTAATATCACGATTTGTTTCTCTATATACGGTAGTAAACAACTCCTTGTAAATTCATAAATTAATAATTTAACTTGTTCTACATCTTCGGTGGATAAACAATTTCCATGGGGTTGTTGTTTTGCAGGGTTTTTAGGTTTATCCTCTTCATTTATTAAATCTCCCTAAAATATACACATACATTTTCAAGTATGTAAATATGTTTCTTGAAAATATGAGCATTTTATTTACCAGAGAGAGATCTTCATTAACCGGACTAAGAGGGTGATAATTTAACACATTTTTAACTTCTTCGGCCTCCCTGGCCGATTTCGAATGAAGAGCATTTGGTCGAATTTGAATCATTATCTTGAGTTTCTTTAGAATCCTTTAAATCCATTTGAGTCGTAATAAACTGACTCCATGGGTCAGGTAAATGTTCTGAATTCACTTGTTTTGTAGGTCTTGAATTCATTTTTAATAAAAAACAGTTGGATGTACTGTAAGACATCTTGATCGACTCAAATGCTTTGTTCGCCCTATAAGCAAAAATGTACTTTTAAATTTTATTTGCTTTATATCTACTTACACAACACCATCACCCTCAACATTATCGTGTACGATAACATAATATTTAAGAATGTTTGAGCTAAACCATTTTGGTAATTTCCCAGGCATTGTACTTTGTAGTTGATTTAGGCTTTGTGTTAAATGAACGAAAGTTTCGGCTGGAGTATTATCAGATGAACTCACTACCAATATACATGCTAGAAAATGCTTAGTAAATTCATGATCCGATGGGTATTGTACTCTTAAAAATGTATCTCTCCATGATTCAAACCAAGGCGTGGATGAAGGTATATCTAGTTTATATTTTCCTACTTGAAATATTTTATTTCGACTCTCGGGTGCACCACTTACTGATGAATTTAGAAGTTTTCTTGCTAAAGGAGTTTGTGGCGGCCTCCACGTTATATCCAAAAATGTTACCTTCAAGTTGCGTATGCTTATCGTAAGCCCAGTTGGATCTTTGTAGTGCACTGCAAGTAAACATTGAGGTTATCAAATGTTCCACATAACTATTATATTATCCTATACAAACCATCATTGTTTAGTCTCGAGAAGGGTTGCAATAATTCAATAAAATCCAAATTATTTTTTTGGCAACATTTTTCAGCAAGCGGGGTACACATTACAGCAACTTGGGGTGTGAATGCATTTTTGATAAATTCCTGCGGACTTTGCTTGCATTGTGCCATATTAATTTCCGGCATATATTATTAGAAACGATAGAAAATTAATAAATGTGCACTACTAATGTCACAACTTAATTCATATTTTTAATATAGACATATTTATATATGACAAACGATTTTGACGTTTATGATTGTATAGAAATGAACGCAGCTGTCAGAGGCGAAATAGATACATGCGAAGTTAGCAATGCTTTCGTTTTCAACAACAAAAATAGGTTTTCGAACATTTTATTAAATGTTATGTTTGTTTTATTTATTAATAACGGGTAGGTATTTATAATTATGAATAAACGACCTGATTGTTATGGTAATATTCCGTCTTCTTTTAAACAGTTTAAAATAAAGAGGATTAAGGTTATTCCCAGAGATATTTCCTAAATAATAATAATAATAATAATAATAATAATAATAATAATAATCCGGCGCATAGCAGCCGGATTAAGACGTCAACACCATACTCTAAATCTGACAGTGATGCTTACCATCAAGCAGCACTGTCTAGATAGGATCCGAGCGCTCATGGCGATAAAGAAAACATTGAAGAGGCGGGTCAGGAGTATGGAACAAAACACTTTGTTCCGTACGAATCCTTCCCGCCTCTTTCAAGAGCCACAGCGTGTTGTCGAGAATCCGCCGACTGTAGAAGATGTCGAAACCTTCTGGAAGGGAACCTACGAAGCGACGCGTCCATTCAATAGCGACACTCCAGCAATAGCACACTTCGAGGCTCTGTGCCACAGACATCTTGAAGAGCCAGAAGAAGTGTGCCCGGCAATCAGTACGGAGGAAGTCCAACAAGCGCTTGTTGGTACCAAGAACTTCGCTGCCCCGGGCCCAGACGGCATTAACAACTGGTGGTGGAAGAAATTTCCTTCCACTCACCGCCGTCTGGCGCGAGTTTTCAACTTATGGTTGAACGAGGGGCAGCAGATTCCGGACTGGTTTGTCGAGGGACGTACTGTGCTTATCCCCAAAAAGGGGGATCTTTCCGACCCGAGGAATTATAGGCCGATCACTTGCCTTAACTCCTGCTACAAGATATTTACACGTATCTTGTATGCTAGGACGCTGAGGTCTGTTGATCCGGTCTTCCAGCAGATACACGAACAGCGTGGTTCCAAGAAGGGCATGGCAGGTTGCAAGGACAGCCTGCTGATAGACCGCTGTATTACACAGGATTCTGTGCAATACAAGCGGAATCTATCGATGGCCTGGATTGATTACCGCAAGGCATTTGATACAACATCACATGAGCTATTGTTGTACTTGCTCGAATGCCTTGCGGTACCAGCACCACTAGTGAGATGCATAGAACAGCTGCTGCCGCTCTGGAAGACCCGCTTCACCATAACATCAGGTACACAGCGGGTTACGACAGAGCAGGTGGCATTTAGGAGAGGAGTTTTCCAGGGTGACTCCCTGAGTCCTCTCCTCTTCTGCATCTCACTGCTGCCGTTGTCTGTTGGGCTCCGCCAAACCCGCGGATATCAATGTGGGCCACCCAGCGACCGGAGGCATAAGGTCACCCATCTATTTTATATGGATGACCTTAAACTTTATGCCTCCGGAGAGCGCGAACTACAAAACGCTCTTAGGGTGGTCGAAGAATATACGCGGGCAATTGGTATGGAGTTCGGGTTGGACAAATGTGCAGTCGTCCACCTCAAGAGAGGACGATGCGGGGAATTTTCTGAAGATGCGCAGCTCGCAGACGGAAGCATCCTAAGACATCTGGATGCCGGAGAGACCTATACATATCTGGGTGTGCAACAAAGGCACATCCAGGATGTATCACAAATAAAAGATTCTCTCCGCGGCAAGTACAGACACCGCCTCCGAAAGATTTGGTCTTCCGAACTTTCGGGGAAGAACAAGGTGTCTGCAACTAATATGCTTGCCGTTCCGATTCTGCTCTACTCCTTCGGAGTAGTAAAGTGGAGGGTAGATGAGCTGCGTCAATTAGACAGAGATACCCGCAAGATGATGAATATTCACAGAAGTATTCATCCTAGATCGTCCGTTCCTCGTGTGTACCTCCCACGTCAACGGGGGGCCGAGGACTCTTGAGCCTGGAGTGTACGCATGGCAGAGTAGTACTGAGTATGGCATGTAACATACTCAGGAGCTCAGATCCCCTCTTGCGGTTCGTAAAACATCATGAAACTGTAGGAGTGGGAGCAGGATTGTTCAAGGCAGCAAAAAGAGCCGCAGATGAACTCGGTCTCGCATTTGACATCAGGCGAGGAGGCCGGCGAGGTGCTGATGTTGAGTCAGTCACCGAACTTCAGCCAAATCGTCTGAAAGCCCGAATTAGAGCTGCCGAACAGGAAAATCTGTTTCGGCAGCATGTCGATAAACCGCAGCATGGTGTCTTCTATAAGAACATAGAAACACTGGGTTTATCGACCAGGCTGACCTTCGCCTTTCTAAGGTCAGCAGGGCTTAAGTCGGAGACCGAGGGATTCATTATGGCCTGTCAAGATGGTGTTATCAACACCTTGGTCTACCGTAGCCGCGTGTGGCGTGTAGAGGTTCCTGATATCAACTGCAGGACCTGCCATCAGGCGCCGGAATCGCTCATGCACTTACTTTCTGCATGCCCTATATATGCGATTTCGGCCTACATCCACCGACATAACGCGGCTTTACGAGTGCTATACTACCATCTAAGGCACTCGTACGGGGTAGACCAGACACCAGTGCTGCCTTACGTCCCCGGAGATATTGAGTCCGTTGTCGAGAACGAGAAATGCCGGATTTACTGGAACTACTCGTTCCCGACTGTCAGGCTAATCCAAGCCAACAAGCCTGACATAGTCCTCCTCGACCATCAACTCAAGGTGATGTATGTTATCGAGTTCTCGGCACCTGCGGAGAAAAACATCACCTTGAAGGAGGAGGAGAAACGGACCAAATATCGCGATCTCCGGTACGAGCTCCAAGTGCTGTACCCAATCTACTCGGTCAAAATGGTCGTCCTTATTATCGGTGTACTCGGAGGGATAAAGCCTACGCTGCTCTCGGAACTGAAGATCATACCGGCCTGCCAAAAACCAGCCGAGTGGCTGGCAGGTCAAATGCAGAAGGCGGTCATTCTAGGTTCTCTCCGTCTGCTTAGGGCACACGATTCTGGTATCTACAGTCACTAACCCTGCGGGATGTGGGGAGTGGCTGTAGTTGATGCGCCGGCGCGACTCCCGTGAGGCGTCGGAGGCCACGGGAGGACTGACCGGCATCGGGAAACCGAAAAAAAAAAAAAAAAAAAAAAAAAAAAAATAAATAATACTCTTACTGCTCGGGTTCCTTATAACCTCAGAAGGGCCCCTCACAATCGACCCCAAGCGGATGGGGGTCAGAGACAGTTGGGAGGGGCCTTACCGGATGGTCTCAACGTTGACAACCTAGGCACTGAACACGGACGCTTTAAGTGGACGAGGGAACTTCGGGATGACTTGCTGACCTGCCGCGAGAGTAGCGAACCTGAGCGAAGGGGATACATGGCGCGAATGCATGCACTTTGGTGCGAATTGCATCCAGAGCATCGCGCCTTCTCTCAACAACATCTGAGAGATCAAGTATCCTTTCTGCTCAGGACAGGTTACGTAAGGGCACCCCGCCAGCTGGAAGAACTGCCAGCCGCAGTCCCACCGCGGCAATTACCAGCTGATGGGGAACATCCTTTAGAGTTCACCGACGTAGACTTAAGGACGAGAGTTAGCCTTAACACCAGGGCTAACCTAAAGCCACAAGACCTGGCTAGAATGGACGCGGTCATCGATGAGGAAATTCCAGAAGATGTAGACATCTGGCAAATCAACTGTGCCGTGTACAACGCCGCGAAGCAACTCGTCCCCCGTGAGAGGTCAACCAATCACGGGATCGAGAAAGCCAAGCGGCGTGTACAGAAAATCGAAGGCAAGATACAGTCGGCCAGACAACACGCTTCTCGGATCCAGAGTGTGGTGGAATATAAGACGACTGGTAGAGTTTTTACTCCCAGGATCCGGCGCATAGCTGCCGGATTAAGACGTCAACACCACACTCTAAATCTGACAGTGATGCTTACCATCAAGCAGCACTGTCTAGATAGGATCCGAGCGCTCATGGCGATAAAGAAAACATTGAAGAGGCGGGTGAGGAGTATGGAACAAAACAATTTGTTCCGTACGAACCCTTCCCGCCTCTTTCAAGAGCCACAGCGTGTTGTCGAGAATCCGCCGACTGTAGAAGATGTCGAAACCTTCTGGAAGGGAATCTACGAAACGCCGCGTCCATTCAATAGCGACACTCCATCAATTGCACACTTCGAGGCTCTGTGTCACAGACATCTTGAAGAGCCAGAAGAAGTGTGCCCGGCAATCAGTACGGAGGAAGTCCAACAAGCACTTGTTGGTACCAAGAACTTCGCTGCCCCGGGCCCAGACGGCATTAACAACTGGTGGTGGAAGAAATTTCCTTCCACTCACCGCCGTCTGGCGCGAGTTTTCAACTCATGGTTGAACGAGGGGCAGCAGATTCCGGACTGGTTCGTCGAGGGACGTACTGTGCTTATCCCCAAAAAGGGGGATCTTTCCGACCCGAGGAATTATAGGCCGATCACCTGCCTTAACTCCTGCTACAAGATATTTACACGTATCTTGTATGCTAGGACGCTGAGGTCTGTTGATCCGGTCTTCCAGCAGATACACGAACAGCGTGGTGCCAAGAAGGGCATGGCAGGTTGCAAGGACAGCCTGCTGATAGACCGCTGTATTACACAGGATTCTGTGCAATACAAGCGGAATCTATCGATGGCCTGGATTGATTACCGCAAGGCATTTGATACAACATCGCATGAGCTGTTGTTGTACTTGCTCGAATGTCTTGCGGTACCAGCACCACTAGTGAGATGCATAGAACAGCTGCTACCGCTCTGGAAGACCCGCTTCACCATAACATCAGGTGCACAGCGGGTCACGACAGGGCAGGTGGCATTTAGGAGAGGAGTTTTCCAGGGTGACTCCCTGAGTCCTCTCCTCTTCTGCATCTCACTGCTGCCGTTGTCTGTTGGGCTCCGCCAAACCCGCGGATATCAATGCGGGCCACCCAGCGACCGGAGGCATAAGGTCACCCATCTATTTTATATGGATGACCTAAAACTTTATGCCTCCGGAGAGCGCGAACTACAAAACGCTCTTAAGGTGGTCGAAGAATATACGCGGGCAATTGGTATGGAGTTCGGGTTGGACAAATGTGCAGTCGTCCACCTCAAGAGAGGACGATGCGGGGAATTCTCTGAAGATGCGCAGCTCGCAGACGGAAGCATCCTAAGACATCTGGATGCCGGAGAGACCTATACATATCTGGGTGTGCAACAAAGGCACATCCAAGATGTAACACAAATAAAGGATTCTCTCCGCGGCAAGTACAGACACCGCCTCCGAAAGATTTGGTCTTCCGAACTTTCGGGGAAGAACAAGGTGTCTGCAACTAATATGCTTGCCGTTCCGATTCTGCTCTACTCCTTCGGAGTAGTAAAGTGGAGGGTAGATGAGCTGCGCCAATTAGACAGAGATACCCGCAAGATGATGAATATTCACAGAAGTATTCATCCTAGATCGTCCGTTCCTCGTGTGTACCTCCCACGTCAACGGGGGGCCGAGGACTCTTGAGCCTGGAGTGTACGCATGGCAGAGTAGTACTGAGTATGGCATGTAACATACTCAGGAGCTCAGATCCCCTCTTGCGGTTCGTAAAACATCACGAAACTGTAGGAGTGGGAGCAGGATTGTTCAAGGCAGCAAAAAGAGCCGCAGATGAACTCGGTCTCGCATTTGACATCAGGCGAGGAGGCCGGCGAGGTGCTGATGTTGAGTCAGTCACCGAACTTCAGCCAAATCGCCTGAAAGCCCGAATTAGAGCTGCCGAACAGGAAAATCTGTTTCGGCAGCACGTCGATAAACCCCAGCATGGTGTCTTCTATAAGAACATAGAAACACTGGGTTTATCGACCAGGCTGACCTTCGCCTTTCTAAGGTCAGCAGGGCTTAAGTCGGAGACCGAGGGATTCATTATGGCCTGCCAAGATGGTGTTATCAACACCTTGGTCTACCGTAGCCGCGTGTGGCGTGTAGAGGTTCCTGATATCAACTGCAGGACCTGCCATCAGGCGCCGGAATCGCTCATGCATTTACTATCTGCATGCCCCATATATGCGATTTCGGCCTACATCCACCGGCATAACGCGGCGTTACGAGTGCTATACTACCATCTAAGGCACTCGTATGGGGTAGACCAGACACCAGTGCTGCCTTACGTCCCCGGAGATATTGAGTCCGTTGTCGAGAACGAGAAATGCCGGATTTACTGGAACTACTCGTTCCCGACTGTCAGGCTAATCCAAGCCAACAAGCCTGACATAGTCCTCCTCGACCATCAACTCAAGGTGATGTATGTCATCGAGTTCTCGGCACCTGCGGAGAAAAACATCGCCTTGAAGGAGGAGGAGAAACGGACCAAATATCGCGATCTCCGGTACGAGCTCCAAGTGCTGTACCCAGGCTACTCGGTCAAAATGGTCGTCCTTATTATCGGTGTACTCGGAGGGATAAAGCCTACGCTGCTCTCGGAACTGAAGATCATACCGGCCTGCCAAAAACCAGCCGAGTGGCTGGCAGGTCAAATGCAGAAGGCGGTCATTCTAGGTTCTCTCCGTCTGCTTAGGGCACACGATTCTGGTATCTACAGTCACTAACCCTGCGGGATGTGGGGAGTGGCTGTAGTTGATGCGCCGGCGCGACTCCCGTGAGGCGTCGGAGGCCACGGGAGGACTGACCGGCATCGGGAAACCGAAAAAAAAAAAAAAAAAAAAAAAAAATAAATAATAATATTCATCCTAGATCGTCCGTTCCTCGTGTGTACCTCCCACGTCAACGGGGGGCCGAGGACTCTTGAGCCTGGAGTGTACGCATGGCAGAGTAGTACTGAGTATGGCATGTAACATACTCAGGAGCTCAGATCCCCTCTTGCGGTTCGTAAAACATCACGAAACTGTAGGAGTGGGAGCAGGATTGTTCAAGGCAGCAAAAAGAGCCGCAGATGAACTCGGTCTCGCATTTGACATCAGGCGAGGAGGCCGGCGAGGTGCTGATGTCGAGTCAGTCACCGAACTTCAGCCAAATCGTCTGAAAGCCCGAATAAGAGCTGCCGAACAGGAAAATCTGTTTCGGCAGCACGTCGATAAACCCCAGCATGGTGTCTTCTATAAGAACATAGAAACACTGGGTTTATCGACCAGGCTGACCTTCGCCTTTCTAAGGTCAGCAGGGCTTAAGTCGGAGACCGAGGGATTCATTATGGCCTGCCAAGATGGTGTTATCAACACCTTGGTCTACCGTAGCCGCGTGTGGCGTGTAGAGGTCCCTGATATCAACTGCAGGACCTGCCATCAGGCGCCGGAATCGCTCATGCACTTACTTTCTGCATGCCCCATATATGCGATTTCGGCCTACATCCACCGACATAACGCGGCTTTACGAGTGCTATACTACCATCTAAGGCACTCGTACGGGGTAGACCAGACACCAGTGCTGCCTTACGTCCCCGGAGATATTGAGTCCGTTGTCGAGAACGAGAAATGCCGGATTTACTGGAACTACTCGTTCCCGACTGTCAGGCTAATCCAAGCCAACAAGCCTGACATAGTCCTCCTCGACCATCAACTCAAGGTGATGTATGTTATCGAGTTCTCGGCACCTGCGGAGAAAAACATCACCTTGAAGGAGGAGGAGAAACGGACCAAATATCGCGATCTCCGGTACGAGCTCCAAGTGCTGTACCCAGGCTACTCGGTCAAAATGGTCGTCCTTATTATCGGTGTACTCGGAGGGATAAAGCCTACGCTGCTCTCGGAACTGAAGATCATACCGGCCTGCCAAAAACCAGCCGAGTGGCTGGCAGGTCAAATGCAGAAGGCGGTCATTCTGGGTTCTCTCCGTCTGCTTAGGGCA
Organism: Rhamnusium bicolor; assembly: GCA_029963845.1. NCBI lineage: Eukaryota > Metazoa > Arthropoda > Insecta > Coleoptera > Cerambycidae > Rhamnusium > Rhamnusium bicolor. The sequence continues at coordinate 2,345,648 of JANEYF010005770.1, forward strand.
CACGATTCTGGTATCTATAGTCACTAACCCTGCGGGATGTGGGGAGTGGCTGTAGTTGATACGCCGGCGCGACTCCCCGTGAGGCGTCGGAGGCCACGGGAGGACTGACCGGCATCGGATATTCCGAAAAAAAAAAAAAAAAAAAATAAATAATAAATAACAATCTCCCACCCCCGTTTTTTCATGTGATTACGTGTAATATTGGTCACAATACAGTAAAAATTATTGAACAAAGCAACATCTAATCCAAATAATAACCATTGTGCATAAAAAATAATATGTAACAGAAATTAAACATTCCATTGAGTGTTCCCCAATATGGTGGAATTCGGCGAATACCTAACTTGGAGTAGATTGGTCGAAGGAGGTATCACCACAAGGGTATATTCGTTTCCATTAACCTAATTACAACAAAATGGGTCTTCAAGATGGCGGTTTCAGTCACGCCTTCACGCTTCTGTTTGGATCGAATGCTACTTTTTTTAAGAGCAGTGATAACAATTTTCCATGTCGAACAGCTAGCTTATTAGTAGATGAAATATTTGTATGTATAAGAAGTGAGTTAATTTACCGTGTTTTACTTTGCATTAAGTAAAGTAAAACACGGAAAATTATTTTGATATTCTCTGTGTAAAGTGTATCTCATTGTGCAAATGGCATTAAACCCCTGTTTAGATTAATTCTTGATAAATTAAGTATACCCTAATTTACTGACTTTTAAATTCTATTGGAAATTACATAAAAAAATTCTGCCAGAAGCCGGTGCGCATATAAACATTCCTTACAGTCATACGGAAATGGCAGTATTTCTAGCAATTTCATTGGCCGTTTTAAGATAGCCGCAGGGCATGCGCAGTTACATGACATGTCAAAGTGTATTAAATCCTTTTGGAATCGTTTGTCAGCAAGGAATTCGTTAGACGATAGAGAAGATACTCGCGGTAGGTCCAGGGTTCGAATCACAAACTTATTGGTTTTTTTTTAAATAAGTATTTTTTAGTTCGTTAATAAGATTTTCCTTGCCCTTTATTATAGTTTCTTTATTTTCCTTGCCCTTTATTATAGTTTGTTTATTTTCACGGTGCCGAATTCCTCTTTAAAAATGATATCTGATGAGCACGCCACGCCGTGGCCTTGAAACGGCCAATGAAATTGCTAGAAATACTGCCATTTCCGTATGACTGTAAGGAATGCTTATATGCATTTCGTGTATTTTCTCGTAGGATTAGACAGTCACTTTACCCGGAGTAGGAACTTGAATTGAATGGAAAAGACTTACTAGTACATGTGGACGACTTTGAGACATATGTGAAGTGGGCCAATCAGAAGTCACCACGATTAACTTCGATTACAAATTTGTTGTGTCGAAACATCGGTGGAGGCGAAGGAATAGAATAGACCGGCGGTGTTAAATAATAAATGATTATTGTATTTGTACACTAAGCTTCAGAAGAAAAAGTTCATCTTTCCAGGCCAAAATCAAAAAAAAAATGTTAAAGTTGATTCGTAAGTTCCCATACACACTTAATTTATTGATCTATAAAATTCAGGTTATATTTATTTATTTATTTTTTTTTGTTTTTTTTTTGCAGTTTTGGTAATTTTAGTACCTAATTGTTTTGCATTGTATCCATCCAGCGGTAATGTGGTGGAACTTACACCTGACAATTTTGATAAATTAGTCTTAAGAGGAGATGAAGTGTGGGTTGTAGAATTCTTTGCCCCATGGTGTGGGCATTGCCAGCAACTTGTACCAGAATATACTAAAGCGGCCAATGCACTCAAGGTAATGTAAATTTAACCAAGATAATGTCCACAATTATTTTTTATGAAAGTCCTCTATTACAGGGTGTTGTGAAAGTTGGTGCAGCAAATGTGGACGAACACAAGGAATTAGGAGGCAAATATGATGTCCGAGGTTTTCCAACCATTAAAATTTTTGGAGCCAATAAAAATAAACCCGAAGACTACAATGGAGCTAGAACTGCTAAGGACATAGTGGAGGCTGCTTTGAAAGCTGTCAAAGGCAAAGTAAAAGCTTCCTTGAATGGCGGATCGTCTGGATCTAATGATGTAAGTTTAAAAATAACATTTATGATAATGCCTGTTTAATCATGCACTACTCATTTACAGTCTGGCGATGATAGTGATGTAATTGAATTGACCGATAACAACTTTGATAAACTTGTTTTACAATCTGATGACATGTGGTTGGTAGAATTCTTCGCACCATGGTGTGGCCATTGCAAAAATCTTGCCCCTCATTGGGCCAAGGCCGCTACAGAACTTAAAGGAAAAGTCAAGCTCGGTGCTTTAGATGCCACCGTACATCAGTCTAAAGCAGCTAAATATGGAGTCCAGGGATATCCCACCATTAAATTGTTTGCTTCTGGAGCAAAAGATTCGCCTACGGATTATGATGGAGGACGTACTGCGAGTAATATCGTTAGCTGGGCTCTTGATAAATTGTCAGAAAATATTCCAGCTCCAGAGATAAAGCAGATTATTGATGAAAATTCTTTTGAAAAAGCCTGCCAGGAAAAGCCACTATGCGTGGTATCTGTTTTGCCACATATTTTGGACTGTCAATCAGAATGCAGAAATAACTACATTAAACTTCTAACTGGTTTAGGAGAGAAGTTCAAGAAGAAGATGTGGGGTTGGGTGTGGTCTGAAGCTGGTTCTCAGTTGGATTTGGAAAATGCACTAGATATCGGTGGTTTCGGTTACCCTGCCATGGCCGTTATAAATGCTAAGAAAATGAAATACTCTATACTTCGTGGATCCTTTTCCAAGGATGGTATCTCTGAATTTCTGAGGTAAATTTTTTATATAAAAAAAAGTATCAATGTTGCATTTTGTATTTGTAGAGACCTGTCTTATGGTAAAGGTAACACGGCTCCTGTGAAAGGTCAAGAGCTTCCCAAAATTAACAGAATCGAACTGTGGGATGGTAAAGATGGTGTGCTTCCTGAAGAAGAAGATATCGATCTCTCAGATGTAGTTTTAGATGATAAAGACGAACTGTAAATGCAAATCTAGTTAATACCTATTTTTTTACTAATGGTCAATTAAAACATGGAACTTTTTTTTTTAAGTACAGTTACAATCCGTATTGAAAACAGAAATATTTAGAACTTTGGTGAATGACTGTATAACAAAGAGATCTTAATACCAATTTGTATTTATATTTTTTGTTTTGAAATATAAGTCTGGTCTCTTCCTTAAATTTAATGTGATTACTTGTCTTTTGTATAAGTTGTATATTTTTAACTTAATAAAAGCTATATTTTGTAAACTGCTTTTAATTTTGGTTCGCCACACAAACTAAAAAATGGCAAAATCAAAACCAGAAAATGGGTCTACAGTTTTGGAGCCTTGGGAAGACGGACAAAATTTTTTTAAATGGTTCACTGGATGGAACCGCCCAAATAATTTTTCTAGGTAGTAGTGGAGTTTGAAAACTTAATTTGCCAATTTGGAATGGTTTTGTTTTTTGTGTTAAATTTGATTATGCTTCAATTCCTACTCTAACATTTATGAAGGAAATTAGGACATTAACAGTTTTCTATCGCGCCCGTTAAAAATCACATTACAGGTTATTTTTTTTTAAGCAGCGACACAGTTTAGATACTTCGGCTTCCCGCCACAAGATGCCACATTGCTTGTATTTTAAATTAAAGATTTGTTCTCATCATCTTTCTTAGCCATCGGCTCTCAGCTCTTTAATTATGAGCTACATTTCAGATAAGTTTACACGTACATACATATGTACATAATTCGTTATTTTTGACGGAATTGATAAACTCTAATCAAAAAAATATTTGATACTTTCTGCATTTCTGCACTAATGTATTAATGAAGACAAGAAATACACACATACACGTGTACGAGAGCGATTCGGAAATCAATGCGAGAATAATAGAATCTTTATTATGAAGAATGAAAGCGAATATTTTAATCAACTGGAGACGCTGCGGGTTTATGACACATGCACGTAATCTTCTGTACCAAATTCACTGAACTCGACAAAAAAGTCTACAATATTTTTCAAACGGCTTGATGTATTTGTTTCACTCCAGCAAGGTATAGCGACAGAAAAATTGAGATGTTTTTTTGATAAGACAAATTAATACACAAATATAAATACGTGAATAAAAAATATACAGAGAAAAACAACACATAAACAGTACCTCCTAAAACATAATTGCAACTCGCAAATATTTTATCATCCATTGTCATTGACCCTTTTTTTATATCTGGCGATAACTAGAGATACTGTTTTGGTAGACAAATACAAAAATATCATCATGATTATTTATTTGAATGTGCCACGTACCAACGACAAAGTTGTGTGCCCCATCCCCATATCAGCTTCCTTCCGGGAGGCGTACAGAGCCGGACGAATTAAATTTAGGTAGTCAAATGTTATTATATCACTATTTATAGGGGCATTCAACGTGTGAATCATGGATTGTGATTATGATATTAATCACGCAATATTTATGTTCAAACTAATTTAAAAAGTGTGTAGGTACCTGTGTACTTAATTCTAATATTCTGTGTACTAGTGTACTTATTTTGTTGTCTTTGATGTTCCGTGGTGTGTTTCAGCTTGAATAAAAATGTATAATGTCCATACATTTGTAATCAACCGTTGTCTTCACCCCATCCTACTTTATGTTTTCGTAGTCTGTCAAATAGCCCAGTAATTTTGGCGATTGTAAATTTTGAACTGCTTACAAAAATTTATGAATCGTTTTGGTGGTATTGATTCAAATTGGATAGTTGTCATTGACTGAAATTTCGGTATTGATCGATTTATGCGTTCAATTCCTTATAAATTAGTTGTTGATTAAACGATAACAGCGTCCCTATCGACTGATGGCAATATTATAGACATTTAGCAAGTTTTTCAGGAGCAGTAATTTTTGAAAATATTCGAAATTTTAGACCCGATAAATCTTTTCCTAGTTCGGCTCTGGTTTGCGTAAGGTGTTAAAACTCTGTCTTGTAAAAAACCACACATCCTTCCGTCAGTAGATAGACCGGGACACCCTCGTCTTTGAAGCCCCGTGTATTAAAGTTATCTTATACTTATGAATAGGCTGACCGACAGATTAAAGTTCCAAATATGATTACCGCGTAAAATAATAAGCCATCAACGAATTTATTAATATGAATAAAAATTTTATTCGCTTGTGATTATTACTAATTTGGTTACAATATGTCAGTCTATTGAAAGAAAAAAATAGTTCCTTCTTTATGGTAGGCATTATTTTATTTATACCAAAAATAGCTTTTACCTAACAAAGAAACGGTACCTACTAATTCACATAGGTAGGCGTTTATTTAATATACGTGTTTATATAATAGGTAGGTAACTTTTAAAATATTCGTATATTCTTCTATAATTAATCACGCAGAAATGTATTTGAAATCCGTTATGTAACTTGAGACTCAAATAATTGATTAAAAGTTTTAGTAAACACTTTAGAGGTGTTAATACAAAATCTAAAAAAAATTGACTAATTATTGTAAACATCGTTTTGAATCGGAATGGTTTTGTTTCTTTCGGGGATCTTTTTTTTTTACAGTAACTAAACGGATGATGATATTTATGTATATCTACATTCTACAGTCTGTCGACTTCGACCGTTTCTTTCATACACGACCGAACTATACAGGTGTACAAAATATTTTGCGAATGCTGATGAAATCTTTTACACACTTCGTACAAATACGTACCGAGATACAACTGTAATTATAAAATTTCCTTATCGATTCAAATTTCTTATACAAATCGATGGGTACACTTGTAAATTTTAACATAAAACTAATCTCTCCATCGTCCTGCGGGTTCGAATCTCGCCGCTGGCATTGACAATGGTTGTGTGTCCGCGTTTTTTAATAAGTGTAACCCGCACCCGTGAAACTTCGGCTTTGGATTCAGGGGTTGTCTATTTTATGTGGTATTTATGGTTTATGTTTTTTTATGTAACATAACATTGTATGCCTACCTGGAGTACAAATGTAATTAAAATCTCAAAACGATTTTTGCAGTTACGACTTCCTGTCATAGTAGGGTAGTATAACAAACATTAAACATTCAAACATTCAAAATAAAGAAATTAATAAATAATATACTAAATACAAAATTTCCTGGTCTTCAGATATAGAACGTAACAGTCCATCAGCGTTTTTCTTTTTTGTAATTATATGTAACATCTCATCTCGCATGTATTTTTTTTGCTAAAATATTGTAGTTCATTGTTTATTATAAATTCAGTCAACATACTACAATGCCCATTAAGGAAACATATAGAAAAAGCAAGTAAAAATTTTTATTTAGAAATATTTCATTAAGATGATATGGCTGTGCTACACAAATGGTAATAGTAATGGTGTGGGAGGCTGACGCCTGGCAAGTAGGCCGCAGATGGGTCCATTTTAACAACCCCCAGCTGTCCCCTCAGCCATGTACTTCTCTTGCTCCCTCGTCGAATCTTTTCGACCTTCTAATGGAGGTCAGGATGTCACTCATTGCGAGGGAGCTCATTTCCTCCTTTAGAAGCGCCTCAGAACCGAAGATACTATGCCTAAGGCGCCCAAACGCTCCACACTGTCCCAGGAAATGGTAAGATGTTTCTTCACCACTCCGCATCCTAGACATGTACGGTCATCCTCAATACCTATCAATGATAGACGCCTCCTAAGTCTGCAGTGGCTTGTCAGAACTCCGATTAAAAGATTCAGAGTCCTTCGACTCCGGCTCAGTAACCAGGCCGATTTCGATTTGTTCAGCCCCGTTACAAAATTTCGAGTTTGCCTGCAGGCCCTGTTGGTCCTCCAATGCTTCCTCAGTGTCTCGTGGGCCCACTCATTTTGAGGGCCGTTGTGAACTGCTTTCTTGTAATGCCTAAAATAGGTTCAGGCCTGAGACAGGGTTTCTCGGCTCCAAGTCTAGCCAATTCATCGACCTTCTCGTTGCCTGGAAGATCGTAGTGTACGAACCTAGAGCCAAGCTCTCCTGTACTCCTTTGCCTTCCAGATATATTCCCGCCCAGGAGGACGGTCTACTGGCCACCCGAAATCCGTCTGTGTAGCACACCAGAGAGTCCGGGAGGAAGTCAATTCTTCCTTCACTCCACTCCTTCCTACTGGGAAGAGTGAGAGTATATTTCCTTTCCAACCTTAGCTGATCTTTGGATTCTCTCACCTTTAGGACAGATGAGAATTTTTTTCTCCGTCAGTCCAGCAATTGCTGCGTGACCTACAGCTCTACACGAACACCGCCAGCTCCCAGAATTCCGTATTCTCAGATAGGCAGCCATAGGCTCTCTGCCTCCTAGGCAGGCTAATCTTTGGCCTTTCGCCAGCTTTCGCGACGCGATCGCTCTATCCACGCTCGGCCACCAGACCACTGATCCATACTGGAGCCTCGGTCTGTTGACCGCCGTGTATAGCTACTGTAGAATCCATGGGTTGAGGCCCCATTCTTTGCGATGAAGCATAGACAGGACCCCGAAAGCGACTGACCCCTTCTGATCCTCTTAGCTACGCCACTGTAATTTCTTTAATGGTTGGGAACATCCCGTATTATCGGTATCATGCCTTGTATTATAAAATAATTGCAAGTCGTTCTTGTATTCGCCAGCACTCGAGTGCAACTATATCCACAAGTTCACCACTGGCATTCGGACATTGACACAACCAGTTATAATAATTTAATTTATGAGTTCTCCTAAAGTCTAGGTATGTTTGAAATAAGGAGCTAGTTATAATAAATCGATATCTTATTTGCTTAATATAAGTCGCGACGGCCTGCTGAATAAATAAAATATATTTTACGACAAATATTTTAAAATATCTTAAATTTACTTAGGTTCCTTTTAAAGTAAGTAATAAAGCGATATTTACATGTAAAAATCAGTTTTTTATTTATCGCAATTTTCCTCACCAATTTTCAAAACGTCTAACAAAGTTCGTTACCTTATTGTACCATTACAATTTTTATTTTACAAAACACCTAACGGAAATACTTGGCGGTAACTTTTACCCTCTGACTTCCTATTTCTTATAAATATCCTAAGGAGTTCCCCTATCGAATATGTGTCAATAAATATCCAATGTTTGCTTGATTTAGAATTACATCGCTATAACTGTAAGCAGCCCAAAAAGGTATCAAACCTGTAAGAATTTTTTACGGTAGGTATTACATCTTTTAAAAATATTTATTTAATTAGAATCGTTGATGTTAAAACAGTGTTGTTATTGAAACAAACAAGACTTGTCAATTTTTATATATTGATGGAGTTACTTCTATTGCCTTTGACGACCGTTTGATATCATGTAATGCATTAGACTGATTCATGTTCCACTAAATAAACAAACAATGAAACGGTGTTGTTATATAACACCCCATTATCCTTATACCTATATACATATTTTTAATGGTATGCTCCATCGCCTGCAAAACTGATGTCAGAAATGAGAAATATGAAAAATGTTTAGATCTTCTGGTGTGTACAAATGTAAACTACTTTTCTCCTGACTAAATAGCAGTTCATAATACAATACAAACGGATAAACAAATTTTCTGAGGCACAAAGTTGTGCAGATTTCCTTTTTCATATTCCATAAGGTCAACAGTTGTTTCGACATTTGTTACATATAATACTTTTGCAATATCGCAAGTCAGTTGAAATCATATTGAACTGTAATGTGAAGAACAATGACAATTTGATTTACAGAGGCCTTAATTTTTTTAAGCTATGGCTTGAATTTCGTCGACTTATACCCTTGACGTAGTCGATCTTTAAAGTATAGCGCTGTTGAAACATCTGCAATATTGGCACGGGGGCACGTGCCCTGGTGGCGCTATTCTTATATGATTATATGACTTACCCCAATATATGGGGTAGGCCACATCATCTTAAAACTCGATACACACACCTTTTACTCGAACTTTTATAGAGCAACATAAAATATGCCATTCTATAAATGGCAACTCTCAATTTCACGGGAAACAATAAGTTATTGGGTTGATTCTTATGGGACAACTATGACACAGCGCACAGCGATTCAAATAAAAACAATGTATTTAATTGTCTGTGTGCAATACCGATTTATTAAAATACTACTAATAGTACTGAATATTAGTCCTATCAAAACTACTAATAATTCTAGTAAAAGTATCGAATTTTTTACAATGATATTTGTTAGAACTCAAAAAATTAAGTTAAAATAAATTATTTCTATCGTAAAGTTTTCAACAAATATAATAAACTCTATGTTACTAAATAAATATTGCAATAATTAATACCATGACAGTTTTTGGTATGGCGATAGACCATAAAGCGTCCTTCTAATTTTTCTGTAGGTATTCGTAAAAGTTTGCGACGGTCACAAAGTCAATGTTAAACACGTAACAAAGACGCAAAAGTGTAACATGTGTGCCCACACGTAGAAGCCGAGGGAAACTCCAGACGAATACCTACATACATATAGATAACGCGGACCCACAGGCATATTTTTTTGCACAGTTCGTATGCCATTCATATGGGACATTTCTGAATATTATGCTCCCAGGACGAAAGAAGGATGAATAAAAAATATAATTTTTTCTCGTATAGGTATTATTAGACGGATGCTATATCATCAGAATTTTTTATTACCCGCAACCAGCTAAGGTAAAAAATATGAGCAGAGAAATCCTTTAACCGTGGCAGCAAATTTGCAAATGGTTATTGTGATGTTTAGTTTTATTTCTACAGGGTGTCCCATAATTAAGTACCTATCTTCAATGGGGTGATAGAACTAGAAAAAATAAGTTGTTTTGTATATAAACATTTGCCTTAAATTAGTTCATACGGGAGCTACAACCCATTAAAGGGGGTAAGTACGACATAGTTATTTGCCAATAAATTCGAAACGTCTCAAGTTGCAAAAATTAAATTTGGACCATTTATTAATTAAGAAAGCAAGAAATGTCCTTAGATCCTGTAGCAACCTTATTACTAGAGCTGTCCGATGTGCCTGGAGTACAGCCACGGTCTTGCGCTGTCGTCACACGTGCCGATTTAGAAGTGATTTACGCTGCAGTTTTATTTGAAAGGTTAATGCGTGAGGTTGCACCTATAAATTATACATAATGTCAAACGCGCCAAAGGGTAAAAAACGACCGTACGCGGACACAGTGAATAAATTTATGCAAAATAATTTGTAAAGTTTGCAATCAAGACTTAATGTGCTGGCACAAAACAGATTGTCGTCGTCATATCAATACCGTGCAACATCAAAATAAAAAAATGGCATGCCTTTGACAACTCAGTTTATGTTTGATTTATTGTTAATGTTAACAGCATGTAATATTCCGCTACACATACTGGATAAACAACCATTTCGGGAGTTTTGGAATAAATACAATCCCCAGGTGAACTTACCAAGTCGTACATCGTTACGTTGATATATTCCAGCTACTGTTCGTGAAGACATTGTAAATAGGATTAAATGTGGATTAAAAAATACACGGCTCTGGTTATGTATTGACGAGACGACAGATTGTAAAAAAAATTCTGTTTTAAATATTATAGTACGTGTACTGGACCCTCTTAAAGCAACATTTCCACGGCTTTTTATTTTTTATTATTTTTTCAACAAATAAAAGCTGTGATACTACAGTTCAACCCTAACGAGGCTGCAGCTATTAGGGAAAGCCAGACAAGCTTTCAAGGCGTTTCCCTTGAAACAGATTTAAAAAGTATTAATAACAATAATAGGGGACTACACGACGCAATAGAAAAATTGCAAAATAGTTCGTTGTCGTTAGTGGAATCGCTGCAAATAGTGGACGACGTAAAAACATAGCTACAGGCTATAAATGACGCAAAAAAATAATCGCGTTAGTGAAAAATTCGAGAGTGTATTACAGAAAGATCCTGATTTTAGCAAATTAAGACAAATTTGTGATGGTGCATTTACAACTTCGTTAAGTGAGTTCACAGATTGTTTTACTTATGCCTGTATTACATCCGTAGATGTCGAACGGTCATTTTCAAAATACAAACATATTTTTTCACCAAAGCGAACATCGCTGACAGAGACAGCTGTAGAAACATACCTGATGCTAGTATACTATAGATCTTCCCCACTTTGTGATGACGACAACCAAACTACTTCATAAATCTGCTTAAAAGGGTGAGTTTTATACAAATTTTTATAAAATGTAACATTATTGTTAAAATTTATTTCTATTTACTGTACTTATTCAAGTATTATGATATGATGTAAACATCTGAGTCATATGACGGCTCTGTCGGCCAGGTGACCTCGGACAGCTCTACTTATTACTCCTGCTTTAAATAGGTGGATACATGTATCTAACCCAAATGTACCTAGATCGTACTGCTTGCCTAAGATACATCAACCAGGAAAGTCGGTGCGTCCCGTTGTTTCAGCAATCCTATCATCGACTTACCACCTATCAGAATGGTTAATAGAGGAGTTCGATTTACCTCTTGCACCACCTAATTTCTCTGTGATTAATTCCAATGATTTCATTAATAAGATGAAAAATATTCAGTTGCAAGAAGGTGATATATTTTGATCTCCTTTGACGTTTGTTCATTGTTTCCAAGTGTTCCGATACCACAGACCTTGGACTATCTTAAGGATCTACTCGAATTAAACAATCTCAGTCAAGATAGTAAAAGAATATCTTAAACTCACTAAACTTTGCATGAGACAAAATTGCGTTCTCTTCAACGAGAATTTCTTCGAACAACATGAAGGGACGGCAATGAATAACTCTTTGTCACCATTCATTGCCAGTCTCTTCGTGAACAGATCCGAGACAGAAGCAAAAGAAGATTCGAGTATTTCCCCAGTGTTTAGTTTGGGTATGTGGATGATAATTTTGCAGTGTTTGATATACAAAAGTCGCTAATATTGACAACTTTGTTTCTAAATTAAACAGTCGTATCGAGACAGTTAAATTCACATGCGAAATTGAAAACTCTGAATAACGACCATTTTTAGATGTATTAATAATTAGAAATAGTGAAAATAAGTTAGAATTTGTTATATACAGTAAAGATGCCAATACTCTAAGATATATCCCTAAGGACTCTCACCACTGTGTTGATTTTCTAGTCCATCGTCTATTAAGCTTCTCCCTCAATAAGGAGAGGTTTGAAAAAGAAAAGGCATCGATTAAGGATAAAGCTGCGAGTAATGGATATTCTGTAAGTTTAATCGATAAAATAAATAGAAAACGAAAATTTAAAGACACACTTCGAAATTCCTGGAACTTTCAAAATGAAAGAGAAAATCCAAAATTTGTATCGATTCCATTCGATCCTCGAATCATATGTGGTATTATTGGTAAGATTTTTAAAGACATAGGTATGACAACAACTTTTAGGCAATCCAAAAGACAAAATTCAAGCAAACCGATTTTCCTGGTTTATGTGGTTTACGTACCTTAGGCAAGCAGTACAATCTAGGTACATTTAGATTAGATACATGTATCCTCCTATTTAAAGCTGGAGTAATAAGGTTGTTGCAGAATTAAGTACATTTTTTACTTTCTAAATTAATAAATGGTCCAAATTTAGTTTTTGGGTTGTAGCTCCGTTATGAACTGATTTAAGGCAGATGTTTATATACAAAACCCAGCTTATTTTTTCTAGTTTTATCACCCCCTTGAAGGAAGGTACTGAATTATGACACACCCTGTATATTGAAAATTTTTGCGAACATTAAGAATTATAGTTCACTGAATTAAAGAGAATAATTCTCGGTCTCATTTGCAAACAACTTCAGCGTTTTCTATCTTTAAAATATTTAATTAAATACCTGAATATTACAGGCCTGCAGAGTGTCTTCGTGTAATTACTACTTCATAACACTAATAAGCAGTTTATTATTTGGCACTATTAATAATAACGCATATTGGCGAGATCTCGGGGAGCAGATGTGAATTTATAAGGAACCCCCTTTGCAGCTGTGATTTTATTTATTTGCCGTTTTCTTACCCCTAGACATAGTACTTGCAGCTTTCTCGTAAGAAGTCAGGGGTGCATTGCAATGGCATATGTGCAGTAGCGTTAATCAAACTCTTTGTTAACTTCTCCTGGCACGCGCTCGTTCGCATTTGAGGAAACTACTATACGTTAATTTTATAATCATGACCAGTAAAGTCGTTTTGCCCCTTTTACGACTATAATCGATCATGGAAAACTTACCGCGTATCTGACGGATAGTATCTTTTCGTTGATCCACAACACTAAAAGATAATTTCCCCTACAATTTTTTTTCAATATTTAATATATGTTGAAAGAAATACGTTACAAGTTTATGCTACTATAGATTGTGTTAGTTAACATTGTAATTTAAAGCAATTCATTAAACTATTTACAACGTCTGTAAGATTAAGCGTCTACGTATCTTTTAAACATTTACGCAATAGGTATAAAATATTTGTAGTAAAGACAACAGCAGAGTCAGAAGACCGGTACAGATATAGCCACCTCTTATTGTCAAAAATGTAGGTACCGTTATTAACTCAATATACTACAAGTGTTTTATCAAAATGTATACGATACATTATTACATTCATTTAAAAACAGTTTGACTAATATTTTGATACCAATATCGGCCTAAAAGAAAAAGAAATATTTGAACCTTTCTAATACCTAACTGGAACAAAATATTGTGAAATAGTAAAAACCTATTGTATTATCAAATGAAATGGTGAAACTATTGTGGGCTGTTGAATAAAATGTGGCTAATTATAGAAACTCTCTCAGAAAACCGTTAGGACAGGACACTGATAATCTTGATAATTTTTATAAATTATTAAAAAAATTGCATATGTGTACATTTGCAATTAATTGTTTATTTGGTTATGAATTTATCTCGCAGGTCGTGATCTTTGATGAGTGTTTTATTATTTATTTTTATGAGATATCACATAAAAGGTTATAACGAGTAAGTATACAATTTCAATATGAATTTTTTGTATGCGTATTTACTCAGACTCTTCAACAAATTTCATACAAAATATTGTTTAATCTTACACCTTTAAATACATACGCATTATGACATACAATTAATTGATAATAATCCGGTAGGTCCTAACAAATGTTACATGGAAAAATGAAAAGCTAAAAGGAACAAAACTTAATCACCAACATACATAAACACACTTGGGTGCCCTCAATTTTTTTTTTTTGTTAAGCCGTTGCGTTGCTACGACAACCGTGATTTTTTTTTAAGTGGGAACCCTACTTTTTTTGTGGCAAATCTGAAAAGAGCACTTTTTTATCCGTATGGTACAATGTATATTTGGTACGGTTATTTACATACCTATAAGAAATTTTTTGAAGAAAATTTATTAAACGTAAACATTAAAATTTTTATTCTAAATATAAATCACGGTTTTTAGGAAGTTAGTCTTTTATTAGTAATATAATTATAGCATTACAATTAACAAAAAAAATATCGCGGAAGGTATGCAAACTTCAATTTTTTTTCACTCATATAACTCATAAATCCATGCCGGAGCAAGTTAGAAATTTTATTCGTGATTTGTTTCGGATTAAAATGGCAGAAAACTGTCGATGCCCTAGATGTGGTTCGGACTCCGCAATAAACTGTAGGGCCTCGTCTCCTTTTACTCAACACAATATCCTAGGATTTTCTGGAAGTTACTTCGGTGACTTGAGAGGCGTTTAAGAAAACATTTGTAAGAAAATATAAATACTTTCTTGATTCACACAAGAGCTTTATCACCGTTTGTGGAGAATAAACTGTTTTAATACAACATTATCATTGAGTCATTTAGTTTTAGTACTCAAGTTTGGCGCAAATGCAATTCTTTTATTAAAATTTAATTATTGTGGCACATCTAACTGAAAAGCAGCATATTGAAGTTTTAATTATATTTGTATATGGTGACAGAAAGCGATCTCAAGTAGAAGTCTGCACCTTCCTAAACGAATTTTACCCTATGTACCAGAACAGACCCGATAACCTTGATGTACCGAAATTATTCACGCATACCTCTCGACGTACCGTAAGATGTTTTCAGGACAGCCTGGATATGGATGGGGCATAATTTGAACCCCTTCTTTGATACATTGTTAGCGGTAAGGAACAAGAAGGTTACCTTGATGTGGGTATCAGCAGGGCATGAGAAATAGAAGGGAATGAGATTGCTAATATTCTTTAGAGGTAATGTGCAGGATAATATCTAAAAGCCACACAACAGACGAGGTCAGGAAATGGGAAAAGGAATATAAATCATTTTACAAGAACCTCCAGGTCGGAGACACGCGAAGAAGTTTATAAACTACTCGCAAAAAAGAGGTCGAGAGCTACTCGACCTCAGCAAACCAGAGTTCAGGATAGTAACAAGCCATCTCACAGGTTATTGCCCACTGATATTCATAAAAATATGGGCAATGCTGAAAGTGACATAGCGGCAAACAACTTTTGTTAGTATAATTTTTTTACAGAATCTCTACTCGGAAAGTTATACGCAACATTCCACAGTCTTATGAGTCATGATGACAGAAATAATCGCTATAATATTAAAATAATTTACGACACAACGCGATTGATGGCGAATGTCATACATAATAAAAACATGTTACAATATTGATACACACTCTGTATAAATTTTTTTGGTAAATTTCCACCAGATGCTAATTCCAGTGGATTTGAAGTGTAAAATGAATGACCATGAATCAGCTAATACCTTGTCCGCGGTTAAATGGACTGTGGAGTGAGGATGTTTAAATTTTACTTTCATTTGAGAAATCGTGCCATGAATTGGTGACCAAGTGGGGTTCGGCTTACTTCTAGTAACGTTACCTACCAGTGGCAGGACTAAACGGCCCTGAACTGAACACTGAACGAATCTCATAGCATCGTAACAAACTTAATTAACATCTGATTCAAATATCAATTTCCAAAAATTAGCACTTAAACAGAACAGCAACAGTTACTAATGATAAATAATACACCGACATGACAGCAGGAGATAAGCTCATCAGTGCTTCTGTAAGCACTGGCACCTCAAACCCGGGAATTTTACCGAACCCCCACTTTGTCGTGGAGTTGGGATATTTAACGTGCTCACATCGTAGATACACGGAACACACAGTTATCCCTTTCGAAAGATGGTGACGCGAGCATCTATTCTCATCCACTATATCTCAACGACTTGGTCATGTCCGGTTGTGAACCGGGGTGGTTTGGGTGGAAGTACGCATCACCGTCCTACACACTACGGAGTCGATATGATAATAATTTATAATTGATTTATATAGCAAGGTCAATTTCTAGATAACTGTTGCAGAGAAAAAGAAAATATTTCAAAAGCTTTTTTAAAATCGCAAATATTTTAACACATTTTCCACCATACTCTAAAATTTTATTTTAAACAGGGCCTCTAGAGATAGTCCATTATCTGATGTATGCTAAAGCCAAGTGTTGAAGAGTCATCATCACGGCCTGGCTATTAATAGGTTTCTACATTTCTACATTCTATGTTTTATACTCTTTATATCATATATAGACTAATAAAAAGCCTTCATAAATGATCGTAAGCCACGTGATCAATTGGTATCTTTTAAACTGTGATTTTGTGTCTTTCATATTACGACAGTAACCGATGAGGATTTTTGCACATATGTATGCGTCTAAGGGCCGGTATATCCATCTTCTGGCAAAGTTACCGAACAGATAAATTTAAGAATAAAATTGTTAAATCGGTAAAATAATAGTTACTGTTTACCTATTTAAAAAACCTATATAAAAATTACAAACAAAAATGCTTATAATGACTTTCTTAATGATTCCGATAACATTGCAAGAGACACTTACAGAATTATTAACCATGAGATAAACAAGACTTGTGAAAATGCTCCAAACTCAGATATCTCCCATGATACTTTCAACAGTTACGTCACATCGGCTGCAGAAAACTTGGTAAAATCCCTGCCCAATTTACACCAACATTGCAACACTGACATTTTATAAATAATTTAAATACACCCTATTTTTCATTTCTTTTGTTTCCAGTAACTGATCAAGTGGTAAGAACAGCTATAAAATCCCTAAAAAATTCAAATTCTCTTGATATTCACAAATTAAATACAAAAATAATTAAAATTGCAGAAGATGTCATTGCAACTCCATTGCCGGCACTTTTCAATGTCTGTATCGCGGAAGGAATATCTCCGCAGATATTTAAATGTGCCCGTGTTATACCAATTTTTAAAAAGGGGGATAATTCCTCCCTTAAGAACTACCGTCCCATATCTATTCTCCCTATATTTGGAAAGGTATTTGAGATAATACTAGTAAAGAGACTGACAAATTACCTAGGAAGTAATTGGCTTCTTAGCACAAATCAGTACGGTTTTCGTTCAGGACGTTCAACCACTCAAACAGTACTCAAATTCGAGAGTGATATCGTTGAGGGCCTTGAGGAGGGTCGTCATACAGCTATCACACTATGCGACCTTACCAAGGCCTTTGACTGTGTTTCTCACGAGAGATTAATAGAGAAGATATTACTAGTTGAAATTAGACGATTACTCCTGTTCCTTTTTGAATCCTATAGAAAGAACCGTAAACAATGCGTATCCATAATTAATAGTAATTCGAACTTTTTAAATATCACTCATGATATACCTCAAGGCTCTGTCTTGAGGCCCCTATTGTTTCTAATCTATCTGAACGATTTTTCACAATTTATGGAACCAAATAAATGTATATTGTTTGCAGATGACACCACTCTATTATGCTCAGATTATAATATTGAAAAATTATTAGAGCACTCTTCAAATAATGCCAAACAAGCTCAAAACTGGTTTACATTAAATAATTTTTAATCCCATCATATAACAATAAAAATCGTTTCACTGTAGCTTTTCTCTTCGCCAATTTGTTTAAATAACAATTTTATACTTTTTTAAAACATTTTTTAATTTTTCGTGTGTAATATATCTATATATACATTTTAAACAATAGTTTCTCGATCAAATATGGATGTCTCTTGCAGTTTGTTGCTATATAACATGCTAATAAATTACCTACTTTATAGTAGGTAATTTATTAGCATGTTATATTATATTTTAAGTATACAATGTAGTAATAAGAACTTATAATATATTTCTTTCCATAAGAATAAATAGTCAATCTACAACAATTTAAACTGTTCAATTAAATATAATTAAATTCATTTAATCATGTTAAAATTGATTGATTTTTAAAATGACTTGAGAATATCTTAATTTTCTATAGGCATAGAATTTATAGGAAGTAAACTAAATAATAAATAATGAAAAACCGAGTATTGGGTCCTTTTAATTCCACAACAATAGTTCTTTCTTGCATATTACCAGCATATTCTTATTGATACAATATTAGCAACCATGGTGGCTGAAAACCAGCACATCAGTTTTATTACTTATCATAAATTCACATACGGCTGTCGATGAAAAAATGCCGTATAGATGGTAAATTGTAAAATTAATTAAAAACTTTAAATATGTTGCAGTTTACTTCTACAGGGTAACTTTTCTTTTTCAAACACTCTTAATAATTCATTTCCAAGACGAATCTAATAAGAGATCATTTACATAGTCGCCAATCTTAATCAGGCAATGTGAACAAATGGTCGAATATTGTGTCCAATTAAACGATTTAAGTTATAGATTTGAACAAATATCTAATATTGAAAACAGATTACCTTATAGATAGGTGCGCTTATAAATTAAATATAACAGGTCTTCATAAAGATCGAAATCCATGTGACCAATTAATTCCCTTTAACAGCCGAGTCGAGTCGCGTCGTCAGCAAAAGATGATTGGAAACGATTCTTTAGACACATACGTATGTGCAAAAATCATCATCAGGTACTGCCCTAACATGTAATATGAAATACACTTAAAAAAAGGTACCAATTGATCACGTGTATTCTGATCATTTATGAAGGCTCTCTCTGTACATCACTGACAGATACGATGTAAATAAAAACCGAAAATGATGATAACTTCTTCATCAAGTATTTGCTATTAATTTCTCAATGCGTGACATAATTATGTCGATGTAAACGTATTTACTTGATTTCAAAAGTCACAATTTACCAACTAATTATAGGTGGATTGAAATGTTAATTTATCAGTTATTATTTGACATACGACAAACACGAACAAACGGCATGTTTTATATGGCTTAATTATGTGCCAAAATAGATGGTGCCGGAAAATTCACAATTGTTACAAGACAACAATACAGAAATTAGGTACTTGGCAGGATGAGATCAGAGATTTCATCTGTTACAGTGTTGGCAACTCTAGATGAGGAAAACAGTAACATATTTAACAAAGCTAAAACAAAATCACGGCACACGGTTAAGGTTAAATTTTGCCAAAAAGCGTAAAATTTTGAACTTTGATATTTTGGGTGGCATTTCCGCCACACTTTTGATTTTTACATATTGAATCATTTGTTTTTATAGAGGGACAAACATTTTCGTATAAGCCCGTTTCAAGTAACGTTATTGCAAATTTTTGTCGATTATTAAAATTAAATGTTAAATAGGTCTTTTGAGGTGGTACACCACTGCTTGGCGAATGACCTGCAGAAATACCGAATGTTTTGGCGGGAAAAAGTAGTCAATGGCCATCATATGACGTAATCTATCTTATACATAAGAAGTACTTATAAAACAAAACGAAAATACTAATTTCAAGCAGCGCTTATGTATATACAGGGCGCTCAAAAATTACATATTTTTAATAAATTGTCTTGACAGAAGTTTAATAAGTGCGCTTATTGCAATATAAGAAAGATCGACAAGTTTTATATGTTTTTAGAACATTTAAAAAAAAAAGTAAAAATACAAAACATTAAGTTCATTTAATAAAAGGAAATAACACGTTATTTGATTTGCTTGCGTTAATCCTATTTCATTATCTCGAAAAGATTTAACTAAAACATACCCATTGTTTCTGCAATACTTAAATTTTCTTTTAGTTAGTCTGAGGTGTCCAATTAAAAGAAAATTGACAATAATGTACGTGATATTTGGAGCATACAGTCCTATTCAATGTGGCACATTTTTACAGAATTCAAAATGGATTTAATCACAATTCCTAGAAGGTTTCTGAAGAATCAGATTCATGTCAGAGTGCCAACTGTAGGAATGAGACACAGAATACAACGACGCATGTAAATATACAAAATGCCAAACACTTGGCTCGAAATGAGCAGTTCTGTAACCAAATTTTCTGAAAAAACTTAGAAGTCAAATATAACATTATAGATTTCTAGTCTTCAGTAAATATTTGAAGAGTAAAGAAAATACGTTTATAAACAAAAAAATAAATTAAAGTGGCTGGTAGGATAAGCGTCAACTAAACCTAAAACTTCGGGATGTTGTGCTAAAAAATCTACATGAATAACTTTTTCTATGAATAAAATAAGACTATGTGACAGAGAGGGCAATTTTTTAATTCTGATTAGTTAAAAAAGCTTCCTGTAATTTATTAATAACATAAAAACTAGTTGGTTGAAATTAGATGCGTCAGTGACGTACATAATCAGGCAGATATTAAAAATGCTCAGAGCAGTTAAGGCAATTTTTGGGACAAATCCCCTATATGATGAATTATTTTAGAAGTACGTTTCAAAAAAAGTAATGCCAAAAATATGGATTATAATAAAGTGACAACTCGATCGAATTTTTAAATTTGCTAGCTAGTAAATATAGATCCATTTTGCCAGATGGTAAGCGGTATTCACAAGTTAATTTATGTAAATATTCTAAATACTTCTTAGTTCATACAATATCATGCGAGTACAGAAATTTTGACAGGTTAAAAAATGTTTAGCACTACTAGAAAGGTGACTGATCTCTCATCTTGCAGAATTTACGTTTATAACATACCGTTAGTTTGTCTTTAGTAGGTACCAGCATAACCAATCCATATTATTTTTTTAAAGTATACAGATCGGAGGGTGTAGAATGGTACAAAATGGTACGTACCTAGAGGAACGTAGATCTGAAATAATATGAAATCACGATAGAAGAATCATTCTATAGTAAACATTTATTTATTAAATATTCATATGCTTATTTTATTTTGTTTGAATATAGCAACAAATTTGTGCTCCGCCCTTGAATTTTTATACATGGACTGGAGGAGCAGGTTTACTTGAAGGCTAATGACCTTATACCTATGAAGTGAATCCCGTGTTTGTCGGTTAGAGGAACTACTCTTAGGGGCTAAATTATATAAATAAACAAAGTGTCTAATTGTTTAAAATTGCTTTGCCAATCTGCCGCACAGCGATTCCGATTTGAGGGGCCGCCATCAAGAACGCGAGACTTCCAACTGAGAAAAAATACGTGTGAAACAAAACAACGCGATTTGCTCATACATATACCTACCGTGAACTATGCCAGTTGCGAGCCATCTGCCTAAATCTAATAAGAAAGAAGTTAGATAGGTATCATTTTATTACCTGTACAGGCAAGAAATGCGCAGCATATAGTTGTTTGTTTATGTACAACAAACTAGTTATGCACGTCACTGTTTAGTTTTTATAGATGAGGCGGACTGTTAAAGAGTACTACAGCATTTAGAGGTACTTTTAAAAATTATGGCAGTTTAAGATGTGCATATTTTTTACCCTCCGGATTTTGAATGATGGTGCTTACTCGAAAAAAAAGATGTTTATTGAAAACTGAACGCAGCAAATAAACTACACAGTAAAAATTGTTCCTCCATCGTATTAGGTATAAGACGGATTCTCCAAAAGTGATTCTACTGAAATGCATTTAAAAGTGTTAGATTAGGCATAATACATTTTAGATATTAAATTTAAATTTACAGGGGGGTGTCCTAGAACTTCCCATTATATTGTTATATTGTACCTAATTCAATAAACGAATATACCTTGAATTTAAATATTTTATCTTGTACTTCATTGGCCAATGGCTTATACTTAAAGTAGGAACAATTTTAATAGCTTCGTATGCCTGAGAATTGAATGGTTGGTTTTCGGGGGTGGGCGAGTTGTGCCCTGCCAACGTAATAATGTTAATAAATTGTATTATCTTGCCATAATCTTCAATATGTCTCTGCAAACAAACACATTTCCTCTAATTTGGACAAGGTCTAAGATTTGTCCTATATTCAAAAACAAAAGTAAAACCTCTATAGAGAATTATAGACCAATTATTATTTTGTGTAATTTCGGCAAGTTGTTTGAAATAATTTTGTGTGAAATATTATTTAGTCATTTAAAGGTTCAAATTTGCTTTGACCAGCACGGATTTCCACAGGGTAGATCTACTACCACAAATTTAATAAGTGTCACGCAGTTTCTAGTTGATACTTTAGATCGGGGAGGGCAGGGTAATGTCATTTATACCAACTTTTCAAAGGCATTCGACAGACAGACTTGACCGTGGATTATTGCTGCATAAACTATGCGATGTAGGAATTTGTGATGGATTCCTCAAGTTTTTCATTCCTATTTGAACAACAGAAGCCTATACGTGCAGTACCAGAGTTTTAAGACTGTTGAAATGACAGCAACTTCAGGAGTTACGCAAGGGTCCGTTTTAGGGCCTCTTTAGTTCATTATTTTTATAAATGCCATCGTCTGTGAACTACTTGTAATGCTCTATTATTATATGCAGATGATCTAAAACTATATTTGTCGATTTCCTAGAACAAATCTGTTAAAATTTTAGATACATAAACTATATGCCGAATACCGAAAATAAATTTTGTTACAGTGCAATATAATAACCATGCATATAAAAAAAACATCTATAAATTCTATTCATGTATATCAATGTGTACAAGCAGGGCAGCAGCCATGGTTGTGTTTATATGTAAGTATTATTAGATCTAATGGATGTCATAGTCAATATTTCTGTTTGTACCACTACCTACTCTCAAATCAAATAAGTATGCAGATGCCACGATTTCGTTATAAAAGAAAATGCCCTGCTGTACCGTTTAGCACATTTTCGAGATGCCATATACAAAATTTGCAGGGTATTTTTTTTTTGTACAGCCGATCCTGCTTGGAAGGTATTTCGACATGTGAACGCCAGAGGTATTTTCTTACCAGCAGAATTTTACATCCTAAAATTTACAATTAAAAATCAATATTTGCATCATTTCAAAGAAACTGGCCGTGCCAAGGTTTTAGCACTGTCTGTAAGTAAATGTTCACCATAAAAACCTCGACAGAGTGCAATTGCCAAATCGTACATATACATACATATGTACATATTGTACATCTATCTTCGTTAAAATATTTTCTCGTCAAACCGCTATTCGAGCAGAATCAATTTTTATATTTAAAATCTCAAATGTATAAAGTATAGACTAGAACTTGAGGATAATGGACCTGTGAAATCACTATAATTAATTTATCAAATTTTAATGTGTTGTTTCCATATCTGATGGCAATCAGCGAAATCCGGTTTCATATGGTGAAAACTAAGAAACAAATTTTCAAATCTTATCGCCTCCTCAGTGCGAAGTCGAATATCATCTAAACGCCTGAGGGAAAAATAACTTAACTAAACGTAATAAATTAACTAAAATTCCAATTATTCTGCCGGTCGGTTTCACCTTTTCTAAAAATATTTGCCTATAACACAAAAAATGTGCACAGCTCTAACACGCCACATACCGGGTATGGTCCAAGAAATCACGTCAAATATTCAACATCATATGAAAAATTGCGACCTTTAAATATATGTATACTTCTCGCGTTTCTTTCAACTCTGACACTCGAGAGGGAACTAAATATTAAGTGCCTCAAAAATATCATTATGGTTAAATAGTGATATTTAATTAAACATCTTTTCATCTTTTTCTTGTCCTGACACTCGGTGAAGAGACATAGATGTTGAAGTGTTTAAAAAAAAATCAACAGAAAAGAACGATTTTGACGCTCCTAACTACTGTTTAAAATACTCTTCAGGTTACTTAAGTTCAGATTGTTGGAAGCAATAAATTGTTTAATAGATGACCGTGTTTTAAAAGACACATTGCATTGGTGTTATTTTAAATTTAAACCCCAATAACTTATTAAATATGAAAGATAATGGTAATTTAATATATACTCTGCTGAATTCACAAAAGCAATTTTCTTTAAATTGAGCTGAATATACATCGCTTAAAATTAAAAAGTTGAAGTAATTTCCGTTTAAACCGGAAGTGAAAAACATGAATGTGATACGTATTTGTAATCACTGAAATGTCATATGTTCATTTCCGTATTAATTTGCAGGGTGTTAATTTTTGTATTTTATACACAAGTACAGTTTTTGAATTTCTTTCCTAGGTGAAAAATAACGCCATGAAATCGAGTGAGCCATTTAAAATGATCACCCTGTATAACTTTGGTCAGATATATTCTCATGAATGCCAAACCGCTTTTCAACAGATTCAATTACTATTTTTAAAATTTCAAATGGATAAAGGAATAAATCTGAATTCTTAGCAAAGTAATACTAAAAGAACAGTAAACACCTTCCTCGTAGGTTAATTCGTAGACGTTAATTAATTAATTTAGTTTTCAAAAAAAAAATGGAAAATCTGTCCCTAATTTTTCTAATTGTCATTTAGTGGTGCATGGCGCAAGGGTCTTTGAAATTTATATACTTTATAATTTCAATGATTACAACACAATCACATATCTCGTATTTCTTAAAATCCTATTATTAGCAATAGATCTAGATATCTAAATGTCCAAAAAATATTATTTTTGGTTAAAGTAAAATGGTTTCGGTCACCTTGGCCATTAATTCAATGCCTCATCGTGATTCTCTTGTCGTTATACTCGGGAGAGACTTAGATATTTATGTGGTTCGAAAACATATTCGGAGAAAAAAATATTTTTCTGACTATTAACCGGTATCCCAGTATATTGGAATTAACGCCCAAGAAAGCCATCTCCTCAACCGGGGATCGATCCTGGGGGCACAGGGCTCCTGATATTAAGTGCGCTAGCATTTCAACTCAATGGCTACAGTAATACTCGTCATTAAATATCCTCGAGTTTATTAAATCAATAGTAAATGTGACACATTTTTCCTTCAAAAATGCTTCTGTATTTTCTCTATTGAATTATATTTCCGAACATATCTTATTTAATATACAAAATGATTATCTAATATAAAAAAATTCAAGACATGATTTCTGAACTAATTTTGAGACGAACCACTCAAATGAAGGTTTGTCGTTAACTACTTCGTCTCGGATAGTGTGTTAATTAAAAAAAAAAAAAATTGATATTCCAAAAAACGTCAGATTTTTTAAACCATCTTGAATTTATGAAGACAATTTGGACGTAAATTATTATGACAGTTTAAATTAAATGCTTAATGATGCTATTTCCACTGTTTTAATTAGAGCTGGGATAGATACTTTCAAAATGTAACTTAGATACTTTCCAAAGATACTTTAGGAAAATTATCTAAGTTACTTGAGTATTTAGATACTTTTCACAAAAAGTATCTTAAGGTACGAGATACTTTGGAAGGTATCTTAGTTACTTTCTAAAGTTACATTTCACAAAAAGCACTTCACTTATATCTGTAGAGTTAACAGTCCAACAAACATTTCGAGTTGTAATTTGGTCACGCGACCAAATTTCGAGTTATAATTTGGTCACGCAACCAAATTACAACTCAAAATATTTATTGGGCTATCAACTCTACAGGTATAAGAATAACTAAGGTACATTTGAAGTAACTTAGTTACTTTTAGTATCTTAGTTACTTTTATTATATCCAGATACTTTTAAAATAACTAAGATACTTTTTTTAAGATAAAAGATAAGATACTTTCATAAAGTAACTAAGACAGTTACTTTTTATTTCTAAAAAAAGTTGTTCTATGCATCTCACTAGTGGTGCTGGTACCCCAAGACATTCGAGCAAGTGCAACAATAGCTCGTGCGATGGTGTATCAAATGCCTTACGATAAACAATCCAGGCCATCGATAGATTTCGCTTGTATTACACAGAATCCTGTGTTATTTTGACAATAATAAATACCACAGAAATTAGACAACCCCCAAAATCCAAAACCGAAACTGTCTCGAAGGGAGTTAACATAGAAAGACGTGGACTTACAACCATTCTCACCGACATTGCCAGTGTCAGTGACAGGATTCGAACCCACAGCCAAGACAGAAATATTTTTAGTTGTTACGCTTGCCATCGCGCGCTCCATCCAACTAAAAAAAATAAAATTTCGAAAACTCAGTGGCGTATCACTTTTTTGGGGAGAAAGCATGAACCATTCAACTTACCAGATGGCCCCTATTCGATTCGAAAACAACTTTTAGGGCCAAAATTAGTATCTTTAAGTAGTACTCATTATACTCATTTCATAAAAAAAATCTTCATACAGTTCAGAAACTTCATTTGAGCTTTTCGTCTCAAAATAGGCTGAGGAATCATTTACTTAACTTTTCGATGTAGTTAAGGATCACCCTGTATATTCCAAAATCAATAAACAGGATATAAACACCATAAATCATAATCATGTTTTATATAAAGACGGTATTGTCAACTTATAAACGTCACAGCACAGTACATTCGGTGGTAAAGTTCCGATCTGTTGTTTATGATGAGTGACAGTGTAATATGACATTTTAATACATTAGAAATTATGGCCAGGAAAATTGTCAAAGCGGATGTAAAATTGAAAAGACAAAATCGTCTTAAATTCACAGAAGGCTGTAAGGGCTTTTACCCAGTTTCTTCTGAGAACAGTATTAACTTTCCGATGGTTTTCGATAAGCTCAGTGTTCTCAAAGGTATAAAAATGTCCTAAATTGTAAATTGTTCCGAAGAAGAGTCCGGTTTAAAATAACAAGTTCCTCTTTACAAACCACAAATTCAGGACCGGCCCAAAAGTAACTGAACTATATTTATCTTTAAGTTATACGTAGGTAACAAATCGATACTGGGTTTACTTTCGTATTCTCTAGTACTCTATGACAATAAATGATAAAAATGAAGTAGTCGTCTCGGATTCGAAGAGTACCGAATATAAAGAATGAGCTTTCCCAGACATTAAGTAAAGTGGAATACGCACTAGAATAATGATGGCGAGTATTTGAAAACCATTCGTTTTATATCAGTACAAGATTATACTGCATTCCCTTCGAGCAACCATATACTTTTAATAAGAGAACTATAACGATAGTTCTAGAGTTCTCACAGGCCAGAATCTATCATCGATAGATGTCGATGAAAACTCTACATGCTCAGGATGCGAGTGATGAAAAAACGTCTTACCACTTCCTGGGGCAGTGTGAATCGGTAGGGAACCAGAGCAGGCTCAGTCTGATGAACAAGCTTCTGCTAGTCAAAGCCCTCATCAGACCACAGCTGACCTAGGCCTCCGTAGCACGGGGATACCAAGCGAAGACCTATCTGAAGAAGATCCAAGCCGTGGAAAACGTGGCCATCAGGACGGCGCGGTGAGCGCACCATGGTACGTTAGAAACGCTGACATCTTCAGGGACCTGGAGTACACACCAGTCACCGAAATCATCCGGGATAGAGCGAAGAAACTGTACACCTTGGCCGAGGAGCACAGGAACCCGCTGATCAGGGAGGCCACCTCCTATGATCCGGCCGACGCACCGAGGCACAAGAGGCCGAAAGTACAGTTACTGGATAACGGGTGAGTATAACTAATCCTTTCCTTACAGATGGACCAAACCACGGAAAAGACACGACATAACCAACCACCTTCCCACAGACCTTCCGGGCGCCGGTCAGTAAGCCGACCAGTGTCCGTTGTCCCCCTGGCTCCATGAAGGACGAAAGTGCTAAGAAAGCACTTAGGCCTTCACCTCCTAGAGCTACAGAGCTCATCCTCACCTTGTCCGATGATCCAGACGACAATGTGTCAATTGACACTTTGTGTACTGGCAGTCAATCCCAAGTCAAAAAATATCCGCACAGTCCCTGACAGACAGATGACAACCCCCGGGGGTGACAAGCTGGCGAAGAAAGAAGACGAAGACAGAAGAGCGCCAGAAGAGGCCCTAGCCAGCAGGGTTCATCAGCCAGGTCCCAGGGAGGTTGGCCGAAATCTTCGGCACCGCTCACATTTGTGAGTGGGGCCGTTTGTAAAGTAAGCTAACCCGCCCTGCACGAGGCCGGTCCAGGTCCACAGCGATGACTAGGGTAAAAAGGCAAGAGTCCTGCCTGGCCCTAGCATCCGAGACCGTCATGAAGCCAAAAGGATATTGGCGCGGCAGTGTGAATCGTTCGGGCACCTGTGGCATAGCATCTTTGGTAATGAGGTGCTTCTAAAGGGGAGATGAGCTCCCTCGCACTGAGTCACATCCTTACCTACATTAGAAGATCGGAAATATTCGACGAGGGAGCAAGAGAGGTACATGGCTGAGGGGACGACTGAAGATAGTTAAAAATGTCCGTCTGCGGCCTACTTGCAAACAAGATGCAGCCTACCCCACCGTTACCATTACCATTAGTGATAGTTTATTAAAAAACTAGCGCCCACACTCTATGTTGAATAAGAGTTGGAACAACCACAAGAAGAATAGTAGTCGCCAATAGATCTTTTAAGTATTCTTTTAATCGTCAGGTATAGTAATGAGCAAAAATGCTGATTTCGATCAATTAAAATTGCTTTATTGAAATTGTTTGATGACCCTCATTTTTATATTCCTCCCATCAGAACTCTTCTAAAATTAGAACACTATAAAAATACAAGTTAGGCAATTTTTACGTGCAGATTTTTATCAGTTTTATTTCCAATGTTTCTGTTGGTTTATTGAAGAAATAAGGTGGGATAAGTTATCATTATACCATTATATTTCGCACATTACTTGATACTTTTTATGTTTACAGGCAGTGACCCTGAAGCCAGCTCTGACTTTTTGCATGTGCCCTAAGGAAATCCACTCTTTCCATATTATAAATATAAAAATGTGTGCCAATCACACAACGGTTAAGAGTTGTTTCGTTAACAAATCGGTTCAATCAACTATAACTCTGTTTAATTGTTTTAATAGCGTTTATTGTATTGAAACAGTTTGTATAAAAATATGTAAGTTTTAACCACCTAAATAGGTTGATTTTGATAAATCTAGGCTCCTCTTGTGGTATATACAACTTTTGTTTAATATGCTACAAAAATCTTGAACTGGTCCACTTGCTTCCCGCGCGAATGGATCTTGCTGCTGTTAGCTATCTCCAGATGTGATATCTTCAACGGTCTCGCATATTTTCGCAAAACATCTGCATCAATATGAGATGAAACTTAATTAGAGATATCCTCAACGGCGACACCGCAATACAAACTCGCACCTTTTAACTCTGAAGTGCTTGTTTATTAATGCAAGCTTATTAAATACATATCTTCGAAATAATAATATCGCAATTAAATAATTAGGAGACTCTTATTGAATTTTAGCCACGACAGTAGAGTTATTATAACAAATACAGGATTATTGTTCCACAAATACTTCTTGTACAGGGCGACTCAAACTCCAGTGTTTCTGTAAGTGAATCTTTCTGTATGCAAGCGATAACGGGTACTGCATGACAGGTAGAGTTAAATGCATCAATTTTACAGAACTTTGTCACGAAATAGTTATTAATAAACAAAAAAAAAAACATGTGGAAGTTTAACGTACGTTGCGATAATCCTAAATTTAACCTATCCTTTCGTTTAAATAAATCAGATTAAACTGAAAATATTTCGTAACTATTCTTCGTATTTTAATCTAACTCATGGCACCCCCCACTTTACAAAAGACAACGTAAAGATTTGTAATAAATCCTAACTGGCTAATATAATTGTGATAAATTGGATATATACCATTACCAACTACTCCACACTCTCCTAAATATTTATCAAAAGTAAAAAAAAAAACTGTTCCGAAGGTAAACGTAAGCTGCCCTAACAGTAAAACTATATTTTGTACACGAATGTAGTTTGCGCAAATAACTAAAACTCGCACGAAAGGAAGCTAAAGGAAACAAGGACATCAATAGTTTTTAAGAAATTTGTTCTTTTTCTTATTTCATTTATAACAAGCATTTTTCGTTTAAAAATCCTTTCTTTATCCGGCTTTAATGGAGTTTAATAATTGATGATATGTTTATTTATTTATTTTTAAAATCTTAAAGGATTTTATTTTTCATAAAATCTGCAGAAAAATAAATACTTATGGGTACTTATTTTTCTGCAGATTTTATGAAAAATAACATCCTTCAAGATTTTAAAAATATCTTCACATAAAAATAAAGACAGATAATTGATTATCGCCCTCAAAGTTCGAGTTAACTACGTGGGAGCACTGTGCACCACAAATTTCGATGTATGTGTGTGGGCCCAATAACGGAATTTTCTAAATATAAATAGATTCAGACGGTACGTAAAGGCTTTTTTGATAACTTTTAATCCATCTTGTATTTCTTTACATACCGAAACACATAACATATAGTTAATAAAATAATGTTTTTTTATATGTTCGTTTGTTGCTGCCACAGACATAAATTTAAAAATGTTTTACCTCGTTACCTTATAATACACCTGTGTGTATAATAACACGAAAGCGAAAACGTTTCTCGAAGAATTTTCAAAGAAAAGACCTTTTTGACCTTTTGGTCCAGTATAGAATTTAAGTGACTCCAAAACAGGGCAACCGCCAACCGTCAATCTCAGCCTTGTGACGGCTACGCTACGCACTAACAGAAGAAATACCTAATGATAATGATGAGACGAAGAAAGAAGGCGTGTTCATTTCTTGCTTATGTTTAACCGCCAGAACGTCCGATGAACTTCCTTGCTGCAAGAATACGTTTGAATCACTTGTTAGTGTTTACAATATTACACAGCGAAAGCTAGATTTCTATTTACTTCACTATTCATCGTGTTCTTTACCAACGTGAAGAATCCAGAATTAAAATGAGCACTCCCATTCTTAAAATCATGTAGGCAGTTAGTTAAAATAAATTATTATAATATCGCTTGTCAGAAAAGTCGTTATTATTTATATACATTTTAGAATAATCGAACTGCAATTGTTTTTATATATTTGGCGGAGGTGCCAAGTAACATTGCATTAGAGTCCGACATACTTTATAATTTACCTGTCAATTAAAAAAACCATCTTCTATTGAGACGCACGCACATAAATGAAATTACATTTTTTGATGTGTCACACCCATTAAAAATATACGAATTACTAACTAATTGTCATTCAGACAATTAAACATATTCATTAAAGTTTAAAGAAACCCAACATTTAGATATTTGTAAAATTAACGTTTCGGAGGAGTTTACATTTTTTGAATTACCGTGTAAGTTGAGATAATTCAATTCTAACAATTATTGTCATTATCAATGACACCCTATAGTGATTGCACGGATTGCAATCACGGAAGATGGAGAGCTCTGCCCTTCAGCTAACGGGCGTGAGAAAACATGGTTTGATATCGACTATTATCTTTATCGAGAAAAGGCTCGTGTTGGTCCACGTTACGTAATGTTTGTCTTTTATTGGATTTACGAAGAGAACTTCTTTATTTAACATTTGATATTCAAAAACACTTAACTTTTTTATTCAGTTCATATTGAATACGGGAGTCGCTTCGGACGGTGTGAGAGACTGCGTCGACGTGTCCCCACACAGACAACCAGGGCCCAAGGCTCGACAGATGCGGTTTATATACTGCGCCCAGTCGGCGAAAGAAGGCCCGCGCGACAAGGGAAAGTATTGCCGTCGTCAGTTTTCTGCGAAACCATATCCTAGCAAAGTAATATCTCTCCCAATAAGTGGGTATGGATGCAAACGATCAAAAAATTTGCCATGCACTGATTCCTTTATTTCATTAATGCTTAATTGTGAACGAAATGCAGACATCACATTCTTTCCGCGGGTCTTCTTTCCACGACCAGACAGTACTTACATATTTATTTACTATCGCAGTACCACATCGATACTCATTGTTGGTCGGTTTAAATGCAACATACTGTATATATTTTTCTATGAGTTCAGGCTCATCATCCAGTGCATGGATATATGCAGCACATATGTTTTCTTAAAATGTTTTCTTTTGGAGACATTAAAATAATTTAAATACCTATACCTATACCTATGCACTTACTAATACCGTTATTTCTACTTATATACATAATAAAAGTCGTAAAATAAGCGTTTATCATAAAATACACGCATAAAGCCCATCTATAATGCTGCGAGCGGAAGAATTAATAATTAATTAATAGCGAAAAATATCAGAATAGAAAAGAACAGAAAAGAAAAAAAACGTTGCTGATAATTTGCTCCACGGTTATCAAGTAATTCCCACAAACACCAAAGCACTCGACAAGTTGCCGCGTTTTCATGCCAACCAAGTTGGCATCGTCTGGAGATGATTAAAAGTGTTTTGATGTTTGTAAAAACCACTTATGCTGTGGTATGGTAAAATCCACTTCAGTGTTGGGGTCGTCACATCAAAGGCTTAATCCACTTCCGAGCAAAAGTGGTTATCAAATTTGAAGTTAAAAATTGTGTCTACAAACGTTATCGTGTTCATAAGAAATGATAAAACAACCGCTCATACAGACAACTTTTTTTCCCAATATTTGGGATTTTCCAAGGCAGTTCGCAATTTTTAAATCAAAGTGCTTGCCAATTTAATTGTGTTTTCCCCCAGCTCCACATCGAGAGATCTGGATGACTCTCCTTCATCATATTTGGATTTATTGCACGGAATAGTGTAAACAGTTTTTTGAATTTTGGTTTACCTGCCTTATTTCGGTTAAGAGTATTACTTGACTGAAAAAAACCCTCCGAACAGGTATTATCATTAAGGAAAGTCAATAAAATTGATTAATGCTATTACAGTTCGAAAGCTGCATCTTTCCGACATCACTATGTATGTATTATTGTTTGTGTTTCTGCAATAAATTTGTTTGTTTGATAATATAACGTGATGTCACTTTAAATGTGTTTAGTGCCTCCTCAGGCGGGATTCACTTGTTTTCAAAACCACCCGCATAGTCGATAATTTTAAATGCCTGGGAATCTTCGGTCAGCTGACTGCACCACAAAGGACGTTTAAGGCGGGAATCTCTGCAAGTTTTTTGACCCACTCTTGGAATCTCGTATAACGTTTTTCTGTGGCGTAGATAAAAGGGGATCAAACACATCCAAACTCATTTAACACTTAAACTTCTAATTAATTAATTTAGTAAACAATTGTATAATTTGTTTATTCATTATTTAATAGCCTCTTTAATATTTTTAACTAAATTTTTTGCAGATGAGACATACCCCAGAAACAAACAAAATACTAGAATTTTTAGTCATTTTGAAAGGAGAATCAGTCACAGTATTGTTGCCTGCAGGACGCAGAAAACTTTTAGTTTGAATTACGTAAAAAAATCTTGGGTAAAAAAAGATGTGCCAAAAATTTCGAACAAGACTGGTACCATTCGATCTGTGCTCCTCTAAGGTGCGTATATATGAACTGTGCAAATTTTATTTAGTAATTTAAAAAACTATATGCAACTAGAAGTTCGTATAGAATTCGTCTAAATTGTAGAAACTATTATTGAAACAATAGAAAATATGATATTAAATTCAGTGTTTATCAAGCTCGACAAAAATGTACTACACAGCATAATCAACCGTGAGAATAAATAAGATATACCATGTCCCAGGATAATTTCCAAGAAAAGTACAGAAATTTTATGAAAACCTGTTATCTAATTGACCCAAAGCTTGAGATCTATTTAAAACTTGACACGTTATTAACGGCTGTAAAATATTTTTACTGAATCTTCATATCATCGGTGGAAAGAAATAATTTTAACTAAAGAAAATATGTACCTACTTATACATATGTATATTAGCAGTACAGGATCTAATTAAGAAAATCTTTACGTGTAAACTAACAATTAGGAAAAGCATGCTGTTAGTAGCGTACTCCCTTGATTTATTTGAGTATTCAACCACAACTCAAGGAAAAAACACTTAACATATTATGAAAACTATTTCAGTGTCAAGTGTCATATATACCTTTTTCTCTAGGTATTAGAAGTAAATTCAAGAAAACTGAGTATTACACGAATTATGCAGATAATACGACAATATACATACATATATAACGAATATGTATTATAATTAATGATAATATATGGTAAATTATTTTAATGAAATCACTTATAAGAATTGCTGTTTTTAAAGAATAGACAAACCATACAGTTCAAATAGACGAACTTTAACTGTATTAGCGTTATTTATTCTTCTGTTCTATTTATAATTTGGTTATTTACAATCTACCTCCTTTAAATATATATATTGATACGGTACTGGGATCTTTCTTAAGAAGAAATACCTGTTTGATAAAGTAGTATTATTATTTACATTCATATACATGGTCGCAGCAAAAGGGGCTTTAAAGGAAATGCTGTACTTTCATTTTCTGTCTAAAAGATGGGGTAATACTTAAACAGATTTATTAACATTATTACGTAGTGAAAATATTTCTTTAATAAATTCAAATATTTAAAATATACAAACATCTTTAATTTCGATTAATTGAAAATATTGTCACATATTAATTACAAAATAAAAAACACATGATTAGACAACCTCCAGATCCTAATGTAAAAGCTGCGCGGGAGACGGTTATACTTTGAAAAAACGTGGACACACAACTATTCCTTCTTACGCTGCCATCTGCCGCAGCTTATCCTTTTCTATCCAAAAATGAAATTTTTATTTGGTTTTGGAAGTCTCTACCCGCAGGCAGGATAACAGAGACAAAAGGACGTTGTTATTTTATTGCCAGAAGCATCACAATTATCGGTTTCTATCCAAAAATTAAATTTTTAAGACATCTGGTTCTATAAGTCTCTCCCTGCAGCCAGAATAATAGAAACAAAAAAAATATTGTTATTTTATTACCAGAAACATCAATGTCAACATTATCATTTTATATCCAAAAATAATATATTTAACGTCTGGTTCCGAAGTCTTTCCTGGCTGTCATAATAACATAAACAGAAGGAGATATTTATTTTATTACCAAATGCATCACAATTATTCTTTTCTATCCAAAAATTACATTTATAAGACAACTGGTTCTGGTAGTCTCTCCCTACAGCCAGAATAACAGAGACGAAAGAAGGTTGTTATTTTATTACAGGAAGCATCAACATTGTCATTTTCTATCCAAAAATAATAAATCTCACATCTGATTTCGAAGTCTCTCCTGGCTGTCTGGGTAACATAAATGGAAAGCGATATCTACTTTATTACCAGAAGTATCACAATTATCCTTTTCTACTCAAAAGTTAGATTTTTAAGACATCTGGTTCTGGAAGTCTCTCCCTGCAGCCAGGATAACAGAAACGAAAAAATATTGTTATTTTATTACCAGAAACATCAATGTCAACATTATCGTTTTATACCCAAAAATAATATATTTAAAATCTGGTTCCGAAGTCTCTCCTGACTGTCATAATAACATAAATAGGAGGAGATATTTATTTTATTACCAGATGCATCACAATCATTCTTTTTTATCCAAAAATTAAATTTTTAACACAACTGGTTCTGGAAGTCTCTCCCTACAGCCAGAATAACAGAGACGAAAGAAGGTTGTTATTTTATTACAGGAAGCATCAACATTGTCATTTTCTGCCCAAAAATAATATATCTAACATCTGATTTCGAAGTCTGTCCTGGCTGTCGGGGTAACATAAATGAGAAGCGATATTTACTTTATTACCAGACGTATCACAATTACCCTTTTCTATTCAAAAATTAGATTTTAAAGACATCTGGTTCTGGAAGTCTCTCTCTCTGCAGCCAGGATAACAGAGACGAAAAAATATTGTTATTTTATTACCAGAAACATCAATGTCAACATTATCGTTTTATATCCAAAAATAATATATTTAAAATCTGGTTCCGAAGTCTCTCCTGACTGTCATAATAACATAAACAGGAGGAGATATTTATTTTATTACCAGATGCATTATTTTCTTTTCTATCCAAAAATTAAATTTCTAACACAACTGGTTCTGGAAGTCACTCCCTGCAGCCAGAATAACAGAGACGAAAGAAGGTTGTTCTTTTATTACCACACAGGTATCAAAATTATCATTTTCTATCAAAAGAAAAAAATATATATATATATATATATATATATATATATATATATATATATATATATATATATATATATATATATATACATATCTTTCCCAGTAGCCGGTGAAACAGAGACGAAAGAAGGTTGTTATTGTATTACCATAAGCATCAAAATTATCATTCTCCATCCAACAATAATATATTTGACATCTGATTCCGAAGTCTCTTCTGGCTGTCAGGATAACATATAACATAGGGAGGAAATATATATTTCATTACTAGAAGCATTACAGTTATCCTTTCCAATCCAAAAATTAGATTTTCCGGACTCAGGAAGTCTCTCCTGCAGACAGATTAACAGAGACGAAAAAGGTTATTTTATTAACAGAAGCATTAAAATTATCATTTTCTATCCAATAATAATATATTTGACATCTGGTTTCGTGGTCTCTCCTGGCCGCCAAGATAATTTAAACGGGAGTCGATATTTATTTATTATTACCAGAAGCATCACAATTACCCTTTTCTATCCAAAAATTAACTTTTTAAGACATCTGGTCCTGGAAGTCTCTCCTTACAGCCAGGATAACAGAAACGAAAAAATATTGATATTTTATTACCAAAAGCATACAAACTACCATTTTCTATAAAAAAATAATACATTTGACATCTGATTCCGAACTATTCCGGCTGTCAGAATAACATAAACGGGAGGAGATATTTATCTTATTATCACAGAAGTATTACAAAGATCCTTTTCTACCAAAAAATAATATTTTTAAGACATCTAATTCTCGAAGTCTCCGGATAAGGGAAATCCGAGAAGTTTGAGTGACGTCGGCTTTCCAGCACCGCGCACCTTCTGATTCGAATTAAATGAGCAGTATTTTTACTAAACGTTTATTGAATTAAAGTATAATAACAATTTTATATGACAAGACCGTATTAATTTTTCTGCATTGTGTTATTTTAATTATTATATCATGATCTGCGCCCCCTATTCATTGATAAAATATAATCTCTAGTCTCTACACATTTAAACAACTGACAAATCTTATAAGAACAGAAATTATGGTAGTAGAGAAGGCGCCTACTCCGTTAAAATGTTTCAAACTATTTAATAGTATAACAAACTACTTAAAAAAATATTTTAACTACTTTTACTCCAGATTTTTTCTCATTGCCTAAGGTTTTACCACATACCACCAAATACAATAATAAGTTGGACAAAAATATAAAACACTGCAATAATGACATTAATGACTGACCCGTTTAAGTAGTTGTCCCAAATATGTACATATGTATGTGTGACATTTCAAAGTGTTTATAGTATTTTCAAGGAAATGGAAGCAGCATGAGGTGCATTTGAGGATATTGCAGTAATTAGAAATCGGAAGCATGCGTGTGTTCTTGTTTTTAAAAAGATTCATAAATTTTATTAGAGGCGTCCTAACAGTAATAGTGTCGCATTTTTTTGAACATATGTACGTATAATTAATTACAAGTTTAAAAACGAACATCTTATAATTTATTTCTTTGACACACACACACACACAAACCATAACGAATCTTTTAACGCCACTCGAAATGCCGTCAAATTTTCTAGAAATTGTTCACTTTGTTACTTTTCTCACATAACAAACTACCTGCTGCTGGGAAAAATTTAAAGGGACAACACAAAGAACGGTCAGATCAGCTGATTTTGAGAAATAGTAAAAAAATATGTACGTGCCTCTACACTTGTTCAACAGACTACATTCTGGTTTACACAAACAGAGGGCAATTACGTTAAATATTTCTCTTACAGCCTACATAAAAATGTTTTTAAATTAATATGTTACTAGACCGTCCTATTTCTTTTTGTAATTTGTATCGCGCTCTTTTCTCTCTGTCCGTTACATAATTAGTTGCACGTAAAGTATTTTTTTTTTTCTATTGGAAAAAAATAATGATGTCCCAATTAACAGGACAACAGAAACTATCAGGATGGCCGAAATTGTTCTATACTATCCAAACATTACTTAATATCTAAGTCTCTTCCGAGTATCGGGAAAAGATATTATGCAAGGATATATTTAATTAATAATTAATCACGAAGGGTACGGAAATTAGCTATAAGATGTCTCTCTTAACTACTGAGACCATAAAAACGAGAAACTATTTTCTCCCAGTGGGTCGAAATTCATCTATTGTATCCAAAAATTATAATTTAAAGCCTCTACATATTTAAATCTCTTATGAACTACCTCACGGTGGTTCCGATCCCGAAAAACTGGACACAAATCAGTGCGATGTGAAATATGGAGTTTTGTCTAGAGGTACCAGTGCCTTAAAATTGAAAATTATATCTAAATCCGTCAAATTTGGAATCGGTGGAGAAAATAAAATCAGCGTGTAATTTAAAATGTTAGTTTTAAGATACAAATTTTTTGTCCCAAAGATATTTTCCATCTTAACAATAGCAAATAAACAAGAATCAAGAAAAGCACGGAGCAAACAATATACATACATATGCCCCAACAGCTAGGCGGTTCTAAAAGCGGTTTGTTCTCCTAGAACGAGGTAAGACCTCGTCCAGGAGACCAGGAAGCAGATGAGTTGGCTAGACACGGAGTGTCCATTTTGGATTTCAAAAGGAAGCAGGTCACTATGGTCCTTAATGGGCGGGCTTATGGGACATTAAAGGAGCATTGGAGGTTAAGCAGAGACAAACTCGAGAGTATGTAACAAGACCAAACAAATCAGGGGCAAACTGTCGGAAGCCGGAAGACTCTGAATCAACTAATTAAACCACTACAAAGTTAGGAGACATCTGTCACTTATGGATAGTGAGGAAGGATCCCACCTGCCCAAGATGCAGGAGAAATGAGGAGACGTCCTACCATTTCTTGGTACAGTGCGAAACGTTCGGGTAAGCGAGACATTTCCGGCGCTGAGGCGTTTTTGAGAGAGGACTCCATTTCATGAAATGACATCTTGCCCTTTATCAGATAGTCGAGAAGATTTGAAGAGGAAGAGAGTAGAGTGAATGGTTGAAGGGATGGTAGGGGGGTCGGCAAAACGGCTCGTTTGTGGCCTATTTACCTATTTTAATGATAATGCACCGGGGTCTTCTAACTTCGTTATCCCTTGGTACTTTGGGCACAAACCTCCATATTGTACATGGTGATAGTATTAAAAAAATATATAATTTCAAAAAAAATGTAAGCCGACCACTTAGCGTATGTATTATTTCAAAAAATCCTTTTGCTGTACACAGTTAGCGTGTGAAGCAACAAGGTCACAACCTTTTCGTCATAGGTGGTTTTTTTCGTATGCGTCCATTTTGGAAGAGAAATGGGTTTTTGGCCAGTTTTTTGGAATTGGGAACATTGTGCGCCTACATAACTCAAGAGCATGGCGATCTTTGAAAATGTGATAATATAAATGATCACCGTAAAAATAGACGCATCATTCAATAGGCCTAAAAACTATGTCATCTTGACTGACCATACTTTTGTAGAGATGAAGAACTGGTCTGCATTCCTTCAAAGAATTTTTATTGCAATTTTATTATCGTCTAAAATATACTTACGTATTTGTCTTCCACAAATAAGTATAACAATAAAACAGGTGTTATCGGTGACATCAGATTCAATAACCTTTATTTAATATCTAGGCAGTATTATCAATGTACCTATTTCTGGCGCGAAAGAGTTAGTTACCAAACGCATATTACAGGATATGGTAATTTCAATTTCCTACTGAAATATAGGGTTATCGGGGTTAATACTTACATATAAACAGATATTTTGAACAGAAAATGATTTTACAAGTTTTAATTTTCCCGCAAAAATGGTTTTACAACGATTTCTTGTATGTCTATATTTTTTATGAAGAGGCTCTTTGAACAATTTTAATGGAATCTAAAGAACGGAGTTTTGCAAACAATTTTATGCAAATAGCATACGTCAATAACGAATTTCTAGTTGTATGTTAACCAATATTTGTCATGACCTCAAAAAATATGTACCTCGAAATGGCAACAATAATGCATTGTATTGTTTAGGGAGATTGGGTGTATTTTCTTATCTTTTTATAATAAATAAACATTTTCTTTATGTATAACGTCTTACCATCAAGCCATACCAAGGAATGTATCTTATAATCAAACATGTAATTAGTACCACTTTATTTACATCTGTTATAATATTATTTCAAAATATTCTAATTTGCTATCTATAATCTTGTGCGTACATCTGATAAAATCGTGTTGCTTTAGAATAACGACAACGGAAAAGCTGTGGAATGTACTTGTCACTCAATGACACAGCTTCATTTTGTACCCATATATTTTTTGTGTCGATTATTATTGTTTCGGACACTAAAGACCTCACTCTTTTCTCATTTATCTGATATTGCGGTTCTAAGATTCAGTTTTATTACGACGACGCGACGTAGACCCGTGTCAGATAATCAATTTAAAAGAAGTAGGCGTGGAGCACATTATTTATGTAACCTGATTTAATTCTCAAGACATTTAAGTTCATGCTAAATTTTCTCGTTAATTTATTTAATTTCGTCTCTTAAAAATTACCTCACTCGTATGTATCTGGTGTGTACTCTAACTAACTACGGAAACTTAAACAGCACACATCCATACAAATAATACGAATGTAATAATGACATAACAACAATGGCGTACTAAATGCAGTTCACTGGGCTCTTCTAAAATATTTAAATATTATCTATTTTATATGCTGCCCGGTTGAAACTTGATAAACTCATCAACGAAACAGAAAGAATATAATATAAATAATTAATAAATCAACTCGTACGATATTCGAATATTAGAAATCCATGCTGTGTTTTTTAATCACTTATTCAATGTTTTTTCTTAAAATGTTTTCTTAACCGCCTCTCAAGTCACCAAAATAACTCCCAGAAAATCCTAGGATTTTGTGTTGAGTAAAGGGAGAAGACGCTCCACAGTTTATTGCGGAGTCCGAACCACATCTAGGGCATCGACAGTTCTCCCCCATCTTAATCCGAAACAAATTACAAATAAAATTTCTAACTTGCTTCGGGATGGATTCGAA
Organism: Rhamnusium bicolor; assembly: GCA_029963845.1. Classification (NCBI taxonomy): domain Eukaryota; kingdom Metazoa; phylum Arthropoda; class Insecta; order Coleoptera; family Cerambycidae; genus Rhamnusium; species Rhamnusium bicolor. The sequence continues at coordinate 2,386,949 of JANEYF010005770.1, forward strand.
CCATCGATATTCGGTACCGAGTAAATAGCTATAAGCGCTTTACCCACTCGGCTACCATGCCCTTGAATGCCGGTCTATTTCCGCTACCAAGATCAGTCACTGACACCAAGAGATAAGCTCATCAGTGCTTGCATTAACACGGACACCCTTAACCTAGAAGTTTTGCTAAGTCCCTATTTTGTCGTGGGGGGATAGGGATCTCCCCCCTGAGCACGTCGCAGGTAAACAAAACCTACAGTTTTACATCCCGTTCGAAAGATGGTTACGCCACTTATCCACTATATCTCATCGACTTGGTCTGGCCCGGATTTGAACCCACCAGATCGTCTCGGTGGAAGGACCGCCACTGTCCGTCGCACCACCTATTCGAAAATTTTCTGTGAATGAAGCAATCAGACAATGAATGATAATGAATCTCGTGTACCGCGTCATGATTTCGAGATAAAACAACCTATAAGCCTATATGTAAACATGATGAATTTACGAGAAGATAATCTGTTTTGAATATGTTGTTATATTTATAGGAAATAAGATCTGGGGGGGCGGGGAGTGAGGCGTAGATCTGCCTTAACAGTACTAGTATTCGATACGAAAGTTATGCAACGGTAGTCGCAGTCAGTAATTTGATGATGGTATCAAGTGAAACTCGGCGACCTCGTCCCGCCTTTTAGCGGTTTGTATATCAGCGTATACGCTGATGCAATCTTAAGTGAGGAGGGTTGTGTAGATGATATACCTTCCTTCGGAAGGGATGTGAAGCAGTTGATCTCTTGTCTATTAAATGTTAAGCAAGTAACAAATCTCTACTCATTGACATAGAAGAGGTTCGACAAAATTTCCAGGTTGGGGGTAGCTCGTCTCCTGGCGTCGGTGATTGGCCCTGGTGGCGGAAATAGACTGACGTTAAATAAATGGTTTAAAGAAATATGATCTGAAATCCGAATTATTTGAAAATTCAATTCGCCCTGGTTTTAATTGATCCGGATTATCACAACACTGTACACACGTTCGGAAAATTTACGTTTCGGGTGCAAATATCAACCTGTGTGCGTGAATGCGAGAGGTAATAGACAACATTTGCATCCAAGTGCACGTTGGTTTTAATCCTAACTAGATTTCAAATGTTGTAGAATCGCATGTTTTAACTCACAGATCATAAATCTACCTAACGTGTATATTTTTAAATCATCTTTCCTCTTTCTTTGTGTAAGGATACAAAGAAGGATAGTAGACAGTCTCTGATTATTTGGGCTGTTACTTTATTATTTAAATACAGTTTAGAATTGGGTGAATCTCGGTGTCTCCGAGTAGTTGCATAATTGACAATTTTATTTAACAACAAATAAACACTATACTTCCTTCAGACTTCGACGAATGTTCACTGTCAACTGCTTCTGCATAAGCGTGATCCTGTTTCCGTAATGGATAAGAATAAATACCACAATTTAATAATATAGATATAAAATGCATAATGAGGAAAAGTTTTTATAAAACACAGCTAAAAATCAACACACGCACCCGCTGTAAAACGAGAATTCTGAAATAATTTAATCAATATTTTTGTCCGGTTAAAATAACATGTATTTGACTTAGTCTAGTAAATGAAACTAAAACAAATGAATTATGACTGAATGATAAACGCCTTTCGAATGATTTTTAGAGTTGGCAGATAATACTTCTTTCGCATCTTTGAACAACGATGTGGTAAAAATGATCTTAAATGATGATGATGTCAGATGGAGCTGTAACTGTTTTTTTTTATAATCCTTTGTGGCATCCCAGAAGCAATAAATAGTCGTATCCTGCCAATAAATAAAAAAAATAAACAAATTTGCATATTTATTAGATACAAATCGAATTAAATAAATTAACATAATTATTGGATAGAACTGGAAATTTTTAAAAATTCCAAATAAATATACTTTTTGTTCAGTTTCTGGTTATAAGCATATTAAGATTTTAATTACTTCCTCTGTCCTACGCCCATGTATAAAGATAACTTTACTATTTGGTTGTTTTTCTACTCTTATTCCTTTTTCCGATCTAACGAACTCGGCATTCTATAGTGGAAGAGGATACCCAATAGCGTTTGCTAAGACAGTAGAAAGAGATGCTTTCAAGCAACTCATTTAATTCATTTCTAATAGCCAGCAGAGGCAACTAGTATTATCCCCTCCTTTGAGTAGAAAACAGTTTTGATTAGAACTGTCTAATGTATAGTACACATATATTTTTTTTAACACTTCACAGATGATAGCATAATGTGGAAACTTCACCGTGAGTGAATGGCTAGCTCTCAGCGTTTCAAGATACTGGTTAGATTTGGCCACAACCTTGGAAACCTCAACAAAAACGATTTTTCAATACCATATTTTAAAAAGATTATATAATGCAGAATCCAGGAATTCCATTTTTTTTTACTTTTTTTTTAAATATAGACACAAAGACTAGACGACGTTTTGTTGTTAATGATAGACTTATGTTATCTCAACCTGACATTCACAAGATTGGACTGGACCGGTTACGAAAAAATAGTCCAAAAACATGTATCTGATTTTATTTTCGAATTATTAATAGATGCGCATATGTGTCTGCGTATTACAAAACTAATTTGTACTGTACCAGGATATTTCACATAAAACTAGCCCCCCCCCCCCCTTATCACTACTTTTGATTTTAGAAGTTAGTTTTCAAAAGTTTACCAAAGAGTAGTATTTTAAATTCATAAATAAAGATGAGTGATGTAAATAATTAAATTTAATTTAATTAATGGGTGTTAATTAATTTAAATTATTTAAACATACACGTCACTCATCACAAAACTGAATATGCGATATCTTTTTTATTTTTAACCAGTATATACTTATGACAAGATAAGATCTCCTTTTAGTTTTAGTCCTAAGTAAAAACTGGAAAAGATAATTTTAATACTAAAACATATATTTCAATTGTAAAAACAGAATAACATACAAAACTACCTATCTAAAGAGAGGAACACATATGCGCGATCTAGATCACGATCGCGATAAAGGTCGCGATCGTTGGCGATCGGACGCGTCTTTAGTAAACAAGTGATTCCGCACATACACGTCGCGATCGTCACCGCTATCTCCGCTTTAAGTTCTGACTAGCCTGGCGAGTTTTTAAATTCATCAGTGGACCGTGCGTATTTCACTAAGCCGGATTTTTTTTGCGAAAATGTTCAATAGAATCTATCAGGCCGTTTCAATATGAATGGGACTGTACAAGGAATAATATTCATAATGATACATTAACGCTTTATTTTGGTGATTGCTGTTATGCCCAAGGTTAGGTTGCAGCGAAACGTTTGTAGAAAATGAAGAGTTGAAACCTTTGGTGTAACACTAACCTGCAATTGTCTTCCACAAGCAACATTGAATCGTGATTCGTCGACCAAGTTGGTATCATCGAGAGATGAATAAAATGAAAATTAATCTTTCCTGTCACTTGTACCACAGTTACAAGAATGTACAATTAATATTGCTTTCGAATGTAACTATAACTGGCGTATATTTAAATTGGTAAAATTTTCGAGGACTGGAGAAAGTATGATTCCTTGCTAGTGAGAAGATTCACTATAAGAAGGAATCATCGATTGCTGTTCAAAGCTAGGTACCAAATTTTTTTCATGTCCTCAACAATACCTTCAGATATTTGGGGAAAGATAGAGTAGTATCTCGAATTGCTGGATCGTTAAATGCTTGTTGAGCATTTGACATATCGACTACATCACCGCATCTATGCTGTATTACATTTTTGATTTCTTCAAAGTTACTATCACTGTAAGTAATAAAAAGACTTTGCCTTTATCCAAGTTTCCTACATGTTGAAATGGGCTCCTGTGGCAATTGTGTAGTTGTAACAATTCCTCGAATTAGTCTTATAAACGATGCGGTTTTTAAAACGATTTGTGTGACGTTACACTTCAAATTATTTTCATTAGGTTATAGCTTTCCAACTGTATTAGCAATTTAATTTAAGTGCTGGAGCTAAACATATCATGTGAGGCATTTGAGGCATGTTATTCTTTTTCAATATTCTTCCAGCCTTTACCATCCGTTATAAATACTAAACGTTTCGTTGTCTTCTACGTATTTACCACTCCACAGTTATTGTAAAGATGTTGCCTTAAATTAGATACAGCATTTACATTTGAGTTTCCACTAAAGCATTGGATGGCATCCGACCAGAAGTGTCAGTGACTTATTTCACACTAACTCAAATAAGGTTTATTTCAAACTTGTTTGCACCATAGAAAACGTCGACTTCTTTGATCCCTTTACCGCCATCAAAAAAGCCGACGCTTTTTATGTTGCAAAGAAATTTGAAATAAACTATACACTAAGGGAATGAGGTATGGACATCCGTTTAATTTCCGATATTCGATCAGTGAAGTTAAGCAGCACTGATCGAGTCCGGCAATTGGATGGATGAACGATAGTTCATCTAACAGCCGGTAGGCTGTCAACAGACAATCCCGGGAAGGCCGCTAGCCTGATGCAGGCGGAGAGGCGAGCCCGAGTGGAGGGTTTGCCACTCTGCTAGCGGTGCAGGCGGGCAGGCCCAGGCGGTGGGTTAGTTGACAGTCAAAGACCGTGGTTCGGAGTCCACGCAAAACTGTAGGTCCCTAGGTAAAAAGGGCCCATTGTGGCCTACTTGCCTAGTAAAATAAGTAGCTAGTACTACTACCACTTCCCCAACTATACCCTAACAATTTGGAAAAATGAAAAAGCCGTCAATAGAGCGAAAACAACACGTGTGCAGTGCTCATCCCAAGTTCTACATGGTGAACGTGATTTTATATTTTTTATAATAATACCGTACACAGTTGAAAATACGGTGTAAAATTTCACACCAAATTGACACCACACGGGGTACATATTGGGACACACCAATTAGGTGTATACTATACACCAATGATATAGGGTAAAATTTTACCATTATTTATGTGTAAAATGTTTACACCTATGAATTGTAAAATTATACATTATTTTTGATTAATTTATACACCTTATAATTGTTGAATTTGAAAATGCAAATTTTCTAAAAGGTGATATTCTTAAGGGATAGAAAATACATTCATTTTAAATAAGCTACAAAAATGTGAAAATGTCATGTATTTTATTAAATGTAAATGCCACATTTCAGATAACTAAATTAATTGTACACTATACACTATATGGAGTATATTGTCATTTGCACTAAAAAACTGTAGAATGACATAACTAGGTATATTTAAGTTATTCATTTTCCGTAATAGATTTTAATAATCCAATCGCTATTCTCATTTTTCTATTTTTCTTTGTGTTCTACAGCTCACAGCACATAAATCGCCACTGAAGATAATATATAAAATATCTACCAAATGTACTAAGTCAAGACACGGTTTTGTGTATGGTATGATCATCAACTACTGATTACTGATTACTATGCGTCAGATATTTGACGCAATCGCAGAAACGTAAAATCACACTAAGCATGGTGTATAATATACGAAAATGTAGTATTTAAGATCATTTCTAATCCAAAAAAATGGTAAGATTTACTCAATAAATGAGTGTACTTTTTACAATATTTGATGGTGTTTGATTTTACACCAAATTGTGTAAATTTTCACACCACTTTTACAATATTTTTAGTAGTAAATGTGAACACCGTTTAATTTTGAACAGTGTATTAGTATCCAACGGAGGTTTTAACAATTTACTAATTTAGTTTGTTTAATAAATATATCAGTTGTTGCAGTTCTCAAAAAGTTTTTTCTGTACATTTTACTTTAATAATTAATAAATCACCTAAAAGTGTCTACTGATGAATGAGGGTTCAGTTTCAGCGAAACAAATTTTTGGATATTTTCGTAATTGTTTGATTTATGAAATACCATTTTATTTGTTACAATTAGTTTCAGTGTACTAATTCGAATACATCCAATTCATTAATAAAATTTGTTTACTACAAGCATTTGCTTTCTTTGAAAAAAATCACAATATGCCTATACATAGGTACAACAGACGTACAACATACGCAGCAGATCATTTTCCTACATTCACACCCTTTGAAGTGATTGTTATATATTATTCGCTACATCTGAAACTAATTTTCAAATTACCACAGATCAGAACTTAGACATTATACTTCAAAGATGATAAATATGTTGTGGACGTTAAGTAAAACATGAAAAGGAGCGACGGCGGTTGAGTTATATCTGATATTCATAAACAGTAATGTTGTACGACAAAAAAAGCTTTGGGTCTAGGGACTAGCTAGATCTAGTTGTCTAACAGACAAGTTAGTCTAGAATTTAGAGGCACTTGTATATAAAGATCCTTTACGTTCCCAACGGTTCGGCCCGTACCTAAAACCTGAACTTTTAAACTCTTTCAAATCACCTTCCAACGTATTATAATAGGATACAAATTGACGAAAACACTTTTGATGTCAGCTTAAAGAAGCGACTTTCAACGGTGAAAAATATAAATTTCAATCGCTTATATCGAGTACGCAGAAAATATCCGAAAGATATGGTTAACAATTCTTTTTATGCATGAATAGCTCTTTTCATATTTTTAATTTCCGGTAATAGTATGGAGAACACATTAAATAAAAATTTTCTGAATTTAGTACCAGAAGTGGTACACTGAAAGAAACATTCGTTTCTCGTTACTTACAATATTACTGAAAATATGTAATTTATTAAACTGTTTAATACTAAATTTTCATGAATCTTTTAAAAACGTACAAAAATATTGTATAACATATTTGCAGTAAAAACAACAAGCTAAAAAAATATATCTACTGGATATTGCTTTAAGACACGACCAACCGATATATTACAGTGAGTGGTACATACTTTGCTGAAAAGTAGGATTGTTCATATCCCTTATTCGTTCATAACTTTTTTTCTATACATTTCACCTGGCGACATTTTCAGTTCTTTTGATTGCCTTGATATTGGACAAATTATGAAAATTTGTTGATAATATAGAAACGTATTTTAAATATGTACATTTCATCTGAAATATTTTAAAATGGTAAAATCATAAAATATATTTGATAAATTTTTACTACATATTCAATTACTTAACCATTAACATGACATTATAATTAATTCAAATAGGAATAATGTCAGATGAATGAAAACACGCAGGACACCTGAATAGTTCGTACATTTGCACTGAATACTGAATACCAAACCAATAATAAACATTATACAAAATATAAATTTGCTGGTTTTAGATCCCATTTTTATTTTAAAATTGTCTTTTTGAAAGGCATTCTCAGTTTAATATATTAATAATAAACACCAATATTTTCTATTGTTGTATCAGTTACCTGTTATGTATGTAAGTACATAGATTGCCTTAAATTAATATAGATTTTACGCCGATATGAAACTGACAAGATGTCAGACAATGTATAACAACAAATGATATTAAATAAACATATAAAAAAAATAAAATTAATTTTTTGACCTTTATATAAATAAAATTTAACAATCTTATCATAAGTTTTCTTATCAAATTTCCTTTTATTGTAGTCGACTTTAAATCATCTGTTTCTTCAAGGGCAACCGTTAAAAATCTCTCAATGAATTTGATTTCCTATCACGTACACATTTTTTATATTTATAAATTGTCTAATGGTATCCTTGTGGGAATAATGAAACATGAATTACGGAAAGATAAAATACACGGCGCCTAGGCCAAATTTCGTTACGAGTGTATTTGAAATAATTTATCTAAGATTACAGTGGCGTACATAACGGCCGTTACAAAATGGCTGGCTGGACTGTACAACATATTATGAGGTTAACATAATTGAAAACTATCAGTTATCACGTTTTTCAAATAGTCATTTAGACAACGTGTGCATAACATGTAAAAAAAGCAATGTGTAATATGCTTTTCTAAATTTATGTATTGTTTGACATGTAGGACGTACGTCCAATGACTTACATATGTCGCGCCGAAAGTTAGTATGCAACGGCCTTAATATATGCAAAAACAATCAGATTTATTAAAAAAAACGAATAACTTTAAAATTATTCGTGTGCCACGTTTCATTGTCAGTCATTTTTTGTAAACTTTATTGATAATATCGCCAGGAGTATCCACAACGATTGCCTTCCTAAGCTTAAAAAAAAAAAACAGTAAGGCCAAATACAGGCGGCGCAACCCACATGTAGCGAAACTGCAACACGAGTGACTCTTGAGTTTCAGACACATGTTTGTATATGGAACTAGGCAGACTATGCAACCGATTTCAAACACGTTTCAAATCGGTAAGGCCAAATACAGAAGGAGCAACCTAAATGTAACGAAACTGCAACACGAGTAACCTTTGAGTTTCAGACACATGTGTGTATCTGGAACTAAGCAGACTATGCAACCGATTTCAAACCCTTTTCAAATCGGTAAGGTCAAATACAAACGGGGCAACCTAAATGTAACGAAACTGCACACGAGTAACTTTTGAGTTTCAGACACATGTATGCATATGAAACTAAAAGTAGACTATTCAACCAATTTCAAGCACATCGGTAAACCATCTCAAACCAGTAAATTCCATATACATGTGTCTGAAACTCAAGTCACTCGAGTTGCAGTTTCGTTACATTTAGGCCTTAAACACACGGCGCAACCCTAATGTAACGAAATTTCAAAGAGACTTCAGTCTGAAACTAGTTTCAGACCGCACAAGCCTTTTCTGAAAGGTCCTAGCGAGAATATTTATAATTGTACAGGCAGAGATGTTTTTCCACTTCTTGCACAAACTGTATGTTGTCGTTCACCTATTTTTAAGTATTTTTATCAATACCAATGCAACGCAGTTTCGCGTGAAACCTGCACGACCGATCACATGCAACTAGTCTGACACAGGGTTCTCTGGCGTCTCGAACCGGTTGCATTGTTAGCAGTGGTTCATATAAATAAATACGTTTATCTGAAATCTGAAACCGTTTAGAAACGATAATGTGATTTGAGTTACAGTTTCGTCACATTACTGTTTAAAGCTTTAGTTTGCGTCGCGACGCGTCGCCTGTATTTGACTTAATTCCGTATACCTAGATACATGTGTCCGAAACTCAAAAATTACTCGAGTTGCAGTTACTTTACATTAGTATTGAACCGTATGTTTAATGCCCAAATAGTATTTGAATGATGTCTTCAAATATCGTTAAAAAAAAAAAGATGCACATACAGGGTGCAGTTGGGGCATTATGTCGTCAAATGCATTCTTTTTTTCAGGAACACCCAATTTGTAATTCACCATTTAAAAGCTCTTTTAATATTATTTGTTACCAAATTTATTTAGAGTGACCGTTCAGTGTTAACGGTTTATAAGTGTTGCCATCTACACATAATCCCTAAAATAAGAAAAACAAAATCACAATAGATTTACTTTCTGCCATATTTAAATCACTCTAACGATTACGTACAAGATTTTTAAACAGGCTGTCAGTTTTATATGCTATAAATCTTATATTTTTTATACAATATTTTTAGTAAGTTTTTTTAAAGTGGTACATTTAGTATTCGAACTGCAAAAAGTACAGTAAATTGTTTCAAATATTATATTTTGAGATATTGAATTGAGTAGCAAAAGTTATAGTTATAAATTTTATAAAGGATTTATTTCAGCGTAGACCTTGCAGATTTTTTATTATGCTTGTTAATTTTGCATTTTTTATAACATGCTGCCTAAGGAAAAAACATGAAATATTTAATTATCAACCTGAAGATGTCAAAAAACCTTGTAGACCGGTAATATTCATATAGAAAGTAATATTTACGAAAATATATCGGTTTTAAAGATAACTTATAGCCCTTGATCATCCCAGGAGGTCAGACATTTTATCTCGCTAAGAATAGATAGAAAGTGATCCCGCCAATATCGAGCGTAAAAGTGGCGGGAATTGTGTGATTAACTGATTATCTCATCTAACACTAATTCTACAGATTTTTATCGAATATCATACTTTACCAATAACAATAACCATTTACACGTAACCATTGGCGTAACGAAAAAGGAGGTCTTTAGATACAAATAAAATAAATTACAAGAAAATAACCTTTATGAAGTATCAAAATAGTTAAAAATCAAAACTGAAAATAAGTTTTGTAGGTTTTACAAAACATTATCGAGAAAATGCATGCTTGAAATAAACTTATTTTTTATAAAAATGTCGGTATATTTTCTACATTTATACATTAACGTCTATCAGCGACGTTCTCCGTAGTATTCCATTCGGTTGCCTATTATGTTTATTATCATGTGTGTTTTACTAATCCCTCAAGAATCTCATTTGTAATTCATTTAATTTTACTTGCGTGTGTTTACATGACCTGAATTAAAATTACATCATGTTTTGATCGGTTACGCGCCAAAACTGTGATCAAACTATTTCTGTAAATCACCGTTCGGTGACAGGGGCATTACATCATCCAAACAATAAAATTACAATTATTGTCTCTTCCATTTTTTCTGTCATAATTAACATGTTGGAAAAATTCAGTCCGTTACTAGCAACAATGATTAGACGGTAAATTATTGTCCCTGCCTATATAGTTGTGGTTCCCAATACCTATGCAAAATGACAAAAAAAATAGTTGTTTTTTTATATTTACTTAGAAAGTCAACATATTAACACATTTTTTACAAAATTTTTTATACATTTTTAGAAGCTATACCTATATAGACAATTTCAAATAGTTAGTAATAAATCACTTTAAATAATAGGTATTATATTTTAAATAACACAATCTAGTGGCGAAAAGTTATAACTGATTTCTTTCTTTGTCCTAAAAAATGTAAATAAGTGACATTTGCATTTGGTCAAAATAGGTTGTCAACTTAAGTTTCTATATAGATATCATGTCCTTCATAAATAATGTACATAGGTGTTCCGTAAACCACAGAATTGGTAGCCAGAATTCCCACGTAAACTAAATAATACTTTACTTGAAAGAAACTCACCCACAATTAAAGACGAACAGGTCCCTCTTTGTGAGGATATGAGAGAAACATCCCTAAACCATTGGGAATCTTAAGGAACAGGTTACAGAAATTCAGCGCGCTTTTTCGTTAAGAAAAATCACAATATAAGTTAACCTTACAAGTCAGTTAAAATGTGAGAGTGTTTAGAATGTTTCTTTGCGGAGGATTTCAGGTCTTGACAGTTCTTAGAAATCAGCTGAGAGGCCACCGATGTGTCAGAACGTTATTTAAGAAGGAAACGGGGCGTTTTCAAAACAAATCAGTGACGTATTGCGAACAGATTTATAGCGCCTTTTAACAAAACTCTCCAGAAAAAATATTAGTTTTTATAACCACGACTTTTCAAAATTTTCAGATAATTTTTTTCAGGTTAAAACGGCAAGCAAAAATATGTATTTATAACAACTAGACAAATTTGGATTTTGCAAAGGCTATATTATTATTAGATATATACATACATATTATATGGATTTGTTTCCATAGCAAAGAATCATTAAAAAATCCCTTCTCCCTGAAAATTATTATCAAGTAGGTACAGGGTTATTTCATTTATTGTTACCATTATACCATTATCATTTTATAAACGAATTTCACATCATTGTTCTCGTAAATTAGCAAATTTTTCGATACTTTTAAACCAATACTAAGGCCATCAAATAAAATTTTTTTTGTTAATGACACACCCTTAAATTTTCGAATATTTAGATTATATCATTCTTAATACAATGGTATGCCATACTTGCAAGTTTGATTTTATTAAAATTTCTAAATGAAAAAAGAAAAGGAAATAACCGACCCTACAATTATTTCTAAGGATATCAAATAAGTTTCTTATCAAAGAAAATATCGACTGGGTTCAAGTCCAGACTTTGTGAAGGCTAAAGTATCAGTCGTCTTTCACATATCCAAACGAGACGACTCAGGAGGGTGACCATTCCCTGGTGCGTCGAGGAGCACAACATCCGGTTGCCACGTAATGATTAGTATGTAATTTTTCGACAACTAGATAATATCATTCTATTAATTAAGTAAATTAGAAAAAAAAACACCAGCGATCAGCACCAGGAAAATAATTACCTTCCTAAATTAACGTTATTCCATTTGGAGAAGTAAAAGAGGACCTACCTTGGCCTCCAAGAAGTTCAGATCTAAACCTGTTGGACTATTTTTGGACAACTTTGAAAGATGAAACGGAACTGAATGTAGACAACTTATAACAGCTACCTATTCTCATACTTGTTCGTGGTTACCCTTGTATACTTTTAACGAACTGAAAAATTTGATACCAGAATCGTAATCTATGAGAAAATATTATATAAGGGAAAATAGAAATCTTCTAAATATTACAGTAAGACAAGAGATTGTGTATCATATGCTTATCTCAACATTTGTTTGGTATTTTTATAGTAGTTAATAGCCGTAGGTGAAACACTGGGAATACATGTATTTTCTATGGAACAAAAATATTTAAATACGTCTCTAATTTTGACAGACAACGTAAAGTTTTATATTTTTTATACATTCTTGTTCATCCACGGAGCACGGACAGTTTCTGACAATGAATACTTTTTTTAATTAAACATCAAAAGGTACCTTTACGTGGAAAGATTTACCTACTGCCCATTAAGTCATAGATCTGGCTCGTCTGGTATTCTGTTTCATCTCTCTATCACATGGGCGTAGATAGAATTTTTAAGTGATGTTATTTTATAACAGAACGTGCGTTCGAAACGACAATATTTAAAATAAATTTAGACATCAGATTTACATGTCAAATTGCGTAGTTTTAGACGATGACAAGCCTCAGCAAATTTTGCGCACAACATTATTATTGCCTTTTTAATATAAAATGATCCCATGCGTGGGCAAACGCAATATGAAGCACCAAACGCAGTGTGAAGCACAAACATGCGACGCAAGATGTAAATAAATGCGTCAATTCAACTTATGGAACTGTCACAAACCAATAATAGTTTCTGCTTTGAAGATAATCTCGAGTGGCAAGGACTATTGCTTTTTACTGTTACATATCGTTATAAGTGGGCCTGTTCCTTCGTCAACCCTATCTGCAAATTTAAACGGTGTTGGAAATTTGACAGATCTCTTTGATTCCTCATTGTTGGGCTCTTTCTGCTAGGTCGCTTCCTCTGGCGATTAGATGTCATGGTTTTTGGGATTCAACTATCGGATTGTAGACCGGCGGGCTCTCATGCCAGTTGGATAGTGTATAAGACAAAAATCATTCATGTGTAGATACTTATTCGTCGAGGATTGAACTCAACTTGACTGAACTGAACGAAATCTGCGTTTTGAGTGTCACAGTTTCAACTGTGACTGAAAATGACAAATGGGCTGGTATTTTGCTAGCTTGCAATGGATTTTAGTTTCAAATAGACACAAAAAGGCATTTCAAATATAACCATTCCTGCGACTGGCAAATTATTGGTGCAAATTATATTATTACTGATTAAAAAAGTACATATTTCACAGTAACGAAATCAACTTTTTAGATCAAGTCAAAAAAATTGGGGAATACCGTATAAACAAATAGTTAGAGTAAGTGTTTAGTACTAAGATAGGACATAAATTTTATACAGCGTTATAATCATAGACACAAAGTTTCCAGTTAAAATTACTACGAAATTAAAGCTGATTGATGGGTATATTTTTAAAGATCTACTGAGTATCTTGAAATGTTGGACCTGAAAACAACCCCTCGCAAAAAAACCTAGCACAGTCATGGAACATATTAAGTTTTCCCGCGCATTTCGCAAAGTCGGCATTTGCCTTCTCATAGGTAAGAAATTCGTTTTATAGACGGTTCCCTATTACCTACCAATAAAGCAAAAAATTTAACTTTAGGAAATTCGTATTCTCAAGTTATTGAGTATTTGTATAGTACTCTATTTACATTAACGACACTTTCTGAAAAGTGTCAAAAATTATATTAGATTAGCAGTTCCGTCTGGGAGTTGTAAGTGTCTAGCAAATGTTGTAAATCAATATACCTGACACGTGGTGCCTCGTAGATTCCTCAAAATGTAAAAAATATTTAAACATTTATTCCACTTTCACATGCACGTTAAATTCGTACATGAGAAAAAAAGTTCATCTAAATATCTGTACTTTTACTGTCATACCTATAGTACCTATAAGAAAGTATATAAAGTGTAACAAACTATGCAATTTTCTAAAAAATGGTCAATGCATACGCTGTAACTTTAGGGGTTTCAGATTTTTTGTGGTAATTTTAATCATTTTGGGCAATTTCTACACTGAGAGAAATTCGTTATACATTTCTACTATCAGTTTGTATTATTTGAAACACAAAATATTAGTATTAAATAAAATATCTTGCTGTAAGAAAATGTCTATTGTCAGAGCAATAGAAATGGTCGCATAAATTACACAAAAAGTGACTTAAAATGTTAAAAAAAATTAGAATATCTTTGTTAAAGTGATTTAAGCAATTTAGTGAAAGGAAAATTCAGAATGAATTATTGTTACATGGATTATTGGTGAAAGGAGGCACATACAAATCGATCCCACATAGCACAAAAATATACTAGGATTATTCCATCTATATTTACTGCAAATATTGAATGTTATGCAGAAAGTAGAATATGTGCATATACTACTCTCTGTTACCTAAAATGAATATATGTACATAGTACGAGTCAGTTTTTATATAAAGTGTATTCATGAGTCTTTGTGCATGGTATATTTTATTCGTACGCCATAAGGGCGAAAACACAACACAGTGGTGCGACGTCGCATCGCAGAAATCAACGACGTCGTAGAAATTTGCGATGCAACGTCGCTTAGTACAAATCCTGGGCGAAACCACAACACTGCGGTGCAACGACGCATCGCAAATTTCTACGACGTCGTTGATTTCTGCGATGCGACATCGCACCGCAGTGTTGTGTTTTTACTTATGAGATCGGGAATGATTCTCTCAAGCAACGCACGCGCAAATCACGGAAGTCTGGTGGTCTTTTATCGCGACTTAGTCTGCTGTGTCAACAGGTTGCGTGTGTACAAGATTTGGTACATTATTTGGTTTTATATTTAATTATAACACGCCATACATACATCAAACGTGTCGCTTCTGGTATAGGTCTTCTGTGGCCGTGCAATGAACGTTCATCGCATCGCATTGCGGTGCGACTTCGTTTTTGCGATGCGTCGTCGCACCGCAGTGTTGTGGCCTGCAACAGCCGTAGGACACGTATTGTGCGGTCCACATCTCACTAGAAGCGTCTTCTCTGCGATGCCGTGGCGATGAAGTTTTAACGTTGCATCATCGTATCGCATCGCCGTGCGACGTCGTTTTTGCGATGCGACGTCGCACCGCTGTGTTGTGTTTTCGCCCTAAGAATATTAGATAAATAACCACAATCGGTTATTCATATATTTTACGTATATACCTTAGCATGTCTTGTGCTATGTGGGCGTGGAATAGGACAATGGGCAATATCTAGAGACCTAGCACGTGTATTCTGTATATATTTCTGTTTAAAACAAATTGATTGAATTTTACAGAATATTATCTGAAATATCCCAATTAGAGCGATCAACAACTACTTCATATAAAGTTTCATAAAATTACTACATTTATTTGTTTCCGAGTATACCTACCGGTTTTAAAAGTTTTTTCTGCATAATAGTTGGTGAGTCGGTGATATCATCAAAAAGTGATGGTTGGAAAAATATTTTAGTCGTTTAAGCAAAACTATGTGTTATATAATTACTCGGAATTAAAAGGAATTTAGTGATGCGATTCTATGCACATCCAACATCAGTGAATCAGTCAGAAACGGAAAAAGAGTCAATATATTTCTTATTATTTTATTTTTGTAAAACAACTATTTAAGATTTAACAAAATGCATGGACGTTTCTAAGAAAAAATGAATGGTTTCAATTAAATTTATCATATGTATTATCGTGTTTATTTTTTACATTTTAACGATTTGATTCACGTTATTTTGCTCTGCATGCGAATGTGTGGGTACTTTGGCGCCAACGTAAGTATTTCTCATCCTTACAAAAGTTTTATTTTGAATGAAACGTACCTAAAACATTCCTTAGAAAAATGGCGCTAAACGCTAAATTGGTATAATCTTGAATCGATCTATTTTCGGATAAGTTGTGTACTTTGTGAGGTTTTCGGTATCTTTAAGGGCGTCTTAGGGTAGGATGAAGTCAAAAGCAGCAAAGCAGAAAAGCACTTGTACATAAAAACTGTCTTCAACCTGTTCTTGGAACTGAATAAGACGTAGCACATTTAGTTCAAAACATTCCATGTACCATTTCCTGTTAGGGACCACATACGTATAAAGCCTTATAGATTATTATTCGGAATTTCTTTAAAATCTCACGATGCACTTTTCAAATAATTGCCTGGCTGTTTCAAATTTTATAACAGGACCTTAGCGGACTAAAGAAATAGTCATTTTAAGCTGAAAACATCTTATAAACTTCTTTACTCGCTTTCTAAGGTTGTAACTCCATTTCAAAGCGTGAAAAAAATTTTTTTTTAATATCAGATAATATCTTAAATATTTGTATATTTACCATATTATTTATTTAAAATATGTTATTTATCACATCATAAACTTGCGAAAAAATCTTCATAGGCGTCTCGCTTAGGTAATTTGCTTTATTTTACTTGTACCACACTCAATAGCTGAAGTTTTACAGGGAAATATTTAAAGTTTAAGATTATTAGACACTACGTTTCTATTATGTACATCTTTGATTAGGTACCCCACAGGAAAGAAATCAATGGCGTTAAGTCTGGAGAGGTGGTGGATCATTGTATTTACCGCCAATCCACCGAACAGGATAGATTCTGTCTAAAAAGTTGCTAGTTAAAAGTTATTTGTATGCTGTAGTCAGGAAGTGCTTCATTCTGTTAAAATGCAATATACCCGTCAAATTTTATCTCGTTATTTTAGGACATTGAATTATAAATGAATCTATTATATTTTCCAATATATCAAGGTATGATCAGACAGAATCAGCACAACCTACAACTTCACAAAAACTTTCAGGGTAAAAATACCTGAAAGGGATGGAGAAGGAGGTAGGATGCAGAGACAACAAAATGACACCATCTGGTATACTGACGGATCAAAAACGTCAAGCAGTACCGGAGCAGGAGTTGCGGGAGAACAACCAGGGACAGACATCAGCCTGAACCTCGGAAGTATCGCAACAGTGTTCCAAGCCGAAATCACAGCAATAGACGTCTGTGCACAAGAAATGATACGGAGGGCATACAAAAATAAGAGAATCCGCATCATCACTGACAGCCAAGCAGCCCTCAGAGCTCTGGAAGCAGTAGAAATACGATCTAAAACAGTAAAAGACTGCCTGGAGTCCCTGGAGAAACTTACAGAACACAACAGTGTACAACTGGAGTGGACACGAGGACACCAGGGAAATACGGGAAACGAAAAATCAGACAGGCTAGCCAGAAAAGGCGCTAAATCAATTCTAACAGGTCCCGAACCGACCTGCGGGGTATCTTACAGCACCGCGAAAGGATCGGTAAAGGAACTATTAAGACAGAAACACTACTCGCACTGGATAGAGATACCGGGAATGAGGCAGTCACGCTTGTTCATCGGAGAAATATCTAGAGCAAGGACCAACGAAATGCTAAAGCTGAGCAGAAAACAGCTGAGGTGTGCAGTGGGAATATTAACAGGACACTGCACACTAAACAAACACCTAACCAATATAAGGGTGAAAGACAATCCAGATTGCAGGATGTGTGGTGAAGAGGAAGAAACTCCCCACCACATCTTATGCGAATGCCCAGCCCTAACGGCAATGAGACTAACACACTTCGAGGGACCACTTTTAACCCCGGAAGCGATAGCCAGAGCTCCCATAAACTGTATACTCGCCTTCTGGAATAGAACGGGTCTTATGGAGTAATGAGACTATGGGGTACAATAAGCTTAAGCTTCAGTACAGCGCGGGTAGTTTAAACCGCAACCCGTAAGGAATAAAAAAAAAAAAAAAAAAAAGGTATGATCGGCCTATCGAATTTTCTTCTAGAATAATAGATGCCCTACAATGTGATTCCTAATATTCTTGCCAATACATTAAATTTTTGAGAACATTGGGCATAATCATCACCGAAAACATGATGATTCTCATCGATCCAATATATTTGGCTTATCATTGCCGTTCAGAAAAATATGCAATCGTTACTAAAATAAATATTTTTGATATAATCTGGATTTTGGGCAATTCCTCCTATCACAATTTCACTTAAACACATTTCGTTCTGTTTTTTATTAAGAAAGTGACTATACTTACAACGAAATTAGATTAATCGCACACAAAATTTTGAAAAGCACACATAACGTTCACAAATTTGATCATATTAAAAGAAAAGGTTTTGGTCATTACGCTTGCTTTGACGCAAAAAGTATTTTAATATCTAATCCAAAAAATTTTACTGTTTTTGCTCACCCAGTATAACTCGGATACACATTTACGAATGTATTAACTACAGTGTGCTTTTGTGTTATTATAATTGAACAATATCAACAGTGTGACTGATTTTGACGACTTTCAGTTATTTCAATTTGAATAATGTATTTTACTCCCACACACCAAGTTGGCATTCTGAAAATAACCGAGGAAACAACAAATACTGTAAAAGTGTTTTTTAATCTGCTTGTGAAATACCAACTTTATTTTATTTCTTTTTGAATATTTTAATGATTTATTGCAATACATTAACTAGAATTTCCTACTAAAATTTCTAAAAACTACCCAAGTTTTATGGTGAACATTCTATTCTTAATATTGTTTTATGCGTTTTTAAACTAAATAAATATTTTTTATAACAGAGCGGTGTTTTAGAAGAAACGCAGCTGCCAGGCAAACTATTCTTAGAAGGAAGTTATTTTGGCCAACCAAGTAAGTATTGAAAAAAATAAGAATAGTTTTTGTGAACCATTTGGAATATGAGGCTCATTTTGCAATTGAAATATAAGCTACATATTCATTTAATGAATACCAAAATTAGATGCAGTTCAAAATAATTGAAAACTCAACATTTAAATGCTGCCCTATTACATTAAAGCGTAAACTAATGATTTCTTGCCAACTAATCGGCCTAAAGTTATGAACTTTTAAAAGGTATAGTAATTCGACTTTTATTTTCACTCATTCAGTGGCTGATTTTGTGGTTGCCAGGTTAAATATTGTTTTCTTGATAAATCTGCAAAGCCGCCTTAGAATTTACGGATCACTGCGTTAACAACTGTGTTGTTATTTATAAAGAACAACCAACCTATAGTGGATTCAAGTTACTACCTTGTGGTACGCTATTTAGATACAGACAGTTCTTTAGATATAGCATCAAGAAAGCCTACAAATTAGGAAATTTGACATTTTTTAAAAGCTATTCCGAAAGGTCCTCCAGAGTTCAACAAGTAAAATTTGAATGGTGTCGAAAGAACATTAAACATTAAAAAAAATTGCGCACTCGGTACATACTGGGTCTTAGAACTAATTTCGCAGATATCTTCCACGGGCATAACTAGAAAAGTTCAGGTTGGGTGAACTTTTTGACTTTCGACTTACATATAGTTAGTTATAGCTACTAATTAGCTACTGAACAGTTTTGAAATTGTTTAATAATCTCATCTGGTTCCTCTACTATACCACAATCTGTGTGGGTGATGCGTGGGAGATTTTTTTAAAGAATCTAGGTTGGGCACGCACAAAGCGTTGCTGAGCTTTTATATATGACTTGTATAAACAGTTCTTGAAATAATCTGTAAAATAACTGTGACTTCTAATATTGTCAGTTATTTTAACAATGAAAATATTTATTACCTTCGCCTAGTTTCATCGCATTATGAAGAAACAAACGAATTTTATTGTAGCTGATTTTTAAAATGGGTTTGAGTGACAAAGGACAAAATTAATAGTGGTATTCTTTTCACAAACAGGTAGGTTATGATTATTTATTTCGATAGAGATCTAATAAAGAGAAAATACACGCATTTCCAAATGCAGGTGGGTGTGTGGGGCAAAAATCCGGCCTGTCAAGTGCAGTTTGCTTCTTCTAGCTATTGAACAAGTGCCTCAACGGTCTACAGCATTCTATGCTTCAGTCTGCAAATAATAACATAAAGAAGGCGTTGTTAAAGAATTGTATATGTGTACTTCCAGGTTCGCAGGGTGTTTCGTCCTATTGTTACGCAAGATTTTATTTTCCATTTCCATTATAGAAATAATTAACTTTTGTAAACTGCCAACTATACATAGAGACAAATTTTAATAGAACATACTCAACAAATGAAATCGTCCAGCCCCATCCCGAAATTCAGTCCAATGTTAAGGGCTAAAACTAAACTTATAATAAACAATATTTCACATATTGACCGACTAAGAAAAAAGAGCTACATATAAAGCTGCACAAACGGATCCCTTAAAATCACTACACTGTTAAATCGAAGTGTTAAAAAAGTGGTCCACTTGTAAACACTACAATTACTTTATTATTAAACAGTTCTAAATGTCTTGCAATTTTCCAGATTTTTTCAAATGCAGTTATAGTGGCTTACCTATTGGTTGCAACCTCAAAAATTATGTGACGTTTTGGAAACGTGACGTTTTGGAAACTCAATCCTTAACCCAAAACTCCTTATTCTGTGCAACGTCAAGATCTAACTAGCATTGTCAATGCTACTGGGCATTTACATTTTTCATTTATTTGTTCTAATAAAATAAAAAATATATATATGTACATAAGCAGGAAAGTGTTGACTCTTATCAAGTGGCATCCTGATTTATGTGTTGTGTTGAAAAACTTCGAGAACAGGTACAATGTGTTAGGGGTTTTAAGAACAGCTGAAATCCGACACAGTGTCACCAGAGTGTTACATAATAGCAAATATTTAAAACTATAAAGAGTAACGACTCTAAGTAAATATGACTATATGTTATAAACAAATGGTTTATGTACGTGCAGAATTATGCTATTTATAGAATCAGAGATTCCGACCAACTTGAGAGAATGAATTATTACGGCAACCATGGATGGAGTGCAGTTGGAGTGATTCTAAAACAAATCCACCTTGCAGGAAGAATCTGGGGTAATCCCTGCCTGCAGCCTCACAAGGAAACCTGCGATCGTCGCTCAGAATACCTTAATGTTTTAGTTAGGCCAATTGGCGATATCTAGATTCTTTATTTTTCCTGAATTTTAGATGCTCTCCCAAAGTACCATAGTAGCAGTGGTTGGAGGAGGTTGGCGCCTGGCGCGTTCGACATTCGGGGGCCCCCCTTTTCACAGACCCCCTTACCGACCGTTCGACCATTTACTCCACTTACTGCCTCTTCAAACCTCTTCGACCTTCATATGAAGGTTAAGATATCGCTCCATGAAAGAAGCGCCTCAACGCCAACGACATTACGCCTCAGTCTCACTCTACGCCAAGAAATTCTAGGACGTTTCTTCGTCCCCTCAGTATCTTGGCCAGGTAAGACCTTCCTCAACACTTATTATAAGTGATTGGTGTTCTCATAGTTTGCAATAGTCTGTCAGAACTACGATTAGATAATTCTACCGCAATTTATTAGTCCCTGTTATAAAGTTCCGAGTTCCTTTGTAATCGCTGCTTAATCCCCAGAGCTCTTTTAATGTCTTAAGCCCATTTCTTTGAGGACCTGCCTTCTTGTGATACCCAAAATAGGTTTAGGTCTGAGGTTGGGTTTCTCGGTTCCAAGTTCAACCAGTTAACCTCCTTCATATTTCCTGGAACCCAAGTGTATTGCCGAACCCACACAACTCTTGCGCCTTGCAAGCTCTTCCAAAGCATCTCCGCACTCCTGACCTAGGGCTGACCTTGTCCTAGGAAAGCAGATCGCTTTCAGGGCCGGCTGGCTGTCTGAACATATTATGTATATTAATTGTTCCGTGCTATCTCTCACTTACATGTCATTGTTAGAATGAAAAATATTTTTGCCTGAAAGATCGTCGGTATACGGTCCCAGGACCAAGCTATTTTGCGCTCCTCTGTCTTACAGATATATTCCTGTTCCCGAGGACGATCCGTCGGCCACACGAGACCTATCCGTGTAGTACAGACGAATTTATTTTCATTTCCTTCCAGTCTGTTCTGTTCGTAAGAGTGAGAAATACGTCAACCTCAACTGGTCCCCCCATCTTGGAAGTGGAAATGGGGATTCCCTCTCTGCCAGTTGAGCGATTACTTCAATTCTGGGGTCCGAAGTATCTAGTATCTTTTATCTTTAAAAACAATTTTAAGATAGTTAAAAGTCTGGAGGCAACAGACACACATCGAATGTTCCAGTATACTGGCATTAATTCCTGCTTCCAAAATGTTTCAATTAACGACTTATGAAAGCTTCATATATTGAAAAGATATTCAACAAGTCCGATAGTCTATTGACTTCATCAGCACCAGTGGAACATTTTTTGTTATTATTAATACCTCTAGGATATCAAATATTAGTCTTTTTTCCTGATGACATGCACCTAGGTCTTTACAGATGTATATAAATGACTTCTATCTAATTGTATTGATGCAATATAATATATAACTACCTTACTAATGCAATAGTTCCAAGAGATATGAGGAAAGATAGACCAGATTTTGCCGATTTAGGTTTAAATATAACCGTATGGAATAATTATGTATATGTAGATAATTGTCACTAAATTAGTTTTTCTAACTTTGCAATTTTGCTTATTAAGTTTGAACCAAACAGACAAAATAGCAAACTTTTATAAAATCTCAGACCTCAACAATTACAAGTAAAATATACCTTGTATATAATATGAAAACAAACTATTTTGCAGTAAAATTATGTAAGATGCTGTATGTATATCACTCTCCCCGTTCAGTCAATCCATGAATTGAGTATGTTCATTCGTAGCGAGTGGCTTCGTGTGTGTATATCTTATAACGGACAAATTTTATCCGGTCCTGGTCCACTCAATACCACATCATTAGCAGCATCGCCAGATTGAGAAAAATTTCCGTAAATTTCGAAAATTTGCAATACAAAAATTTTTCAAAATATCTTGTTCATGTGTAAAATCCTGGTAACCACAGCGGGATGGTTGTGGAATGTACACAAATAAATTGTTAAAATCAGTTAAATACATATGTATGTACATACATAAAAAATCAAACTACATTATACAATACTGTGTTGTAGTAAAAAAGTGCCAGATGTTTCCCAATTTTTTTAAACTAATAAATAAATCTGTTATGGTTGTTATCTGTCGTTAAAAGATACGATGTTATAAAAAAAAAGTGCGCAAGTGTATTTATTTTTTTGAAATCACGTATGTTTCTGTTTGCTGTAAATGAAGCAATACTGTAGGGATATTAAACAAAAACATTGTTTTTTTATATCCATACAGTAACGTTTAAAAGTATAAGTATTCATAATTTCATATTTTATGTCTTCTTATTTATTTATTTCTGAAGATAATATAGACTTGGGTCACTAACTTATAATTTTGTTAAACGGCCATTTTATCTTAAACAACGTTATCATGGAACCTACAAATTTTACAGGTTTTTGACACGTCAGTATTTTTTAATGGGAAATAGTTTTATGTCTCCTAATATCGATTTTTCTTAATACACGCAAATTAAATAATGGTAATGTAATGATACAAAAAAAAAATTATTCTATAAAAATATCTAGATTACCGAAGGAGTTGATTACGTAAACTTCCTTCAACAGAAAAGAAATAAAGTAATATTCAAGGATTTACTGCTGAAATATAAAATAAATAAAAGTCGTACATTTTTAAAGGGCAAACAAGATTTATTTAACAAGAAATCTGACAACGGTGTTCATTAATAGTCTGCATCCGCTGATGATGTTTACGGGAAGATCGATCACGCCCATCATATTTGATATTAACAAGTATCGCACGTCCACCTGATTTAATTTGTCTTCATTTTTATTAGATCAAATTTGGAATATTTCTATACACATTTTAAAAAAATCGGTTCCAGTTTTAAAGTTAAATTACATCTTGCCAAGGTCATGGGGTTACACGTGTCGGTACAGAAAAGTAAATTTCAATTTTCCTTTTACCTTAGACCAGTTTCAAACCATGTAATCCAAAAATCTCAATTAAAAGATATAAAAATAATAATATACAGACTGTAACAAATTTGGTTCTCGGAATCGGTATGAGATACAGCATCGGTTGAATCGAGGCAAAGTTGCAGAATTGACGATCAGGAATATGCCGATGCCGTTGAGAAATCAAAAATTTCTCTTGCTGTTCTCGAGATTTTCGAAAAAAAGGCAAATTTTGAATTGTCGTTTTTATTTTTCCTGGCATTATTTGAAGAGATATCGAAAAACTAAAAACATGTTTTCATTGGCGTTTTTTATCTTTTACAGTTTAACGTAAGAGCTTTTTTATAACACGTTTGATGATGGTTTACAGTTACGAAACGTTTAGCAACATGAAAGTTTAATACATCAATGAAGGCTGAGATTCAAATGCTACAAAAAAATGCAATAAAAAAATACAGGTCGTATTTAAAATAACATACTTGATGATGGTAGCGAAAAGAAGAAAGTCTTAAAAAAAAATTGTACGCCAAACTGTAAAGGATAAAAAAAACGTCAATGAAAAGGTGTTTTTAGTTTTTCGATATCCCTTCAAATAACGCCAGGAAAAAAGAAAAACGACAAGTCGAAATTTTCCTTTTCTTCGAAAATCTTAAGAACGGCAAGAGACATTTTCGATGTCTCAACGGAATAATCCTGATCGCCAAATTCTGTGAGTGTTTTTTTTTTTATTTTGTATGCCAGTTTATATAGAAAAAAAAACAAACTGGAAGTTCACTGAAACATGAATCGACTGATACGAACCGTCAAATTTTAAATAATTAAATTACTCATTTCATCACATTTTCTTCGTTTCTTTTTGCGTGGGCGATTTTTTTTTAATTGTCTGTAGGAATTGAATATGCTGAAGTAGTTTAAAAAACTATTTTAAATATATTAAGTTCTTTGAAGAAACACAATTCTTGCTAAATGTGCTATCCTCATATCACCATGAAGGAAGGATCCGGTATCTGAAACATAAATTTGTGGTTAAAATAAATACGTATAATAAAGCAAAAATTCATTTTGACATTGCTCTCCATCACATCAGTTAAACTGTTTTAGAACGGATTTAATTTTGGTATCGTTCGTGAAATAATTCGGATAATTAGGCCTATATTAAATTTACTTTACACACTGTATAATTTTAAAATAAGTCACGCAAAGCCCATTGAGTTTTTCACACTGGCGTATTTAAAGGGGTGATTACATAAACTTCCCTGTTTAGCTCCCCGAGCGCGAGGAAAAGAAAATCAAAACCCTCACTTATTGACAAAAAAAAAATTACGTTTTTTACACGAGAAAATTTATTTCCATGTTCTATACAAATAAAGAATTAAAATCGACTACATTGTTTCCTAATTCTTGTTATATAAATGATTCGATCATGGCATAAACTAAACTTGAGCAGGGTTAAATCTGGTGAACGTGATGGATACTCCTTACTTCCCCCTCCACCGGTCCATCTTTTTTAGAAAGTTTAACGATGCACCATCTTGTTGATCCTCAGACATTTACAAATAGGAAAGGCCAGCTACTTCTTCAAAGAACGAGTAAAAGTTGCAGTTTGACGTTGCAAACTGCAACTAACAATTTACGCACATGTACCATCATTTATTCTTAGGTTTCTCAGGAAATAACACTAGATGAAACTTTGAACAGTATTTTGTACTATAAAAGCCGAGTATCACTGTATGTTCGAATGCTAACCCAGTACTTCGATTTTTCCTACAAACAAGTTCAGTTTTAATAATCTGATGATGTTAGATTAGTTGGTGAAACACGCGTCGAGTATAGTGAAAACTACTTTAAATTTTATACGGATATACTTCTTGAGGTGCATTTGAGGCGTTAAGTTGAACTTGTAAGTGAAAAGGCAGTTTTATGTTTAGTCAAGTAAAACTACCCCTTTTCATTAATATTCTAAAGACGCCACTGACCATAAAACTTTGGTCATAAAAAGTATTATTAAAGATAATTTTACTTTTTACATCACGATTTCTTTACATTGTAGCAGTTTGAGAATTGTTTTTTTTTTTGTATCATTTAAAGACACATTGCAGCAGTTTGGAAATTGTTTTTTTTTTGTGGTATTTAAATATACAAATATATAACATACATATATCGTCCATTTTGATTATTTGTAAACGGCATTTACTGAAAAAGATCTACAGGAAAACGGTACCATCTGTACTTTTTAAAAAATATTGAAATTATGATAATATAAACAATAAATAAAAAATGTACCTAGTACCGTCAGGTGAATTTTGTAATATGTCAAATCAGTTAAAATTGTTGTTTTACATATGAAAAAGTCATTACCATGGTAATTCTTGAATATCACAGCTTAACCACAAGCTTAAGGAAGAAATACTTTTAGGTCATTATAAGTTTTCAACGCTCGAAGGTACTATAGAATTAAAGGATGTGGTTGTTCGACTGGATAGTCCCGTATCCGTTCGCGTCCCTGGTCGGTAAAAAGGGCATTATATAAAAAACACAATCGCTTAGTACATTGACCCGCATATTCACTTGTGTTCCAATCCCAACTAGGCCCATCTCATCTTAATAAACATTCTTTAATAAGGAAGAGCCTTCCATACGAGACTGGTAAACAAAGTACCTAACTGTCATATAACAATGGAACATATACCTTTTCTAAGAAAACAGAGGGAAGGCAAGTTACGTAGGACTTTACTTTATCTTGATATCAAATGAAACTTTTATTAAACGTTTTTAACTAGATATATTTCATTCAGTCTGAAATGTTTAGTTTCATTAGCACTATTTTCCAAGGGCCTATTGACATTTACTACAAATGTTTGCCAATAAAACGTTAAATCGCTGACGATAATAGTAAATGTACCCACAAGTGGTATTTTCTCCTTCCAAGTCAACCACAAATCTAGCTCTAGAGTTCGTAGCAAACTATGGAGCTGATTCCTAACGATACGCACCAAACGCTCTCTGATATATTGTCCACAGACAAGTTCCTTTCTGTATTGAGTGCAGTGTTGTTAGGTCATAAAAAATGTTGTCGCCAAGTGTCAAAATAAAAATTGCCAGTTTCATAAAAAAATCGCCAAAATTACTACATTTGGGGGACTATTCGCTGATCTGATGTGTTGCTTCCCCATATACACATATATACGCATAAAAAAATATATATACACATAAATACACACAAGGCAAAATACTTAAAATTACGTAAAATAAATAATAATAAGAAGTAGAGATGCGGAATAAAATAAAGCAAAATGTCGACTCATAAGAGCAATATTTTCTATTGAATAACATTAAAATCAGTAGAATTTGTTGAGAATTCCTCGGCAAATGTGTAAAAAGCATAGGATGATATCAAAACTGTTTTAACAGCACTCCTAAACTGATAATAATCATGTTGTCTGATGCTTGCAGGTAAATGGTTAAAGAATCTAATCTTATGATAATCAATCCCGGTACGAATTTTGGAGAGACGTCTTGAAGTCTTGGTAAATATTTTTATTATTTCTTTTGGAATATCCATGAATTTCATTATGTGAGGTAGATTTGCAAGAGACATTGCAATATATATGTGCTTGGTAAAGTCAATATGTGTAACATTTTAAAACCCTGTTTTTATATTTTAGACCAGACACAATTCGTAATGCTCTTCTTTGGAGCGCAAAGATATTGGAACTATGGCTGGAGTGTCTCCAAACCAAGATAGCATAATATAGAGAGGAATGTGTAAGGCCATGGTATGCTGTGATTAGTACTTTCTGCGATACATTATTAACAAGGTTTCTAAGCAGATATATATTTTTAGAATTTTTTTTGCAGAGTAAGCTTGTGGTTTTCCCACGATAGTTTGAAATCGTGATATACACCCAGAAATTTGACACTATCTTTAGGGTTCATCCCAGTTAAGTTTCTCAGACTGAAGGTCATTGTCTCAGTTTTTGAATTATTTAAGCTGTTGGTTTGCAACAAACCAATCCTGGGTTTTTGACTGTGTCTCATTTATGTTAGTACCTAAGATATCAGGATTTTTACGTGATTGCATGATAGTGGTATCATCTGCAAATAAGACGAATTTCGAAGGGATGATATCAATTAAGTCGTTGATGTATATGAGGAATAAAATCGGCCCCAATACTGAGCTCTGTGGTACTTCGTATTCAATATTTAGTATACATGAGTTTGTGTTGTGGTAACTGACAATCTTATATCAATTCGTCAGTTATCACTGTATTAAATTGATACTCCTTACATCAAAATTATAAAATTTTAGTTTATTAATTAAAATGTTATGTGACACACAGTCAAAAGCCTTGGAAAGGTCTATGAACTGGACCTATACACACTCGCCATTTTCAAAACTTCTAGTGATTATGTCAGTTAAACTATTTATGACCAGAGTTGTGGATAATTTCTATCTAAAATCTTCAGTATTGCTTCTAGAATTTTTGAAAACATTGGCAAAATAGAGATTGGCCTAAAGAGATAAATTTAAGTCCTAACCTATTACGTATTGGTATATCAAGAAAACGAAGAATTATTGAATTATTAATTACATTTCCTAAAACGAAAGATATGTACGTGTAATTAATGTGTTACATTGTGTTACAAATAGTTATACGCTACGTTTTCAATGGTTTACAACAGGAAATAACAACATTCCACCGAATGAATATTTAAATAGTAAATAAAGAACGAGGGAGAAGTAAACAGTTAATTATTTTTCTGTATTTATTATTAATCAAATTAAGTAGATGTCACTAGGTAAGTTTTAAAAAGTGGTATTTTATAGAGACAAATGGTGCATGAAATAAACGTATTTTTTTCAGCAATCGTTTTTTTGTAGTAACAATTAATTTCACATTATTATAGTTGGTTGGTCCAATTTTAACTGATAGAATTCTACGGAGCTAATTTACACGTCTGTTAAATTTTAAGTCAAAATATTAAATCTTAATGCATACGAATTTAGGACGTTGAAAACGAATTTTTTCGACGCTCAGTGAACTCATTTGGCGCTGTTAAAGTATAACAGTTAGGTACACCACAAAACACCTACTTATTAAAATATTAGACTTTTTAGCCTTCTGTATACAAGTTGAAAATACACCGTAATCCCAAATAACAAAAACAAACAGAAAACTTCCATTCATAAACCACATAGGTACAAATTCATAAATTCATTGTACCTGTTCTCCTGCTGCCGGTGCACAGAATATGAATGTTGTCTATTTTAACATCCCTGTGTAAAAAACCGTCACTAGGGGTTAATCAGTAAATAGTTATTTTGTATTTTGTAGTATTAATATTTTGAAGATTAAGTTGTCAAAACTTTGAAACCTCCAACTTAAGCTTTAACGGTTACTATTTCTGCTCTGGCAGATTGTTATTGTTATTATTAACTTATCTTCAACCGAATAGGACTTTTTGTTTTATTATCATTCATTCATTAGCTTTACGTTATTGTTATTTATTTATTAACAACATAAACGCCACTGCATTAAAATAATCAATAGTTCAAGTGTAATATAATTTTGTTTATTTAAACTTTAAGCGGTGAATGAAAATGGTTACATTAAAACTAATCCCTCCTAATCTCCGCAACTACGATTGTACAGTAATTATTTAAAAAGGTGACTTTCTCCCTCTTTATTAGGATTCTCTATCACAGCTCTATAAGCTCAATAACCGCCATGCGTCAATTTACCAGACATCCTCCCTATTACGGACGACAAAGTTATGGAATTCATTGCCGATTCGCGTTTTCCCGGGTCGTATTCTCTTCAGGCCTCTAAGGTCAGGATTAACAAGTACTTCCTCGAAACCTACCCCTACTCAGGTTATCCATGTCCTTATATATAGTACGATGTCTCTCAATAAAAAAAGAAGTGTTTCCTAACTAAGCTATAGTTGGCTGAATCGATCAGCATTTTCATCGAGGTTTAACAATTATTGCATGTTGGATGGTACGTGATTTTATTTCGTAAATAAAAAAAAAAAAATACGACACAAAACGCTACTTGTGTCAATTGTGGTAACAACATGTATCTAGTATACATGATACTACTGCTACTTATTCAAATAGCTAATGCATTTAGTTTTTAAATCGAGTCACAAATTGAGAGGGTGAAGCTTAATAAAAAAGAGGTGGATCAGAGTGTGTGGCTTGAAGAACCACATTCCAGTCGGACGATATGTTTAAATAAAAGAACTATTGAGTAGATTACCTAACCTTGGTCCACCCAAGTACCTATATTAGTACAGTCGTTATAGATAGTCTGAATTTCGTATAGGGTGCAGATCATTTCCTGTTCTATTGTTGTTTTTCGTGACATTCGAATAAAGAGATTTTTTTATCAGGATTTAAAGATTTATCTGAATGCTGGACCGGTTTCTTTATGCTAATTTAATTCCGCCGAATATCTAACGAAGGTGGTGCATCATCTTACTTGCAATTTAAGCAAGTTTCACCCTGTACCCTTTTTTCAAAGAGTGATATTAAATTTCTTAATATTTTAGTAATTATAAAATAAATGTAATAGCATTTGGAAACTATCTTGTAATGTGACAGTTGAAAGATGCGCAAAACTTTCTGCACCCTCAGTTAGAGATTGTTGGGCCCCTTCTAGTGGAGTTTATGTAAATATAATAAGGTTGTTTAATGTCAATCGAAAATTTTAAATCTCAGAATATTGGAAATTTCAATCGTTAAAGAGATATGAGTATAGTATAAGAAATCGGTTTAGTGACGGGACGTGCGGGGTAAGACGCGATATGAGGGCGGGAAATGTCTAACACATGACATCTTCCGCCTTTTACACCGCTCACGTTAAAGCGAGAAAGACGATTGTTGTTTTTGTTGGCGCACACGACCGAGGCGGAGTTTCACTTACATTCTGTGATAGGTCAGGTCCGCACTTAATTTTGTTACCGATTTGTTTACCATAATTATTTTATATCTGTTTATTTGCTGGTGTGTTTTTGAAAATAATTTAAGAAGGTTATTGTATTTAATGTAAAAATGTTTCGACCGTGGGAGGCCTCTACGTCCGCATCTTATTGTGTTTGTGAAAATGAAAGTGATAGTGATTACAGCGATAAAGAAAATCAAAGTGTTTTCAGTAAGAAAAAATGGTTTAGATTTACTAGTTGACACAGCATCTCTGATTAACGTTCCCCGTCCCACGATACACAAACTGGTGAAAGCAGGTGCCCTCCTAAGAAAACAACGATCCGATATTGGTCAATCGAAAACTCTGGACCTATCGTTAGCAAAACTTTTAAAAACTTTGGTTTACGACGCGTATCAAAAAACTGAAATCCCAACTATTGACGTGGTAGACTGAAAACCAAAAGAAATGGATTATCGTCTAAAATATACCAAATGAACTTTAGGAACTTGGCTGAGAAAAAATTGGATTTAAATGTCAAACTATTAATAGACGCACGGCGATTATGGAAATCAGACGAATAGTGGATTGGCGAGATTCATATCTAGATGAGATAAAAGAACTCTGAAGGGAAAATAGACCAATTTATTATCTAGATGACTCTTGGTATGATACTCGTGACACCTTTAAAAAAGGATGGACTGATGGACCTAGGAAATGTCAACCAATCTCATTGCCCCCTAATAAATGGATTCGGTTGATTATATTACACTGTGGATCGGTTGATGGATGGGCTGATAATGCATTGAAACTGTACGGAAAAACATGGAAGACTGTAACGTGGATCCCACAAGAAATTAAAATCGAATAGCATTATTGTTCTTGACACTGCGAAGTACCATTCGAGGCAACTGTATAAAATTCCTAACAAGAGTTCTACTAAGCTGGAGTTATAATTTTTTTTAAATGGAACATGATCTCTATTATGAGTAAAATTATAATAAAGCACAACTCTTGGAAGACCGGCAAACGAAAAATTATGTGAAGAACTATATTATAGATACTGTAGCGGAGAGATATGGCTATAAAGTGTTGAGATTACCGCCATATTTCTGTATTTTCAAGCCGATTGAATTAATTTGGTGTAAATTGAAGAAAAATGTCAGAAAAAGAAATGCTTTTCCGAAATTCGATAAAAAAGTTGTAGACTTAATTCAAACTGGTGTCGAAAATAATATAAGAAGATTGGGAAAAAAGAATACTGGAAAGTAATTACAATTGATGATGATTACCTAAAAATTTCTGAATGTCATATAAATGGTGGAAATAAATTTATTATAAATTTGAAGGAGGATAGTAGTTCATCTGAAAATGAAGAAGAGGGTGAGAAGGGCGAGGATTCAGAGGAAGAATCGATGTGAGGTGAGGTAAAGTGGAGTGAGTTGAAGTGAAGTAGTGAATTTTGTGATATTAACTGTATTATTTATTACCGTTTTTGTGCTTTCGTAGGTCAGTGCTCGAGAAATATTCTTTTTTCAGGATGTTATTATTTATTAATATTATTGCATTTTGACAAAAATACGTCTTTCTGTTTTTATTATAGTAATAACTACTATTAGAATTTATTTTTAGTTTATTTATTGAGAAAAATGTTTGTTCCTGTTACTATTTTGAGAGTATATTTTTTGTTTTTATTTTGTTCTTAAAGGTTTCTTGTTACTTAATAATTTCATTATCTATACTAATATTCCGTGCCCATCCTTTCCTGGCAAGAAACGCTCATATCTCCTCGCGTTTCTTGCTAGGTAGTAACAATTATTTATATTAATCGAACTTGAATATCGCAACTACTGTATGTGTAGTCAATACTTTAAATTCAATATTTTTATTTCAAGTTAATACTTTTTCTACGATTTGTAAATTGTTGCTAGCTAAACTGAGCACAAAAACCGACATTGAAAATGTAAACGAGCGAGCAATACAGATAAATCCGGCTATGCGTTCTATATCGCCTTACCCCGCACGTCCCGTCCCTAAAGCTGTTTCTCCTACTATAATAGTGACGCTTCATAAGCAAATAACTAAAAATTTCCTATTTTTCAAAAACATTTTGTTTAAAAACAAATCTGTTTCAATGTCCATGTTTACTGAACTCGCTTTGATATAAGAAGGCTACCCTGAAAGGTTTTTGGTATGTTTTTTATCATCCTGTATACAAGTTACAACAATTTTGGCCAAAGGTTTTGGAATTTTCACAAAACCCATATTTCTCTCTGCGTCTAAAATACAACCTTACATTTTCCAGTCCAATGTGACTTAAGGAGACGATTTGAACAAGATCCAATGTATGTTTGAGATACACATATGTATGCAGTAATATATTCAAAATATGATTTCATTAACAAATATGCAGGGTTCAGTCCCCTGCATATATTTAACTACGTTATTGTTGTAGTACCCGTATACATAAAGTTTATGTAGGTGGTTAATACCAGGTGCATAGATTCAAATATCATTTGAACACATTTTATGCGGTGCAGTATATAGAATTTAAGTGCTTTTAATTTTATATACATCTTTCTGTACCTTTATGTTTTACGGCTCTAGAAATATTACTCGTAAATCTTTATTGTTCGGCAAGTTCTTTGAAAACTATTTTTTAGCAACACCCAATTTTTACTCGGTTATCACAATTTCAACTATAACCGATGTAAATATTATTAATTAACATTTTGGTTTATGCAAATATTGTTTTACTTTGACACTCAAATTACCTTTCTTAATCGCTTAAAGGACCACCTCTTCTTTGTACCTCTGGCCGCAAATAGATCTTAGGGTGAAGACACAACACAGCGGTGCGACGTCGCATCGCAAAAACGACGTCGCACGGCGATGCGATGCGATGACGCAACGTTAAAACTTCATCGCCACGGCATCGCAGAGAAGACGCTTCTAGTGAGATGTGGACCGCACAATACGTGTCCTACGTCTGTTGCAGGCCACAACAGTGCGGTGCGACGACGCAACGCAAAAACGACGTCGCACCGCAATGCGATGCGATGAACGTTCCTTGCACGGCCACAGAAGACCTATACCAGAAGCGACACGTTGATATATGTAAACCAAATAAGCTGCTGGCAACATAAAACATTTTTTCCAATAAAATAAATCATTTTTATACAATACTAAAGGATATAAACGAGATTTGTTTCGCAATCCGTAGTACAAATCTAGCCATATGCATAAATATAAAAATAAATATTTGATTAACAATAACATGCAAAATACAATAAAAGATTTATAGGTTGACAATAATACCACCAAAAAGATGGCGCATAAAAATTCAATATTGGCGGGAAGGCAGAGAATCGTTATAGTCCGGGAGCTGGCGACACTTTTCATTGTCTCATTTCATAAAACTTGATTTATCTTTTATTTTGTAATATTAATATCACTGATCAAGAAAATGAATTCCTGCCATCTCGTTGGCGGGACAACGATTGTCAGCGGTATGCCAAATATGTTAAAAAAAAGTACAAATGTTTTAAATAATAAAAGTTGAAACTTATTTCGACTTTTTAATAACATTTAAATAAGACATAAAATGACCTCCTGCCACTTTTTCGGTAGAGCGATCTATTCCTGCCATAATTTTATTTATGTAAAAAAAACAATTATCAATTGATATAAATCATAAAAGTTCAAAATTTTTTTATCATTTCATCAATAATTAAGATAACTAAAAAACATATCCTGCCAGTCATTTGATGGGACTTGGCTTCGGCAGGAGCTAGTAAAGTAGTAGGATCTACTAGTTTAGATCTGTGACATAAAAACAGAATAGAAAAAAAAATATCAATTAATATGAATCATAAAAGTTCAAATTTTTTTTACCATTTCTTGAATAATTATTATAATTAAAAAACATATCCTGCCTGACATCTGATAGGACCTGGCTTCGGCAGGAGCAAAGTTGTTGAGCGCGAACAACTTTATTCGCTATTTCTAGGCTTCCAAATTCCAAATCCAAACGTTCTCAATGCGTTTTGATACTCTGGAGAAATTCATTTGTGAACTGTACGGCTTTAAAACAATGAGCAACGTGAATGAAGTACGATTAGCAACGATCAAGAAAGCCTATAAATTCAAGGACACCCAGGAACAGCTCAAATTACAGTCGACAAGTTTTGATGGATACATATTACCCCCGTGCAAAGTGGAATTGCAACAACAAATTCTGAGGGCTATTTATATTTCCAGTGTGTGGTGTAATGCACACTTCCAACACTCGACGTTGCTATCTCCTGCCGATTGTGGATGGAAAGAAGCTAATAATAAGCTGAAGTTCTTATTGTTTGAGGGTGACCAGGTACCAACTTTAATCAGTGACATAATTATGGATAAAATTGCTGAAACCGACGACGCAGGTAATAATAATATTTTCTCTACTGAGTAATTAATAATAGATAAAACAATGCCACTAATATTCAAATTATTTATAATCAATTTACAGAATCTGATATGGCAACTAATGAACAAGATGACAATGATACAATGGAGCATATTCAACGTGACAGTGATTCCAGCGATAGTGATGATTCTGAAACCGAAGATTTATCCACTTTTGTAGAAACTGTTTACGAATATATCGACGAAGATTCGCTTCTATAAACTTTTCAATATTACATATTTTTTGTGCAAAAATAAATATAAAATAATCTTACGCGTTGAAACACATTCCTTTCTGTTATTATGTCACAGAACCTACTACTTTACTAGCTCCTGCCGAAGCCAGGTCCCATCAGATGTCAGGCAGGATATGTTTTTTAATTATAATAATTATTCAAGAAATGGTAAAAAAAATTTGAACTTTTATGATTCATATTAATTGATATTTTTTTTCTATTCTGTTTTTATGTCACAGATCTAAACTAGTAGATCCTACTACTTTACTAGCTCCTGCCGAAGCCAAGTCCCATCAAATGACTGGCAGGATATGTTTTTTAGTTATCTTAATTATTGATGAAATGATAAAAAAAATTTTGAACTTTTATGATTTATATCAATTGATAATTTTTTTTACATAAATAAAATTATGGCAGGAGTAGATCGGTCTACCGAAAAAGTGGCAGGAGGTCGTTTTATGTCTTATTTAAATGTTATTAAAAAATTGATGAAGTTTCAACTTTTATTATTTTCAACAATTAAACTTTTTTTTTAACATAATTACCATATCACGGTCAATCAGTGTGCCGTTGGTACTCCTGCAGGAATCGATTTTAGGTTTTTATAGCTTCGATATGATACAAATAAAGTAAAACTAATCGTTATGAAATCTTACAAAATTTAGTGTCGCCAGCTCCCGGACTATTAGGTTTTCTGTGGCATGGCATTGTACGAGACACGAGAAGACCCTGCTCAGTTTTCTAGTGGACATCTTGTACACACGCAACCTGTTGGCACAGCAGACTAAGTCGCGTATAAAAGACAACCAGACTTCCATGATTTGCGCGTGCGTTGCTTGAGAGAATCATTCCCGATCTCAAGTGAAAACACAACACTGCGGTGCGACGTCGTATCGCAGAAATCAACGACGTCGTGGAAATTTGCGATGCGTCGTCGCACCGCAGTGTTGTGGGTTCGCCCAGGATTTATACTAAGCGACGTCGCATTGCAAATTTCTACGACGTCGTTGATTTCTGCGATGCGACGTCGCACCGCTGTGTTGTGTTTTCACCGTTATCGCGTTAAGAACTAACTAGTTAAGTAAACAATCCTAAAATATCATCTTACCCTATCCCATAGTAAAATTTTCTCTCAAATTCATTTATAAGTATTTAATTTCTGGTGGTACAAAGCGAAAAACTCACTTATTGACACTGTTTTCAAATGCTCCAAAAACACGCATTGTGCAAATACAGCATTTGGCGAGCGCATTTACATTTTAAGGTAAGAAAACCTACGCCTCCGCCAATTTCAATGATCTTAAATTATATACAATTTATGGCATGTGGGAAATGTAAAGAGAAAAATTAGGTTGGGACGATACAAAACTGAGAACACCCACACTGCGGAATGAACACGGGCACATGTCCGATCTCAGTTCAGTACACTTCAAAATAAAGCTGGCAGGGGTGCCATTGTGTACTAGGCATTTGCCCCGCCACACCAACAACATTATCTCGGTACTTCGTCAACATCATTCCTACCTAACTGCCAACAAAATTCGCAGTGTTTTCATAGTTGTTGTCTTTGTCGTCCTATGGTTCCATTAAATTTTGGATCGATCTGCAGGTATGAACGGAGTTATAATCATCCCTAAAACAGACAAGTTTAGCGGAATGGGTTGCTTAAAAAGTAGACCCAATATTTGAACTGTACTATGAACTGGATATCGCGAAGGATTCGTATTTTTCGAAATATCTCCGGAACCACTGAACTAGTACCTTTAAATTTAGGACATCATATAAAGCGCCACCACCACATTTGGTAGCAACTTTTGTATGAATCAAGGATGTCTTTTCTGGACAAATACGCTTTCTTTACCATTTTCCACATTTCTTACCGTTATTCAATACAAAAAGGTCATAGTCTATTTATATATAGACGTTACATCTGTTAGTATATTGTAATTGAACATGAAAATGAATCGTCGATAAATTTCAGAAAATGTCTGTCAATTCCGAACGCCTGTAAAAAATTATACGACATACGACATTTCGGTTTCCGCCATTCGATTCGACAGTTCCCAGGATATTTAAAAAAATATGGTTCCATCTTTGATTGGTTATTAATGGGAAAAAGTCCATATTTAGGCAGACGTTTATACAACAATAACTTGTGTTATTTTGAGGTTTATCGATTCCCGAAGTTTGGCCGAATTCTTCCTGGACACGCTGTATATTTAGATGACTATTTTTTATTGCATACGATAAACTACACGACGCCGTTTGAAAACTTGACAAGTAAAACTGTGGCACTCACACAATGACTATAATTTCGACAGACAAGCTAATTGTGAGAGATTGTAGCAAATGAAATACTGTTTGTTAAAAAAATAGGGGTTTCATGTTTCATAAGAAAATGTGAATGGACCAGAAATTTTATTTGCCGTTTATTTATCTCATTCTTATTCCCGTCGAAAAAAGTCACACTCAGGTAGTTCCGGATCTAAAATTAACAATCAAAAGTAGATCTCTGCAAAGGAGGGAGAACTTTTATTTTAGTTGAATAGAAATCATGACACCCTGCATGTACTACCTAAGACCTATGTCTGTCTATTTTTTAAAGTAAATTTTGCATAAATTAAAATATACGATTAGCATACAGTTTTTAAAGGATTACTTTCGCTTAATAATTAAGAATATTCACTTATTTATATTTATATTCACAACATTGCCTTCTTCAAACATTAATTTCTTTCGACCCAATCAAATTTGTTGAATAACTGTGGCCTTTAATTTTTAAACTGTTTATTTGACGATTGACAATATTAAAAGTGTGTTTTAAGGCTAAAGGTAATTTGATTCCAACATTACAATTGATGAAAACAAAAGTATTCCCAGCTTCCCTTTTGCTGCAGCTCCAGATCTACTTTTCATTTTAATTCCGGAACTACCTGAGTCGGAAGTTTTTGGCGGGTGCTAAAATAAAACGGTTAATCGGCAGTATTACCTGATGTGGGAATATAATGAGTGATAACGTATATCGAAACTGAAATTATACATGAGGGTTACTTGTGATCCAGCCAGCAGCTGCTTCTTCGCTAACGTTCAAGATTGACAAATCTTACTAAGGGGTACTTTTCTTAACAATGGAGCACGAGCTAAAGAATCATACTGAGGAAACACAATATGTGCCTATCTGTTTAATATGAAATTGTATGATTTTTTTTTCAAAAATAAATTCTAAACTTTATTTTTTTTTGATAAATTTACTCTGTCGGCAACTGCTATAAGCATACATTTTGTTTTGTGAAGATTTACTCTAACGAGTTTAATTTGATACTCCCTAAAATGTATATACATACAGGGTGATCAATAGTTCACCGATTTCCCCATAATAATGACAGTGGCGGTTCGTGGGTCAAGAGATAGGGAGGTCAATTAGAAAAGTTTGCTATATTACCTATCTTTTAAAGTGATTTAAATTCCAAGTCGATCCTTCGGTATTTTTGAGATGCAAAGTGGTCAATTATATTTTCATTAGTCTTTTATTTTCTTTATTAATGACCTTTCTATGGTAAGCATAGCTAAAGAAGATAACCTTTCCTGACCCATGGTATTTCTTAAAAATGCCTTTATTCTTTTTAAGGTGGAAAAACAACGTTCACTTTCGACGGTAGTCATAGGGAGAGTACACAAGATTTTTAACAGTTTGACACTTTCAGAAAAAGTATTGCACACATTATTGTTAATAAAAAGCTGTAACGAAGCAACTGCACCTTCACTATTGGAAAAATCTTCTCGGCTATATAATACTTCTAATTCAGTTTTAACTTTCAAATGATTTATGACTGGATACTCCGTTTTAACTAATTTAAACATATCTTGAGGAAAGCTTTTTTTATAATCTTTAAATCGATCTGCGTGAAATAACTGAGACACTGTTAAATCATTACTGAAGCCAAACCTGTTTTTGACCTCAGATGTAATTATATCACAAACTTCTAATGAAATTCTCCTTTTTGATTCTTCCGTTTTACATCTCTGGGCAGACTGCATGGATGTCTCCTCCAAATAGTTGTTCAAAATTTTATTTCGGATGCCTTCAATTTTACTATTAAAAACGCCAATACACTTATTTACTGTTATGACATCGATATTACATTTTTGTAATTGATTGAACAATATATCACAATGAGGCATAACTAAATAAAAAAATTTAACCAGTAAAGAAAATGTTTATTTTGTAAGTAGTTTTTTAAACCAATAGCTTGGTTTAGAGTGTTGTTTTCTGATTCATTATCAATGATTTTTTCTAAACCATCTAATAATTCTGTTCGATAGGTATAAACAGTCTCTATGCATTTTGTATTAAAATTCCATCGTGTTGGAGCCGCTTTAGGTAATCTCACCTTAACAACATTATCTAACACGGCTGTTCTTTTTGGCGATTTTCTAAAGAATGAAGAAAAGCTATGTAAATTAGCAAAAACATTTTTATGCTTTTATCCCGACTTGATGCTTTTTGTAAAATTAAATTCAGTTGATGAGCGTAACAATGAATAAAATTTGCTGAAGCTTTTAAACTTTTCTATAGACACTGTCTAACTGCATTCTAATATCAACTGTACCAATTCCAATTTAACAAGATTTATTTGATATTAAAATACATTTATAAAACTTAATTAGATGCCTATTTCGGCTTACAATAAACATAAGATACATTCAAAAGTGTTGCTAGACTACAACAGTTATTCATATGACTTGATGCGAGCGAATGTTTCTGTACTTTTATTTTTAAATGTTTCAAGTCAGTTACACCTATTTTGGACCAAATAGGATCAGGATCATCACCAAATAATAGGCATGGGAAACAAGAAAATGCATTTTTTTACCTCGCATCCGCAAATCCACTCGGATAAATCGTACATTGAATTTCGAAAATACCTATTAACTTCTTTTTTCTTATCAAGAGATGTTTGCTTTATCGTCATATTAGATTTTGGATGGCCACCACCTTTGAATTTCACTGGGTCTTCATAACCCAACTTATGTCCATCTTTCAGTTTTAATATATTTTGTACGACACTCATATTTAATAGTAAACACCAAAAACACTGTTTTACTTAATTTCACGACAAGTAGAGATTTACTAATAAAATGTTCACAAATGAAAACATTAAAAACAACGCGACAGAATTTACCGACCAACGCGTACCTAGTCAGCATTAAGACTGCTCTACTCTGAACTTCGTGCGTTACCGTTTCCGTAAAATGTGTCAGGGACATTGTCCCCGCCAGTGATTTTCTGTCTCTTTTGCTTTCTGACGATTCGCGCATAAGTCTATTTCACTTTAATTCGTTGTAAATTCGGTCCGTAGCTAGCTTTGAGGACAAGTTGTGGATTGACCCAAGATTTTTAAATTCTATAAATGAATAATGCAATGAATATGAATGTAGAGGCTCGGTGCTCGGGGGGATACGAAATCCTGCGATCTAGATATTTGAATAGTATTGTGGATAGAATGAACTAGAAACTTTAATATATTTTTTAAGAATATTAAAAGTATATATATTATATATTTTTAAACTTGAATGAATGAATAGCTCTAATTTTTTATTTGTATGTGGGAGGTCATTGACCAAATGATCTTATAGAAGAACCGCCAGTGAATAATGAGGATTATGGGAAAAAAATTATATGTGAATTTGTTTTGCTCGTAGCTCGTAACGAAACACTTCGTAATTAATTTGCAGAATTTAATGCCACTTAAAACTGTAAGTTCTAAATAGTATTCACAACTTGAAAAATAAAAAGTTGATATAATTTTCTTAAAGTAACCGTAGCCGAGTATATTTCTTACGTCAAAAAGTTCCTATGGAAATTAGTATCATCTCCATCGTTTCTGCGATACAGGATGATGATTTCTTATGGTGATGGTGAGATAAGAGTGCCTAAGGATATTTTATGATTGGAAAAGTATTTATATGAACGTTACAGGTACTTCTTTTGAGGAATTTCTAAGAATTTTTGGAGGACTGCTGTATCTAGCATGTCCTTAAATCTTACACAATAAAAAACAACCTGATATAGTCGGCTGTAAAAATTGGTTAACACTGGAACTTCTAAATGAAATTAACGAACTAAAGAATCTGTTTTGGCTAGCAACTAATCTAGATGATCTTGACTAATAACTACAAATCCAGAAAACATCAACTAAATAACAAAATGAACCCTTCAAAAAAAACTATCTCTCTAAATGAATTCAAAATACACATAATACCAGCAAAGAAGTTTGAAAAATTGTTAACACTCGGTTAGGTAGACATACTCATAATTAAATAACTAAAATACAAATCAATAATGTTATATTGCATCCGAAATATATTTCAATCTCTATCCAGAAAGATGACAACCTAATAAA
This sequence comes from Rhamnusium bicolor, assembly GCA_029963845.1. Lineage (NCBI taxonomy): Eukaryota > Metazoa > Arthropoda > Insecta > Coleoptera > Cerambycidae > Rhamnusium > Rhamnusium bicolor. The sequence continues at coordinate 2,429,097 of JANEYF010005770.1, forward strand.
GCTATTATTAGGAGGTTTAAAGAAAATCTCATTAATTGTGGGTCTTTCAACAAGGTAAGACCAATAAATCAGATATTTATATCTAATTTTATAATACATTACAATTACCAAATAAAAATTTAAATTAAAGTAAATGTTCAAGCTAATATCCGTTATGTTCGATACATAAATTATACCTCTTCATAACACTCTGAACTGCATTATAAATATGAAGATTTGAAATGGAATTCTCACAGTATATAAAATTTTATCTGAGTTCATTTATGTCGGTACTAGTTTTTTTTTGTATAATTTGTCTTTGATGTGGCCTCAAAAGAAAAAAATCCAATGGTGTTAAGTCAGGTGATCGTGGTGGTCACCTCACTGGTCCGTTACTTCCTATCCAATTATTTCCAAAATTGGTATTGAATAATTCTGCAACGGTCCTGATATTATGAGGTGGTGCACCATCTTGTTGGAAGAACTGATTTCTTGCCTCAATTAAGGGTAGATTGTCCATAAAATCCTCAATAATTTTCTGGTTCAAGATTTCGTAGTACCGTTGGCCATTAAGATTTTCTTGATATATGTGATATGTTAAAACACGATTGCTACGTAGAGCACACCAAACACTAAAACCAAAGCGTCTCTGAGATCGCACGTCAACGGTACGGTGTGGGTTCATATCAGACCAATAGTGCTCGTTATGCCTGTTGAAAATTCCTCCACTGCTAATGTAGGCCTCATCTGTCCAAACTACATTTCTAGAGAAGAATGGATCTTGTTGACTTTTTTTGACGGTCATAACCAAAACTCCAGTCGTCGCTGAAGATCAGTTGGTTGCAGGTGATGTTTCCTTATTGTGTAAGGCCTAAATTTGTGTGTCTTCAAAATACCCAAATCTCGACATCTTGAAATCCCAGAATCAGTTTCAATTTGACGACTTGAAATTGAAGGATCTGCAAACGCCATTCCAATTACAGTTATAGAAGTTACTTCGGCATCTTCAATGTTGTAATTTTTTGGTCTTGACTTGTTGAAGGACCCACAATTAATGAGATTTTCTTTTAACCTGTTAAAAATAGCTTTATTAGGTTGTCTTCTTTCTGCATAGAGATTGCAGTATATTTCGGATGCAATATCAAAATTGTCATTACTTTGAATAAAGCATTCTACCATATAATATTTCTTGTAATTTTTGGCATCCTCACTTTTACGATTAAATGGGGTGTAATTGCAAGTGCAATTTACTGACAAACGGATAAACAGTGTCATATATGACACACGCCTACTTGGAATAAATATAAAAAGACGCAAAAGTATTCTACTAAAAGATTATTTTCGCTATTAAATGCTTCCACATCAAAAGCGAAGATTGTTTTCGCTAGCGAATTTGTCGCAAAAAAGAGATCGAGAATGTGTCGTCCATTTTTTTGTATCTCTTACAGTTACCGAGTTACCCTTTACAAACATCGAAATTTGCCCATGCGTATATAATTGTATATTAGTGTATTTCTCGTCTTATGTGTGCACGTTTATGTGAGTGTGCGGTTGTATATATGGATACATTTTTATTAAATACCTACATCCTCGAAAAATTTTTTAAACATAATCTTAATTTTTCGTATCTTTAATAATTATTATAATATGTAGAATTTAGTAATTAAGTGCTCTCGATATATAATATTTCTGAATTAAATTGTGACGTATTTGCAGACTTATCGTAAAAAGAGTATATTTAAAAAATAATACATAAAGTTGTAGTTACAGACGTCCGAGAATACGTCAAAAAAATTTGTCGAAACGGGTTTTAGCCGCTACGCGGGCGCGCCTATGTATTCAATATTTCACCCTAGGAAGATTAATACCTATAAATGATATGGATGTATTCAGATTTTCTGGATCTGTTTAAGATTAGTCTTACATTTTTTTACTCCCCACGGTGAACAATACTTAAGGCACACACTAGGGGTGATTTCGAATTGATTAAGTATGAATAATAATAAATATAAAAAACCTGTAACAAATTATAAGTTATTTCGTCTAGAAAATTAACAAAATTCATTAAGTAAGGATGGCCAATTATAATTTATTTAATTTTCTAGGAAACGGCAGTATTAGTCCTGTATTTTTCTTAATCTTTCTTATTGAGATTGTATTTATATTCATAAGTCCAATAATTTTCAAAACATTTACTGCCTTTTGTTGCTTCTTCTGTAAGATTAAAGCATCTAAATAGAATAACAGGAAATTATACAGAGTAGTCTGATCTATCTAAGTCGTAAAATAGATCGACATATTGAAATACATGGAGTATTTAATAAAACATTTTAGAACAAATAGCCAAAATATTGTTTAAACTCTTCTATTATTATTAATTGCTAACTCCATTTTTAGAAAATGTTCTAAATAATTTGCATAGAATTAGAGGGTTTAATGTTTGGGATGGACACCTGAGGAAATAGTCGGCCGTATTTATATTCATACTAAAAATGTACAAACAATTTTGGGGTAAGGAAAAAAACTAAACTTTTTATTACGGTTACAACTTTTTTATGTTTGGCAAAGGCTAAATCTGAATAACGACAAAATTCAATACATAATTTTTGAACAGTGCTGGGTTCCGCGCTAAAAATAATTTGACATCAATCAATCAAGTTGTTTAATTTGCAACTACATTTATTATTATTATTACCTGCGATGTTTATTGCTAATGTTCTGCAAATCCACCATTTTGATTTCATTGTATATAAAACTGAATCTGTATCAGAATAGACAAAATGTAATTTTGGCATTTTTTGGAATCTTTACTTAATAGAAAAAAAAACAGTGTGTAAAGGATTTTTGTCATTTTTTCGTTTACAAATGTTATTCAACATTAAAGTTTGAATTAGTCTATTACGCGCGCACACTGCCGGCCGAGCAAGTCGATGCGGTGACGTCACAGGACTCGAGTGCTAGTGCAGAAAACAGGCAAAGCACGTTGTTAAACGTCGTGTTATTTGTGATTTGTATTGTGAAATTTTAAGTGAAATAATTATAATGATCAATTCTTCTAAATTATCATCATATTACTGGTGCATCGTACCGATATGTGAAAATAAAAACGTCAGAAAAAACTTTTGTCCAAGTTCCAAGAAACGGAAAATGTAGAAAAGTGTAGTTAAAGATCGGATCCGAAGGAGTTTTCGAAGACAAATTGCATTTTGCATGCGTGAATCTTTTTTGATGTGAGCAATTAAAAAAATAATAATGTTAAAAATAAATATGCAAAAGCAATAAAAAGTAATATGTGTAAAGTATACATATATGGCACGGTAACAACGCAGGAACCTGGGGTTTCAAACGATTTCTCTCTTTTTTTTTATATCATTTTGGGGCACTAACGACGATATTTTCAATCGTGGATTTTGTATGAGCCTACTGGCTGCTACTGAAAATCATCGGACATAAAGTTGTAAATTATCCCTTTTGGATGAGACTCATTTTTAGCAAATCTTATTATTTAAATAGATTTCAATCGCAAACTTACAGTTCAGGAGGAGATTTATTTTCGGGTATTTAAGCATTAGAAGTATATTTTTGTTTTTAAAGGATAATAATTTGTAACCGTTAGTATAAAAGGTTGCTACTTCTCTCATTTTTAAAAATTTGGGGTGATTAATGATCCCACCACAACTAAAAAAGTTCAGAAATAAGTACATATAGATCAACAAATGCCTCGCTTATAGCAGAAAGCAAATTGAGAAATTTAAATTTTAAATCAAGTTCATAGTCCTTACTATGTCAAATCGCAAGTGAATCTTAGTTTTATGAAGTCGTTGTTTTGTGAAATTTCTTATGAGGTTGTCAATTTCTATAGAATTTGGATTAATAGTAATTTCAAAGTTGTATCACGAAAAATCGGATATGAGGCTCTTTTAAGTTACAACCAATCACACATCGATTATTGTAAAGCGTATTTTTTTCAGTCCATATTTTTTTAAAATCCCTAAAAAGTATCGAAATGAATTGGGAAACTTCGAACAATACTTGGTGTTGTTGCGATGCTTCGACATTACATAATAGAAAAGTTACTTAGAAATGTACCTGTAACGATTTTACTTTTGCACTCGATGCGATATACATCGAACGGAAAGGGGATGTCGCGGTCCGTGAGTCACAACCGGAGCGCGTCCGCATCTGCCCCTATTACTCTAGCCCTTGAAGTACTACTGGCAAAGCACATGGCGGCGTTTAACCCCCGCGCGTAATATCCTAGTACATGTTACGCTTGCTGCATTGTTTTAAATGAGCCTATTTACAGATGAGTTAACCTCGATGTAATTGACCTTAATCATGAAATTGTCGACTTGGTCATATTAACAACAGTTTGTAATATTTAACATAACGGACTCGTTATTCTTGTAATTTTTAGAACAGAATTTAACTTTGTACATCCTGCAACATTTTTCCTGCTATGATTAGTACAATAGTTAGTTGTCGATAATATTAAACACAATTTAACTAAGAGAAATACATACTTGGCTCGGTATGCTTTTGTGTTCAACAATTGTGCCGTTCCTGTTAAGTAATCAACACAATTATCGACTTGTAAATTTAACAACGATTTGTTAAAGATAGGATCATAATAGTCTCATTATATTAGTGTTTCTATCATGTTAGAATAACATCCCTGCTACAGATATTTAACATAATATAGTCTTATTAGTTTCGATTGTTTTTACGATTTTGAAATTTCATGAACCGATGAGGTGCTCCTGTGGGAACCAAAGTCTATCATTTGTAATATTAGGTAGTAACAAAATTGAAATGATCGATTTTTAGAAATTAACGGATATTTGTTAAAAATTTAATATAACTGTTTCATTTAAAACCAACAATCATTCATACAAATCTATATGATTCCTGCTAATAGTGCTAATTTATCTTGAAATTGAAAACGTCAAGGTATATATGTGTATTTAGGAACAGTAAATCTTTCTCATCGTTTCTGGTTAAAAATGAACACAATGATCTACAACCCTGCACTTTTGTGACCCAAAACCATTTTGCAAGTATATTGGTATTGCACATTTAAAAATATTTGAGATATTTGCCGCACTACATTTAATTTTAATACCCTATCAGTTTTAGCTTATCTTTTACAATAGGTAACTATTAATAAATTTTAATTTGGCAAATTTTGATATATTAAAAATAAAATAGCAAAAATAAGTAAAAAATATACAGGGTGTCCATAAGACGGATTTCGTCATTATCTCCTGTCTCGTTAGAGATAGATGCATGGTTCGAAATTTTAATTAAATTGTGAGAAAAAGGCCATTTTTTAACATTACTCTCAATTATACAGGGCCATCCGTAAAAGTGGCAGATGAAAGAATATATATTTTTTTAATGAAATGTTTTATTGTGTCTAAAAACCATCATGATGGCCTATTCAGCAGTAAAATATTTGGACGGCTAATGAGATAAATAACATTTTTATGGAAAATTGACGTTGATAGGTATCATTTTGAAAATTGATTTTAGACTCAATTTTGAAGATTAATTACCTTTCTTTGGCATTGGTAGTAGTTTATGCCATATTTTAACTATTAGCTGATGTAGAAAATATGTATTTTATACAAGATGTTCATAAAAGCACCGCTAACTTATAAATATTCAATCTCTATCTGTATTTCTATTTCTAACGAGACAGGAGATACAAATGAAATACGCCTTATCGACTCACCCTGTATACTGCTTGTTTTAAGTTGCTGCACGATTGACAATGCAAAATATTAACCATATCACTGAAATGGCCATCGACCATCTGCCTAAGAAAACAATCGTTTATATCTAGTAAATTGTTCGTTTATAAACTGTAACAAATTTTTCGAGGTTTGCCGAACACTAATTTATATCGTTCAACTTTATATAATTTTCATTTGCATAGCTATTGGATTAATAAGTTTATTTAATGGCCATATTCATTAAAGTAATTAGAATATTTCTATTTAATCTGTTAGTGATATCGAAAAACGAAAACGTTCGGAGCATTCTAAATACCACATAGATTTAATATATAAAATTACAAGCAATACTAATGCGGCTTTTTTTTAAACCAACAAAATACGAATATTTTATTTTGTGTCATTTTATGAAACTAAATAATCGTAATTTGTTCTTTTAAAAAAATTAGGCACCTGTAATGGTATTTAGAATGAAAACAAAGTTTTCGTTTTTCGATATTACTAACAAAAGATGTTTAATGGGATAGTGATTTATAAATTTAAGTTGAATATCCGGTGAAAACACACCCATTTATTACTTTATTACTTTCATTTATTGTTCCTATTATTTCGCAATAAGTCCTTCTTTGACCTACCCTTTTATTTGTTAAATCTGCACTGAAATATGTATCAGGTAGTCACATTTAGAACCCTATCATCCATCTAATCGACCTTATGAATTGTCGAAAACTTGTATCATTTTCGGCAATTGACAATTTCTACATTTTTCCGGTTTCAATTATCTACTTGCCTATTCAAAATTCAAATTTATGTATTTACTTTACATAAAGAGAATTAGAATGTACTTATTCATATACTAGAAGAGCGAGCAGTTAGACACGTGCTACGGCGATAGGGGTGGTTGCATGGGGTTGATTCGGTTTATGATTTTCACGCGCTAAAATTAACGTATTTCACTTAAATACGCGCGCCCTTACACATTAAAATTCTTACCAAAATAACTTTCTTTCTGATAAGTATTAATTTACCTCAATAATACAAGCAGAAAAATTCCAATAAAAGTGCAATTTAGCAAATGTATTTTTGACACGAACGTATAAAAAGTTTACGACGAGAAATGACTGCCGATTCAGAGAATTTTTTTTTTGCAAAAATTTTAAAGATCTTAAACTTGGTCTGTCTACTAGCACCCTCTGCATATGAATATAGTCTAGGCAGTGTTGCAATGTTGGACACCTTGTATATAAAGAACTACCATCATTCCATTCTTCTGAATGTGTCGCATGGAAAGAAGATTGTGTTGTATTGGGATGTACAACACAGTTTCCAAAGTACTTTTTATCCCAATATTGCTTATAACATGTATCGTGCCCATCTTGGCGACATTAACAGATGTACCGAACTTTGCTACTGCTGTTTCAGTGGTATTGGTACATAGCTCTCCAAAATGAGTAAACATTTCGGTTGGTTATGTGATCAGTAACACCAGAGTCCAAGATAAAAGCAATTTCATCCTTGATCCATTACTTATTATTTCCGGCCATAAATGCAAAACCATGATGTCATGCAAGGTACCTGTTTGCACGATACGTGATTTGCTAGCTATCTTTGTACTAGTAACAATCTTTTTTCAGATCCACAGCGTTCACACTAACATTCGATGTTTTATGGTAGATTTATATTTTGTTATGCCATTTGGCTGTGATTTATATTTTTTGAAAAAGTATGTTTTCTTATATTTTGGGTTTCTATTATTAGAGGTACTAGGCTAGCCACACTTTGATAATTCAATACTTTCAAAGTAGTGGAACTATGTTTACCATGTAACTTGGCTTCATGATCTAGTAGTCTGGTTTTTACAAAGGTTAATTACAAGTTGGCCTCACTAAGTTAATATTGAAGAGAACCTTTGTCCGTCTCATTTCCTTTGGACCAGCTATGATTTCAGTACTTTGCATTCCTTACAACTTTATACTAGGCCATTTTCTTCATAAAAACACACTATAACTGTTCATACTAGATTTATTAAATCTAGTGTGAACAGTTACAGTATGGTTTTATTTACTTGCCCTTTCCGACAGGCAGACTCAAATTTAGTCTTGTGTCAAGCAAGACTAAATTAGAATAATATTTCGAAAACTGTCAACCATTGATAATAATTATATGAAAGAGTCAAAGTCAAACGGCCGCGCCGCGGCGTTAATAACAGAACATAACGAATCTCCGGTGAATTTGATTATCGGAAAATATTTGTCAACTTTGAACGCCTGTAAAAAAAACTATATTACATGCGACATTCTGGTTTGCGTCATTTAATTTTTCATAAATTTTCATTCGATTTACTTTCCGACAAGTTTATGTAACAAGTAGAATAGATGTCATGTTGAGGTATTCTGTCGATTCCCGCTTGGCAGATTACTTTCGGGACATCCTGTATATATGGACATCTAATTTTTCAAAATAATACTTAAAAATCGATTTTAAAATATGCAGTTAGGACAGGACACACGAGAACAACAATAAATTTGACAAATCTGCAATGTAAAATTTAAACATGCGTACACGTTTCTGGTAAATTAGTCTTTTTAAATCTGAAACTAATTAGCGAGCTGAATAGCCAGAAACGGCTCTTATTGGAACCAAAAATCATCATAACAAACAAATATGCAAATGATGTTCATGCCAAGCGAGGAAGTGGCAATTATTTACAATAAGGATAAATCGGGATAATTGGTTTGGTCGCAAACTTTACAAGTGGGAAGACGCAATGAATGAACGCAATTGTTGTCAATAGAAAGAAGTCGGAAGTTCCCATGTATCTGTGGAAATAATTCTCTCACGATTTTGCCATCCTCTCTGACCCTCAGAATATTTCTTGTGTTCCATACCCTATATATGTCCGTTTTCTTGCACAGATAAAATTAAGTTCGATTTAGATGAATCTAAAGATTTTATTGAAAAAATAGGGTTACTGTGTTAAATATCACTTGTATTTTTTTTGTATCTGTCAAGCTATAAAACATGTGAAAATTGCAGGGGTCTTTTGTGCATCATTCACGAAACGTACAGCGTTCAACAATAAATATTAGTAAACAGAAATATTTTACAAGTCTCTCAAAACGAAGAATTTTTTTCGGATATGACCTTATTTTTGACTTTTATTTATGTATCTAAACATGTAATTTCTATAATCAATAGAACCTTGGCTCTAGAGCCTAGAATTACAAAAAAAACTGGTAAGTAAACGAATTATAAACTGAAAATAATTTTTTGGTCTGCCCTGTACATGGAGTTCCTCAAGGCTCCGTATTAGGTCCAATTTTTTTCATTATTTATATTAATGACTTGCCTATTTTTCTAGACATCATTAAAAGTACATTGTTTGCCGATGACTTAACACTCAAGAATTCTGTTTGGCATTACTATTGACGAAGGTCTAAAATGGGATGTGCACATAGAGCAACTGTGTAAAAAATTGTCTAGCACAATTTTTGTCATAAGAAGGTTAAGTAAATTGATAAATCAAGATACTCTGTTATCGGTATATTTCGGCCTATTTCACTCTCACATGAGTTGTGGAGTAATATGGGATCTCTGATTATTCGCAAAAGAGCTTTCATTTTTCAGAAAAGAGTAATAAGATTTCTTGCGGGCGCCCATTACCTTGAGCACTGTAAGCCTCTGTTCATTAGACTAAAAATTATGTCATTGCCCAATCTATACATTTTCAACAGCTTACTGGAAATACATAGTAAAAAAGTCAACTGCAGATACACTCTGATATTCATGCCCATAACGCTAGGTATAAAAATAAGCTATAATCCTAAATACAGGTTATGGAAATCTAAAAATATTTCCCTAAACTTCAGTTTATACAATAAATTACCTAGTAATTGGAAAATTCTAAATAGTACAGTTCAAAACCAAAATTAAATCATTTTTGTTGAGCAACTGTTTTTATACTACAGAAGAATATTTTAATGCAAATGTACTATGATTTTTTATTGTTATTTTTTATGTAACATTTATACATTTTATTGTTTTACATGTACGTATTTCTGTATAATTGCAATGGTGTGCATAAAACTTGCTTGTACTTGTATGGCATTATGTACTATGATTTTAAATTGTTATTATTTACATTTTGTACGTTTTATATACATTTATTGTTTCTACATGTACATTTTTCTGTAATTGCACTGGTGTGCACGAAATGTGCTTGTACTTGTAAAGTATCGTGCGTTTACATTATGTAACTTTTTATGTGACTACTTTCGTGTATATGTATGGATTATCTGTGTGTATATGTATGTATATTTTATTGTACCTATTTTTATGAACTTATATTATTTTTATCATTTTATACTGTTTTCTGTAATCTGCCTTGCTACAAATGTAAAATTTTATGTAAAGTGGTCAAATAAAGATATCTATCTATCTATCTGTTTTTTTTTCGCGGGGGCGTCTATCTATCTATCTATCTATATGAAAAATAGGCCAAATTGATAAGGTTATTGATTAGGCTGTTTCTATTATTTTCTAACGTTCGCGAATTTGTACAAAGCATGTAATGTTTTATTCTAAAGAGTAAAACATTTACCAAAATACTTCTGTCACTGTAATACGTGTATAAACTTCATGTGACTTATTCAGTTATTATCGTTTTAAATACTGTATTCCGTACCAATGTGGGCGAGTGCCATATGTGCCATATTGGAAAGTCGCTACTACATTTGTGATTTCAATACAACCGTTCTCATGGGGTTTATTCGACATTATAGCGACTGGTGTTACTGAGCTGCGGGTAGCAGACAGTATAGGGTGGATGATATATAATACACAAATTATTGATTGTTTCGAGTGCTTTTGGACAAGGAATTGTTCCCCGCGAATCAATAATGGTTTATTTTATAGCTAATGGTGAATTTGATACGTGAGGATGAGTCACCTGACGTGCCAGATTTTTGACCATTAGTTAAATACATGAATCTTTTGTTTTAATTTAGGACAGTGCCTCTCATATTAATTTTGATTTTTATATTTTTAAAGGCGTTTGTTGTCAATTTTTTCACTTTTATAAAAGGTCATACAAAAATTCATGGGATGTTCATATTGCTGCACATTATTTGGCCATGTCAGAAATTTTTTCCATACAAGGAGGAAATATGTTAAAAAATATCAGCTAAAACACCCTGCTAAACTATTGATGTATTACAGGCAAAGCAGCTTTATCTTTATTAAAGCACAGACAAAATTTTAGGATTTGGGTTAAAAAAAACGTTTTTTAAAAAAAGAACAAAAGTATGTTAGTAAAGTGATAAGTTTTAAAGCAACATTACGTAATCATTTAAAAAAACGTCCAAGTAGAATATTCAGACCAATTTAAGAAACATTTAAAAACGAATTACTTTAATGGAATAATTTGTTATTTTTATAAAAACGACAATGGCACCGAATGATTTTATAATTAAACTCGTGGGTCTTATTCTAAAGAAAACAGACAAAATTGTATTTCTCTTCTGCTTTATATATTAAATGAATAAAATAGCAGACTAAAAAGCATACTTTTAACCAACGTCTGACTTTGTAAGAGATAATTTGACTGAAATCTACAGAGGGTAAACTGAGTTATGGACATATAAGGGTCAGGATAAAATCGTGAGAATCGTGTCCAACAAGACACACATGGGAACTTCCGAGTTGCATTCTGTAACAATTGGGTCATTCACAGAATCCCGTGTTGCGAAATCTGTCTACCCAATTACATCCCCTCGGTTCACTTTATTTTAAATCAATAACAAATGCACTTTGTGTGTTCAGACGAACCTTATTTGTATATGCATAGTCTACATTGTTAACACATTTTAATGGCCATACTACTACAATTACGGAAGGTGCTTTTGATTCTATGAAAAAAAAGTATTCACAATATTTTGATTTTCCTGCAATGCGATCCGAACTTTCAGTGACACACAACACATCGGAAGTTATAAATAAAAATAGTGTTTGTGACTTATGGAAATCCCTTAATGATTGTGGGCTAAATCAAGCTTGCCTTGAAATTCTTAAATTATGCGAATTAACTATCACTATTCCCGCCACAAGTGCATCGACCGAACGTAGTTATTCCGCGTTAAAAAGAATTAAAAACTTCATTAGAACTTATACCGGTCAAGAAAGATTGACTAATCTAGGACCGTTATCCATAGAAAAGGAACTAATTCATGAAATGTCACTAGAGCAAAAGTTTTATGATGAAATCATTGGTGAATTTGCAAAACGAAGCCGGAGAATCCCGCTAAATTTTAAATAAGGTGGGTATTTATTTTGTAACAGATTCCCCGTTTGTAAAAGTCATGACACGCCACTGACGATTTGCATTAAAATCTTTTCAATTTTTAAAGGATATTCGGAATATTTCAGCAATCGATTAAATTATAACCTAAAATCTGGATCAAAACCTTCGTCTAAATTATTCAAGCATATATCTTTGTGTGTTTAATAACACTGTAGTTCGGATAGCCCGTATAAAAAGAGATAAAGGAAAAACCTACACACAGATACTAAATGAGAAAACTGCATTTCTTCGATGATTAGGTAAATCATAATATAATTTGATGGCCCCCGATTCCAGAAAACATATTAAGGGTTTGTAATCGGCCCATCATCCTATTGATTACAATTTTCTCGACTGAACTGGTGAAGGTAGGAAGTTGCAGACAATTTTATCGGTCTGACTGTGAAGAGAGAACACGTTATCTACAGAAGGTTCCGAAAAAGGCTTGGTTAACATTTGGTTTTTACAAAATGTACCTTTAAGTCGGAAATGAAACTCTCCCGACAATTCTGACCGCAGATTCGATTATACGGCCCAAAATACGCATATAAACATATTCCTGAAAAAAAAAACTTTTTCCCTCGTAAACTACCTAACTGATTTGGTTTTGCGAGTTTGGAACCAGTTTGCAAAATAATTTGTAGCGGATGTTTAAAAAAAATTCCAAAATCGACTTTACATAACATATTTCAGCGTTTATAGCAGCCGATTACAATTTGATCGACTGAACCGGTGAAGATAGGAAGTTGTAGACAACATGTTGCCTGTCTGACTGTAGAGAGAGAACGGCGACATCTCAGCTTACAGAGAGCTCTGAAAATGGCTTGGGGAACATTCGATTTTTACAAAATGTCCTTTTAGTTGGAAACGAGATTCTTCCGGCAAATTCTAACATACATATCACATTCTCAACACAAAATACATACGAATAGTAAGTCATTGTATATGTTGATGACCCGTTAATGGACTTCTCGGACGAAAATAAATAAATAATTATGTATAACTACATCGAATGTTTGACTCTCAACTTGGTAGGGAACATGAAGAAATGAAAATAAAAAACTATCTGGATTTTTGTTTATATAATGTTAATATATTACAAATGATAATAAAGAATTGCATCAGTTCAGTTTTTACAATTTATTTATGAAGAACTTGACAAAAATAAACATGTGGTTGGCATTTTTTTTGACTTAACAAGGGCGTTCGACACTATTAATATATCATTTATTGTTAAAAAAATATTCAATTTGGGTATTAGAGAGCCACTTAGTACCTGGATTGAATCCTACTTATCTAATCGTAAACTTCGTGTCAAGAACGGCAATGTTATATCTGACGAATATGCCATTAATGTGGGTGTACCCCAGGGATTAGTTGTGGGTCCCTTGTTGTTTATTTTATTTATTAATGACCTTCCTCAATTTGTTAATCAATGCAAAATTGTTATGTTTGCTGATGATACATCTATGTCACTATTAGCAACTGACCCCATTATGTTGAATGAGACTTGCTATAATTATAAGTGACTTTCAAACTTGGTGCCATAGAAATATGTTTATGCTAAACACTGACAAGACTAAATGTTTATATTTTTCGGCCAGAAAATCTATACCCCCGAATATTTTGCTTGATAATGATGTATCATTCTCTGGTAGTACTAAATTCCTGGGTATCCACTTGGACAACAGGCTAAGTTGGGATACTCACATTGATGAACTTTGTAAAAAGATTAGAAAAGCCTACTTTGCCATCAGCCAACTGAGAAATATCTTCGATGGTAAAAGCTTATTAAATGTCTATTATGCTCTTGCTTATTCCCATCTGTCTTACAATATTATGCTATGGGGTCGATCTGTATATATTAATAGAGTGTTTGTATTGCAAAAAAAGGCTTCTAAGATTAATGTATAATATAAACACCAGGGATTCATGTAAGCCTTACTTTATACGCAACAAAATATTGTCATTACCCTCAATTTACATATATACAACTTTACTGTACATTAAACGTAACCTTAGTCAAGTCCCCATGAATTCTGACTGTCATAATTATGCCACAAGATATGGCCACTTGCTTAGAACAGATAACCATTGCACTGCTCTTTACGAAAAATCACCGCTTTATTCAGGTACTAAATTATTTAATAAGCTATCCATGGATATCAAGAGTTGTATTAGTTTTCCTATATTTAAGAATAAGCTAAAAAGCTTTTTTAATAGAAAACTGTTTTTATAGCGTCAATGAGTTCCTTTCTTATTAAGCAGCACCTACCAGTTTTAGTATGTCTGTAACTAATGACGTGAATTGTTATACACTATATGTATTGTAGTTTAATTTTTAGTGATCTGTATATTTATTTTTTATTTTTTTTGTTTTTTTTATGTTTATATTTCCACTCTAATTATGTTTGTTATTTCTATGTATGTTTGTTATTTACTTACTGTTGACGACCACATCTATTCGTTGTAATAGCCCAAGTGTTAATAAAGGAATTGAATTGAATTGAATTGAATTACATCAAAAGACACTTATTCATCCATCATGATGATGCTAACTTGGTTGGTGAAACGCCCATCTGTTATGAAGCCCTCGTTATATTATGTAAGATATAATGCTGGATAAATGAAAAAAAAAAAGAAAATGAGGGATTTTCTGAAACAACTTTATCTAATTTTTTAGATTCTTTTCAGATCATTTTTCTTACACCCTTAAATTTGAATAGAATTTTTGCACCTTCTAGGAAAATCAACGACGACATCTAAAAAACAGGGTTACCCAGTATATTACTGGGAAATAAACCTCTGCGCCTGTGACATAAGTCAAAGGAACAGTCAGAGGGTGATTTTTATGATTATTTCTAAAATGTGTAATTGACATTGCACATACCTATGTATTTTTGGTTTTCATATCATATAATTACTCACACATATGTTACTACAAATCTTATATTAACTTCATTCATTTTGTCTTTCACTTTCAGTGCACCTACAGCGTTGAAAATAAGCACACAATTCCAACGCCGCGCGCCGGCGCCGGTCACAACAATCCGGCAAAACTTGGGCCCCTTCGCGTTCGCCGATTCTGGGCCTGCCATTTAACAGTTAAAAAAAATGTTTTCTTATTTTTTCGTTTGTTAACATATCTGTTCATGTATGCATATCATGTTAATACGAGTTACTTCATAACTAAAGAATCTGAAAATAAAAACGTGTTTTTTCATCTTATTTTTTTATGTACTTATAGCCATACAAGTTCATGTTCAAACATTGTACAAAATACAACAGAGCTATTTGTTACTTCATAATTGTAAAGTTATCTAATTCGCTTACCATTACCGACAGATCATTAAATTCTTATTGCTGACGCTTATAGATTTCCTCCCTAAGATCTACCAAAACTACAATTTTTTAAATTGATATTTGGTTCTTTGTCTTCCACTCTCTGCTATTAATTATCTGTAGAAGCGTGTGAAACAGATACACACACGAAACAATGCGTTGAAGAGTCTAAAAATTAAGTTAGGTGAGATTGTGGCAATGTGTCACTATATCACACTTACATTTTTTAATGTCGTTTACTATCTCGACATTTAAAATTACTTCTATTCAAATTGCATTGTTACTATTATTTTTCTTTCATATACTTATTTATATACATACACATGTACTTACCTCAAAAACGCTCGTCCCACAAACTTTTGCAACATTAATTTTGGAAAGTAAATTTATTACATACGGACAACAGATCGCATCGCATACCATGATAGTTGCTGCACAATCTGTTCGAATGTAGCCGTTTTGACTGTTCCAAATTTGAGGCTGAGTCTTGATTTTTTGGAAAGGAGGCACGCTTAAATTTTTGTGAAGAATGAGGATCCGTAAAAAAATCCTATCTATCTATTGTCTAGCCAACAGAAATACCAAGAGATGTTTAGACTTCTAGACACCATCATCAAATTAATTTCTTTAATAGCGGCTGCCGGTTGTTCCAATCATTTGATAACATTTTCTGTGATATCAATCATTTACGACACATCAATAAATGATAACGGAATCAGGCAATATGCCGAAACGTCAACTTTTCTAACCTATAATGTTTTACATTTAATAATTTGGTTTTCAAGTTAACAATTTCTTAGCTGTGAGACATTTTTTTGGATTGGCAAAAACATTTTTTCAAAACCCAATTTCTCCTTTTGGCGCAGCTGTTCGTTTAACAAACTTTTCTGAATAATTTATAGGGGACAGTGGCTTAATGCACAAAGACGGAGTAAGAAAACATATTATAAGATGCCACAAATAAATAACTATAGACACAACATAAACGAGCAATTGTAGCTGATTATTTTCTTAATGTTTTTGTTGACTTGCCAAATGTACATTTCTGTATCCTCATATTGGTGAATAAATATTATTATTATTATTATTTTATGTCTAAACAAGAAAAAAATTAGAATGTTTTATCTCTGATTGAGAATGTTACTGTAACTAATTATTAATTAATGATTTTCAAGCTAGTAGGTTGGGACCTTTGATGTGATGCTAAGACCAATGTGGTTTTCCACAAAACACCAAATACCATTAACTCGACGCGCATTTCGCCAACCAAGTTAGCATCATCTGGAGATGATTACAATTAACCTTATGCTAACAAGGTATCCTATTTAGACTTAACCTCCACTGTCCCTTTAATGTCCCATAAGCCCACTTAGGGCCCTTGTGACCTGGCTCCTTGTGATATACAAAATGGTTTCAGGTCTGAGACAGTGTTCCTCGGAATCGCCAGTCCATCGGCTTTATCGTTCTCTGGAACATCTGTATGTCCTGGAACCCACACACGCCTTACCTCTTTATGCCTAGCGAGCTCTTCAAGAGTTTCCCCACACTCCTGACTAAGTTTTAGGACTACATAGCGCTTTCAGAGCCGCATGGCAGTCTAAGCATATGATTTCCTTCGCGCTATTCCTAACATCTTTCCGATTTGCCACTGCTAAGATGGTAAATATCTCGACCTGGAAAACCGTGGTGTACGATGCCAGAGTGTAACTCTCTTACATGCACTCCTTTGTCTTCCAGATATATTCCTGCCCTTGAACACGGTCTGTCAGCCACACGAGAATGATCTGTGTAGCATACCAGAGATTCTAGAGTCTAGGGGGAAGTTATTATATTTTCCTTCCACTCCTCTTGGTTGGGAAGTGTGAGCGTATACTTCCTCTCTAATCTCAATTAGTCTTTCGCTTCCATCACCTTGAATATGGAGATGGGAATTTCCGTCTCCGCCGGTTCATTGACAGCTGCGTGACCTTCCGTTCTACCTCTACATCGCCAGCTTCCTGAGTTCCGCATTCTGAGAAAGGCCGCCATAGCTAACCTCTTTATCGGCGAGGAGAGCGGCGGCAGGTCCACAACCTCAAGGGCAGCTAGTTGTTGTTCTCATGGTAAACCCCAAGCAGACAAGTCTTTGAACCCTTGCCAGCCTTTAGGTGACGGTTTGATCCACGCTCGGCCAACAGACCACCGACTCCATTTTAGAGCCGTGTACAGCCAATGTAGGATCCGTGGGCTGAGACCCCATTTTCTACCTACCATCCGAGGCAATTGCCAAAAGGTTACTCTCGACTTTTCCTTAATTCTGTCACCCTCCGCGACAGTTTTCTGTCTATATTGTGAAGTAAAATAGGAAGATAGGCGTAAAGAGACTTGGAAAGTTTTTATATACTCCAAAAAAAATATGTTTAGGCAAGATACAAATTTGTAAATTTGAGTTTTTCATGATTATCTCTTCATAACGATTTCAGATAGATACGTTTTTACAGATTCTTATTCTTCACAAAAATAATCACAGGTGCCAAAGTTAAACATGCTCTCTTTTTTTTCAGACAAGATAGGATAATTCGTATAATAACATTAGCAGAATTTCTGAAAAATTCGGATTGTACGTTAGTCACCATTTTGGTAAAATGACACTCGCTTGTCGGGGATTTCGCAGACGGAGAGAATTTGGACATTTATTTTTGATTTCTTATAAATATTTTTAAAATTAAAATGGTAAATATTTAAAATGGTTTTAGGACTTTGCTATTGTTCTAACGACTACAATATAAATTCTTAGTTGCTAATGTTTGTTGTAATTAAAATTTGTGCTGACATTCTCACAATAAAGGTACTTACTCCCTTTCACTGTTAGATCACAATTTTTAATTATAACAAAAATTAACAACTAAAATTTTATATTAATATAGTCTAGGATAATACCGAGGTCCTAAAACCATTTTAAATATTATACCATGTTTGGTTATTTAAATATTTATAATAAACCAAAAATACATGTCTATTTCTTATATACTCTGGGAAATTATACACATTTTTTATATAACTTTAAAATTATACACAAAAAATTATTATTATTTAATTAGTGGTGGGAAATTTCATTTAATAAACTGAACCAAACTCTTTCGTATCAAATATATGATATAATGAACACAAAATTTAAAAAAAAACATGCTTTCGTATGATAAAATATTTACAATACATATATTCAAACTGATAACAAAATTTGTTGTGTAATGGAAATATGAATTTTTTAATAATATCGGACTACGAGCAAATATCCTTAAAGCGACAAAATGAACTATTAGAATGTTTTTGGCAATACCAAAGTTACAGAGAATCCGGAGACACCTTTATTTCGTTTTCTTTTACAGTATAAAAAAAAAACTACAATAAAACAATAATATCTAAAAATCAGAAAAATTTAAAAATAACTGGGAAAAGTGTTTAAAAGGATCTTTTAAAAACAGTCATTTTTTTATCTATTATTTAGACAATCTAGTACAATGTGTTAAATATACAGGGTGTCCAGCCGGAAGCTTACACGATCGGTAGCTCATAGTAAACAGGGTATGATCTTTCTAACTAAAATATTTTGAGTCTGTCACTTCAGCTTATGCCAGTAGTAGATATCAATATTGTATTTTAAATGACACACTAATATTTTTATTATTCGAATTGACATATTGAAAAATTGACCCATAAAGAAATTGTTCCTATGAATAACCCACAGAACAAATAAAATATCTTCTACTGTGGACGTTGTAAGCAAAGCCGTAGGTTATTAACGAATAATCACAAATCGGCAATATTATACAGGGTGAGTACAAAAGTGATCAAAATTTTAAATTCGAAAAAATCAAATATCCCTAATTTTTTAGATGGAAAACCCCAATTTGTTTTCTACCACTAAAAACATGGGTAGTTTACGTTTACTTCCCCATTCCTAATCAAAATAGTTTATAAGATATTCACAAAAATCCAAAAAATTCATTTACTTTGGAAGAATTCTTTGTTTAACTATACAGTCGGTCATGCCGCCAATTGGCAGAATAAATACTAGAATAGCTGTAAAATTTGTAAAGTAAAAGTAATGTTGGTGTTTTATTTAAAATAATAAAATTGGCATCTACTACCGCTATAAGTGAAAGTGTTAGAAGTGACAAAATATTTTGGTTAGAAAGATCACACCCTGTTTACTATATCCACATACGAAATTTTACAAAAATTCTCTCAGTAGTTTCTGAGATATGGATCGTGTAAGCTCCCGGCTGGACATTCTGTATATTACATTCTTTGAATCGAAAAAAAAAAAAAAAATTATTATCCTTGGCCCTGCAAGAGTGTCATTTTTTTCAATATCGTAGCTAACGCTGCATTTGGATCTTCGGGATTTTTTTCTATATTAATATCATTATATTGATACTTACAAATTCATCTCAGCAGTCAAAATGGCTTGTTAGTTTTTTTACAGATCGTACCACCGCTAATGAATGAGGTTAATTCTTAAATCTGTCTGTTTTGCCAACCGCGCGCCCGTTTAAAAATTTAATTGTGCAAGATCCTACCTTATCGATGTTTTCACCATATCCCTTCTCCTACGGAACCTACCTGAAACTAAAAATACATCAATGAAAAACCATAATTCAGCGGCCAACAAAAAATACATATAACAAAAAAAGACTCGGTGGAATATGAATTTTACAAGTGACAGAAATTATGAGTACAATGAAAAAATTAAATTTGTGGTCGATTTTAATATTTATGTCTAGTAGGCTGCTGTCAAATAACCAACACGTTAGTAAATGTAGTAAAGCGGTAATAATAATTAATTATTAAACCATAGTAATTAAGAGAGACCAAGGGGTTTCTAAATGAATCGAGCTCTCCAGGACACATTTTTATGATAACATTTTGAAACCCTTATACACTTATTGCAAACAAAATTCTGAGGGGGCCCTCCCAGATTTGGAACTGATTTCTGCATTTTTTGCCTCTATATCCTATATGAGTTGATTTTATTAGTGCTCCCTGTTATTTTTTTCTAGATCCGCCCCTGCCCCCAAGAAAGCTATGCCTCCTCCGCTCCGAAATGCTGGGCACGCCACTGTCCACACATATCATTCTTAATGTACTACTACACCTAGGTTTTATTATAATAATCGGCTTGCAAGTAATAAATTCAAAATGGATTTTAAATGAACACAAATTACGTAACGTTATATAAATTATTGTAAATACTTTACAAAATAACCTAAAATACCTAATACTTTTCTTGGTATTAATTTAATATGTTTCTAGAAGGGCATTTTAGGGTTATTCTGATGCATTTTACAACTGTGCAATATAAGAATGAAAAATACAATAAATCATTCTATTTATATTTTCATATACATAGACATAAGGTATTATGTTTACTGAATTTTTTAAATGATTTATCGTCTAGTTTTTACTATGATGCAATGTGAAAGTGAATCTTATGCATTTTTATTAAAAATCATGTCCATTTATAAATCGACTGAAAACAAAAAGATTTACATATGTGGAATGTTAGGAACATAATAAATATAGTTTAAAAAAACTAAAAAACACGCTTTTAAAGCACATCAAACTAAAAAGTGAAAAATAATTATTAATATAAACTGAAAACAATAATGAACGAAAAATACTAGTATTATTGTGAAAAAAGCGTGGGTTGCTCGATATACGAAAAATATGGCACAAAGCGCCCCACGCTTTTTTCACAATAATACTAGTATTTTTCGTTCATTATTGTTTTCAGTTTATATTAATAATTATTTTTCACTTTTTAGTTTGATGTGCTTTAAAAGCGTGTTTTTTAAGGTTTTTTTAAACTATATTTATTTTTCACTTTTTAGTTTGATGTGCTATGAGAGCGTGTTTTGTAGTTTTTTTTAAACTATATTTATATTGCTTATTGATGCTGATATTATAACATATTACGATCCAACAGATATTTCTGCAAAAAAAAAAAATTTTTTTTATTTCAGCCATGGGATTTGAACTCACGCCCGAGGAGTCCGTCGTTTCGCGTCGACTAAGACTTGTCCGCTCGGCCAACGACCGAACTGAGAATCACGGAATATACTTACAATATTAAGCCTCTTGCTCTCACGCAGAGGATACGTGAGGAAAGGACTGGCGATCCTGATCAGGATAATGATATAAACTTATCAAATTATTGTATTGTTACCGGTTCTTCGTAAGTGTACAAAGTTTCAATTAAATCTGTCCGTTTAAAGTGGGTCAAAATCGAGTCCAAAGAGTCGGTTACAAACAAACAAACATACAAGTGAAGCTAATAAACGCGTGTTAATAAGATACGATTGAATAAAACAAAAATTGTTTTCAGTCGATGTAAATAGATACGTAAATAGATACCTACCTAATCGAAAAAACTAGGAGTACAATTTAATCAATAATCAGTTTGTTTAATAGGATTTTTTTTGCATTTTTTTGTGAATTTGTACAATATTCATAGAAAATTAGCTGCGATAACCGAGTTGTTCAATTTGTTTTCCAGGCGGCTGTTTATTCCCTCGTAACAACTAACAATTGTACATAGCTCCGCTAATTGCTAATAGATTATACTTTTGCGAAAGCATAATAAAGAAAATTTCGCGTCTATTCAGGGTGATCATTAAGTAATAGGACACAGAGCAACAGTGGATTCCAGATATCGAAATATTACCATTTAGCTAAAGTTGCCTTAGCTCCAATTTGTTTACCTTTAAATTTTTGGCAGTTTCAATCAAAAACTTGTATCGGTTCGCCATTTTTAAACGAAACAGTTACATTATTTAAATGTTGCTAAAGTTAACCGTTTTGGAGATATTTACAATTTACGTATTCGATATAAATTCTCAATCATATTAATTTGAAACAAATTAGGTATCCTTGATAAAAGTTCTATTCAAAGAATTTGAGATCATTTGGTGCAATAGGCTTTGAATTAAAACGATGATATAATCATTAAACAAATGGCTGAGTTCTTGTCAAATATTAGTCGTAACTGTCTGCAGTTTTTATTTAAGATATTGTGACGTACTACTTAGAAAGGAGACGTCCCATGAGATCTAATTCCCACGAGATCTAATTCTAATAGCCACCCTGTCTGTATATCTGTTCGGGTTTCCAAATCAGTTTTATATAGACCGATAAAAAAGTCTCATGAGATTTAATTCCCACGACGTATAATTCCCACGAGATCTAATACTCCGATGCCATTTTCCCATGAGATCTAACGCATCACCCTGTATATATGTTCGGCTTTCCGAATGCGTTTTACCTTTAATCTATCTAAAAACACCGATTTAAAATTCCCACGTTATATCTACTTCTCACGTGATCTAAAAATGCGACGTTGCCTTCGATACTGAAGTAAAGCATTAAATGTGCAGCATTCAGAATCGTATAGGAACAAGTAAGGCAACGGACTCATCCCGCCAGTTTTAAAAATAATGCGGGAATATAACTTAAAAATAAAAATATATTGATTTTGAAAGTAGTACAGGATTTGCTTATTTTTTAAACTGTAAACCAAGCAAAGAAGTATAGAGATATTATTGAACTGTAAAGTTAACACTGAACATAAGGTTTTTTAATGAAAACGAACTGTTTAATTTATTATTTCTCATTCCAAAAAAACCCTCGTTTACCAATTTTCAAATCGTTATCCTCAAAACCTGCTTGATTTATGACAAACAATAAAACTAAAATTTCGACTACAGAACTCTGTTTCTCTTTTAATATCAAATTTTGGACTAAGGTAGGTAAAATCCTAATATTTTGATGCCCGGAATCTACTGTTGCTTTGTCCCATTACTTAAGGACCGCCCTGTGTTGACAATTATCCTACTATATAATTCGATTAACCTGTTGGGCAGTGTATGGTAATAAATAAATAAATACCTAAATAAATAATTTTAGATATCATTATTCATTATTAACACGCTTTTATTAGCTTCACTTGTATGTTTGCTTGTTTGTTTGTTTGTTTGCTTGTTTGTTTGTAACCGACTCTTTGGACTCGATTTTAACCCACTTTAAACGGACAGATTTAATTGAAACTTTGTACACTTATTAAGAACCGGTAACAATACAATAATTTGATAAGTTTATATCATTATCCTGTTCAGGATCGCCAATCCTTTCCTCACGTATCCCTGCGTGAAAGCAAAGGCTTAATATGTCAGTAGATTCCATAATTGTTAATTAGCCCGGTGGTCGAGTGGGTTAAGGCAGTCGACGCGAAACGACAGACTCCTCAGGCGTGAGTTCGAACCTCACGGCTGAAATAAATTTTTTTTTTTTTTCAGAAATATCTGTTGGATCGTAATATGTTATAATATCAGCATCAATAAGCAATATAAATATAGTTTAAAACAACTAAAAAAACACGCTTTCATAGCACATCAAACTAAAAAAGTTAAAAATAAATATAGTTTAAAAAAACTAAAAAAACACGCTTTTAAAGCACATCAAACTAAAAAGTGAAAAATAATTATTAATATAAACTGAAAATAATAATGAACGAAAAATACTAGTATTATTGTGAAAAAAGCGTGGGGTGCTCGATATACGAAAAATATTGCACAAAGCACCCCACGCTTTTTTCACAATAATACTAGTATTTTTCGTTCATTATTATTTTCAGTTTATATTAATAATTATTTTTCACTTTTTTAGTTTGATGTGCTTTAAAAGCGTGTTTTTTAGTTTTTTTAAACTATATTTATTATATTATAGCGTAACAATATTTCTTAGATGGCAAATAAAAGAATCCGAACATTTAATTTAAATAATGTAATTAAGGCAAATACAATCGATTCAATGTGATAATATATCAAAAATTAGCTTCGATGAGTCCTCTACAGCTTACTTTTTAACCGTATGTATTTTTATTTCCATTTTTCCATTATGTTCTTATGTCAAAAAAATATAAAAAAAATATTTGCAATATTTATAGAAGTTTAAAACTGAACAATGTGATGTCTTGTGGTTACTTGACGGGAGCTTAGTAGAACCTTTTTATAAGTTGTTCCTCTCGGCCTTCTTAAAAAGTAAAATAACCATGGAATGCCTTTGAATATCTATTAGGGGGTGAGGAAATTCCCTTTCTTTACAATATTTTGTCGGCTATCATTAGATTCCTCAAAAGCAGACAGATAATAAGTAAATAGTTATTTGTGGAGAATATACCAAACAGTAGAAGTATTAAGTTTGACTCGGTCGATGGTAGAGGTTAAGTTACATTAGTGGACGTCGATACATTATGTTATTAAACAAAACTGCTATTAAGTTTGACTCGGTCGATGGTAGAGGTTAAGTTACATTAGTGGACGTCGATACATTATGTTATTAAACAAAACTGCTAGATTTTTCTTAAATTTTAGCACCTCTCTTTTTTTATACCTAATATAATTCTTTATTTCACAACAAATTCCTTTACTATTAATGAAATAAAAAAAAACTTTGCAGGATCATTTTTAAAAGGACTTTTACCTTTTTACCTCTCTTTTTCTCTACATTAAGTCCCCGCCAGGACCGTGTGCATAAGACCCTGTAATACCTAGTCCGGTAAAGGGGAATTTTAAATCTCCATTCGTACTCCAAGCCTGACTTTTTGACCAAAAATTAGTTATTAGATGTATATCAAGTATCAATGATCGAAAATTAAAAATTGACCCATAGGGGTTGTAAAAAAATAAAAATCACCCCAAAATCGACTTTTCTGCAAATATCTCGGAAAATGTAAAATTATCGAAAAATGTTTTAAATAAAATCGAAAATATTGAAATTATCTATAAAATCGTCTTGTATTTGCAATAGAAATCGAGATATTTACAATTAAAAATTGCTATTTGACGCACAGTTAGCTAAAAAATACGCAAATTAAAAAAAATTCATAATAAATAAATAAATTAATGTTTTTTTTTAATCGTATCTACTTGATGTAACTAACTTTTTTAGAGATAATTTTTTTTATTTATTTATTAAAAAGTTATAAACAATTGTATTTTTCAATTTACATTTTTTTATGGTTGAAATTAATGTTAAGGTAATGGTAAGAGAACTTTTTTATAGATAAACCTTTAGTGAATCTAATAAGACCAATAAACATTTTTTTTTATTTCAACCATAAAAAATGTAAATTGAAAAATACAACTGTTTCTAACTTTTTAAAGAATTTAAAAAAAATATATATCTAAAAAAATTAGTTACATCAAGTAGATACGATTTAAAAAAAAAAGTTAAAAAAACATTAATCTGTTTATTTATTATGAATTTTTTTTTAATTTGCGTATTTTTTAGCTAACGGTGCATCATATAGCAATTTTTAATTGTAAATATCACGTTTTCTATTGCAAATACGTGAAACAAGATTCAAGACGATTTTATAGATAATTTCAATATCTTTCGATTTTATTTAAAACATTTTTCTGTAATTTTTACATTTTCGGAGATATTTGCAGAAAAGTCATTTTTGGGGTGGTTTTTATTTTTTTTTGCAACCCCTATGGGTCAATTTTTAATTTTCGATCATTGATACTTGATGTACATCTTATAACTAATTTTTGGTCGAAGTCAGGCTTGGAGTACGAATGGAGATTTAAAATTCCCCTTTACCGGACTATAATGACCTCTTCAATTGAGATTACAATCACGATCCATGGCTGGGATTCGGGTGGTAGTACTTTGCAAGAGTGCTTTCATTTATTAAACACTATCCATGTCCCATACATGTTCGATTTACGAAAGTTAAGATGATTTTTGCGGGTCGTGGAATAACGTCCACTCCACATCAGCATCTTGTAGGAGCCTCTGATTATAACAGCAATATGGGGTCTGGCAATATTCTGCTGAAAAATTGGGTTTTCCAGCCTCTGAAGATATGGTGAAATCTTATGCGTCCAACGTCAGCATCGAAGTATTTTCGAACACTAGTTCGTTAGAAAATCGAATTTATCATTCGTGGTCGTCTTATGGTTGTTTACTTTTGGAACACCCTGTACATACCCGCGCGAATGTTAATTTCTTTTTCAACTCCTTTTAAATAAAACCTAGAAGTACCTACAAATTGTATTCATACCTATCTCCATTTATAAATGAGATAAAACCAAAATTGCAAAACAGTTCGTAAAAGACCATGAGGTCATGCGTTATGGTCACAAAATGCCAGGTTGTCCTCAAAACTTTATCACTTCGATTCAATTGCGCAGCCTAGTAATAGACAAGAAAATTGTTTATGTTTTCGTAGAGTTTTTGGAACCGTTCAATATCTAACGAAGTTACAGCCCTTTGAAATCGGAGCAAATTTCTAAGTGGATCGTTTCGATTGTTGGGTATTTTATTGTTAAAAAGTAATGAATATTCTGTTGCTAGATGTCTTTATCTTGCATAAATACGGGAAACGTCAAAAATGGAGTAGAAACAACCTGATTAAGCCTTCTGTTGACTTTTTTATTTCTCAGAATTCTTCCAGTAAAGCGAAATTTGAAAAACTCGGCGGGGAGAAGGAACGTGTCCAATGTCTTTGCTTTGAGACGAATGCGGCCTCTAAGTATATCAAATACTGTTCTTGCTGAATTTATTTCATCTGTGAATTTCGTAAGTATAACCAATAGAATTTCCGCACACAAAGGCGAAAAACTGTATTGAAAACGCACCTTTAAATGCAGCGCAAGTGAGAGAATATAACCTTAATTTAATTTTTAAACAAACCATTTTTACTCCGGTTGCTGTAGTGAAGAGTGAAGTATGTAAGTATCCCCTAAATGTGATTTTAGTTTGTCCAAGTTTAAAAACCACTTTAATTATGAATGGAGGACGTAAGCGTTTTTATGTTTAACGACTTTTAGGATTTTAATTTTGCTTCATTTTCTAAAAATGTTTTCACTTTGTTTTGATGTAAGACGGTGTAGGGGTTTTAATTAGTTTTGAGTTTATCGAGTTTATTCTGTTTCAATATTGTTTTTTTTTTTAGCAAAATTGTTAAATCTCCAAACTATACCCTTAGAGGTCAATGAACGTTAACTAAAATAAAATACGTTTTCACGTTAAATTTTGGAAAATTCGTTGTGGCATGAAAACTACATAATACAATAAAATACTTATGTAACTATATTTAGCAATAACATGAGGACTTAACAATTTTGCTATGTATAAAATCTTGAAACACGTGAATTACCGTTTAAACATATATATAATCCACTAGCATTGGCTGATCCCTTTGTTTGGTTCTTATTATAAATATGAAAGATTTTAAAATTCTGTTGTTATTATTCTACTGCAAAAGTTAAACATACGCGCACTAATCTTTGGATTAACATAAAAAAAAAGACGTTTTCATGACATCGCATAGTATTTCTATCTAAAACCGAGCGTTATAGAGTCCCAAACAATAGCAATCCTCGTATAAAATACCGTTGATATCTCTCCAACTACAATGTCGTTATTTCGTTAATAAAAATAATGGCCCTAGTACAAAACGTAGACCAATATGAAAAAGTACGAGCATGTTTCACATAAACTCGAAGATGCAATATGGTTAAACATGGAAACATGGCGAAAATTTCACCGGACTACATTATTTCATAATAAAATTAAATACTGTAGTGATGTTCATACAAGTCTGTGAATTTGGCACCACAACCATCGATGCTAATTGCGAAACCTATACCATCATTTAGCATCATCTGAATATGTAAAAAAACCACGGGTGCCATTTGTTTTAACAAAATTAATTTGATAAGTTTAATGCCAACTTCACACCAGCATCAAAACTATTGGTGCTAATTATGAAACTTATACCATCATTTAGCCTTTGATATGCAAAAAACACAAACACAGAATTGGAAGAGCAGAAAACAAACACAGAATTGGAAAAACAAAAAACAAACATATAATTCTATAAAGAAAATCATGGCTTCTTTTAGCCCGCAAACAATTCAAATTACCAAAAGTAAATTTTCCTCTCTGTTGTTTTTACCTACACGCTGCATAATTTTTGACATTGGAGGACAAATTAATGTAAAAGTAGGACAAAGGATAACCATTTGTCAAAGTAGGACGCTTGGCAATAATTATTATTATTATTAAATTAATCAATTACCTACCGATGTTTAAAATATAGTAAATATTCCTTTTCATTTGAATATTGTGTGACAAGAAATGAAAACCAAAGGAAAATAAGCTAATAATTGGTACTTTTTTAACGTATATTAACGTTTATTATTAAACAAAAGTATTTCCAGGAAATTGCGGTTTCTATCTATGAGCCGAGAAATGTTTGCTAATGCGGAAATGTAAATATTATCCGATATTAAAATATACATATTCCTAAAAATTTAATCTGTCTTAAGAGTTTGTACTGGAGGTTTGTGTCGAATTTGTACAGTCCACAAATTACGACTACTCGTATCAAAGCCAGAATTGAAGAAAATCAACCCTATCTTTTTTATGTCGCTTGCAATGTGAAAGACAAAAACATATATAATTTACCTAAAACACTAAAATTTAATGCTTTATTTTATAATGTATATGGCTCAATTTTAATACAGTAATTGTATTTATATATTTTATACACATAATATGTATACTATAAAAACTTTTGACAACATTTACAAAATTACAAGAGGCCCCACTACTAAATTTTTTTTGATATTTTAGATTCTAGGCGCCATGAAATGAATTTTAGTGAAAAATATATATAAAATATATTACATTTTTCGCAATAACTATTTTTTATTAAAATTGTTTTTGTAGGAGTATGTCAACGTCAGATAATTATAATAATAACGAATACAATTGCGTTTTATTTATTTATCAAGTTAGCATATACACAAGTGGAAGTGGAAGTGGTTATCAAGAACTTAACCCGGTCTATAATCAGTTTATTGCAATGTGCTCCAATTTTTTATACACTTTGACAGATTTATCTTCAGACTTAGGAAAAAGTGTAAACAAATATATCCATAAAATTATAACATGCAAATCCAGTACATACATATATTTATGGTTTCGGGCAACAAGTAACTTAATATTAGTTTTTATTAAGTGTAAAATCGTGACCTATATACTCCAACAAGAAAATATCATTAAATTACTTAATTAAATAAAACATATTGTACAATGTGTCCACTATGGAGCTTCAACGAGAGACAGAGAAACAATTAATTTTATCTATTTTTTTCTATCGATTTGGAAATATCTCGAGAACTGAATAATCTGCGTGAATACGTAGGGTGTATGTATATTCTGATATTGAAAGAAAACCGAAGGATGCCAAAGTTAGAAAATGTCTTTACAGCGCTGAACTAGTTAAGTTTAAATAAAATAATTATAAATAAATTAGCTATAGTATATATACTTATCTATACAGGATGGTTCCACGTTAAATACAGAAATTTGGGAAATCGATAGAATATTGAAAAATATATGTGGTTGTCTAATGATTTTTTTTTAAAACGCTTAGTTTCCGAGATAGAGGGCGTTGAAAGATAAAAATATCTGCGCCTATGGGAATTTAAAATAATTGTGTTATTTTTTAATTTCTCGAAATTTTAATAGAAGCGTCCCTTGTAAATTTTGTTTGGTCCTCGAATAAATTAATTTCGAATTTTTTTTTTGCCAATGGAAAGGTTCTCTTATTGTTTTTGACCTCAATTTACTTACTCTCACTATAAGTAATAAAAATTTTGAGGAAATCAAATAATTGTTTTTTTTTAACAAATTGGGTGACGTCTCCTATCTACGAAAGGTGGATAAAATTTTAAGACAAAATAAATCTCAGATATGAAAAAACATCCGTCAAACCATTTTAAAGTTAAACGACGAACACGATTTCTAAAAAAAATTTTCAACGTCCTCAAAATCTAGGCGAAAAAAGTTCATAAGACAAACAGCAACACTTACTATACAATAATCTGTGGAGTCCACAAATTTCTGTAAGTACTTAAAGGGGAATCACCCTGTATAGATCTATTTCTAACGGAAAATTTTAAGTTGGTAATATATTATATTTTGACAATGTGCATTTGCTGGAGAATATTTTTTAAATAAAAATATGATGATATTTTTTGCATATTCTCTTTTGAAGTTTAATATCGATCAAAACATTACGTTTTAAAACATATAATAATTTTCTTGTGCTACCTCGTATGTATTGGAAAGTTGATTAATTCAATAGCGGTGAACATTTTTAATATGTGATGTTCCCTCATATATTTATGAATAAAATGTTTATTTGCCCAGGAATTTTTGAAAAAAAAGGTTTTAATTTTTGGTTGGAATTTTACTATTCTAAATAGTTAGAGGCAACTCTTATTATCGCCTTTTACGAATCAATTATTTTTATACACCGTATCAAATATAAACAAAAAGCAAAACTATTAGGTATAACTTGCAACTGGTTTTTTTTTTTTTTAATTCCACTCGGTCAACTTGAACGAAACGTTTCTGGAAAAACGTAGAATTAGTCTTATAGAAATTACCCACAGACCAAATTACCATTTTTCTGATGAAAAACAAGAATTCGGCATATATGTTAGTAGGTAATTCTCTCACTTTCCCATGTATTGAACTTGTAATATAAAAGCCGGTTTTTCATTTGGCGCCCTTGT
This sequence comes from Rhamnusium bicolor, assembly GCA_029963845.1. Taxonomy (NCBI): domain Eukaryota; kingdom Metazoa; phylum Arthropoda; class Insecta; order Coleoptera; family Cerambycidae; genus Rhamnusium; species Rhamnusium bicolor. The sequence goes on from JANEYF010005770.1 coordinate 2,460,128, forward strand.
CGATGTCCTACCCCATCCCCTTGTAAGGAAGGGTGTACCCCCACTACTTCTAACTGTAGTGTGGGCCAGACGAGTGTAATAAAGATAGTTCCGTTGCTTTCAAAATTCAGTATCAAGCGGTCGTTCGTGGAGGAGACATCGTAGCGTAGTATCTTACTTGGTGTGTTGTGCCTAGGATTACCGCTGAACTTATTGTTTGTAACATTTGGATTATATATATCTCAAGTTATCACAGTGCAAAATGTGGGATTCTATCAGAAACGATCCTTGTAGTATCTGCCAGTATTCAAGGTAAATTGTTGTAGTTTTTAGTTATGTTTGTTTTTCTATCGCGTCCTGTGTAGGAGCCTGTAGTATATGGCAGGTGGTCTATATATTTTATGGTGTCTAATTTACTAAAATTTACTCATTAAAATAACGAAGTGTCTGTTTCATTTGTAAATGTGGTATTAACTCTTAAGTATTATAGTTTCCTTTGTGTATCTTCAAAAAAATATCTACGTGTTGACAAGAAATAAGCAAAGAAAGTAAGAGAGTTTTTTGAAATTGAAATTTGAAAATCGATTCGATGAATAAATATTGTAGTTGTCGATGAAGTTATGTGCTTTAATTTTCTCCTTTAAAATCTCACCTGGCTTATCGTCTACAGTAAAAACGTGAATATTATTTGAATAATATTTGGCGCGAAACAACTTCATTAACATAATTATTTACTTATTTATACTTTTAAATGTGTAGCGGATGAAAAGAAAAACATTGGGACATCCACATTACACGGCGAAGAAGTAAACAGTTAAAAAATCTCAGTATTTTTAAAAATTACCTACCATTTTTTTTTACGTTAGCTGCTATTCATATTAGGTAATTATTAGTTCATAAAATTTACTAGAACAGTATTTTAAAATTAACAGTACAAAATTTGAAAACAAAAAATAGGTACTTTTGTCGTGGTTTTTTCTGGACCACCCTAAGCCTTTTTTTTTCATATTAAAACAAAAACACTGACACTTAAAAACCTAAGTAAAATTGCCTATCTATTTTTTTTAACTCTAGCTAGCTGCCTAGTCCTTATTAAATATTATATTATCAAATCGTTCCATAAAATTTACTAGAACAGTAGACATTTAAAAATGAATAGTATAAAGAAACGAGAAAACACGTTATTTGTTTTATCGGAATTTCCTTCGGACCATCCTAGGTCATATTATTTTCTTTCGACAATTTCAAACTCTTAATTTAAAAAAAATATATTTCCTACCTGCCTAAACGAAATTTTCTTTACAGAGCCAAAAAAAATTTACGTCACGAAAGGATGTCTGAAGATGCGTGCCTAGACAAAGAAAATATGCAGTCGTTTACTCCTGATAAAGACGACGAATTGTCTATATATGAAAGCAATATCGTTGTTCCATTTGTAGAGAATTCTCCTTCTCATTGTACCCACAATATAATTCGTCGTCGTCTAGAGGATCACGATTCAAATTCACAAGATTCCGGATACGGAGCCAGTTACAATGGCGAAAATGGAAAATTTTCGTCCTACGCATCTCCCACCAGAACCTCAATGTCTTTCGGTTCGATGAGCTCTATGGAAGACGAATATTTAGATTTTTCCGATGTGGAGCCACTGGAAAAACCCCAGTTGCCAGAAGATTTTAACAAATTGATAAACAATCCATTGATCCAGAGAGCAAGACCCCAAGAAAAATGCTCGCCAAAGGATACTATAATTAGGCCTTTACTACGCCGTGCACTTTCTCTTCAAAACACAAATACACAAGTTACTCCAAATAGTAGCAGAGTGCGTACTAGTTTATTTAAGGGCGTCGATTCAGAAAATCGCTCTTTCAAAAGGCCTGACCCTCCATCTGAAGCAGAAACTATCACAGGTATTAAAAAATCCAAAATCTTCGAAGAAGAAGACGATTCCGTTCGACCAACCAGACCAATATTACAACGTCCTTTTTCTGCTACCGAGGAAAGTATTATGTGCGCAGTACAAAGATCATCTACCGAACCCGACTTAATCGGCGATTTTACCAAGAATTTTTGCTTGCCGCTAACCAGAAGTCGCCATCAAGATTTAAAGGCCATAACACCGGCCACGTTGGCCCAGTTAATGAAAGGAGATTTTAATGACTGCATTGCTACATTTAAAGTCATCGATTGTCGTTATCCGTATGAATTCGAGGGTGGTCATATCGAAGGAGCCATCAACATTTACACTAAGGAGCAGTGTTTGGATCTGCTGGAAGCCAATAAAGTGCCAGCTCAATTTTCTCAAAAGAGGCACGTTCTGATCTTCCACTGTGAATTCTCCAGCGAACGTGGGCCTAACTTGTAAGTATCTTTTAGAATAATAATAATAATAATATTAAGTCGATTTTGTTTATATGAAGTAATAAAAATCAGTTGCGGCTCCTAAGGAACCTTTTCGGGGTCGCCGCACTAGCCAAGATAAATACACATTTATACAATCGGTCATATTTTATTTTTATAAATTCACATGTAACATAAAGTAAAAACTAGTTTTTTTTTGTGGGGATTTCGGTCAGGTATAACTAATTTAATTTTTTTTTCTACCGTTAGGAAAAAAAAAATTAAATTAGTTATACCTGACCGAAATCCCCACAAAAAAAAAAACTATCAATATTAATTGATATTAACGGTCAAGAAAATAAAAAATATATAAAGTAAAAACAAAATATATTGGAATTAACTAATGAATGTTCGTTGCTGCAGGTATCGTTACTTACGCAAGGAGGACCGTCAGAAGAATGAGAGCGCCTATCCATCGCTACACTACCCGGAAATCTATCTTTTGGAGGGTGGCTACAAAAACTTCTTCGAGCAATTTTCCAACATGTGCATTCCCATCGCTTACAAAGAGATGTTACATCCGGACCACGAAGGAGATCTGAGGCACTTCAGGCAAAAATCCAAGACATGGAATTGCGATTCTCGCCAGCGTCCTCAATACGGAAGGAGCCTGAAAAGGCTGGGAATGTAAATGTTACTGTTGGCCGCCGCCGCCTTATAACTATAGTACAAATGAGCGATATAAGGTGTGTGAATGGATGTGTGGATGCAATTTGACAAACTCAACTGTACAAAGTATTGCACCATATTGGCGCGAATATCTTAAGTATTTCAAGACATGGTCTTACCCGTGTAAATAACTGTACATAAGAGTACCTAACTAATTGCCTGTCGCTCGGTCATACAATGAGAGAGCCATTTTCAGCAATGCTAAACCACCAAAGTTTTCTTTGATATTTTAACAGTTGACTTTTATTGACTGCCAACCAGTCGCATTTATTTTTTTTTATGTGCAATTTTTTTCGCAATACAAATGTGATGTTGCCTTCTAAATCAGTTCATTTTTGTTATGTGCTGATGCAGTTTGCAAATATATTTATTTGATTTACTCTTAAGTGTACGTTTAGTTTAGTATTTTTGTACTTCAGCATATTTTGATGTGTTCTCATTTAAAATCCAAGGAATATTATTTGTGTGTAATGTGATTTGTCTCTAATTTTGACAGACTGAGCGTTTCCTTGAATTTTAAAATGTTAATTTTAAAGTGGTGATATACGTAACGTGTATAAAATATTTTTTAACTTGTGAATAAATCTTGTTCCTTTATACTTTATTTGTGATTTTTTTCACCCCCAACATGCCAAGAAATGGACAACAAATTTTAACTTTATTCCAAATTTAAAAAGTGCAGCATTTGAGAGACCTTGATTATGGTGACGGCTGGTGAAATTTAGGCCATCATATTATCTTGGTATTAGAGTTGTGATATTTTAAGGTATAACTCTTAAGACTAAATGAAGTTTAATAAATTGTGTGCCTACCCAGGTAATTTTTTAAACAACTTGTAAAATGTTTGCAAAACATTTCTTTTTTCAGAATCAGGTGGAAACTATATCGACAGATTTTAAATTTCATAAAAAAATATTGATTCTTTACAAGTTTGCACCTTCCTGAAATTTGCACAGTGAAAAATTAATCTAAAACAATATTTTTTTATGAAATCTCAAATCTGTCGATATATTTTCCCTTTGATAAAATATATATATATATATATATATATATATATGCAAATATATTACACATTGTTTAAAAAATAACCCTTTTTTTTTCCTGCGAAACTTCTTCATTTAGTCTTGGTAGTTAAGTATCGTTTGGGTCCCATGCTCCAATACTGATATGACGGCCTAAATTTCACCAGCCTGTTTATTTACTTAAAGGAAATTCATCAATTTACAGGTCATGGCCATGGAAAACAATGTTTTACTCTATTTTACCAGTACAGTATAAACACCCTGTATATTATTTATTGGTCAAATTCGTACATTTTAGTAAATTTTGTATAAAAAAAACGAAGACAATAAAATATTGGCAATCTTATAAGAGGCTCTCCAATCTTATTTAACACTTTCACTGACATTAAAATTTACCTGTTACACATGGGTAATCCTCCCCAATTCGACTATACCTACTCCAGTCCCTTAGAAGTTTAGCTTTTGTGTGTTATGATGATTGAAGTGAGTAAATACTAAATAGGAACAAACAATTAAATAGGGGGTTATGTTGTCATTTTCTTTATAAATAAAAATCAACAAAATAGGTTCTTGCAGTATTACTAGATGAATAATATATATATATATATATATAGATATATATGTAAAGCCTTTTATTCTATAGTTTTCATTCCTGCCACCTTGCACAAATCGATTTAATAAATTTGCTGATAGATAAAAGTGATATGAGCAACATGACAGGGCCGTCCCAAAGTTCATTTTTAAAATTTAAAAATATCAATAAAGTATACTGAACATTTGAGCTGGTACGCGCAAAAATGCCACCCAAAATATCTCGGAACCACTCTGCATCCCCTAGAATTGCCAATTTTTAGACATTCCTTACGATAAGTACCATATGGTTAACATTAAATTTTTACGAGGAAAAACAAATTAGGTTACACGTAAATTTGTTTAATCCTCGGTCAAATCCTACTAAATATTTATATAAACCATTAAAACATGTGACGGCGAATATCGTCAAATCGTCACTCGTTAACCAAAGTGAATAGTTAGAATAATCTGTCAATTAGTGGCGAACTGACCATGGTGGCGTGGTGGCGATCACCATCGAAATTAATTAACAAATAAAAATTATTTACTTTCTTTTTTACAAAGATGGTAAAAATCAATTATGCATCGAGTAAATCGGGTATTATACTATTGCCGTTATCGCATATAGGTCGTATCTTAGTGTCTCTAGTTTTGTTTTTAATACTCAACAGTGGCGGCTGGTGGATTTAGGTTATACAATATCTCAGTATTGGAGCATGGAACCCAAGCAATATTTTAACGCACGACCAAGAAGTTTTGCAGAAAAAAAGTGGGAAAAAAATTGAGAAAAAAGTTACAAAAATGTGCAGCCTCCCCAGATTCCTTCTAAACCATTAGTAAAATCTTTGCAAACTATATTTTTTTTCGTAATCGGAAGGAAAATTTATCACCCCGTTATTTTTGGTTTTCGAAAATTTTGTAAAGTTATGACACTTTGAAATTTAAGTTCTTGATCGTGTAAATTTCAAACTGTCACTTCACAGGAAAATCAAAATTTTCAAAAACAAAAAAAAAAACGTGATAAATTTTCCTTCTGATTACGAAAAAAAAAAGTTTGCAAAGATTTTACTAATGCTCTAGAAAAATCTGGGGAGGCTGCGCATTTTTGTAACTTTTTTTTCTCAATTTTTTTTCTGCGAAACTCCTTCAATTAGTACTGATAGTCGTGCCTTCAAATATTGTTTGGGTTCCATGCTCCAATACCGAGATATGGTACAACCTCTTTTTCTGTTCTGTGGTACAACCTAAATCCACCAGCCGTCACTGATACACAATACAGTAATGTGGCCCAGAGTTGCCAGATGCAAATGAAGAAATTCACCAGCTCTAGCTTCAAAAAGTTGCCAGATTTCACCAGATTCCCGTTTCTCAAAAGTTGTCAGATTTCAAATAGTTTCGTAAAATCTTATCAATAAAATTAATTGTGAAATAATTATATGGGATTAAATGGATAATACTAAACACAACATAAAATTTATTCTCGTATCATTAGTCTAAATAAATAGTACTATTAATCTGTGGCTTGGTTCTAAAAGGGCCAAAGTCAGAAATTAACAATTTGAGAAAATGAGGTTTACAGTTTTTGTCAGAAATATCGGCTATTGTATCTCTTAGACTATAGATTTTTTTGTTTATTGAATTTGGAGAAATAGATTATTATATTTGAGATAGTTAATAACAATTGTTTTTGCTCATAACAAAATGACTCATAAGAAAAAAAGTAATATTTTTCATTTAGCGGAAAAAAAAAATTACCCACGTTTTGACAAATTTACATCGACTCTAGTGACTTAAAATTTTCGTTCATTTATGGGAGTTTGACATTGGCCTTTTTTGCTAAATACGATCCGAACAAATGTAGTTCGTTGGTAACAATAAGTCATTTTAAAGAAAAAGTGACATTGGCACTTTTAGAACCAAGCCACAGTAATATAATGTATAACAAATTTAATTTCGTGTTCTTTGATATTTTTACCCCCCCCCACTATATACAGGGCCTTCGTGGGCGTGTGCCCTCGCCACCCCTCGATACAAATCGCCACAATTATCAACAAGTGTTAGTCCGCCACTGCTGTGCACTTGGACAGGAAATGCAATATATATAAATTACACCACATCTAATTCTCCCAACACCACAGACAAATTGAGACACCACGACACAACCCTGAAGTAGTATCAATAATCGTCTTTTGATGAACTCTGTAGAAAGTAGCATTTTTCACGTACAATCTCAATTTCAATTCGAAAATACTCACTACAGACATCTGATGACGATGTTAAATACTAACCCAAAGTGTTCTCCTACTGCTGACGGTACAGGGACATCTACTGGAAATTTTTTAACTAGAAATTATCATGACTTAGTTTTCTTAATTCTGTTCTTTGGTATTTGTCGCTTTAATACAAGACTTGTTTCTTTCTTATCTGTACTTCAGTGCAGAAATACAGATAATAAATGCAGAGAGTACAGGTACACATCATATGTGGTACAGATCATTTATTATAGTATCTTTATAATAAATGTACAGATACAAAAGACAAATCGGTTGATATGCAGGATCGATATCCTTGCCAAATCTGACTGGGACGGAGACGGATTCAGCCGTTGTTCATTAGAGGGCGTTGCCAATTATAAGCAGCTAATAAAGCTGGGTTATCACTATTAAATACCACAAGAATAATATTCATGTGCTATTGCAGTACTTGCGTTTACTTAAGCGCAATGCCGTTTACGTCTCCATATCTATTCTTCTTATCCATTGTTCAATTTCAATTAATAATTTATTTGATAGATCACCACTTTTTAGGTTTATGTTAAACAAATTTTAAATAAACATGCAATAAGATCATTCTATCACTTTATTCATGAAATTGTAACTTCAAAATCTTGAGTTGCCGAAGTAGTGCAATCAAATCAATGTATGTAATTTCGAAAGACGTATCAAATTTAAAATTAACCAATCGGCACACAGGACGCGCTTATATTAATTCAATGGCCTAATTTGTCAAAATGTAAGAAAAAGGAAAACCGTAGTTATTTCAATATAGAATATAACAATGTTCCAGGTAATTTATGACGTATAACTACGCTGATTGGCTGCAGCTTGATCATTTTTGAGGAGACCATAGATTTGTTCTAACTGTCAACAGACAATCCAGGACGGTTCCGAATTCGACTGTTCCAGATGATGTAGTACAGATCAAGTTCTTGTATATTGACTAAATAAAGTAAAAGATTAAGATATCAAATTCGAAACCGCTCCGAACTGTATATTAGAACATAACAAGCCCGTATCTTTCTACCCGGATGCAGTTTGACCGATCACAATGCGAGAAACCTCAATTTGACATCTCCAAGAATATGTTCTTTAAGCTGGGGTTTCCCGACATTTTGCTTCCTGCGTCTCGCGTCGTCTGCTTCTGATTGACCATTTGATGCAAAGAAGTTGCCAATATTCAACTTTTTGGAGCGTATCACCAATCAGACGTAGACGACGCGAGACGCAGGAAGCGAACAGCGAGTATTGAAATAACGCAGACTTCTGTTATGAGGACTATTTCTAGCAATTTCATTGGCCGTTTTAAGATAGCCGCAGGGCATGCGCAGTTACATGACATGTCACAGTGTATTAAATCCTTTTGGAATCGTTTGTCAGCAAGGAACTCGGTAGATGATAGAGAAGATACTCGCCTAGCGACGCGGTAGGTCCAGGGTTCGAATCACAGTTTTTTTTTTTTTTTTTAAATAAGTATTTTTAGTTCGTTAGTAAGATTTTCCTTACCCTTTATTATAGTTTGTTTATTTTCCTTGCCCTTTATTATAGTTTGTTTATTTCCAAAAGGATTTAATACACTTTGGTCATGTAACTGCGGATGCCCTGCGGAAAGCGGCCAATGAAATTGCTAGAAATAGTCCTCATAACAGAAGTCTGCGTTATTTCAATACTCGCAAGCGAACAATCGTTGTGAGAACCCAGCTTTAGTTTACGGTACTCCACTGGTGAGCCAGTGTTGGGGTTGGCAGAAAATCTTTTTATGCGCATGATTAAAGCAGCTTTTCATACCGAATGACATTACAGTCCATGGACAAATAAAAGTACAGTTAATTAATTTGGACATTTTGACATTATTGACAGTAGCAGCAATAGTATCTAGTTCATGATTGTGTACTACTTATTATAAGTGCTATATTTTTGTTTTATTTAAGAATTTCCCACGAATTAGAAATTGTAGTTTTTATCTTGTGAATCAAATCTTCATATACATATTTACATGTTATATTCAATTCTTCAGTTTTCTCCTTTACATTCCATTACGGTTTTGAATATTAATTTACATTAATCATAGTATTCAAAACAGGTAAAATGTGGATGCCCACCCATGTCCAAGTTACGGGTACGTACAATAAATTACATTAAACATATTGCAATAAATTTTTTTTACATACTCTTTTTGTTTATAGTTCAGAGAGCTGTTGGACTATTACTCAAAGGTAAAAATAATACTAACGATTGTTTTGTTACAATTGCCTTGGGCAAAACAAAATACCAAACATCGGTTAAGGAAAAATCAGCACAGCAAGTCGATTGGCATGAGGAATGTGAATTGTAAGTTTTAAAATAAATCATATTTTGTTAACATTATTTCTATGGGTATTCGGTTTTGAAATGACTACACCTCTGTCCAAATTATACACAAACTAAAATTAACTTTTAAATGGTAAGAACAACGTTGTCTTATTTTTGATGACCTCAATTTTTTTTATCGTAATTTCCGATTGATTCATTTTCCAGGCCGATACCTGACCAAGGAAACACCGCTGAAATAATTCTAACCGCTTTACATCACAATTTTATTGGAGTAGATGAATTTTTAGGACGAGTAGCTATACCACTAAATAGTTTAGATATTTATGAGAGGCCCAAGAATAAATGGTACCCCCTACAAAGTAAACCAGGTAGGAATCATTTCTATATTCATTAAAGGCATGACATTTCCTGAAGTATACTATAATTTTGATGAGACTTTCAAAAGTGTAACACAATCTTTGTTGTTCTAGGAAGAACATGGTATGATAACATAATGATAATAATATACCCTGTATAACGTTTATAATTTTTTATTTAACATTTGTTTTCTTTTTGTGAGATTTACAAATTTTTAATGATTATACAATTTAAGGGTGACCTACCTATTTTTTTAAAATGAATACCTACTCATATGATTAAGTTTTAAATACTACTAATAATGGTCAGGTCACCACAATTAATATTAATAGGGTTGATTAATTTCGTCTGGCATAGCCTATTTAGTCAGTCATATTAGGTACTATTTATTAATAGTGAAATATGAATGAGAATTTTATATTGTAATTTTTTTCACTGTGAAAAATTAAGTACTTTTCATTTTGTTTTTCTTGCTAGTTTGCGAATTTCTCATATTTATAAGGAAATTGTTAGTCAGTATGTAAAAAAATGCGTGGGATCAATCCTTATCTAAAAGATAACAAATAAAATGTGACTAATAAAGGAAATTTAAATTATGAAATTGTATATGTTTGATTCAAGACTGCCAAGAGGGTGGGGCAAGGAGGGCAAGATTCCTGATTGTGATTTTCATTAAATGTTTTTTTTTTTCTCGGGCTTAACATTTTAAAAAAGACCATCTCTCGATGTATTTTTATTCATTTCTTATTGAACACAATTATGTTCGGTAGTTATGACAATATTTAATCCACATTATATAAAATGCTGGAAAAAGTTATTAAAGCAGCAATAAATCTATTCTCTTCTGAATGTTTTCTCAATATTGCTCTATTGTTTTTAATTTTATCATAAACAAACAGGAATTTATTGTATGAATGACCTTGATTATACAGAATATTTTTCTTTAAATTCAGGGTCGCTATATCATAATATTAAATAAAAAATTATGTTTGAATTGTAGACATTTTATTTAAAGATAGTAAATGTTACACATGACACCTTTTGATCATATAATGTGCATTATATGACTGACTCTGTTCTTGTGTTGTTTAGTGAATTGTGAGCCAGTCAACACCGTTATATTGTGCTAAAGGTTTGTTTTTGTTTGATTGTTCTAATTTAGGAAAGGAAGCAAAAAATAAGGAGAGAGGCCAGTTGGAAGTAAAAATACAGTTCACCGTGCGCGCCGGGAGTTTGACAAATTTAAGTAAAAAGGAAAAGCATAAGTCATCCATTGGTCACGTGGCCCAGTCAGTTGGTGGTAGTTTAATGAGTCTTGGAAGTGCGGAGAAGCGTAAAGGTATCAAGAAGTTTGCCAAGTCTATCGGCTCAAAAATGAATTTAAGGGGAAAGAAAAAAGGTGGGAATTCTGAAGATGATGCTTCCTCAATTGGAAGTGTAGGAAGCTTGAAAATTAGAAATGGTAGCAATTTAGGAAAATTTACAAGTAGACAGACGCTTGAAGACGCAGATCCCGGCGTTGTTAGTGAAGATGAAGATGAATTTACTGTAAGTTCCACAAAAATATAGTCGTACACATATTTCATGATAACTTTTCAGTTTGATGACCTCTCCCATAAAAGTTCCGCGAGTTCTCTAAGTCAGTCTAACAATAATAGGACAGTATCCCCAGTTGTGAAACCATCGGTGGAAACTGAGTCGCCAACGGAAAATATCCGAAAAACCATAGTGCCCAGAGTAGTTGCTGCTCCTGTGAAACCACCTCGATCAGACCAAAAGCCACAAGATGAATGGGAATCAAAACTTTTAGGAAGCAAGACGAAAAGTAGGTATATACAAATAACTAAGATAGACTTTTGGATTTATTATTATTTTTAATTTTTTTAGGCACGTTAAGACCAGGTAGTAGTGAATCCTTAAACAGAAGATCGTGGGATTCTTCTAAATTAGCCTCCCAGATAGAAGAAGAGCCCACGGAATTTCTAGAGGTGCCCGTTAACCACCAAGACAATGTTAGCACTAAATCGAATAAGTCGCCCAACACCCCCAAAAAGAAGAAAAAGAAGGAATGTTCTCGAAATTTAAGCACTTCAGAAAAGGTAGGGTATTTCGTAGAAACAGCTGCATCAGCTTTTTTCTTTCCTCTATAGAAGAAAATTTGTAGATTCTGCTTGCCTTATGGAAAGCTTTTTCATTTTGCCAAACATTATTAATATGAAAGAAATTTTCGAAATTCACAAAGTATTTTCTGAATATGTAGAATCGGTTTTTAATATACCAGTTTTGCCTGTAGAATGCAAATTTCATGTAAACAAATTTCTGCATATTTGAAGCCCTGTTATACGGGTAAAATTATTTTAAAAAAATCGGGTGTTAAATTAGCTCAAATTTTATTATACAGGGTATCCTGAAAGTAATGCGTCAAACATCGGGAATCTATAAAAAATCTCAAAATAACACCAGTTTGCGATATAAACCTTTGTCAAAAAATATGTTTCCTGTTTCCGAATAATAACCAATCAAAATCGTCACAATGGAACCATATTTTTCAAAATATCTCCACTAAACCAAGCACTTTAAAATACGTATTACATCTAATAATAGAAGATGACAATAAATCGTCGGTGAATTTGAATTTAGAAAAAATTTTGTTAGCTTTGCGTGCCCATAAAAACACTATATCAGTTTGTATCGCTCGTTTTTTTGTACATTGTTGGTACTGTTGTACCCTAAATTTGAAGGTACTTAATTTGTCCCTCGATTACCGCGGTTTGCGAAATAATTTCACCCTGTATATAAAAAATTTTAGTAAACGAATGTGTATGCATGTTAATTACTTTTTTAGATAAGCATGACATAAATTTGGAGCATGATAAGCGAACTAGTAACTCAACTGAACGTATTATTATAGGAGGAGAAAGTGAACCACGTATATCTGCACATAACAACCGGATCTCCAATGAATTATTGCAGAAATTTGAGGGAAAGACACGGGAGGTAAGAATTAATAATACATTTTTCATTTTTTATGTTCACACAATCATTTTAGGATCTAATATTAGCTCTGTGTGAAACACAAAACGACTTAGAAAAGCAGAAGAAGAAATTAAAGGACTTGGAGGACTACCTAGACGATTTACTGCTGAGAGTGATGGAGACAACACCACGGATTTTACAAAATCCTTATGTTACATGCAAAATGGCGCACAAGAAGTTAAAGTGAGTTTTTAAGATTTTTTTTATCCATGCATTTAGTAATAGTGTTGACAGATGTTTTACTAATTTTTTCTATTATTTTTACAGAGGTTAACTCACCACTTACATATCACTTCAGTGTAGTTTATGCCATTTAGGTACATAAAGCCCAAAGTATATTATTCTTTATTTTTATATTCGATGACAGATTAATTATTTTTCATTTATCGACTAAACTGAATGTATTTTCAACAGCAAAAGTAAGTTATATTATTTTGCCATATCATTATTATTTTTTTTAATGTGATCTGAAATAATGATAAATTTAAATAATCAACACTCGTTTTTCCTTTATGAGTCTGTGAATAAAAATGTATCATTGAATTGCATCATATCTTCCTAGTAAAATTAAATGATTTTTAAAATGTGATAAACCTCTGTGATATTTATGTAAATTTTTATCATTGGACAAGACAATTTTATATAAATTTTACTCTAATGGTAAACATCACATTTAGATTATATACCTACCTAATATACGAAGAAAATTTAAGCTGAAAAAAATATAGCAAAAAATTAATGCGGGGTTTGTTTTTGACCATAATTGCAGATATAATTTTGAGGAAGGATTGTGTTATTTAAATTTAGCATATTTTGAAATGTATTTTTGTCAAATAAAAGAAAAGATTCGTGTTAATAAAACGAAATTTTTGTATATTCCTACTGCAGTAAAATAATATACAGGGTAGTCCAAAGTTTACCTGACTACTTCGAAAAGTGATAGAGGAGCTTAAAATGAGTAGAAAAATTCCCATCAACCTACATCCTTAAGTTAAGTGTTTGCTAACAACGATAAAGGATGTTGTTTTGTGGGAAAAAAAATTATAACTTGGAAACTACGAAAGCCATTGAAGTTTTAGGGGGACTTTTTAAGCCTCAATTGTTTTATGAAATCTCGTCTATGTACTATATCCAGCGGCGCTGTTATGAGGTGGGGAAGTAAAATTTTTGGTTGTTTCTACTTTTAGAATATGTCAATACTGCATGACATGGACAGGTAAATTTAGTTGTCTCCTATTAAGATGCTGCCTCATGCATTCTCGAACTGCCGCTTAAACATTACACCATGACAAAACCCATAAATAAAGTGAATATCAGCATATTTATTATTGTTAAACAATTTTCGCATTTATGTATCTCTACGTAAATGATAAACTTGCAATAAAGTTATGTCATGGTAATTCCTTTTACTATTTTACTCAAAAAGTAAGCATAGGAAAAAATTCAAAGATACCTTTCTTCTTCCATATTGAATACAGATTCGAACAATCTCAAAATCACTTGCACAACGCAGTGGTGTTACATAGTTTCCATGAAAAATTTTTCTCCCCCACCCTGTGACGATGCCATTGAAGCCAGTATCAGGGCAAGATTTAATAAAACAATAAAGGCTTAAAAAGTATTACCGCCCTTAAAATTTCAAGTCGATAGCTTTCGTAGTTTCCGAGTTATAAAAAGAATTTTTTTTTTCACAAAATATCAACATACTGTATATTTGTTAGCAAACACCTAAGGATGTAGGTTGATGGGAACTTTTCTACTCATTTTAAGCCCCTCTATCAGCTTCTCAAGTAGATTTAGAACATGTAATTTACTACGAGTTCCATTGCCGATGCCCTATTCGGTAATTAATTTTTATTTGGTTTCTTACCAAAGTACGATAGGTTCTAGTGTAAAATTTTTACTCCCTCTATGTATGTAAATTTTCTTCTAGAAGGCTTTTGTACCAAAATATAAGATGGACCTTGTGACAGATTGACAAGTAATTAAAAAAGAGAGGAATTGATACAATGTGGGCAGTTGGACAAATGTTATGTTCCTGGAAGTTTTAATTTGTATACCTACTTATTAACATTACATAAAATTGTGCCCTCCAATATTTGTTCACTGGCCTTTAAATATTATGATATTTTTAATTTTGGCTGATTTTGTATACGAGTAATGGCAATAAATCTCATAAAAAATCCTCCGCAATGTTGTCACTCCTGGTATATTTGAGCGATATTCAAAAATAAAATTCATCATAATATGATGAAGCTGATGATGGCATGAAATTAACATTATATGAATGTCATGCTATACTTGTATTTGTCACTTAACAGGATATTATGTTTTAATTAATATATATTAATGAATGCAAACATTTAAATAAGATCTAGGACGATTAGATGAAGTAATCTGAAATTTTACATATTTTGGTGGACTTTTTTTTGTGAGGCGTAAAGTATTACATTTGCCTAATTTTTCATATGGGCTCTACTATAAAAACAATGCACTCATTTCAGAATCACCACGTATAATACATGTAATGCCCAATAATTTTTTGTAGATTGTATTTTGCGAAATGTTTTAAAAAAGTCAATTATAAGATGTTTTTATATGTAACTCATAGATAGGTCACTAGACGTGTCCAGGTCCAGGCATGTTCCTACTTTTAAGAGTGGACACATAAGGAATAAACTTTATCTTTTCTTAAAAAAAAACTTCATTTTTAAAAAATTATCTGATAAATTTTAAAAAAAAGTTAATAAGATATTGTGTTATGTGGGGGATGGCCCTTACCTCTGGTGACAATATGCCTGATAAACTCATACATCATAAATAATCATTAATTATTAAATGTAAACTAAGTCAAATATTAATAAAATTGTACAAATAAAGATGTTTTTATGCATAAAAATAAATTGTTTTGTGGACAAGAAGCTACATTTAATTTTAATGTTTTAAATATTTTCGTGGGATCTTTCATTATTAAAAATAGAGAAAATTTAACTATTAATTTATATTTACTGGTACTGAATTGTACGTTCTATTATTTTTATGCATAAAAATTATTTAAAGGTTGTAACAGAATTGCCTGATTAATCATTACAAATATTGTATATTTTTTATATATTATATTAGTCTATTTTATTAACTCAGTGAATATGTGAATGTGTGTTAATCAGAGAACCCAAGTATCTGAAATTATGAATGAATTTGTATGAAAAATACATATCTAGGAGTGGTTGTTCTGTATTAGATATTCTATTTAAAAAATGTTAAATCGTTGCATCATTTAGGTTTTTATTTTTTTATCAGTTTTTAAGTATGTGTTATTGTCCTCGTTTAAAATATCTTTAAATTTGCCCAGATCTGCCGTTTAGTAAGGTAATTCAAATTTTATGTGTCCCTAATATCAATTTCCAATGATATACATGGTGTATCCAAAATAAGTGAAAACATTTTGAGAGTAAATTCTACACTTTCAAACGAACAATTTATAATAAAGGCATGGCCTGGCCACATATTTTTTATTATTATTTATGTTATGATCAATAGAATTTGCTATCAAAATTGTTTCGCCTATTTCGGTCACACCCTGTATATTAGTGAATCATTTAAAGACCTAATGACTGTTGGTAATATGACTAGGATATTGGATGCATAAATTTATTAAATAAATATAAAGAGTAATTAAATTAGTTATTTCAGTTTAACTGCTTTTTTAAAAAATTTACAATCAAATATAATTTAATCCTTAATATGATGTTGCCTTTTACTAACGTTATTAATTTTAAGACTAACTGATGCATAATTATTATTATATATATATATATATATATATATATATATATATATATATATATATATATATATATATATATATATATATATATATATATATATATATATATATATATATATATACATATATATATATTTGTATATATTAGTAGATAAACTACCTATTGTTAATATTTATTCATTTATTTTCACTGTTATGGTGTTAAGGAGTATCGATTTTGTATTCAAAAAAGAAATAAATTTACTTTTTTTCGTATGCTGCTTTTTTAAATAAATTCCTCTGTAAAATGTTTTAAACTATATTCACTTTAACTTTGTAGTGTCCAACGTGTCCAACAACGACCGATGCTTATGAAATAAACAGTGGCGGCTGTTGGAATTAGACGTTGGAGCATGGAACCCAAGCAATATTTGAGGGCACGACCATCAGTACTGATCGGAAAAGTTTTGCAAAAAAAAAATCGATAAAAAATGAAATTGAAAAATGCGCAGCCTCCCCAGATTACTTCTAGACCATTAGTAAAATATTTGCAAACCATTTTTTTTTCATAATCAGAAGGAAAATTTATCACCCCGTTTTTTGTTTTCGAAAATTTTTATTTTTTGTAAAGTTATTTTGAAATTTCTGCAATGAAGAACTTAAATTTCAAAGTGTCATACCTTTACGAAAACAAAAAAAAACGGGGTGATAAATTTTCCTTCTGATTACGAAAAAAAAATAGTTTGCAAAGATTTTATTAATGGTGTAGAAGTAACCTGGGGAGGCTGCGCATTTTTGTAACTTTTTTTCTCAGTTTTGTTTTCCATTTTTTTTTTCTGCAAAACTTCTTCAATCAGTACTGACGATAGTCGTGCCTTAATATATTGCTTGAGTTCCATGTTCCAATGTTGAGATATTAGGTGCGTTCTTTCTAACTGAAGTCTCAGCCAATCTAAGTTGTTTTACAGTTACACTGCATAAATAAAAGCATAATTTCATGTAGCCTCCGTAACCGTAAAATTACTTAGATTAACTGAGATATTAGTTAGAAAGAAGACACCTATAGTATAACCTAAATTCACCAGCCGCCACTGAAATAAAATAAACATGAAAATAAACTGCTATAGGAATTTGGCACTTGTGTACATCTGCCTGCCATCTGCACCAAGAATCAGCGCGCATTTTGTTATCTATCTTGGCTAACGCTGCAAAGTTTAAGTGAACAGAGTATAGTAAACACCAGTCATATTATACGCCAAACACACATTACAAAAGTGTTTTTCAAATTCCTAATTTTATTTATAACAAAAAAAAAAAGTCCGTTTCTATCTATAAGCATAGATTAAGTATGACGATTATTCATTGACGTAGCTCTGGAGCGGGTTTAGGGGGTCTAACCCCTCTTCTTAAGTGCATAAATTAAATCATTATTTTGTTCGCATGGCGTGGGCGTGGCTACAATCGCTCACACAGCCAGTGGTTTAACGTGAAAAAAAAGTTAAATGTCATACGTTAACGGAAATTTTTAGTTCTCCATTGTCCTTGCATATTTTCCTTACGCCGATGACACTTTTGGTCAAATGATTGCAGTCCCACCACATGATTTTCTAAGCATGTATGATTGCCAGAAAAATGTATTTGTCGTCTGGTAATCATTTAGGTGGGCTCGGAAAAATTTTAATCGATGCGAAAGTTATCCTTATCATATAACTAAGATACATTTTAAAATGATGCCTTACCACCTAGATGCAGTCCAATGACCAATGAATGGCGAAGTCCACTTCCATTCCATCACTCGCTCGCGAAAATCTGAGTCTACAAACTGCTTTTCTGGGCTCTAATGCCCCCAGAAAATGCCGAATACAGTTTCAAGCCTTAACACTTGCAATATCCAAGCAATTTAAAAAATAACTAAGATATTGACAAGATACTCGTCGAGATCTCGACTCTGATTAAACGACACCAATCGTTCCCTCTACGCTAGATTGAACGAGGGTGTGACGCGCTTTGCCTTAGGCTAATTTGGGCTACTTTAACCCACCACTGGCCTCAATCTGCCTACTCCAGTAGTGTTTAGGTTATTTTGCTTACTTTTAGCTTCCAGCACACTTGAATTTCCCTCCTGGCTGTTCGGTGGGACCTGAAAACAATAAAAATTATTACAAAAAAAGGTCTCCAATACAATTAATGCACTGACGATTTAGATATATCCGTATACACAAAATGGACGGGTTATAGGTTATTGTAACATATATATCCTGGTACTTAGACATCAGTACGTTTTATAAAGACTAATAGCAGAGTTCCCACAAATTTAGAACCTCCCAGTCATTGTTCGAACGCAAACACGCTCCAATTTTTAGTTTGCAACATGTGACGTCACTCCTGTAGTAAGCAAAATCTACGGTTATCTTATCGTGACTGCTGTGTGAATACTTGACTGATTTCGTGTTGTTTCTTTCAAGTTTATAATAATTAATCTTGGAGGGCGGTTTTTTTACAAGCACACCGTACAAATTTTCCAGAAATTGACACACTAATGGTGGCTAAATTCTTTGCGACTAATCCCGATATCTGTTCTGCCGAATCTAGGAACATTAAAACATCTGTGTAAAGATATAATATTTGTTTACTCCTAATTTTAAAGGTAACCAGGTACTTGTGTTTATAAAAGTATATACAATGTAGGTAATTAGAACATTATTGATTAGACAATCTTCAACATAACCTCAAAATTATAAACATGACGGATATGTGAAAGACTTCACTTGTTTACATTAGTTGTAAAGTCCAAAACTACTGAAAGTATAAGAAAAAATAGTACTCATCACATCAAAGTGATCCTCACAAAAATACAGCATACTTTTACCCGATAATAATGTTGGGTCTCTCCTGGCAAGTTGTAACCAAATCTAATTTTAATATCATCTGGCAGTTTTATAAACAACTTTTGCGATGTCTTTACTCTTGTACACTTACAGTTCGTCACCAAACGCCACGTATAACGATGGGAACTCATTATTTCATATGATAAATAAAAAAACCGATACCGAGCATTACTTGCGCTTGTTTGTTGACTACAAGAATGACGTCACAGTAGATAGTGACATGGCGGCTCGTGTTTTCGTGCCAATTTATATATTTGAAATTTTGAATGTTATTTTATCCCATAAAGCGATTTCATTTAAGCGAAATAAAAATTCCGTGACGATTTAAAAATGAGAATCAAATAACCTATTAATATTAAGTAACATAAAAACCCTTTTGAATTTAATGTGATACGACTATGTGCGTCATGCGTGCTCCAAGTATTATAAAATCAGTAGGAGATAAAAATAAATATAGGAAGTGGGAAGACAAACACAGCAAAGCACGAGAAGAGTTAAAATATTTATATTTTTTTTTATCACGTATTTTAAGGTGCAAGTGGGGTACAATAGTCGGGGGCGGCTGATGATTAATTCTGATAGGCCGGTAATAAGGTACTGATTTATTACGTGCCGAGTTATACACACATATTTCGATTTGAAGTTGGGACCCTGCCGTGTCTAAATGGCCGCCTCTGATAAGTAGTTATTTTCATACGGGATGTAAAAGGTTTATGGGCCTCTAAATTTGATCTTGTATTTGAATTATTCAACTTTCTGTGAATACATAAAAATAAATGGGCATTGGCAAGTCGGGTACATGCATAGTATCTAGTAAAATTCGTTATAATTTTCGGTTTGGACTTATTAGGTGTCCGGAAAGGGGTTGTGTAAAAATTAAACTGAAAAAGATAATTTATGTTTACAAATCACCTTAAAATGTCAAATTTCCCCCTGAAACGTTGAGTGGTAGGAAGCGCAAGCGTAGTTGTAAAGCGTTTGCGTGCAGATAACTGGTGTAAATATGGCGTCGCAGGAGGAAGATAACAAACTTGAGTGTATTTCAAATGTAAACAAAGAGCAAGAAAGATACTTCTTAAATGTTTATAAGGTGAAGAACTTAATTTTCGTGCTTATAGTACATTAGTTTATTTACTTTTCGCATGTTTATTGTGACGAAAGTGTGTAGTTTCATATTCGCATGGCCGCCATGTTTCATCGGTGATTTGTACAGAAAATTGAAGAATTTGGCCATCATATGTATACCACAACAAAATCGTCGAGTGGAGTATTGGCTCATTTGTGTAGACTGTGTTTTATTAAAGTGCCTCAATTGAAATGTCACCTTGGTAGCTCGAAAAACAAAACAATTGCTAGATAGTTTGTTAATTGCTTGATCCTACGTTACCAATCAAGATGAGTTTAGTTAACGAAGAAAAAAATTATTTCGCACCCTTCAAAGCACGTATCTCTCTTATTTTGTAATTTTTTTTTTTTATTTCAGGGCAAAAGTGATTTCATGGAGAATTAAAACCAGTTTCATCTCACGTTTTTGTCCATTTAAAACAATTAAAACTCGTCCCATCATAATATATTGTTTATTATTTTTACTTGTATTTGCATCTGCATGTTTCTTTATAGCTTTTTATAATATAAATGTATTATATTGTAAGCCACAAATTTTAACCATTCTTACTTCACATTTATTCTTAAGTGGTGGTTTTGGTTTTTTTTGGTGAAATCACTTGGCCTGTGCTTTTTAATATTAGTGCATCATATTTTTTATGTTACATTTTGCCTTTCATTATTTCATGTAGTGCAGTGTTTATCTTCCATTTACATATATACACACACCCAACACACACACATGCATGTATACACACACACACACACACACACATACATACACACACAAAAGAAATACCTATGTAGTTTTTAGTAACTAGCTCTTCTTTAAAAAAATATTCATTGATAGGTTTTGTATCATGGGTTTTTCTTTTGCAGAAACATGAATGTATTTTAAATAACAAAAATGAGACATTTGAAAATAAAGTGGAATCCCTAATTGATGTGTGGAAAAGCGTGGGAGAATTAAATCTATCACAGTTTGACATTCGCCATGTCATTCAAATTATGGACTGGGCCAAACTACATGCCTTAAATATTGTTCTTACAGCCGAATGGAACGCCTTTAAAGGTATGTTCCCGTCATTCATTATTTTCTATATATATATATATATTTTTCCGTGCCGCCACATTCATTTCTTTCTCGATTTCTTTATATGGTGGCAATTGGCAATTGGAAATAAATTTTGGTAAAACACTTTTAATCGCTTTGACATCACCTTCAGTTATTCTGGATCTCCCTGTATAAACTTATATGGTTGATAAAACTAGCACTTACGAATATGTTAACTATTATGTAAATAATTGTCACTTGAATAATTTAAATTCCATGTACTTTGTTGTAATTTTTCTTCTTTTGCAAAATTATGCAATAGCTTTTTTTATGATTAATGGGTTTAAAAGTAAATTAAATAGTCATATTGTTGACAGCCAGCTATATTGTAGCTTCATATTTATTAGTTGCCATGCAACCTTATTGGTGAGTGATGTCATCAAGCATTTATATTGTTACTTTGTTATAAAACTTTTTTACACATACCAGTTCTATGCGTCAATCTGGTTTTTCTGTTCTATAGGAATTTAATTGAATTTCCAAGAATATCATGAAAAGGTGGATTCGTATCCCTTTTGTGACTGTTGATATGTAAAATCTAAAATCTGTGGGTCTGATTCTTCTTAAATGCTCATAGATTTATGATTTAAATTTTGTTGTTGTATAGATAACAATAAGCCTACCTTCTAAAAAATCGCTTGGAGTTTTAACAAATTTGCTTTGCAAATTTTATAACAGATTAGACCTAATTATCATTAGGTATGTAAAAACTTATGTTGCAAAATATTTGATTATTTGTGAATATGTAACTGTTGCTTAAAACATTTAGTGTCTTGTATGTCAAAAGTTCACGTTATACAAAAGCATCCACATATAACCTACCATGAGTTATAGTTATAAATCTGTAAAATGGCAAGTGGTTTTTGGTTTCTCTAAGCGACTACAACTTTTTTAAAAATGAGTATTATACAGCCAGCCTTTCACCCTTTGGATTATTTTTGTGTGTTACAACCAATAATAGAAATATAACCTATACCTACTACAGGTATAGGTAATAATTTGTTTGACCTTTTAATTGCCTTGGCCCGATTGCATATATCAATCATGTCGTACAATTCTCCAAGAGTTTTTTTATTTTAAAATATGTAATTTAGACCGAACAGAGGGAAAACATAACTCGAATGAATCCATCATTCCAACTAAAAAGTTAACAATTATATTAATAAAATTTCTATGTATTCGCAAATACTAATCAAACAAACCATTTTAGCAACACACCAGGTTAAACTCCTCCACGAAATTGAAAAAGCCCAAAATGAACTGTTGAAATTAAACAGTGGATTTGCAACGCGATGTAAAAAATTGGCTGATGTTGTAAAAAACCCTTGGGAAGACCCAGTTTTAATGACGCTTATGAAAACAAAAGAAGCTGACATTGGCCCAGCAGGTATAACAAAATTTTCAGTTGTATAAAATATTTTTATTTGATTAGAATTTTTGTGCCATCTGACAGCATCTAAAAAATTTTTTCCTTTTTTTTTTTAGAAATTGAATTCTTCTGTGTAGAAACTGCTTACGTTGTTTCTGTTCGTTTAAAAAAGCTTTGTGAATCACAGTGCGAAGATTTGGCCTTAAACTTAGTAACAGCGTTTATGAATTGTAACAAATTATCGAAAACACAAAATTTCAGCCTTAATGCAACCGAAACTCAAATGTGGTTCATTTTTGATATTTATATTGCTTTGCTTTATAAATTCCAAGAAAGGCAAAAAATTGTTGTTTTGGTAAGTAACATCATTGAGTATTTGTAACGGTTGTTTGTAAAATGACACTTTTTTTAGTTGAAAGAACTAAAATTTGAGGAAGGTCTGCAACTAGTGAAGCGTTTTGCTAAAAAACGTGTTAAAATATCCAAAATATGGAAGAACTGCCATCGAGTTGCTGTGTTAGCTACACAGATGTATATATCGCAAGCCGTTGTTAAATATACCGAAGACTTGCAGGCAATTTTAGAGAGTTATATAGATATTTATATATCAATCTGCAACACGGAACATCTTCTGCAAGATTTTACCACTTCGATAAGACGTATTAGCAATCTGGCTGATGCTGCCGGATTATATGTCTTCTGTGCCGTCATCCAGAAGAAAGTAAGTGTATTCTTCCTTTTTATGTAAATTTCCACTGCAAAATTAACATGTTGAAATTTTCCCAATCCCTCCCAATTACGGATGTATTGGAAGCAAATCCATGTTTTTAATTAATTGTGATGAACTACACAAAACTAAAAAAAAAAAAATTGAATGAAAGAAAGAAATTTCAATTTTTGAAAAGTCTATTTTAAAACAATGTTCCTGTTTACAGGCGGGAACGAAGCTGAAACCCTTTGTGATCGAAATGTACATCAGAGCTTTAACGACCGACATGAATGAATTAGAACGCCAAAAAGATGCCAACGAAACGGAAAAAGTGACAGCAACTACATCAAGATTGGCGGCAGCATTTTGTAACCTAGCAGATTTCTTGGATGAACATGTCAAAGTAGCAAGAGAATGTGTCTTAACAGCCTTCAGTTTGGAGCCTACCAAGGAGCGTTTAAAAAATATAGAAACATTAGCAACAAGAAGTGGATTTCAGGTCTTGGATACGGGACAGGAATGGAAATGTAGACTGCATCCACCGGTCTTACCTTCTGATGATATTGCATGGATATGTCCTGAATGTGGCGACTGGATGTGCAAGCCTCAGTTGAATATACCATTAAAAATTAATATGGCTCTTCATGAAGCACTTCAGAATTCCGTTTTAGGAATTTCCGAGGCATTGTGTGATGACCTTGTTGTATGTTTATCCAACCCTAGGTATCAGATCCTTAGTTGGTTTTTACCATGGGATGATTTGCATCGGCTTTGTATTATGTATTTACAAGATCCCCAGACCACCAAAAACTTTATTACAGAGTTAAAATTTGTAGATATTGACTATTCCATCTTTAAAGGTATAAAACGTGAACCATTGGATGAATTGGCCGGTATCGAAAGAGGCTATGAACAGTATTTAGATCAGGACTTTGTTTCCGATGAAGAGACAAGTTCTGTTAGCGAGGATTCTATGTCGCAGGATTCCCGACCATATAGCCTTGGCAGCGACGGAGCCGGTGAAGGTCCTTATTTACCATTACTCCCGTTGCAGCCAAAGTCTGATCCAAACACTCTTAAAAGTCTCAGGATGTTTCGACCCAACCTTAAAAGATCAAGAACCAATGAAACTAATGATAATCTTCCCGAAAAGTTACTTAAAGCAGACTCAAATCCGAACAGCATAAATCAACCTCATACTATTACTTCACACTTTAAAGAGCCATCCTCACAGAATATTAGTTCCAATAGCTTAAGTAATTTTTTAAACGGAATTTCTACCGATCATTTACCGACAGTTACCAATTCACATATTCAAGATTCCGATTCAAAAAACGTAAAGGCTGCCACATTGCCTCCACTTGGTGGGCAAGTGGCAAGGAAAGAATTCCATCCAATCCAAGTAAAACCTCGACCTCTTCTGGACACACTTTACAAGAAAGGACATTCATCTCAAACATTCAAGACCCCAGCGGATCAAGCTCTCAAACCTTACAATCAATCCAACAGTACCATAACGGAAACAACAAGGAAAGATCTGATGCTCAAATTGCTAAACAAGCTCTCGCTCAGTGGTTCCAAAGAAAACAACAATCACAAAGTTATAAACAACCACCGAATAGAGAAAATTTCGGATTTGTCTCTCCCTTCCGAAGAGCCCAAAATTTCCATCAAACCTTCAACGAAATTCAACAAAGAATCAAACACAGCAACCATTACGATTCCCACAGTCGAGCCCAAACGACAACAACCTCCCAACTTGGGAATATTTCTATCTCACAATCAGGACAAGTTACCAACCACAGCCTCATCCAACCAGGACCAGTTTCAAACAAGTCGCTCACCTTCACCCAAGCCAGATCAGCACCAAATCAAACCGTTCGACCTGAGCATGCCTTCAAACACGCCATGTCCCCACCAGGATTGCAGGCAACCACCACTTCGATCACCCATCCTAGACCATCTACAAAACACACATCCCAAAGTGGCAAAAAGGCCAGCTACTCGGGCCATCAGCCCGGACAAAGTTCAAAACATCTTATTACAAAAAATTCCACTTGTCCCATCTCCCAAAGCGGACAAGATGCAAAATCTGGACAATGTATCACTAAGTCTGGATCAGAATCAGAACAGTACATCACTCAATTTGGATCGAAATCAGAAGAGCACATCACCCAATTTGGATCAAAATCAGAACAGCACATCTCTCAATTCGGTATGGGTACCACACAATATACCTCCATACCCGGATCGGACACAAAACATTGCATCTCCCAATCAAAATCAGAGTCGGACGGTTATATCTCCCATTCTGGATCAGGCGCAGAACCAAAACTTGCCTCCCAATCTGGGCATAATTCAGAAGCCGAATCCACAATCGATAATATCCCCCAGCTCAGAAAAGATGGACTCGCCGGCATCCTCGCAGTTGGAAAGATTGCCCAGTGCGAACAGGAAGCAACCAATTCCGCCTCCCAAATCAGACCAGAAATTTATAGTATCACTCAATCTGAACTTGCTAAGCAACTTAGTTTGCCCCCGCAACCCCGAGCAAACAAAGGATGTTCGTCTCAAAACGTCCTGCAGCAGATTAACCAACACAGAAAACAGAATACATGATTATTGTCAGAAAATGGACAACCAGATGAATGATGTTCGGCTCATCCAGGGAGCTTCATCCAAGGTTAATTTAAGTGATAAGAATGGGTG
Organism: Rhamnusium bicolor; assembly: GCA_029963845.1. Classification (NCBI taxonomy): domain Eukaryota; kingdom Metazoa; phylum Arthropoda; class Insecta; order Coleoptera; family Cerambycidae; genus Rhamnusium; species Rhamnusium bicolor. The sequence continues at coordinate 2,486,412 of JANEYF010005770.1, forward strand.
CATATTAGATAAGTTAGATATAAAGTGCAATAATATTGGAAAATGTGGAAATAGTGTGCAAATTGGAGTAACTGAAAGTGATTTAAATTCAAATAAAGATGGTGTGGATAAAATTGAAAAGTCTGAGAATTTGGATACGGTTGCTCAACGCCAAGTGATGTCAAAAAATTGTTTAGGGGTTATTGATGATGGAATTTTTTCAGATTTAACTGATAATAAATCTGAGGAAATGTTTTTCCAGAACAATAACGATTATTCGAGTTTTGTTAAAGATGCGAGTATATTTGAGAATATTCCTGATGAAGAATTACCAAAGAATTTTAATTTGACTGAAAATATTAGGACATACACTAAAAAATCCATAAAAAAGCTACCTGTAGTAAATAAAGACTGTGTTAAAACACCAACTGGTGTGGACGATAATTTAGATGTTTGTAAAAATGTAAATAGTAGTAATAGTGTCCAAAAACCACATTCCAATGTACAGAAGCCCCAGACCAACCATAAGGAGTTGAAAGTTGTTTTGTATCGCCTCCCCTTGAATACCATTCAGGAAGGACAGTCTACATCAATTAAGGAAGAATATCCAAGTTTCAAAAAATGTGATAGAGGAAAGACCCCTCCAAAAGGTGCGAGAAGACGTAAAAGTACAGATAAGTCTGAAAATAAAATTGATAAAGCACCAAATCGAGTACAAAGTCATATATTTTCGCCTCCTCAACTTGTTAATGCGAGGATCACTTTTAAAGAAAATTCTAAATTATGCTGTGATGACTTAGCCAAGCCAAATAAAGTACTAGGCGCATCCATGATTCCTCGCGTCTTGCTTGAAAGAATTCATGTGGATAACAGGAATTATGCCAGATCTGTATTAGCCAATGTTCCCGGATTAAATGACTATCAGATGATAAGGCCGACCAACGTAAACCACATCGTTAATGTGGTTCAAGTTTCTGGTGGCAGGTCAAGTCAGAATGTGCCCATACAAAACACCCAAACTAGCACGCAAGTCAGCCCTCACATTCAAAGAATTGGACAACCTCGAGTTGCCGACCAAAAACCGGAACATTCAAATTCTATCATCACCTCTACAACTACCCTAACCACCACAACTACCACAGCTAAAACTACAACTACACAACCCTCTACACTTATTAATATACTTTCACAGCAAATTATTCGGCCAGTGACTACGCAAACCAACACCGTGCGACGACAAACACCGCTTATCAACATTTTGTCGCAACAGATTATTCGGCCATCTCAAACCCAAAAGACAACGGCTAATAGTGGTGTTGCAACATCGGAAAATAACCAGGTAGGACACATTTTTATTTATAAAAGTAGTAAAGGGAAAACATGATTTTATTGAAAATTAAGAAAGCATATAACATTTTTTGGCCCATGGTCAATGGTCGTATCAAACTCGGACGATAAAAAAAGTTTCCTTTTTTCATTCAACCTTTTCTTCATTTTATTAAAGCAACATCGGTTGATCGTATAACGACATAAGTTGCAGGAAAACTTACGAAAGGCAACTTACAATATCAAATTATTTTCTAAATGTTTTTCAGAATTTTTATAAGCTTCGTGCACAAGCAGCCAAATAAAGCGGTGTGGCTATGTTGCCAATTTTACTTTTGTATTATATAAATCCCGATATTTGTTTCAAAATAAAAGTTTTACGTAGGAAAAACTGAAACATTTTTGAATTACAACTGTCAGAAATTAATGTACAAATTTGCAAAATAGTCGTCAAACCAAACCACAGTAACATAAACAGGAAATATGACGCCGGTTTGACAATGGTGTAGCGGGTTTTTTTGTTTATGCAATTATAAATTATTACATGTGTTTTTTGCAATGCTAAAAAACCTACACTTATGGCTCAATGACTATAGTTTTGTGCATTACTGTATAGCTAATGCCCTGTTACAGGTAAAGCCCACGGTTACGACAGAACAGACTGTAAATAGCCAAGGAAATAATGCTGTAAAAAACGCATCAATGGGTATCAAAACCACAAACAACCCAGCAACAACAGGTCAGGGTGGTACTATTTTACAGTTCATATGTAAATCGACTCTGCCAAAATTTCAACAAGCGTTTGGAAAATCAGTATATCAGAATAACACTGAAACATCCAGTACGACTACTAGCACCATCGAAACAACAAATGTAGCATCAGATAGTAAAAAAAATATTACAAAAACGGTACCCGTGAATGTACAGCCTATACAAGGAAGTGTCATATACAGCAGGCAAATGCCAGTGGGACAAACGATTAGTCTTATACCGCCAGGAGGCACGACCCGGCAAGTTTTCCGCATAGCAACGTCAAATTCCGAACAAATTAGCCTTGTAAAAGATAGCGTCATTCATAGCAAAATGAGCGCATTGCTGGCGGCAGCTTTACAGGGCAGGCCGAAAAATTCAGAATCGGATCAGGTTAATAGTGACGAAAAGATCACCATAACTCGCCCCACGCTAGTGCAAAATGCTCGAATTGTAAAGCCAGTACAATTGCAAATACCCCCGAACGTCGTTCGTGCAGCACCCAATGCCAACTTGAGCTCCACAACCTTGGAACAACTTCGAGAGTTTGATATGGTATACAAACAGATCAAGGAGAGAAGTAGCACTACCACTCCGGCGGAAGCAAGTAATAGTCCACCAGAAAACCAGGAAGTCACGCAACAGAGAATCAGCGTTACTTACGTAAATCAGTTGCAAAAGTATACCCAGCTATCTCCTGTTGTAGTTGTGAGTAATTACAGCAGTCTTCAACCAGCAGCGTCTCCTGCACTTAGCGTTACCTCACAAGGAAGTTCAAGTCCGTGTGTAACACCTGCTCCAACACCTACTTTACCGAAGATGATTACTACAAAGAGCTCCAAAGGGAAGACTTTGAAAACCACAACTACCAGCAGTACGGCGAAGTCATCCCCTATACCGAAACCTCAACAGAAACCACAAGAAGATGAGCATACGACCCAGAGGATATTCGATATACTAGCCGAGTACGCAGAACAACTTCGCAACTCTCCAGATTTAAATAACAAACCGGCTCCAAGAAGGAGATCGAATCCTCCTACAAATCCTAGTCAGAATTCCAAGAGGAAGAAAAGCTCGTCTGGATCAAAAAAATCGGGACAGTCTGGTAATTCCATAGAAATCGATGGCGATGATATTACTGTGGGTAGCGAGGACAGTTCTGGTGGTGGTATTGTGCAGCTTTCGGTCACCGATGATGAGCAGTCGCAAGCTGCTACAATTAATACACCGGAATCCACTGAAAACTCCAGCCCGTCAAGTTCTAGACAACTGATTTTGACGGAAAGCAGCACTTGCGGAAATCAATCACGGAATCTGATTATAGCCGATTCGAGCGTCGGTGAGGCACTGAAAATACCCAATACTGCCGTTATTGTACCTGGCAGCTATATTATGCCCGTTTCCATGGTTAAAGGTGAGCAAAAATGTCCGACGGAAGGTTTTATTTGCTGTTGTTTTTGATTTGTTATTTTTAGGTGGTCAACAGATAGCGGTGGTATCTGGTGGAAGCAAAATACTGGCTACTGTTCCGGCAAGATCTGGCCAAAACATGCTGTTATTTCAAAGTTTCATGAACCAGAACAGGAAAGGTGCGATATCAGCTGTAAAATACTCTGCGATACAACCGATCACTGGTATATCATCTCAGAGCTTGGCAGGGGTTAGTGCTCAACCTCCCGTTATTTTACCTTCAAACTCTGTCGCAACTGCGGTGGCTCTCGGCCATCCCTTAACCCTAAAGAAACTGAATGATGATAGAGACAATAATGAACTGTTATTAACTATCTCTCATCCAAAAGAAAACTCCAAACGCCAAAGTGACATACCACAGCCAGACAGTAGTACTAGTGTTTCTAGCGACAGCAATGACATTAAAATCGAGGATTCCACTATGCAGTCGGATAATTCTAATGAAAAGATTTTTCAGAGTTTTCAAAAGTCCGTTATAACCAATTCGGTCGCCACTTCAGTGATTGCCACCACATCAAGTTCTTGTATCAAAGAAGATGATGATAATGCTTCTCAGAATATCCTGAATATGAACTTGACTTCGAACAATATGAAAGGTACATATCCATTATTTTGATTAACAATGTAAACTAATTTTATTTTTCTTTTTCTCTTTTTTCTTTTGGTACTTAATGAATAATTCTTCGTTATCTAAAAAAATATAGTTAGTTATCCAGTATGTTACTGGAAAAATAAACTTCTGCGCTTCTGACTTTACGTCAAAAGATTAGTCGAATGGTGTTTTTTGACATCTATATGCGACACAAAAATAGTATAATTCCCCAACGTTTCGGAAAACGAATCTGTTTCCTTTTTTCAAAATTATTTATCTTTTTTTCGAATATGTCGAGCGTGAAACTTGACGCATGTTATTTGTTTATGTAATATCCGTAGATACTTACACAGAACTGTTGATACTCTAAAATGATACAATATTAATTTTGTTTAATTCTTCTTTTAACATCGGTAACCACGTTGTACCAAAATCTACAAAGCACAGGAGAAAAATGTTTATCCCATTGCTCTGTAGATTTTGGTACAACGTGGTTGCCGATGTTAAAAGAAGAATTGAAAAAAATTAATATTGTATAATTTTTAAGTATCAACAGTTCTATGCGATATTACATAAACAAATAATGTGTCAAGTTTCACGCTTGACATATTCAAAAAAAAGATAAATAACTTTGAAAATGAAAACAGATCGTTTAGCGCAGAGGTTTATTTTTCCAGTAACTAACTATATTTCTTAGACAACGAAGAATTATTCATGTGGTAGCAAGTCCCAAAAAAGAAAACGAAAAATTTAGAGAATGCCACAAATAACGTTCAGACAATATTTCTAATTTTATTTATTTTCAAGTTGGGCCTAAGTCCAGTGAGAGGATGCAATCTGTGCTGGTGACTGCCTGTTCTTCAAATGGACCTATGCTCTCACACACTACTCCTAGGTACCGAAAACCCTCCGATACAGGAAGAACGAACAATAACGACTTGCCAAATAAAGGAGAGTTCTTACATAATGGGGAGAAGGTAAAATATTTACCAAAACATGGTACAAGTAATAAGTGTCATGTAAAATGTAGCACTCAATATACCGGGTGTAACAGGATCATGGGGTGTACCATGATCCCTTTTCTCCTTTAGTTTTGAAGATAATCTATTGAAATTTGGGATATCGTATATACATAATAAGCGGCACTTTTTTGACATACAAGTGATTTTTTTTCTCTTCCGGTTTCGCAGGAAGTAACACTAATTTTCGATTTTTAAATGGAACACCCCGTATATTATTGCATTTTTTGAATTCTGCATAATTTTCCCAAAAACTATTTTGATGAACTTTATTTGTTCATAAATCACGTAACTTAGTATTTTTGAGAGGATTTCGATTTCTCTAGCATTACACGGGTCATTTAGAAAAAATCGGATCCATCATGACGGGCTTAAATGGAAAACTAAAAATTATATTATAAAAAATATTGTCGTTTGAAATGTCACTTATTCGGTATCGTTGCATTCCGAAAGTTATGCAGAATTCAAAAATGCAACAATATACAGGGTGTTCCATTTAAAAATCGAAAGTTAGTTTCACTTTCGGCGAAAGCGGAAGTGAAAAAAAATCACTTTTATGTCAAAAAGTGCCGCTTATTATGTACATATATAGGATTTCCCAAATTTCAATCGATTATCTTCAAAACTAAAGGGGGTGTGTGTATCATGATCCTGTTACACCCGTTATATAACGTTTGTCCAATAACTAAAGATCTTTTCTCGAGTTGTGGCAGCAAACAAAAAATACGCAATTAAAAAAAAAAAAAAAAGGCATGGGAGAAACATGTTTTCACATAACACTGTTTACAAAATTTTTTAATATTTTAATATTGAAGAATGCAACTTAACTCAGTGTCATTTCCAGACCAACAACAATGAACAAAAGACCTTTAGAAGCAATACGACATATTATACAAATAAATCTAAGAAAAACTCGGCGGACTCTCAAAAGATGGACAGCGAAATGCAAAAGCAAGCAGCTATAGAAAGAGAATTGCGGTTGCAGAAGTCTCTGTCCGAAGAATGCGAAGATTTGGGCGTGGATGAACCTAGCACTAGCGACTTATTTCCAGAAGCAGACTTATTATTTGATTCGAACCATTCGCCTTCATTTGATCAGTCATCTCAGGACGTCATAAAACGGACACCACAATCGAACGATATCAAGGAGGAAGTGAAAGGGGCTATGAATTTGTTCAGCGATGACGAAAATTCCAGTTCGCTTAGAACAGATTTATTTGAATATGTGGAGTACCAGACTGTAGAAACGGCATTGGACTATCAGGCTCGTCAACTGATGAATGGGAATACCACCAGTAACGAATCAGGTTCGTCGGGGTGCGAGGATAACACTTTGTTAGCGAAGTGTGCGACGATGTCAGAGGTTACGTTAAACTCGCCTATTTCGCCAGAAATGTACACCGAGAACAGTTTGAACAAGTATAAGTTCAAATATAGTAACAGAAAGAAAGGCGAACGAATTAAACAAAATGACTTTGGTGGGGAAATAGTATCCAGCTCAGAAGACACCATCGGCAGTACAGAACTAGGAAGAAACAATTGTGAGGAAGATAATTTTAAAGTAGTGCACGTGGCTATAACTAAAACGGACATTGTGAAAGATGAGGAAAAGTGCGAGTTGCACTGTCACGAGGATCTGGACTCGCCGAGCGGGAGAGGGGCAAGAAGGAGCGTCAGGAAGCTGTGTTCTTGTTGTAACGGTTCTCAAGATGGAAACAACATTTCAAGGAAACGACCTCATTCTTCCAGACCACACACGCCTGCAGCTCCGCACAAGAAGGCCTTTCTTAGTAAGAAAAGATAGTGCACCTGTACATTCTAGCAAGATCTAATTGTTGTTATTTGTTGATGAGTCGGAAGTGGTCGCTGGTCACACTTTAGTACAAATTATTGTATTGACAGCCGGTGTTTAGTGTCTGAGAGACTCGATTACTTGTATAGTAATTGCTACGTTTGCAATCTTTTAGTACCTCTAATTGTAAATTCTCCTCGTATATGTAAAATATTTAAATTATATGTGCAGTTTGTCGTTGTATATATTTAATTTAATAGATAATTTATCACATACAGACGGGCTTAATGTCTGTCTAATTTAAGCATAATTGCTGCTCTTTCATTGAAATGCAATAAGTTACATGTTGTACGGCATGTTAACTTTTCTTACGCAAATAGCAATGTGAGTTTTCGTTCTTTATTTAGGGTATATCCAAGTAAAAGCAACACACCATCGCAGATATGCCGAAGTTCCTTCATTTTATTAATTCCTATTCTAATTCTTGTTATACGTATATATTTTGTTGATGTGGATCATTCACCAGAAGCTGGGTCCCGATTCATAGTACCCCTCAAGATGAGAAATATGGTTTACTCGAAGACGGGCTCCTCAAATTGCGAGGGCTTGCTCATTATCGAGCCCTTCAAAAATTTGAACTCCATCGGTAGCGGATAATATCGGGATGTGTGTCCGTCATTAGTAGACATTGCTCGATAAATGGGGAAGCGTCTTTAAATAATTATGTTTCGCGGAGTCCTTGTTCCTTATCTTTAGAACTGTCTGTGAAGTTGGACCTTAGCGATAGGGTTCATTTGGGAGTTGACAACTTTTGGGTGCAGATGCTAAAGTCTGAGCTGGTAAGGTTAAGTACCGTGTTGATTTTAAATGGATTTATTCTGTACTGTTACTAGTTTTTTCATTTTGTGTGCATTATTTTTTCATTTGTTTCAATATGGTTTAAGTTTGTTACTTTTCAAAAAAAGTAGTCACATTCATTACTATGACGAATGAAAGGTTGTTTATTGACTTTTGAATTACATAACATTTTATACCATTCAGAGCAATTTTGTCCCTAGAATATCATTTCACTAATGGTTGTAGTTTTCATGGTATATTTGAAAGTAAAACCCAAGGGCTACAAAGCAAATCAGATTGGACATAAAACGAATGAATAAAAACTGAATTAATTCGGTGGTAGATTCCTCCTAAGTAAATTTGTCTTTCTGCGATCCAAGTTTTATGTTTTTTTTGTTTCCTCAGGTATTGAGCCACATTCCACAGAGGATTTATTAAAAAGCTGTCCTGTTTGATAAGTAAAAAAATCTAATGCTCCTCAGGAAATTTTTTCATAATTTTGATAATGGAAACGTTGATATCTTCGTTTCCCAAATGTCACATTAATTTTCTGATTTTCAAATTTACGTTAGATGATGCATTTTTGTATATGTACATAAAGCATTTATTGAAAAAACCAACCTCTAACTGATCCTTTCGGTCCTAAAACAGTAGCATGGTGGTTTAATATCCGAAATGTGAAAAAACTGCATAAATTACCACAAACACTTGCATCTTTTCTACTTGTGCTTCTGTCAGACATTTTTAAGAGTCCCGTTGCCAAGTCTACTTAACCGATTTGTGAAATTTAGTTGATCGTTGGTTATATTTTTTCTTCTCTCTTTAAATTTTGCCGTTAATATTTCATCTGGTGTGATTTGTGTATATAAAGGGTATTTATTAATAATCTAAGAACTATTTCTTTCCTTTTCTGGCCGTTTTTAAAAATTTAAATACCTTTCGTAGAAGATCACAAAGTCTTGTCCAAAAACTACTGGCTCACATTACATACAGTTCTGTTTAGTGAAACAGTATAGAAATAAGAAATAATTTGCTATAAGCAACACCAGATCTTTTACCGTTGGATATTATAAAAGTTCTAAAAAATAAACCAACGATCTGACTAATTTTTGACTGGTATTTGTAAGTTTACTTTTCGCAAGGTCTATGGGCACGAAACATAGATAGATTGAAACAAAAAAATATTAAAAAAGTAGCTTTACTTAGAATTAACGATCATGTAATATGGGTTTGACAAAATTTAATCATGTAATCTTTTTAAAAAATTGTTTTATATTTCTACATTTTGTTATACTAGAAGTATTGTTATTCTTTAAATCATAGAAGTATAACATAGTCAAAATTGTGAATATTCTTAATTTAATTGTGAATGCTACTAACTTGACTTGTGGTTGCTATACCATAACATGTAGACCAGGCCAATTATTCTACAGGGTGATTAAAAAATATGTCAAATATGGCAGACTTTTCAAAATAAGAAAAAACAAGTGTTAATAATGAGTAAATAACGGTACCAAAATTTAAAAAACCCGTTTTGATGTTTCATATCTTAAAAATAAAATTTTCGACGCATTTCCAAGTTTTTCCTTATTATGCGAGAATGTTGCGGCGTATTTTTGAATCTCCTAGTATACGGATAACATTGTGAATTCCCCATTGTATCAATAAATGGTCATAAACATACCTTTGCCATGAGTCAATTGGTCAGAAGGTTTGCACAGCTGTTAGTAATGGAGTGGTATCGCCTTTGAATTCAGCGAAATATTTGTAATTTCTGTATTGTTTTTGTACAATTTTGTAGTAGATACATCTTTCATAACAGTTTTTTTTTTTTATTTCTCCGACACTGCTGTAGTTTAAAAGCAATGTGACATTTTTGCTTATAAATTATTTAATCAAAATTTAGACTTTTTGACCCTCACTTGTAAGGAACAATAAATAAAACCTGTTTTTGCTGGACAAAATGTTTACCCATTATTTGTTATTAGGAAAGCTAGCACCAAAAGTGGTCTTTCTTTGTATATTTGTAAAAAATTCAGTGTGGTATTTTATACAGTCAACAGTTGAATGAGGTAAAATTTTGATTATATTATTTTAAAGTAAGGTGAATTTATGAAAATTTGTTTAATATTATTATTAACGTAGCAAAATTACTGTTGCACTAATAATTAATATACATTAAACTTGGCGAATGACTTTGTTTCTTGTGATTATTATTTAGTAACAGAAAATTGTATTAGCGAGGATGAATGTCATTATATAAGGGGATATGGGCATTATAATGGGACATATTCCCCATTTAAAAATAATACAAACATTTCATTTCCTAGGTAAAACGTGCAGAGTTTAAATCTAATTTTTCCCGTTTTTGTACTTTTTCTTGTATTTGTATGGGGAGTGTGTTACTTTTATGACCTCCGTTAGTAGATACCCTGTATTCCGATTATAATTACGAACCGAAAAACAACAACAATTTGGTACTTACTTTGTAATATATATATTTGTATAATATGTTATGTACTATCAAAATTCAAAACGTATATATTTAAAAATTTTGGTAAAACAAGCAGTGAACTTGTTTGTTACTAAAACTGAGGTCTTGGTGTTTGTTTTTTATTGGATTAAAGAATCACTGTTTGTTTCTCTCAAAATATGTTGGTTATATAAAAATAGGGCTTATTATTTATAAGATTTTAAAAAGTATTACTTTACTACTAATAACATTATCAAAATGTATTACTATAATTCATTCAATTAAAGAGTTCTTGAAGTATTATTCAATTTATTTTTTTCCTTGTTTAAAAAATCTTTTGAGCTATGTATACTCATTCGTGTAGCGTATGCAGATTGCGAATTATATTTATATAAGACAAACTTTGTATGTTTTTTTATTACAGTATTTTTTTCCAATAAATGTTCTTACAAAATATATTTTTATTTTTAATAGTACGTTGATATTACAGGTGCCAAATTTAAATGTTTTGGCTTGGTGTTTACTTTTTTTATCTTTGTAACGTTTATATAATTAACTTGATAACTATTGTATAATATTACTGACAGTTATTTTTGTAGTTTTTTATTTATGTCTGTCAGTAATATTCTTCATATTCTATGTTATGTATAGAAAATTATAAATCAAATAATTCTTTTTTATATAGACACGTTATTTTTCATTAGCCGTTAGGATTCCCCTATCCCCACACCAACTAGGACCACCAAAGTCAGTGTGCGTTATTACAGTGTGACCCAATTAAGATAAAGACAACAACGCCCGTAACGTTTTTCTTTTTCAGGATAGAGATTTCCATTTTAGCGCAGATGTAGATCAACACGAGCCGCTTCTTTGGAGCTCTTTAGTTCGAATGTCGAAAGTCACCGCAGCCTACTACAGCTCCGCGAATAGGACCGATTTGCAATATTTTGCTTCGCGCTGCAGATATCGGCAGAAGTTATTAGAAAAAGTTGTTCATTCCAATTTTGAGCGCAAAATTCGCATCTTCGTTTTTTCTCATTTTTTTTTGTCGGTCCCAATTTTATCACAAAAGTTCGAAAATCTGAGTGGATAGCCATGGAAACAACTGAGAATAGCAAACATAATAATACTCGGAACTTCAAAGTTTTGTTATCAAATTGGGACCAAAATTCGATCGGAACAACTTTTTTCTAATAACTTTTTTTGATATCTGCAATGCGAAGGAAAATATTGCAAATTGGACCTATTCGCGGAGTTGTAATAGACTGTGGTGACTTTTAACATTTAAATTATAAGCTCCTAAGAAGCAGCTTGTAATGTACATCTGCGCCAAAATGGAAATCTCTATCATGAAAAAGAAAAAAAGTTACAGGGGGTGTCTTTATCTTAAGTGGGTCACACTGTATAAACAATATACCAATTAATCATTACTTAACTATATAGGAAGAGTTTGAAAGTTCTAAATCGGTTCTTTAAGAATTTTTTAAGAAATGACATTTCGTTCAGAAATTTGGTCCAATTTCAAAGGGTTAAGACTTGAAAATACAAACTGATCAAATTATTACAGTGTTCCTTCTACATGGCGTTGAATCGACTAAAAACTTCGATGTTTTCTATAAGAATGGCTTTATTTTATCAAGATACCTGCAGACATATCTATGAAACTTTTAAAATGAGAGGAACTGTGGGCTTATACATATCCTTGTAGCCGTCTTCATTTCCTCTTCCATTTAGAAAAATTACCTCGTCTTATTTTTATAGCGTTTACGAAATGTACATGTCATTCAAATTCCTGGTAACGGAGTCCATCACTAACCCTTTGGAATTTAAATTCATGACGGTCCATGACCAAAATGAAAAGATTTCGTCAAAGCATTAATTTATGAAACAAAACATAAAGGCACGAATAGATTGGCGAGTAAAGAAAAGTACTTCTAGAATCACAAAAGATTTACCTAGGCAGTAAATTTAAATAATAATTATTATTAATTACGTCTTAAAACCGAAAGATTAAATAGGCAATAAAGTATAAAGTTTTCAGAACTTAGGGGAATTTTATTAGAAATCAAAACTTTTGTTTAAAAATCAAGACAATTTATCAGTTTTCCCTAAAAAATGGTGACCTCCATGTTTTTTCAAATCTATGACTTTTAACATTCCCAGGTTTCGTGGGACATTGCGGGCAGTTAATTTTCTGAGCCCTCGGCTCATGTCTGGTATACATTTGAATGTTATAGATACATTTGTTAGTATACATTAAAAGATGTAACGTTTATATCTAGATCCTTGAAGTAATTTTGAATCATTTAACTTACAAACTGATATGGCGCCATCTATTGATGCCCTGAAGTTATGAAGATGGTATTTAGTACTTAAATAGTTGCCTATTATCTTGCCTTGCTCAGTAAGCCAGAACCGGTTTAAGAATTTTGGCGCTCTATCTAGGCTTCTTAATTTTTTGAAAGGCAAATAGCTGTCGTATAGTAAAAGACAGACACTACTTAACTACACCACAGTGTGAAAATGTTAGTGTTTTGCCTGAAACATTAACCAATCTTCCGTTTATTATGGCAGCATTGTTTACGGTGTTAAAAACAACTTTAATAAAAATACAAAATAGTATATTTAACGAGTCAAAGATGGACGCAAAGATCTTTTAAACTAATTTTAAGTAAACACAATTTATTATGTTTTAATTAGTGTTTCGTAAGGCTCTTCTCTTGAAATGGCTGAATTTTGTCAGGTTTAAACAAATACCTTTTATAGAAAAGAAATAAAATTTTTAAAAATCTTGATAATAAGAGTTATGAAAAAATATTACGGTTTAAATTACATCAAAATATATGCCACAATATTCTGTCCTTTAAAACATGCATACCAAATATCAACTTCAACCGTTCGATGGCGAGGACAGAAAATGGCAAAATAATAGTGTATTTGCCACTTTTAGCCATCTCAAAACCGGAAACTTGTGCACAGCACAATAGACTGAATTATACTAGGAAATATTGTATAAATGGCTGCGACCATGATATCATCTAACATTGGTATTAATCGTAGCAAAAATAATTAAAATGTTAATCTTTAACTTCCCATACCTAACGAAGGACTTTTTTACTCCGCTATGTTAGTCCTAGAGTGGGTTGGAACCTTCGATGTGAAGATAACACTGACGTAGTTTTCCACCAACTAAGTTGGCATTATCTGGAGATGATTAAAACTCCATTATCTCCAGACGATGCCAACTTGGTTGACGAAACGCGCGTCGAGTGCAGTATATGGCGTTTTAGTGTTTCGTGGAAAACGAAAACCACGTAAGTGTTTTCCAGTACGTTAAGCTTATTCGGTTTACTTTGACCGAAACAAACCACACGTCCTTTTCTTGACAACTTATACAACAAACTTTTTCACATGTAGTTTTTAGAATTATCATAAGCATAAGATACACGTGACACTACAAACAAGAATGCAAAAATTGCAATCTTGGGGCAAAAACCTCGTGGTGAAGTAGTGGAGTGGTTTAAAGGTTTACCTTTTACACTCAGGTATAATTAATCTGCAGGAAAACTACAGGATTTCAAGAGGTTTGGTTCGGCATAAATGAGTCCCCCATTAATTATTAAAACGTTTATTTAAAATAGCTGTACACCTATACATGCATAAAACGAGTTGCATTGTTATATTTATTTACTGCACTTTCTGAGGACATCTTTTATTAATTGATTGCTTTGTATTGTTTATGCACAATAACATGGAGACAGAAGCAGAACAACAGTAATAATAAGTAGGTAAGAATAATGCTCAAAGTTCAAGAAGTACACGAATTTGCAATGATTGTTCAACTAAACTGAATACACTACCTTATAAATTCTTCCACAAAGTACTTTGTTCCTCTCGAATTCAGCCACATCTAAACATTATACATCCACCATCTGACAATCTCTTCAGAAACAGAAATAGCCTGAAATGTAAACAACTGATGAAAAAGTCGTCACAAACTAAAATTCGAAAATAATTTCTGCTGGAACAGAGCTAGTAATTTCTGAAAGTTATACTGAATTTAACTTTAAAAATGCAGAGCTATAAGCTATAAAAATTGCATATAACAAAAACTACAAATAGTACCTAATGTGTTGTAATGTAATTTGTATTACTTTGCCATTTGCTTGAAAACTAGTCGGCAGCCATTTTGAATAACCGTTTTTCAAACGATGGATTCTCAGAAAAGCTATTACCTCGGTAAACTTTTTTATATATGAAGAAATTAATTACGAAATGATAAGTCCTATTCCTCATTTTTTACTATTAACATTTAATCCGATTATACTTGTGCTAAATATTTTTTTTTGCTTATTTGTCACCAGAAATAACGGTTATGTTTTAAAACTTACCAAATAATCGTTCAAATTAAACATCCATCCTCTGATAGCGTTGTATAATCTATTACTTAAAAAATTACATACTGCACGATGTTAATTTTGCATTATTAATTATAAAATTTAAACAGTTACAAACATTTAACACACGCACACACCGATAGCTGCTTAATGATGATGCAATAGATAAGTATAGGTACCAATAGTCTTTTGTTTCTCTTAAGTTGCCGTATGCTCTAATTTTCCCGAATGTTTTTTTAATAAAAATATTTAAATTGCTGTTCTTTATTGGTTATACTGATACTAGGCATATTCAATGTAAGGTAGCCGCATTTATATTTTTGTATCTAATAATAATTAATTATTTATAAACAATGTGTTATTTTTTCACAATGTTGAAAATTTAAATTATTTAGGCATAGGTATATTTTAAACTTTCGACATCAGACTGACAATTTTAGAGAAAATGCCATGAAGCCAATTTTACGTATAACTATGAAATAATATAAGAATAAAAATGTATTAATTAAAAAAACGCTGAATTCTGGTGCTTTGACCCTAAACAAACAGTTTACTTTTATAACCAATCAGGGAATAGAAAATTTATATTCAGCCAATCAGCATTGAATTTGAGTAAACATATTACAAGGCGGAAACAGTATATGATTCAATAGAATTTACCCCCGACTTTGAATACTAATTTTCTGAAAACTAAGAGACGAAAAATTTTTAAATAATCAGAGTAAAGGTGAGTCCCCAACCAAACTATTTGCGGTTTCGTTTTTACAATACGCGAATGCTGGGCGCTAGATTAAAAAAAAAACGGAGAAAAAAAGCAAAGTACCTAAAACGCTCGTCTGTTATTGTTCTGTACACTAGTAGAAAACTGGTAAACACAACAATTCAGTTTAGTTTACAAAGTGTAGTTCTACTGTTTTGAAAAACTTTCGACGCACAACAAAATCTGAGCAAAAAGTTGAAAATATTCACTTTCAATATTATATTAAAATACTACAATTTTATTTTGTTACCCATTCAAAGATTTTTTGGTTTTGTCTCATTTATTAAAGGTGGTTCTAGGTTTTAAGAAAAGATTAACTTTTGCGTACCTAATGAGTTGGAAAAAAGATTACAGTTTGTCATTCTTGAAAGACGGAATCGCCCTGTTGAGCGGTACTAGAGAGCTTTCTTACGATGCATGTTAAAAATGTTGCTACGTGAAACTGGTCACAATACAACAAAAAATGGAGAATAAAACAATAATAATCTCCAGCGGGATTGTTTGTTGGACGATCCATGACAATATATATTTCTTTGGAGATATGAAAATCATTTTTGAAGGTATTTTTAAGCTAAACATGTAAAACTGTTATGATAGAATGTCTTTAAAAAATTAATCAGTATATCTGACAAGATTTCAAAATGGAATATTTTAATTGTTGCGTAGGTACCTACTTCTTACTTTTATGATCCGATTCTGAGCAAACAATAGAAGACATTTTTATATTACAGTTTTCATTGTTTAGAAAATATCTAAGTCTTCAATATCTAAACTTTTTAATATATAATAAGGGGAAATTTAACAAGCCGCTCGAAGGTAATTGCAACCATATCGAATTGGACAGAAACTAAAAGCAAAATATGTAATGTAAATGGAGACCAGACCATACTAATTTAACTGCAATGTAAACTGTTAGTGTCCATTACGTAAATTATTCTTGAAAGTGCTACTCTGGCTGATTTCAGCATCGATAGATGCAGCTGTTATTAAATTATACGTATACGAGTATAAAAGCTTTCAATTGGCTGTTTGAATATATTGCAAAACTAATTATCTCTTGAAACATGGTACATTTACATAGTTAATTGTAGGATATGTACCTTTGATGTTCCTACCATGTAGTTGATATGTGAAAATTAACAGTTTCAGGAAATTTTACACAATTATTTAAGTATTAATTATATGCAACTTATTATTTCTGAACAGGACTCGTTCAAACTCTAGTGTATTATGGTCATGCATTGCCAACTAATATTTTCCAAACAGTAGTATAGTCTATATTCTTCAAACTCTCGTCTTACATTTTGGAAAACATCTCTTTTAGAATAGAGCGACACTCTGCAGTAAGTCTCAAGAAACGTGAACTATACGCAAGCCGAGTCGTCTAAATTAACTATTGATACGGGAGTACCTCAAAGTAGTGTCCTAGGTCCTCTACTTTTCATCATTTTCGTAAATGACATAGCTTCTAATATCAGTCATCAACATCTAACTTTATTTGCAGATGACACCTCAGTCACTCTAATAATGACACGTTTCTGTCCTTACAAAACCAGGCCCAGAATTTCATAAATGACATGAATTTATAGTGCTGTAATAATAGGTCGGCGTTAAATAGTTCTAAGACGCACACTGGAATGTTCACTAGTAGGGGACATAACACTGACAAAAGCATGTTAGTGAAAATTAACAGCAACTCAATAATTCAATCTGATAAAGTTAAATTCCTATAGGAGTTACTATGGACTCAAATTGCACTTGGACTACACATATATTCCAGCTTTGTAGCAAGCTCTCATCATTGTGCTTTGTTGT
This sequence comes from Rhamnusium bicolor, assembly GCA_029963845.1. Taxonomy (NCBI): domain Eukaryota; kingdom Metazoa; phylum Arthropoda; class Insecta; order Coleoptera; family Cerambycidae; genus Rhamnusium; species Rhamnusium bicolor. Next base: position 2,503,622 of record JANEYF010005770.1, read on the forward strand.
CAGACATCTAAAGTTCTCTGTCAGACTGGAAGTAGTAATATCTTTTTATTATGCGTTTGTACAGTCCAGGCTAAATTATTGTATTTTGTGCTGGGGAAATGATACTGCCGTTTCAGACCTTTTTATTATACAAAAAAAGAATTATCAGAATCGTTTCTAAAGTGCCTATTCAAACTTCGTGTGAAGAGTTATTTAAGAACCTACGTATACTGACGGTTCCATCGTTGTATATTTTTGCGTGCTGTGTTTATGTAAAAAAAAACACAAATCAGTTTCTCCCGTGTAAAGTTAAAGTTAAAAACTTTTACAAAAACGTCAGGCAGATAACTTGTTCGTTGATTCTTGTCGATTAGTTCAAACTGCCAATGGACCTCATATTATGGCACCCAAACTTTATAATCACTTACCTCTAAGTTTAAAATCTATAAACAAGTTAAGTAAATTCAAAGAAAGCCTAAAGGAACTTTTATTAAAATACAGTTTTTATACTGTGTCCGAATTTGTGAACTGTGACTGGATGTAACTGTGTTTAGTTGCGTCTACTAAATGTTGTATTTATTTATTTTTTATTTATTTATCTAGTCTAGTAAGTAGTTTATATTGACAATACCCATACATGTAAACATGTCCAGTAGGTAATAATAAACATTAATATTAACATTAATTCTTTGCCGAAGTTCCTGAATGCTCTGTGGTGGAATTCTGTAAACGACAGATTTGAGATGGCCCCACAGATAAAAGTCAAGTAACGGCAAATCCGAAGATTTTGCTGGCCACTCTTCTGCCAATCCACTTGCCGAACTGGCAAAATATAATGCGAAGGAGTACCATCTTGCTGGAAGTGACGCATGTTTTCATCGTGGAAAAGATTAACATGTCCGCAAATAGATGTTGCCATTGAGATGTTCTTCAATGAATAAAGGGCCATATCTCCCAATATACCAGCCCAAACGATTATTTCTGTGGCCATAGTATGATGTCCTTTAAAAAAACATGTGGATTTTCATCGTTGCAGTATCGACAATTATTGTTTATTTACCAAACCATTCAAAAATAATGTCGATTCGTCGCTGAAACAAATATTTTGTAACAGAAACGGGTTGGTGTTTATTCTTTCGGTCATTTGTCGACAGAACTGGATTCTTCTATAAAAATCGCCTTGCCTTCAGGTAGTTCATGATGGACTTGTATTTTATAGGGATGAAGTTTACGCAATTTTAGAACCTTGCGAACGGTCTCATGGCAAATACCAGTTATAGCAGGACACCTGGCGAAGTGAACTTGTGGAATTGATAGCTAACTACCCTAACACTTCAATATGAGCTCCTTCGTTCAACACCCTGGGCTCTCTTCCTTTTTGTTTTCCACAGATCCTGTTTCTGTACACCTTGCAACTAAATTTTAAAATGTATGTGCGATTTACATACCAACCGTTTGTTTTGCACAACAATTTGTACCACCATAGATTAAAATTAATTCAACCCTCTGCTATACTGCACACTATTTTATTTCGAATTTAACAAGAATCACAATTACAATGAAGAAAAAATTAATGTTTGCAGTCTATCAAAACTTGTAGGACCTCTTAACATATTTTCTAATAATTCTAATGATACTTTTCTTGAACCCATAAACTTTTCAATCTAAACTGATGATATTAATCGTATAATAGATTTAATATCACAGATACAATAAAATATGTAGGTGTCGAAAAATTAAACAACGGAAAAGAAAAACACAAATATCGGCCTATTTAGGAAAGAAAGCAGTCAGGTTTTCAGTCTGTTTTTGTAAGCTACCTACCAGTACAAACAGGTTTAAAATCTAATTACTATTAATTAAGATTTATAATAGTATTGTTTAAACGAAATATGTGGCATTTGTTAACAAAAAATTTTTTTTGACTTTATTATGGGGCTATAAAAATCTTGCGATTCGACTGGTATAAAATTGATGCAATTTTTAAAAACGAAAAACATTTTTGGAATATTCAAACTGTAACCATCGACAGAAATTGTGATTTTGAAAAGTTCCTGTAAACTTATTCCCGCAAAAACATTATAACCGAGATATAGGGTGTTAAATTTTATTTTATTTTTTTTAAGTTTTCACTTTATATCTTGGAGGGAATGGTTACTATCGGCTCCCAATTTGGTCCTGTTTCTAACAGTATTTGGCCCAATAAGAATAATGAATAAAAACATAATTCTATTCACCAGCGACGTACAGAGGAGTAAACGGAGAGCCTTTTTAACTAGAACTTCGACGCCAATGCATTTATGTTAAATTCTCCAATATTTTTCGATGCCCTAGTCAATTTTACATAAAACGAGACTTCATAGGTTTGTTAGATCTTGAACAAAAAATTCATTATTATTTGGATGCATCCATCCACAAGCTGCCGAAGGAAATCCTTAATAAACAAAATATTTTATTTGAAAGTTAAGTTAATGGCAACTACTTAATTGAAACTTAAGTCAGTGGAGTGGAAGACTTAAAAAAAAAACTTTAACACCCTTTATCTCGGTTATAAAAGCTTTTGTGGATATAGGTTCATAGGGACTTTTTTTCTCAAAATCATATTTCAATGGTCATAGTTTGTTGGTTTAAAACTGGGACATCGTATATATTTTTGTGCCTTTTTGCAATTTTGGACAGAAGCAAGTGTTCTTACTGCTCGTCCGCTTAGCCATATAACATTCACGAACTCCAACACCCTACTGGCAATATTCGACGTGTGTTTCGCCAAGAAAGTTGGCACCATCTGCAAATGATATCAGTCATCTCCAGATGAAACTGATGAAAGTTTGATTTGTGTAATGTGCATCGATTATAGTGTGCAGTACTTGTTAAAGAACATTTTTATTGCACCGATTACTTTGTTCAAACAGATATACATAATGTGGGTAGTAGTGGCGGCTGGTGAAATTTAGGCTATGTCATATCTTAGTATTGGAGCATGGGACCCAAACCATAATTTAAGGCATAACTATCAAGACTAAATGAAGAAGTTTTGCAAAAAAAAAGCGATTGAAATTTGCGAAAAAAAAGTTGAGAGAATTATGTGCCTACCCAGTTTATTTTTTAAATGATTTGTAAAATATTTGCAAAACTTTTTTTTTTATAATCGGGAAAATATATCGGCAGATTTCAAATTTCATAAAACAATATTGATTTTTTACAAAGTGGCACCTTTTTGAAATTTGCACAGTGAAAAATGAAAATAAAATTTCAAAACGGTGTAATTTTATAAAAAAGGCAATATTTTTTTAAGAAATTTGAAATCTGTCTATATATTTTCCACCTGATTCTGAAAAAAAAAATGATTTGTAAACATTTTACAAATCGTTTAAAAAATAACTTGGGTAGGCACACAATTATTTCAACTTTTTTTTCGCAAATTTCAATCGCAATTTTTTTTCTGCAAAACTCCTTCATTTAGTCTTGATAGTTATGCCTTAAAGTATGGCTTGGGCCCCATGCTCCAATAGTAAGATATGACATGGCCCAAATTTCAGCAGTCGCCACTTGTAGGTAGTAATTAATAAATTACTATTACCATTTTTTATTTATTGTATTAAAAATAAAAACGTATAAAAATATGTAGATAATACAAAACGTATAATACTGGGAATATTTAAACGTATTTGGTTATATTTAAAATTACCTTTATCCCATTTTTAATTTTAAAGGAAGTTTTTATATTGTTTATTTGATTGTGCAAAGAAAAAAAGTTAAAAATGAGATAAAGAATAATTTTCATATGAAATATCACACAAACTTAAACATAATTATATATTATAAATTATAATAAAACTATATTTGGAATAGATGTAATACATATGTAAAAATTAGATTAATGCAAAAATCAAAAAATTGCATAGACGTGTGCAAGGGGAAAGTTGGGGGCTTTAAAACTGGGATGTTAGTACGTCAAGTGAGGAAGCGCAAGCTAATCGACATTCAGTCTCAAATTTTATAATTTAATAACAACTAGTGAAATTTTCGTAATTTAAAAGAAAATTAAAAATATGTTATTTCATGAAATAACTTGTGCACGTCTTTGTCTTTATAGTTCATTCATTAATAATGAATGACAAAATATTCCAAAGGTAAATAAAAAATATCTTTGATACACACAAAAAGCTACGAAGGCGTAGAAGGGCCACAATAAATTTTATTTTATTTTTTCTTAAATTCCGACAAGTCGGAAATTAACAAAATTCCGAGTTTGAAGTCTGAATTTAACAAAATTCCGACTTTAAAGTCGGAATATAACAAAATTCCGAGTTTAAAGTCGGAATTTTGTTAATTTCCAACTTTAAAGTCGGAATTTAAGAAAAAATAAAATAAAATTTATTGTGGCCCTTCTACGCCTTCGTAAAAAGCTGATTGTATATAGGTACTAATATTTCTTCTGCCGCAACAAATTTTTTATAACTTCGTCATCATCTTTTCCTGTCGGCTCGGTTTGTAAGCACCTCATTATGGCCATCCTCAGATGATGTACACCATCATTATTTATCATGTATTTCCTTTTAATGAATTCCAAAATTAGTTCACGACTAACTGCTTCCAGCTCAACTTTTCTGTCAGGCATTGCATCAACACCACCACTAAAAGAAATAATACATTTTTTTATTATGTATGCTATGGATGTAAAATCAAAGAAAAATTAAATGCATGTCCTGAACCGAATGTGTGATATAACTGGTTCGTTGACAGCTATTACCGGTATTTGCAGTAATGTCAATTTACCGAATAGTTATTTTATTAAGAGAATATGGCTGTACATTATAAACATCTTATTTATTTTTGTAAGTTGATACACCCTGACGTAGTTTTCCACAAACACCAAAACAACATATACTGCACTCGAAGTGCGTTTCACCAACGAAGTTGGCATCCTCTGATGATGTCAATTTGGTTGGCGAAACACGCGTCGAGTGCAGCATATGGTGTTTCGTGGAAAACTACGTCAGTATTGTCTTCACGTCAAAGGTTCCAACTTACTTCAGAAGTTGATAAACTTGCAAATATTCGGTAAATTTTAATGATAGCAATACCAAATATTTTTTTAAAACGAATATTATTTATTTTGTACAGAGAACAGTAAATTCTAACCAGTCGTTAATGATTCCCCATTTAAAAGTTGTGAAACACGCTACCGTTATTACAAACTTTATATTTGATACATGTTGTCTAGTATACTGATTTTTGAAAACAATCACAAATTAATGGATGTAGTATTCAGAAGGATAGTTTTTTAAGTAACATTCGATTTTCCTTACCACTATCTCCAGATAAACTGATTTATGGAAAAAACAAATTATTAGATATACGCAAAAAGTTACCCTTAACAAGTTTATTTATACAAAAAAAGGTAGATAAGCAGGTGATTAAAATGAGTGTGTTTATGTTTGTGTTCAGCACCATCTCTCGCGAGCCCATGAAATACCGGCTTATAAAATTAATTCGTAATATTAAAATTTCAGACAATCGAAATTTTCTGAAACTGAATTTCAAGAAATTTGTAGTTTTCTTTTCGTATCAATTTTATTAGAAACACAATCACAAGTGTGTAACAACAAAAACAATGATATGTCATTTAATTAAATTTCAATATATCAGAAAAGACTTGTATATTAATTAAAATTGTGTGGCTTATATCAGTACATAATATCCCACAAAATTGTATATTTTATTCACGATAATAATCAGATATGATTATTAGACTGCTAATTTTACTAAGACAACACAATTTACTTAAATTACAAAAGTTTGTTCAACTCGAGGAAACATCCTGTATATTGTTCAGTATTAAAATTGTGCATGTTTTCGTAAAAATATGTACAACCAAAATACCAAATAGAAATGACTTCTTATGAATTTGTATTTTAATTATTAAAAATGTTTTTAATAAAAAATATACATAACTTTAAGTAACAATCTTCATTATTTGAAAATATTATACCTATTATATTAATAGAATGTATATTGCATGACATTCTATTAATATAATAGGTATAATATTTTCAAATAATGAAGATTGTTACTTAAAGTTATGTGTATTTTTTATTTAAAACATTTTTTATAATTAAAATACAAATTCATAAGAAGTCATTCCTATTTGGTATTTTGGTTGTACATATTTTTACGAAAACATGCACAATTTTAATACTGAACAATATACAAGTATTGCTAAAATATTCAATATCCGCTACTTAAAACTTCATTAACTTCTTATTTTAATAATATACTATAAGACAAATTTGTGATCAATAATATTTTAACGTAAATAATTTAATTTGGATACTGTAGGTGATAACTGATATGTGTATCAAATTTGAAAAAAAATGTGTAATGGATGATACTATTTGCGGTAATTTTAAAATTATTAGAATTCGGTTTTTTCTCTGTTTAAATAAATATTTAACATTGCCTGTATTTTCGTTATTGTTACTATGACTTCTTAGATATTTGCAAGTTTAAGTTTCTATTTATGAAGTACGGCCATATCCTCTTAATGAAAATTATATTTTTAAACTCACTAGACAGTTATTAGTTTGTTGGCTCAAAGAACACACCAAAATAGAAAATAATATACCTCGTACAACCTTTAAAAAATTTGAGAATACCATTTGCGGTAATTTTAAAATTGATAGAATTCAATTATTTCTCTGTTCAAATAAATGTTTAATATTGACTGTATTTTCGTTATCGTTATTATGACTTCTTGGATATTTGCAAGTTTAAGTTTCCATTTATGAAGCACGGCCATATCCTCTTAATGAAAATTATATTTCTAAATCATTTAAATCTCTCTCTAGAAAGTAGTTTGTTGGCTCAAAGAACACACCAAAATAGAAAATTATATACCCGGAACCTTTTAAAAATTTGAGAATGTTATCGCCGCTTTTTACTCTTTTATGAATAGTTTTTAAATTAAAATATTATATTATATTTACTTACAGTTGGTTAATCAAAGCCTCATGTAGTTTCAAGGCCTTCCTAATTCTGTGTGTTGAAAGAGATCTTAGAAGTTCTTCTTGATAGGCACATGGCAAATGTGTCAGACCTGAAGCATCTGCAGCTTCAACATGAAGAGGTGTAATCCGTGAGGACGGTCCAGCTATATCAAATGGTTTGGTTTGTATTAAAATTTGTGGTACTTCATATGGTTCGGTTGCTACCAAAGTGTCTGGTAATTCAAATGATTTATTTTTTATTAACATTTCCGGTTTTTCAGATTGTGGGTTTTCTGTTAAAATTTCTGGTTCTTGTGGTGTCATTTCAAGCACCCATGAATTTGATGCATCCTGTTCTATCGCATAGATGCTATTTTTGATAGAACAAGATTCTGAAGAGTCTTCTGTTTCCCCTAGCTTAGGTTCTATAATATGTAGTATTTCTGTACTCTCAGCCACAGGCTCTAGCACCCCTGTGATAGTTTCAATTTTTTGTTTAGGTGCATTCTCTAAATTACCAGCATTTTTGGAAAAAGTTGTGCTTACATTAAAAAGTGAGTCAGAGGACTGACCTTTTTCACTAACTTTTCCATGAGGCTCTACTTTTCCTTTTATAATCCAAATGTCTTGATTATTTGATATTTTCTCCTTTGAAGTAATAATTTTAGATGAAACAGATTCCTTGGAATGGTCCTCCATTTCTGCTTTTAAAATTGGCTGTTTCTCAAAAGATTCAAAATGTTCGATGTCTTCTTTAACAGCGTCTAGTTTCTCCTTTTTAATCCAATATTCTATATTAGGCTCTATTATGCCCTGAGAAATGTTATAAGTTTTCGGAGATCCAGCTTCTAGGGAAGAGCTTGCATACGATTTTAAAAGTGGCTTTTCAGGATCTCTAATAGGCTTCTTAATAGTCCAAATGTCTTTGTTAGTTGCCGATTTCTCTTTTGTAATACGTATTTTGGAGGCACCAGTTATTTTGCAAAGGTCTATTTTTACTTTTACAGACTGCTGAACATTTGCAGGGCCTTTCGGCTTAACAATTTCTTCAGCGGGCTTTACTTTGTCTTTTATCGTCCAAATTTCTTTATTATTTGCAGTTTTTTCCTTTGTAATAAGTATTTTCGGATAACAAGAATGTTTGGAAGGCTCTTGTTGAACTTCGTCAGTTGCTTTATTTCTTATAGTCCAAATGTTTTGATTGCTCACCGCCTTTTCCTTTAAAATACGTATTTTAGTGGGGCCATATTCCTGGTGTGGATCTCCATTTGCTTTTAACAATGAAATGTTTTCACAGAGTTGAGCTTCTGCAGAGAGTTTGGGCTTTTTGGCAATCTGAATAACAGGTTGTACAATATTTCTTTTAGTATAAGTTTCTTGGTTATTCATTGTTGCTTCCTTTGAAATGGGTGCGTTGGCGGTTCCGGATTCACCACAATAAGTGTCATCCAACTCCTCTACTTTCTTTTTATTAGTAAAAATGTTATGTTTTTCCAGTGTTGCTGCCTTTGAATTATTTTGTGGTAGAGAAGGGCAACTTTTTTTAGACGACTTCTTATGTTCATATATAGGCCAAACTGCTCTGGGTAATGTAATGTCTTTAGAAGGTAAAATTGCACCGATCAGATCCTTATCTTTAGAAGAAATCCGTTTGGTCTGTTTTATATCTTTCAACTGATTGGGTATCTTAAAAGGTTTTGTATGCTCTTCTGAAGTATTACCTTTTTCATTTTTATAGAGCGGCATGTGTTCAAAAACACTGGCTGTTTCAATGTGTTCACGTAATGGAATTTCTTTACGTGGTGTTTTTTCTGTTGAAGGTTTTAATTTACCTAAGATTCCTGCATCTCTTGAATTTCTATTTTTTTCATCATGGTATTTTTTTTTATCTTTGATTTTTTTTAAATATCAAATTCAAAGCATTCTGTTTTGAAGTATCGACTTTTGTAGAATATCCAATTTCTACAGGACATGATATTTTCTCTTTTGCCAGTTCCTCCGGTTTAGCACTGATTATTTTTGAGGTCTGTAATGTTTCAGTAGATATAATTTCTACAGGACGTGTTATTTTCTCTTTTGGCAATTCAACTTGTTCAGAAGGACATACAATTTTGGGAGGTTCCAATGTTTTGGCAGGTCCTTTTTTCTTGGCTCCAGCAAGACTTTTAGTTTGTTTGGATTTTCTTTTTGAAGACATTTTTTTTATGTAAGGCCAGGTTTCTTTAGAATATAAAATGTCTGCTTCAGAGGGTTCTGGTATGGGCGTTCCGCATCTTTGCGATTCCATAGCTTGATCCATCTGCCACTTTGCTGTAAAATATTTTGCTAGTTTGCATGGCTGGCTTACGCTTGGTTGCCAAGCTTGTCTGCAAGGTTCAATATTTTGATGCGGAGATGTTATTGTGAACGGTAAGGTCATGTACTGCCACACTTGCTTATTAGGCCACATTGCCTGAGAAACTGGACACATACCTTGAAGGGATTGTAGTAGAACAGAAGGCTCGTCAGACACAGTGCTATCAGGTCCTGCAGTATTAGATGATCCTGCAATATTAGAATATATTCCAGTTTCAAATCCCACAACTGCACCTGTTCTATTCGTTGAAGATGTTTCTGGTTTACTAGAGACTCCAGCTTGTACAGGTAGTTCAGTTTCAATACGATTAACTTCTTTAATGTTCATATCCCATGGACTCCAGATTTTCCGAAGATCCATATTATCACAGTAAAAAAATATAAGCACACACTTAATTCACTAGACACTCGCACACACATTTACAACGTGTGTTATATCGAAACCTTACCGGGTACAAACAGAGCTCTTATTGGTTCGATCAGACATCCGACAATATTTCTCTTATCGTTTATTGTAAATTATGTAACGTTACTCATTTGTTTTTTTTATTTAAATATCTTTGCAATTGTTAAATAAATCGATTAAAAAAGTAATAACAGATAGATATTTAAAATATTTACAAACAAAATGTGCTGCATTGCCATCGCATATCTAAAATGCAATTGATAAATAAAACTTATTACCGGTACCAGTAGAATCGGAACATTACAAGATATGTACGAGTTGAATTTCGTTTGATAAATTTTATGGTGTTAAATTAATAAATATATACAGGCTGTTTCAAAATTATAGACGACCCAGTGGTGGCTCGGGGTAATTTTATTTGGGGAGCTCTAGTTTCTTAAAAAATATTAATAACATAATAAAGACTCACCTCCAGACCCTCGGTAATTTCATTCAAGTAGAACTACGATTTTTGATAACAAAAGAAAAAGTTTTATGTACATATGTACAACAAAAAGTTCACAATATAATAATCACTTAAAAATGCGGGTAAAAATGTTATTGCTTATACACAAAATTAAACCTTCTGTCTTTCTGGGAAATAAAATGTTCTATGACTTTTTCGTCAAAATTGCTTATTTTATGGATAAAGTTCTTATTGACTGACATGATTGCTAGGCATCGCTGAACGTTTCATTTAAACTATTTTCAGAGGGCCAAGAAAGCATGTTTAGGCCACCTACAATAATTTTATAATCCGTTCTTGAATAAATGACTTCCAATTCAGTCCATAATTTGTCTTGTTGTAACATTGGATAAGATTCAACAACTGATTTGAAGGTCAACGTCGGAAATTTCTTTGAATAATTAAGAAAATTATCTGCATTCACTAAAGATGCGGCTTCTAAATGACCTCTGTATGACAATCTTCTTCCATCTGAAAAATTAATGTTATCACACACTTCCTTAGCAGTTACAGAATTTCTATTTTCAGGATTAATTTTTCTCCGTTTATTCTCATTCTCAATGTTGGTAACTTCTTTTTCTATCTCATCAGTTGAATTTCTAATAGATGATATAATTTTTTTCACTCTTTAACTTTTTTTTTATGTTCAATACTGTTTGTATTTCTGGCTTGAAATCGATTAAATAGTATGTCTACATGTGGAAAGATTCTGTGAAATATTTTCTTTAAAATATACCTATTTTTAGTCACCTGCTCGTCGTGTTTTATAATATTTTGTTTATAACTGAATCTAACTGGACTCCAATATTTACCGAGCCTAACAAAGCCAAATCCGTACTGCACTTTATATGATATACAGAAATTTCGTGCACATGGAAAACAAAACAGAGCATTTACCTTATCACATCCACGAATCCACTGACATTTTTTGTAAATTTCCTTAAAAAAATTGCCTCGTGAAAGTACGTGTCCCTTACCTTATCTGGTTGGTAAAGAGTCAATTCTGGTGTTGGTCGTCCGAGTTTCTTGATTTTTACTTTTTCTGCTAACGGCAGAATTTTAAAATTCACTTTCAGAATATTATTTATAACTATGGTCAGTCATTTTGACATCAACCAACTTAAAATAACACAAGAACACTCAAAACAGTGAAACCACAAATAAATATCGATAGCGAAACCGGCGAAACGGTATAAGCACTACTATATTACACAAACATTAAAAGCGCACCGCGTCTCTGATAACTTGAGCCTTGTTCTCCGCGATCGGCAATTTCCGCGCTAGGTTCGTTTCTTCATATATTTCCTTATGCAAGGAATGGCTCATATGAGCTGAGCCTCCCCCATACCCTCTGGCTAGAGTTATAACTTATAAGTTGACGGATCATGCGACTTTATGGTACATATAGCAGCCGTGGCGAACGGGTAATAACTAATAACTAATGACTATGTTGAAAAATATATTAAATATAAAAAAACTGAAAAAAAAATATATCATGCACTTAATTACTGTTACATTTTTCTGATAGTAATTTGGGAGGCTCGAGCCCGTGAGCCTCTATGGAGCAGCCGCCACTGGTAGGCGTCTTGTACGGGTGCTGATTCTGCATGAAGGAAAGTCAATACAAACACCTTTAAATAGTTGTTTTTATTTATTATCTTAATATTATTTTTAGTAATAATGGTGCGAGTAGCATGATTTCCAAAAGCAGATAAACAATTATTTTAGCCAATCTGGAGGGGGGAGGGGGGGCAAGTATATATTCTTTTAAAATCGATTTTCCTCTGAAACTGTTGGTCCTATGACAGATGACCTAGACCATCTTATAAAAGTATGTAGGATGATACACTGGTTCCAACTTACCGAAAAAAGTACGAAAACAATAGGTAGACGAAAAATAGTTTAATTTTAATATTACTTTAATACTCGTGACATGAATAATATAGAAAATAATTTATTAAAAATAAAGAAGGTTTTTGCTTTTAAATGTTTCAAAAATATTTTATTAAAACTCTACACGTGTTTCGGCTTTTTAGGCCTTTCTCAAGAGTACAGATGATACTAGATTTTAAATCGTGTTCTTTACTTAATATAACATCTGGGCACTACAATACAATTGTAAAGTATTAAATTTTGTGGTATGAAACGATGGGAATTTCTTTAACTTACACTATTTTGTCTAAAATGTCGTGACCGGTAAAAATTATTTGATCATTTGTTATGTTCTTATTATTTTTTTTACTGCTTTTTTAATTTCTAATATTTCTAATAAATCTACTTTTTTTTCCTTTATTTTCTGAGTGAAGCAAGTCGATCATATCCAAATATATGAAATGATTACTTTTTATACAGTGTGTTGACATGCCGGTGCTATGTATAATGTTCAAAATAGATTTTTTATGTTCCTCGACAATATATATAGCATCACAGTCAGAACATTTTAGCTCATATATTCCAGTTTTTTGTAATTTATCTGGTTTATCTTTACTATTTGATAGAATTCCTCCAATGTTATTTTTATTTACGGAAATAGTTTTACATCCTAAACTGTTCAACTTATTACTAACTTTATTACTAATCTTAGGTCTATAATTGATACATTTATAATTTTTCTGGGAGGCTTTTGAATGACCAACATTTAAAAGCAAAACGTTTCTTTATTTTTAATAATTTTAATAATGTTTCACAAGCAGCCAACTGCAGATTCAGTTCAGTGTATAGAAAATAATTTGATAATATAGCAGATTTGGTTTGGTTGTTCTAAGAGGGGGAGAAGAGACAACAAGGCTTTAAAAGTTAGTCCACGTCTCCATGGTCGAGTAATAAGGATACTTGTTTCTTACACAGGGGTACCGTGTTCAATCTCCAACCAAGGAGCTTTTCGGAAGCAGAAATTACTTCGAGCATACTCCAAATATGGAACCCCCTCCCGCCCATGGCTACTTTTGTATTATTGTGGTGTTTAAAAAAATGTAAACTGACTAGACTATGTGGGTCAAATCTTAATAATCTAGAAAAACGTCTATTAAAAATGTAATTTTGCAAATGAAATATGATGGAATTTATATTTTTGAATATGAATTACCGTAAAAATCAAATCGTCAAAACTTTCTACACAAATTGTGGAATAGAATGAAAGGGAACTGGACGTTTTCCAACCCCAAATACTTCAGAGTACATTGCCAAGTTATATTTAAACAGAACGTGACAAATAAAAGTAACTTGCTGTACCACGTAAGATTCGTATTCGACTAAATTAGATTAATATTCGCGTGGAATGCAGGAAAAAATTATAAACAACAAATATTTGAAAATCTAGACTGGTTATCGCACTCGTAAACTATTTTTAGTATTTGTCTGCCTAATCGAAAGGTAAGAGTACTCCAGGTTCGAGTCCCTGCTCAGGAAACTCCTCAGACTTGTAGTGGTGATCATGATCAGTTTAACACAGTCGGTCTGTAAATTATTGTGATGATATTCGCCGCCACGATCAGTAAATGCTAAGAATGAGAAGGGCTTTCACATGCTAACAAGCTTAGACGTGTTAAAATTCAATGCTGACATGAAGAGATCAATATGCCCTATTTAGGTTAGACACTGGTTACTGACTCAACAAGTGTGAAGGAATTTTGGTAACGATAGTTCCAGTGAGTAAATACGACCTAATATTTCATTTCGATTATCGCTAATGGGCAGTAAATTTATATAGGGACTGATAAAAAGGATTGAACTTCTAACTTAGGGAGTAATAAGTGAATCCTGTTAATAAATATAAATGTTCGAAAATTTATTTGCTGAAAATGGTCTTTCTCACCTGCTTTTTAGTTGCCGCTTAAAAGTGAACAGCTGATTCGATATTTTTCCATTTTTCCACTAATGCAAGATAAATGCTGTTAAAGACAGTTTCTAACAGATTCAAAATTACAAAATACCTGTACACCATTTTGAAAATGTCAAATTATGAACCAAGGTTTTCGAGGCCTCCTATTTTATTTAGAAAAGCTTCTAATTAGTTTCGTTATTAAACATTCTCAGTGGTTTTTTGCGGACCTTGTATTATTATTTTCTTATCGCTAATATAAGGAAGTATAGTTATCGTGATTTTTTTCGACCTCGAGATTTTGATTGATATATAAGTTTTGAACCCTCCTGAATCCATTCTGACTAATTTCCGAATGATGTCTGTCGGTGCGTGTGTGTGTGGATGTGTGTGTGTGTGTGTGTGTGTATGTATGTATCTGCGTTAACTCAAAAAATATTAATGGGAGTATTCCCAAATTTGGCAACTATGATTGTCAACAACATTTTAGGGGACACATTAAATTTGGTAAATATGGTACCACCAGAAGAGACACAATGAATGAAGGAAGAAGAAAGGTACAATTTCGGTAAAAAAAATTTTTTATTGCATTTCTGGACGAATCTCGACGAATTATAATGAAAAAAATATGACTTTATGGAAAAAATCTGTCCGCATGTCTGTAGTATCGCGATAGCAACCACAGTTTTTGAGATAAAGCTTTCAAATTTGGTACACTTGTTCTAAAGGCCAAAGACAATGAATAATTCGGTGATGAGCAAAATTGAAAGGGGGTTCACGGGACCCAAACTTTTTTGTATTTGTCTTTACAAAAAAAAATATTCTTGATGAAAGATTATAAATCATGTCTACTATATCAAGCCAATAAAATATATTTTCCAAGCTCTTAAATAAAGCTGATGTAAACTGACATTTTTTACACATTTGACCTCATAAATTGGGGTTAGGATAAATTTAACAGTTTGATATTTTTGAAATATCTAATTTAGTTACAAAAATGTCAATGTCACTAAGATTATTATTAAAATATATGACATGAATTATTATTGACAGTATCGAATGACGCTGATAATTAATTATTTAAAAATGTTAATGAAACATTTCAAGGTACGATATCAAAATTTAACTGAGGTGAGTGAAGAATTAAATAGAATGACTTTTTTAGATCAGGATGATATATACTGGTATAAGAAAGTTATGTACTGGCCACATCAGATAATTTTTTCTTTAATTTTGCGGATTGCTGAACATGTTGATATGTGAGCACACAAATTATATAAACTTTGCATTTAGTGACAAAAAAAAGGATCAAACATACCTAATTGTTTAAATTCCTCTAGCGCGAGCGGTGATACAAGATTTGCCAAGATGCAAAAGGCCGTGAAACAACGTTGGCAAAGATTATATCTGACAGATACTGAAAACTCACGCGAAATGTCTTTCTGAATTATTTTCTTCTTCAATTATTTACAAGTGACAGAAATATTTGTGACATATAATTCAATATATATTTATAATCTGTAGTCCAGTATGACAAGAAATCGATATTTGGGCGAGCCAAAATAAAACAATATATACCCTGTTTTTGTCTGATCGTATCGTATTGGCATATTTGTGTCATATCAGTACCCACATGACAAATATGATTTTGTTTTTATCGTATTTTGCTTTACCGTGTAATTTGTCTCGCCTACGCACGTCGTAAAAATTCCTCATAACAAACAACCTATATTGATATGTGAAAGAAAGGTGAAAGCCAATATAAAAATAAACCTTTCTTTTTTTAATTGAATTATCCATTGGTGTGTCAATTATGCGATAGAAGAATATTTCTATTTAGAATAACTGAAAAAAGTGATAAAAGATCAATGTTACGGCATCGCCGGCAGGTACCTACCTAATGTTTAATTCGCTGCTTTTTTTGAACAAGTTTTCTCTCTGACGATTTAATGTTAGAGTCTTCTTCTTCTTCTTCTGTATGATTAAGTGCACTTTTGCTTTACTGGAAAAATTACATCCCCGCCTTTGAAGTTTTCGCTGATTTTTCTTCTCCCTCATCTATCAAAGGAAGGATACGAACTACCTAGATTTTTTCTTCACATTTACTTTATCATCATACATATAAGGTATCTATACAATTTATTTCAACCAACACTCAACCACAAAGGATTTTGTTAATTTTTTTTTCAATCTGATATGTTTTCTTTATAAAATTCACAGAAAATTTCAGATGTAACTGCCGGTGCGGTTATTTGTTGATTTAAATAATGTGTCTTTATTGTGAAAGAATTACGCGACATTGTTTCATGTACTTATTTATTATTGAGTAGGTAATTAATGACGACAAAAACGTACCTAACCGTTATTACTTGCTCATGTCATTTTTACCATAGATACCTATTTGACATATTTGGTTAAAAGATATGATATCTTCGATTAATATGAAACAAAATTAGTTATACTGAGAAAAAAAGACCGTTAAGTCATCAAATGTTAATTTTTTTAATGTTAATCCAAATATCTGTCCTTAAAATAACATTATGAAGTTTAAAACAACATATGCTGATAATTTCATCTAAAGAAAAGTTAAGTCATGTTTAGTTCATTTAAAACCGTATACTCCTAAACTAATCCGTTGGGTAGGTACCTAGTTGCTCAGTCAACAGAGACATTTTCTAGTGAATTCATGCTACAATAATTGTCGCATGTCCAAGAATCCCATGACTGCTTTTAGTATTGAAATGCCCGAAAACTGCAAATACGCTGATATTTTGCTTGTCTTTGAAGTAAGATCATCTAAAATGGTCTTAAAAGATAAATATGACTGATTTTGAGCATCAAATGGATGGATATACTTTCCATCTATTTTTGTATTATATCTACTATTTACCTTTGCCAAAAATAAAGAGAGAGATTTAAAAAAATAATTTACAACCATAATATTTGTTTATTTATTTGACAAAATACACTCAACAGACAAAGCTCTATTACAGCGGATATGCAATGCATATACAGATTTAGACACAATATTAACAGTACTTAAATAAATATATTTGACATGGATTTTAAACTTCTTAATCTAATATCAAATATATCACAGTTGTGTTGTACCCCATTCTAAATACTACATATTCTATGGAGTGGGGGATTTATTTGGTAATTTGTACTAGCGAGATCTAAATAAAAAGTTCTGAATTTTCTGGTAGGATGCATAGCTGCATTCAGAGATATTAAGAACAGAACGATAAGATCATCAACATTGCTATGTATAACAGTTTATGTAGATAAATAATGTGTCCGTGTTTTCGTCGAGTGTCCAGTGCTTTGAGATTATATCGTTGCCTAATAGCACTTGTACTGGTAAACATTTTGGTATGACGTATTATGAAGCCATACATTTTAATAGCCATATTTATAATGAAGTAAATATGACTATTAAATGTAAGGCGGATATCAAAAGTTAATCCTAGGTCACTCACAGTTACAACTCTGGCCAAATTTGTCTTATTTATTGTGTAATTATGTACAATCGGATTTTTTTCTTCTAGTATGGGATATGATAAAACATTTATTAACATTAAATTACAATTTATGTCGAAGTGTCCATTGATATATTTTATCTAGGTCATTTTGGAGCATGATGCAATCCATATTACAGTGGCCCAAGGTTGGAACCTTGAGGAGCCCCAGACAAGGCGATAAAATGATCTGACGCATATACATTCACAGACACATCCTGTTTTTCTATTGTATGTAACAATTTTTCGAAAATACATAAAAAGCATAAAAAGCAAATGGATTTTATTCAGTTTTTTTACATGGTAACCATATTTTTTTTACTTGCACCAACAAAGCCCAAAACATTAACCTTTCATTTGATGTATAATACGTCTAGTTTCGGTAATTGCTTTTTAATTCAAAATATTGAATTTTGCACGAAATAAACTTTTTTCGAAATGAGACAATAACAATGATGGTGTCACATCAGATTCAAGGCCTACTAGGTAAATTTTTTGAAAACACACATATATATATATATATATATATATATATATATATATATATATATATATTTAAAAATCAAAAGTTGTTGCTACTTCTGGTTGGACCGGAAGTGATATTTTCCACTTAATAAGTGCAAAATGTGGCTTTTTGTGTCACAAATTCAAAATTGTCTTTCTAAAATCAACCGAAAAATTGGAACGGGATTAATCTCGTTGTCACCCGGTATATGTATAATAGATTCATAGAGCTTTGCTGGCACTGACAGTATAGCAATAGGCCTAAAATTGTTAACTGTTAACTTTATCGCCTTTTTTATGTACTGGACAGAGACGAAGTTCTTTCCAGATTTCCAGAAAAAACATTAGTTTTTAAATTTAGTAATATAAAAAATGAAGAGGGTGCGCAAGAAAGTCAATGCAGCCTTTAACGATGTACGAAGGAAACATATCAGAGTCCACAGCTTTAATTGCCTTTAATCTTTTTACAGGATCACGCACCTCATCGTGTGTTATAATAGATTGTGCAACTATTTGATCAACATGCTGCTTAAGTTTTATATGCGAATCATTTTCATCGAAATCAACATCTATAAAGTGACTGGCAAATGCACTTGCAATTGCCTCTTCCCAATTACATTCCAGGTTATCCAAATGCATTACATTAGGAACAGAAACTGACCTCTTTTTTATGAATTGCCAGAATGACTGAATCATCACTAATGTCTTGGTAGTATTCCATTTATACAAGGTTTGTATGCTTGGTCAATATCATTTTTAGTTTAGCTCTTAGATTAATCTATTCATTTTTTAGATCGCTTGAATTAGAAAAGTTATGCTTTTTTACGAATTTTATCTTTTTCTTTGAGATCAACTATAATTTTTTTGTTAAACCAAACTGGATATTTCTTACATTTTTTTTGTTTTTGCTATACCGGTATCAATAATATTGTGTATAACAGTATAGTAATATTCAACAGCCTCAGAAAACTTGTCAATATCAGCCCAATCTGTATTCATAAATGGTTCATATAAGAAATTAAAGTTTGGTTTTTTATAATTATAGGTATATTTATATGTATACTTGCAGAAGCCCTAATATCTTCATCAAGACAGTTATAAAATTTACATCCTTGGTAAAGAAAACTCTTCTGGTACGTACTATATTGACACTTTGTGTACTGGCAGTCAATCCCAAGTCACAGAATATCCGCACAGTCCCTGACAGACCGATGACTACCCCCGGGGATGACAAGCTGGCGAAGAAAGAAGACGAAGACAGAAGAGCGCCAGAAGAGGCCTTAGCCAGCAGGGTTCATCAGCTAGGATCCAGGGAGGTTGGCCGGAATCTTCGGCACCGCTCACATTTGTGAGTGGGGTCGTTCGTAAAAGTAAGCTAACCCGCCCTGCAGGTCTACAGCGATGAATTGGGTAAAAAGGCAATAGTTCTGCCTGGCCCTAGCATCCGAGACCGTCATCAAGCCAAATGGATATTGGCGCATACTATATTATCATCGATTTTATATTTTGATGGAGTTATTTCATGATCTCGGATCATTAATTTGATCGTATCGGTTGGCCAAGGAGCATGCGGCTTACTTACTCTTTTTGTACATACAGGAGCATGAATTTTGAATAGGTTTATATTAAAATTAGTGAGAAGGTTAACTTTATCCTCGATATACGGTAAATAAAAAACGTCATCAAAAGGTACGGATTACAAGTCAGGAAGAAAATTATTGTAGTTAAAATCATAAAAGTTTCTATATGTAACACATTTTTTGCGCACAATTAGGGATCGATAAGTGCAATTCACAGAAAATTAGCTTATATCAGATTTAGTTTCGATATTTAGTTGTTCCACATTTTTATACTTTATTACTGCCATAGATTGTTTATTTGCAACTTGTGAATATATAGTAGTTTAGTAATAGATAAATTTGTTGGTGCTGCTATTTTTGATAGTTTTTCATTGACTATCTTGACGATTTCATTCTTAGCCTTATTAAATATTTTTCCATATCTTTCAAAAAAAATAACATTTATTTTAAACGTTATTTTTTTACAATTTTTTCACACTAATTTTTTTACTTCTCACATTCATCGCAGTACCAATGCGAACCAGGCGTTTTTATGTGTTTCATTACTTCAACTGGAATTCCCGCACAAGCAGAGTGATAAGCCTTACCACAAAAACCCGCACAAAAAGCGGCTGGCGTTTTTCGGCGTTCAATTGTCAATTCACATTTCTCACATATATTAGACATTGTTCATAGTTTATTAATTAGAAGATACCTAATATAAAATTTGTACATTTGCATAGACACCAACTCGTATACGGTATTTCTTTATGCATTCACCGAAAAAGACAAACTTTGGACACCATATTTCGAATTTGCAAAAATGCGGATCGATGCTTATATACACCACTGACCACCACATTCACATTTAAATACGGACGTTATATCCAAAATATCATTTTATTTTGCACCAACTGCAACCATGTCATTTGACTTTTCTAATTTGGTAAAAAAAAATGTTTTGATATTTTATTAAAGCATAAGTTTTATAAAAAACGTAAAGAAATATTTTATTTGAACAGAAGTTAAGCTTTTATAAGTTATTTAAAAAAATTGTCTGGCTTATTGTAATATCCATATTATGGTGGTAAATTAATGTTTCGAAATTTCGTCCGAAAATGGTGGTTACGCTACGCATTTATTTCCTCTTCGTAACATCTAAAGCATATGCATTTTCCTTTAACAGAAATAAGTAGCTGCATCAACAATAAAATATATCGGCCTGGTCAGGTATTTTTAAGTCGATTGGAGTTCGCTGACATTAGAAGATTTTACCACCTTTTATTTCAAGTCGCTGTCACGTTGTTTACTAGAGCTGCACTCTTCGTTGTGGGCTGCCTGTCCGTACTGATGACGGCCAACAGCCAGAAACCGGTCGTTGGATGGTGTAGTGTGATTAGCAGATTAACTGCTCGGTATAAATCATTGCGCTTCTGTATTTCTGATATGATAATGTTAACAGTTTTATAGCCTTAATTTAGGATATATTTAGAGACATTTTATACACAACCAAGAACCGTGAGGGAAAAAGTCGCGTAAAAGCATGTATTTTCAAAATCAGTTTCAAGATATAATTATAATGGTGGTTCAGTTTTGTGTTCATTAATGAGAAATTAAAGAAAGTACGAGTAAAAAATTATAACAACAGAGTGTTGTTTTGGCTAAAGAAAACATAAACAAAGCGCGGGTAGACGAGCATTTCGTCACGACGAAGTCTTGAAATAGCCCCGGGCATATTTCTGTACAATGCCTTGTTGTCGGCCAAATATGAAGTAAACAAATCGACTTTTCAGCGGTTTCACACGTGAAAAACACAAAGTGCCATATTTTCCAGGACTTGCAATTTTACAAGTAATACAAACAGTGAGCTATTCGATCCAGCGGCGCAGTAGTAAAACAGCAGATCAATATAACTCCCCTTCTCGTCGCAACTTCAGCTGCTATGAGTTACAGGAGCAGGAGCGTTAGAAACGGGCCACTATTTCGCACTTCAATTCTGTGTAGACCCGCAACGGGTGTGTTTGTGTATGTTGGTGACAAATTAGTTGTAACTTATGTTTTATTTGGACTTATTCCTTTTTGGTGAATTAAATCTCACCTAATTTTGTGTTTACTATTATATAGTAACACAACCAGCATTTTTTATAGTGTGATGATATTTAATGCAATGAAAGTACACACCCTTTTAGCACTTTTTATTCAAATCACCCATTTCTCATTGTAAGTCATATCAAGTGTCAATTAAATCATTCTAAGTCCAATCTACAAAGTTTTAAGCCTGACCTCATTCGTTCTCTTACGTGAAGGTAAGTGTTGTTTACCATTGAAATATCAAGCAATTCACTTTTCAAAATAATACTACTTTCAAGTAACATTTAATATAACTATTTCTTGAATATCAAATATGTTGTTGAGCAGTTTTTGACCGCGTACAAAGAATGTTTCGAAAAATTGCACAAGCCTCTTATCATCGAGAGTTGGACGTTCATGTACAATATAAGAACAAATTCTTAGATTTAGTTTCAGATATGCGACCCTTTAATAGGAATAAGTAGTTGAAATTGTTGATAATGGTTCATAAAAGCACGCTCTTTTCTCACTGAAAAGCTCTAGCCCAAGTTATAAATTTAAAATTTACACGATAAAGGAGGAAATTCAAAACAATAATAGAGAAAACAAAACATTAACCAAGAATATCACGGAGACAATGAAATATTTATAATTATTAGATCTCTGTTTTGTTATTTTTATAACAATTAAATAAAAGTAAAAGTAACACGTATTAAAAAAAAAAATACTTCGATTTTCTACTGTTGATATATAGGTAGCCTAATTATTAGCATCTGGGTCGCATTAACATCTGATTCTTATCAGTAGGCTGAGAAAAAAATATATTTTTGGTTGTCTATATGATAATTACCCAGTTATTGTCAGTATTCCAAATTAATCGTACATTGATATTATCAAGTAGGGTTCTAAACATAGAAAAATTGATTAACGCGTTCCAACTTTGCTAGTAAAAATATGGATAAGTTTAAAACGGCCAACAAATTTCTTATACAAAACTAAATATTAAACAACTAAAATATACCAAATCACATTCTAAAATAATGTTTTAATTAGTATAAATAAATTTATTGTGTATTATCTGTTATGGGGGCAATGAGCCCGTAATATATTTTTAATGTGCACGTGCCACGACATCCCCTACCTCTTTGCAACTGTATATGATTCTCTATTAACAATGAGAACTGAATATAATATGTTTTAAAAAATATGAAATTAAAAATACATCTACTTATTTAACGTCGACCTATTTCCACTACCAAGACCGACGCCAGGGGATAAGCTCATCAGGGCTTGTGTAAGTTCTGGCGGCCCTAATATGTAAATTTTGCAGAACCCTCCACTTTGTCGTGAGGTAGGGATATTTAACGTGCTCACATCGTGGATACATGAAACCCACAGTTTTACATATCTTTTGAAAGATGATGGCGCGAGCAGGTCCGCTCATCCATTATACCTCATCGACTTGGTCCCACCGGGTTTTAAACCCGGACCGTTTGGGTGGCAGCCCTAGATATAACGCAAAGGTAGCTAGAAATATGTGTGTATAATGTGTATTATTGATATTTAAATTTCTTATTGTCACCTACACTAAGCAAGACAGAGGCTGTCAGTTTTCAGATAATTAAAAAAGCGAAAAAACAGTAGACATTTATCTAACTTTAAAGGACCGTAACTTTATCAAATACAGACCGATAAAAAAAAATGAGTTTTCTTCATTATGCACCTGCATAATTCTACAACAAAATTTTCGATTTAATCCACTGATTATAGCTAAATTCTTCATAGTTTTCTATAGAAACAAATTTTAAATGTTTTGTATTATTTGTTAAAGGACTGCAAAAATGGTTTTGAAATCTTCATAACGAAAGGAGATATATGAACCTTAAAGTTCCCCCCTTTATGGAAGTTTCATTTGGATTGCATACTGTCTCATTTCTCAATTTTTACTGTATTGTGATCGATTTCCATGTAATGAAATTTTTGATTCAATAATTTTATACACACCCTAATAAAGCCCCCTAGGCTCCCTCAAGGGAACTATTTTAAGTTAGTGCGTCTCTTGGGGGTCACAAAATATACACAACCAAACTTACGATATGAAACCGCCCAATATTTCTTGCTAATTTTTTTTTTTTTTTGTAAGCCAGTAAGAGAAAGATTTTTGTTGAAAGAAAACATATACTAATAAACTTAAACACCAAAATTGGACATTCGAAGATTGGCAAAATGTCATGTTTTCAGAAGTCTCAGATTAGACGACTGTCGAATTCCATAAGTTTAACTAGTCGTAGGTATGTTGATTTTGTGCTACGACCCATAGCTAGGGTGGGGAGAGCCGCAATGGGAGTCGATTACATTTATATGCATGACAATGCACCTCCACACAATAGCAGAGCTGCCATAGACATTTCTGGAAACAGAAGCTGTCACTGTTCTGGAGTGATCTGTCTGCTCGCCTGATCCGAATCCCATTGAATATTTGTGGGATATGATTCATTTCATTTGTGTGTTGATGCGATGGCAAGTGTGAAGTAGATAATTTCTCCACCGTCCTGCGGGTTCGAATCCCGCCACCGAATGGTTGCGTGTCCCCGTTTTTACATCAGTGTAACCCTCGCCCGTACAGATTCGGGGGTTGTCTAATTACTGTGGTGGTGTGGAGTTTATTTTGGGAGTGTCAAATTTTTTTTCCTATCTTCGTTAATAAACGAGATAAAGCCAAAAAAATCAAAACCATTCCTATAGAAGACCGTGTAGTCTATAATCACAGTCCATAGAAAACCTAAACATTTTTTAACGAAATGAGCTTTTTAAAAGTCGACCATTTTGTGATTGAAGTGTTTAACGATCGTCTATATTTTCTCAAGAAATACAAACCAACACGTGTCAGATTCCCCAGCGTTACATCATAAATGACTGAAAAAGAAAAACGGTGGATAATGAGCGAATGCGTTTCTCGATAAAGGTGTACTCTACATTTATCCTACACGTGTTTCCATGTTTAAATGTCAAAAATAATATACTCAACGAGGACATAAATGTGACAGTAAACGTGTATAAAAACTGTTTTTTATGCAAATCATTTAGACAGAACATAACATTTATTTTTAGCTAATACAGTTTTTCATATTTAATATAAAAACTTTCACGTGGAACCAACATGACATTTCTAAAGGTCAAAAATAAACGGATTATCCATGACACATTGTTCACATTTCGAGCTGCAAATGATGAAAAATTAACTATTAATAGTTCGTCTTGACCATGTCAATGCCAAAAATCTGTCTTCTGTACGCAGTAACTGCAGAATTGCTGATGCTGCCGTGGGCGTACACATTCCTCCAACTTGTAGCTGTAACCTTAGACATTTACAATTCGATTAGGTCAGGTTAGAACTTCTGTAGATTTTACAGTGGAATGACGATATGCTTTGTGTTAAACAATCTGTCTGCCGTAGTTGTACAAATGTTAAAATCAATTTTCGAGAGAAAGAGAAGGAGGTCCTTGACCAAATTTTGGGCCCTGGGAGATATGACGCTAGAATCCGCCCGTCTGGTGTAAATGGCACAGGTAAGTCTGCTTAGGTGTTAAGGTGTTATTTCCGCGTAGGGAAGACGAGACGACATACCACTATCCAGAGATGCCACTGTAATTTGTTTGCTTGTTGTACATATATGTAAATGTAACACATTATAATCATCACTCTAGATGGGCCTGCCATAGTCCGGGTAAACCTGTTTGTGCGCAGCATTGCAACCATAAGCGACATCAAGATGGTAAGTGGAGGCCCCACCATTTTTGTAGGGTAGTGTAGAGGTGCTCCACGTGCTACACGAGCCAGCATGGGGTGGCGGCGATTGGCGATTAAACATCATTTTAAACTAATTTCACTTCGCAAGCGAATAAACACAACAGTTTTTCAAACTACAGCGGTCAGTGTTTACATATAAAACTACATGTTCGGTATTCTGAAACAACAGGAATTGATCACTAATCTGACGACGAATCTTGTATTTCAAATAGTGTATTAATTAGTGCGTCCAATTTTATCTTGGAAAGAATCTTTCACTTCGACGTAAAACACCAAACGTGCCTATTTATTTATATGTAAGTTTTAAGAAAGTGTTCAACTCCCAAGCCACCTTGCTCCAGAAAATACGTTGTATTTTTTAATAGCAATATTTAATATTCCACGATCTCTATGGATTGTACAAAATCGATAAATTATTAAATATTCAAAGCCATTTTTTAGAAGTTTGTGCACTCAAGAGATGTCGAAACTCACGTGGGCTGTAAAGAAAGATAATCATGATAAGTTGACGTCGAAAGCCTGGTAAGCAATAAGCATTATGGTTGAGTTATTTTACAACGAAAAGGTACAGGAAATTCGGCGATGAAATCAGATTTACTTTTAGACCCTGATCGACGGCAAAGGATGAAGGATAATGCAATTTAAAATTGTCGGCATGGATTGTACACCCTTAACAAGTGTTAAGGTAAGATGCGCTGCCTGCGATTGAAGTAGTCAGAAAATTTGATAATATAATTTTTCAGCATAAAATACCTTATATTGAGGTTTTGCCTTATTATTTTTTAGGGAAAATAAATGTGAATGTAAGTATATTTGGTATATGATATTAAAGCCCTTATTTCTATTTTTTTCTTTTTTTTTTAGGATTTGTACTGAATCCTGTACAAATTATTATGGCCGAGAAGAAGGGTAAGTTTGTGCTTTAAATAACACGTTTATTATTATTGTATGCTTATTTTTTTTTAAATGTATAAGCAGAGAAAAGAATGTCAAAAATAATTTATTAAAAAAGCAACAGTGAAATAATAAGCTAATAAAAAATAATGAAAGATCCATTGTGAAAATTGTTCAAAAAAGCCTCCGTTAAAATTGACACGAAGCTGGTAACACCTCATTAGGCCTTTTTTTTAGTGGTCAGCAATTCAAACGCACCGTTTACCTATATTGTTCAAAAAATGTTGTAGCGAACTATTATTATTGGCCACTAACACAGTTTTAATCATCTCCAGATGATGGCAACTTGGTTGGCGAAACGCGCGTCAAGTGAGGTATATTGTGTCTCAGTGTTTTGTGGAAAACGTCGACAGTGATAACTTCATATCAAAGGTTCCTAACCGAACACGATATACCACACTCGATGCGCGTTTAGCCAATCAAGTTTATATTTCTCTTTCTAGTATATTTTATCATCCTAAAAATATAGACAACATGCTTATAAAGTGCAGCCACATCTGAGTAAAATTTATAATCCAATTGTAAGTCAATTAAGGCTACCACAAATAGCTGACGATAAACCGATGAGCTTTTGTTTCAAGCTTTTTAATTTTTCCCTGATTGTACATAATAAAATTCCAGATCAGAAAAATCTATTTCCACGAATTCAATTTTAGTTGGTATGAAATACATTTATTGAATTTTTAAAAGCATCCATGAAAATAGAAAAGCTAATTGACGTACCCTGTTCCAAATTAGACAACACTAACGATCCAGTTAATTTTAGTATTATCATATCGTCAATAGCAAAAACAAAGTACGTTTTCATAATACCTCTGTTTCACATGTATATGCTTTATTTCAGATGGACCAGGACATGTACCTTTTAATATCGGATTTTTGAAGAAACTCTTCTCCATTATGATGAAATTTTATCAATAAATAATATAAATAATATACTGTTTGTACTAAATTACGTTGAATAAATGTATAAGAACTATATGATATTATTATTTTGGCTTTTGGCACTCTAGATACATTACGGTATCAACGATTTAATAAATTTACTTTATGTAGGTAAAGGACTGGTTAAAATAGCAATCTGTCTGTTTTTGTTCAAATATGATTTATTATGTAAGGTTCCTACTAAAAACAATGATATCCCTAATTAAAATTTATGCGAACCTTTATTGATCGGATTAGAAAATACCAAAACGACAATCCTCTTACTGACGATTTATAAAGAGATGGATTTTCATTCTATAAATACGTCCAAAATGACCTAGCGAGATTTCTCCAGAAGACTCTAAAACTTAAATTCGTCCGATTTATCACAAACAATATACAAAAGTGTTTCCTGTCATGTACAGCTCCAAGGAGGGTGTCATATGAAGTACTTCACAATAATTGAAATGATATAGATATAGTCGATTTAAGTTTTTTTTACGGAGATATACAATTTCTTTGACTATAAAGTTGTACACGTCTGTCTCCCTTAAAATTAATAGAGTGTCCATTCTACATGGTGTTTGCTGCACTTTGTGTAATTATCAAAGAATGATCAGAAAATAGCGAGAATATATCACCAAACTGGTATTCATATATTCCAAGTCTGGCAGGGCTTTGTTTAGTTCATTATTCCTGGCTCCTCCGGCAATACCTATATACGGTGAACAGTCAGGACTACAGGTTAACATCAGTTTGAAAGAATACATCTTGGACCACGCAAAATAGCAAACATTAGCACTGGTTGACCGGTGAACAAACACCGGTAGAGACAGTAGCATTAGTTAAACAATAATGCAGAGAAAACGAGACGAGCGATTTACATTCTGCGTCATTTCGATAACTGGCAAATAACTAAAAAAAATTGTTGGCTTTAGAGACAGACTATCCAATTCACATTCTGGCTAGAATATTATGTAAAATTTACTAAAATCGCAAGTTTTAGTTATTTTAATTCTTCAAAAAGCGGTGTGCAGTGAACACATAATTGTTTAAAAATTAAATATTACATGCAGTTAATGGTAGATTTTTCTAATAAATGTTCAAAAACTGTCGATGCCGACACTTGACTTAATTTTTTTTAGGTTAATAAAATAACAACAGGGTGTTCTATTTAAATCAAAATAGCGTTGTTATATTTAGATTCTAAACAATCTGTTTAGAATCGGTACGAAGCTAGTAGTCAACGATAAGTACAAACTTCGGTCAGCCATTGGTGTTACTCGAGGCACGCCTACTAATGTAAAATGACTAAAACCGGTATAACTAGAGATAAGGTTGATTATAAATGGAGGGGCAGTGGATATTATACCACAGTATTATACTTCGGTTTAATTTCAAAAACAGTTATACTTTTACAAACGTATAATAGAAAAAAACTGACATGCAAATTTAAATCCCATACAGTGGGATAATTAAAGTGAAAGTAAGACAAGAAAGGTTGACATATGTCAAGGATATTAATAAAAAATACCAATGTAATAAGGATAAAGGATCAAATTTAAATACACCAGAGCAGCCTTTTATAGTTTGAGGATATACAATTCCAAAAAAAAAAGCGTCAAAATTAAAGTTAGATAGGTACCTACTTTATAAGAAGATGCTAAGGGTCACTTTTTTGAGTTATGTTGATATTGTTTCCCTTAACTGTATAGAAAGAGAGGGATGTAATTACAGGATCACATTTAATAATCAAAGGATCAAGTTTAAATATTTCAAGGACTTTTACGATAAGATTACAAAGGATACAGAAATTCAAAAAAGAGTTAAAATGATTTAAAGACCAGGTAAACAAAAGCATCAGTTTTTTATATACGTCGAGGATAATATTTAAATTGTACAAATCGATATTATAAAAAAAAATGTATAATTTTCGGTTCTAATTTAGATACGCCAAAGATTTTTACAATAGGTTGATTTGAGAACAAAAATCCAAGAAAGAAGTGGACTTCAAATGTTTTATAGACCAGAATGATTTTTTTAAAATTTTCACATACGTCGAGAGTCTCAATTATTTGTATTAGACAAACCAGATATGTACAGGGTTATCCAGCGAAAAGGTCCACCCTATATTTTGTTTATTTTTCGAGTTAGAAAAAATGTTTTAAATAAAAGTTGTAGTAAATCAAATGAGCTCTTTTAGAATCTCTGCAAAAAAATATACAGGTGGTCCCATAAAAGCGGCACAAACCAAAGTTACATTTTTTTTAAATCGAACAACCTATATTTTTTTACATTTTTGAAATCTGTGTTTTCTCTTCGTGATTTCAAATATATAAATATGTTGTATCTTATCTGTTACTGTTTTTTATTTATTTCAAATTTTATATTACCAGCATCTGCATGGTTATCAGGTTTGCCTTGGATGAAAAACAATTCATTTGATACGTATGCCTTAGAAAATAATTTAATAAATTCAAAAAGCAAATTGCGCGGTTTTGTGTGTCATATTATTTGTGAAAACGTTTACTTTATCAGAGCGATACGATATGTTCACTATTTATAAAAAATTATAAGAACTCTTCAACAGGTAACATTTTATTTAGTATAGTATGTATAATAGTAGTTATAATAATAATTATAACGTTTGCTTTTTGAATTTATTCATATATTCTGTAAGGCATGCGTGTCAGATTAAGCGTTTTTCATCCATGACTAACCTGATAACCTGTCAGATGTTAGTAGTATAAAATTTGCAATAAATAAAAGACAGTAAAAGATAAGATACAACATATCTGTATATCTGAAATTACAAAAGAACACAGATTTCAAAATTGTAAAATGATATAGGGTGTTCCATTTAAAAAAATATAAGTTGGTTTGTCCCGCTTTTATGGGACCAACTGTATCTTCCTTGCAGGGATTCTAAAAGAGCTCATTTCATTCTCTACAACTGTTATTTGAAAAAATGATTTCTCTAACTAGAAAAATAAACAAAATATAGGGATGGGTCATTTCGTACAACTTGCTAGAACTAGACAGAAAATAAACCGATGTAACAATGGATCAAATTTAGATATACCAAAGATTTTTACGGTATCTTATTGGAAATGTCACGCATTATGGGCCTTTCTACACGTTATGGATATATGCACATAAAGTATCGTTATGATTGCTAAAACCATACGAAAGGAAAGTTTATAACAAGGTTCAAATTTAAATGCACCCGAGCTTTTTCCAATGTCTGGTGGACACAAAAAATTAAAATAAGGAGTAAACGTACTACTAGTCCCGAATATCTAGAAGGTTGCTCTTTTTTAACATGCACGTCCAGGATATCAATTACTTATATTGAACAAATCAGATACGTATTAATATGGCTGAAACCGCATAGAAAAAAGATTCAAATATAAATATGCCATGGTTTTTACTATCGATTGAGGATATAGAAATAAAGATAAGAATAATAATATCTTATGGACGTGAGATATAGGATACGTCGAGAACATCATTCATTTAAGACAAATTAGGTAACTAGAAAAAATCACATTTTTTTAAAATTCGTCTCTTAACTGGAATTTTCTACATTCTGAGCATTATTCTGTAACTTTCAATATTGGTTGCCTTGTGATTTATTTTGGATGTCAAGATGAATCTGGCTATGAAAACCGTAAAAAATTAAGCCCTATATTCATATAATAATTTTTACTGCAATTTTAAATTCGCAGTCTCGTCTCCTGTCTCTGTTATAGTTTTTACATTTGGCTTCCTATTACTTAAATAGTAATGGCAATAATGCAAATTTGTTACAGATTTGTTATAGCTATCAAAGATTTTTAAATACATTTTGACAGGTGAGGGAGACGGTAATGTAAAAAATTCTTACAGTGTACCAAAAACAAGAACCCAATTTTTTTTTGTTATTTTTTCAAATAATCTCAAGAAGAACCTTCGGTGTTCTACATTAAACACATAAAGTCGGTTACTGAACGACAAAATGATTATTTCCTATATTTGTACAATAGCATCAACAAAAGGAGAAAATGACAAACGGAGAATCATTACTACCTGCGCAGCGGACAAAACGCAGACATCATTAATATACTGAAAGCGGGCTTTTAAATTACTTAATATAATTAGTTACTTGGCGCCGTAAAAGAAAAGAAAAGAAAACCTGCATCGTTTGTGCTTCGTTTCAGCTTCGATGTCTATTTCTATCAATGAAACGTTAACTACTTTATGAATTATTGTATTTTATTAAGGGTGAATCGCTTTAATTATGGGACACTCTATCAGGTACGTTAAAATTTAATGGCCCCAGCAGATAACCTGGAGGAACCACCCGTTCGGAGGACATAAGGAAGACAGTACACTGTTTTTATTTTTAATTATTATAGTAAAAGACCATATTAAGAGCATCTGGCGTATATATTGAGCAGAACTTAAAGCAGCGGATGATCTCGTGCAGGGTTTGTTATGATTATGGTTCATTAGTTTTTGATATGATACTAAATTTAGGTCCTAATGAGCTGGAAAACTGCGTGATTTAGGCAGCAAATGAAGAAATGATCCTAACAAAATGACGAAAGGGTTTGAAGGACTGTTGTGTTATTTTGCAGTTGATTGGACATGTTTGTCGCCAATCGGTGGCCCCGTCTAGCTTGTAGGATAGGGTTTGATTGCTGAATGCTGAATTTCCGATCTGGCTAGGGCCTAGGGCACAGCAGGTGCCGGCGCAGGTGCGGGTGCAGGTGCCTCATTGCCATTGCGTCGATCGCATCAAATAGCATCGATCGATAGCTCCGGTGATGATGTTCACTAATTGAGCCGTTTTTGTTTCTTAACCACTAGATGGTCCGGCAATAGTCCGTGTCAACATATTTGTGAGAAGTATCTCAAAGATAGATGACGTGACAATGGTAAGTGGTATGGATCAGGGAATGGAACATCATCTCTGTTTGTGTAGTATTGGATGGTAGCATAGTTTCTATTCAGAGATGTGAATCAAAGACGGGTGTCGGACCGTTGCCTGCGTGTGATATGCTTTTCGTGTTTAGTGGGTGGCGGGCGGCGTGCCGCGTGCTTGCATGCGGGATGGCCAATGCGAGATGTGATTGGCGTGGCCGTGGCCCGCACCGCTCAATTGATAATTTTAATAAACTTTCTACTTTCTGTTCACACGCAGTAGGAGGGACGGACGGGCCGACCGTAGTATACATCAACTTCTTTCTGCGGTCTATCAGCAAAATAGACGATTATAAAATGGTGAGTGCGCGGTCTGCCAGTCATGTCGAGTATTGGATGATGGGTGTAATTGTATCGACTGTGTTGCAATTTTTTGTATTTATCCGGCCATTGCCATTGCATTCACTTGCACAGTGCCAACAGCCAACTGCGACTGATGGTGAATGATTGGTGATGTTGCAATGAGGGCACCAGCACCAGCGCGAGCATGCAGAGTGTGGCGCTCGCTGTCGCTGCAGCCCCGGTGATTATACGCTCAGTAGACTTTTGTATGTTATTAATGCATGTTTCCTCTGTACATTCCTCTACCTTCCCTCTTGACAGATCTCTACAAATCTCTCTCATCTATCAGTTACCCTGAATTCTGACGGGATACAACCTTCGAAAACATTCACTAATCTCAGGCTCACTCATAGATGAGGCAGATCCGAGCTAGCTTTTTTGAACAACTTATGTTCTGCAATTTTTTTTCTGTAAGAGTAATGCCACCGAACGAAGACAGTTGTACAAGAATGCTGGCTTATGGCGTAAATCACCTAACGCGATCACTAAATTTTATTGTTTTGAGTAGGCCTTTTTTCAAGTATACGATAACGTAAATTCTTTATCTGTGGCAATGTATGTCATATATACAGGAGGAAAAGGGTAAGAAGTTTACAGTTACACACTAATGCCACTTTTTAAAGTTCATACCCTCGATAGGCGAGATAGAAGCTTTTATTAATTTTATAATTATTTATTTCAATTCGTGATTATCTAAATGAATAAATTTAAAAAGATATATTCGTCAAATGCATATTATTTTCCTTTAAATGATAAGACGTTAAAAGCTATTAAATCCCCTATCTCCTCACAATAGCATAAAAAAAATAAAAAAAAAGTCTATAAACGTATTTTTTCACCCCACCCAAATGATTTGTAACAAAATTCTTTTATAATCATTTACGATTAGTTGCTTTTGGTTTGTTTTCGCTTTATTTGTTGATTGTCAATTAATAACCTAGAACTACAGCTTTCAATTTTGTTTGTTGTAATCACCGTCATATTTTAGAAAATAGTGATGGACTTCGAGCAAGCGGTTAAAGTTTGATGCTTTCTTGACATCTCAACTTTTAGACAAAATATTTGCAATAAAAATAAACTCATTCTCGATACTTGTTCGACGTCGAATCCCCTTATTAAATACCTCAACAGCTTTTCCCTAAGAAAACTGACCTTGTTCTAAACATTTGCATTATTTGTAACTTCTCTCACCTTAGACTGTACGTTTGAATTAATTTTAACAAAATGTAAACCCATCCCGAACGAAACCCGTTTGTTTGTTTGTTTGTTTGTTTGTTTGTTTGTTTGTTATGCCCTTTCTTGTTACGAAGCTTAGACGTGCATGTTGCATGCAGAATGATTGTTCTGCCTTGTTAGCTCGATGTTTTTGTATTCTGTTTTGGTCTTGAAAACGATTCGCAATGGCGGCTGGTGAAATTTGGTTCTTCTACATCTTTATATTCATAGAACTCCAAATAACTATCGATATTTAAATGAAGAAAAATATGTTGCCAATATTTTACAAACTAGTTGATTGTTACCTGCACGAGCAAACAATTTTTCTCAAATTTTAAATAGAATGTCTCGCAAAACTTCTTCATTAAAGTATTGAGAGTCACGACTTGGATCCCGTGCTCCAGTACTGAGATTGGGCATAACCAAATTTCACCAGCCGCCACTGTCACATTTGATCTTAATATTTGAGTAAATTTTTGAAAGAGTTCCAAAAAAAGATATGGACATTGGCAGCATTTTTTAGCGCAACATGATTTGTGTTGAAAATAATATATAGAATAAAATGCCCCTCATCTGTCTGTAGAATATTGTTCATATTTACAAAATGTGTTTCGAATATTATCTGTTAAAGTAACAACATATAACGAATTTAGTAAAAACCGGTGCGGACACATGATTTTATACAGCTGACAGCTATGAAACGACTTAACATTTAACATTTTCAAACAAAAGAGGATACTAAGTAATAATGAAACTTTTCTTAAATAATAGTTATAATAACTTTTTTGCTATTATTGATCCTCAATTAAAACAATTTTTTTCATACATTTATTAGCATGCTCGCCGAAAATGACAAATTCAAGACCAAAACAAATTATAATGATTTCGTAAAGTGTCAGCGCCCATTTAATGCAATAAAGTAAATTCATGATACCCACAAAATTTTCAGGAGTACAGTGTACAACTTACATTTCGAGAGCAATGGTTGGACGAGAGGTTGAAATTCAATGACTTCGGAGGAAGATTGAAATACCTAACGCTCACGGAAGCAAACAGGGTTTGGATGCCTGATCTATTTTTCTCGAACGAAAAAGAGGGCCATTTTCACAACATCATCATGCCTAACGTCTACATTCGCATATTTCCGTATGGATCAGTATTGTATAGTATAAGGTCTGTAAAACATTATTTAAGTTATTATCAAGTTGCTGGCGCTGTCGCTCAGGCTTCACGCGCTTCGGGTTCGAATCCCGACTAGGGCATGGGTGTTATATGGTGTTGTTCTGTTTGTGTTTTGACAATCTTTCAGTGTACGTAACAAAACAAACATGCTAAAAGAAGTTGCTTGGCTAATTCTTGCACGCTAACTTTCCATAAGCTACACATAAGATATTTTAATTAAAGTTTCGTCACTAACCGCAATTTGTTTGCCAATGTTTCGTCAATCCATTAGAAGTGTGCAAATACGAACGATTCAGATATAAATCTTTCTATTTGCACTGAAACGAGAGAGCTTCTGCAATTTTCCCTTTTCCCATTTCCCCTATTTTTCATCATAATCATTGTGCAATTTCCTCATTCTCATCCTCTAATTCTGCGAAAATTAATTTTAAGATGCATTTCCGTGCAATACTTCCCAGTCTATTTCAAGGCGGAAATTAGTCTGAAGATAATTCACCCCGTGGCAATAAGAGTTTAATTCGCTTTACTTTTCAGAATTTCGCTTACATTATCATGCCCGATGAATCTAAAGTTGTATCCGTTGGATCGTCAAATCTGTTCCTTACGAATGGCTAGCTGTAAGTTCATCAATTCGACAATGAACCGACATGTAAAACATAATTTTTTTAGATGGGTGGACGACAGATGATCTGGTCTTTCTGTGGAAAGAGGGAGATCCCGTACAAGTAGTGAAAAATTTACACCTACCACGATTTACCTTAGAAAAGTTTTTAACTGACTACTGTAACAGCAAAACAAACACAGGTAAGTCTAGCTAAATATTAAGAGGAAACTTGCGTTTGCTTCCACTTAATTTATTCCAGTACTCGTCTTGCACCCGCAGCCGCCACAACTTCAACAAAAATATAAATGACACCCTACACTTTAGATACATCCTAAAGCTATTTGAAATTGTCATCTTCGGATGTAATCAAAATTGAAATAGACCTAGGATTTTTTGATTTATTACGATGAAGCCACTCACTTGGATCTAGTTGGCTACTCAATTGGTCGATTCTCTTCATTTCCTAAAATATCTACACAAACGTTTAATTTTATAATCCGCTTGATATCTTTATCACGGCCGACTCCAAGCAGGCCATGAAATAGGAGATCGTGCAACACCGCATAGTTGTCTATTCTTAAATTTAACTGTGGTAGCTTCCAATAACAATTCACTAGTTACAACCATTTTCGCTTTTTTGATGTGTATCGGTTTTTGAAAATGTCTGTGAAATTGTGAAGTTATTGCCAGTACATAATATTAAAGGTACTGAAATGGTATCGGTCACAAAAATTTTTATATCTTTAATACGAAAATGTGGCTCTACAGTTTTAAATATAATAACAGATGACCATATAAATCGGTCAATGTTTTCAAATTTAACATTTTTTCCAAATCCTGACATTCGTCAAAATAAAATATTTGTCAATTATGATTTTGTTCATATATTTAAAAATATAATAAATAATTGGCGCAATTTAAAAAATTTAGACAACGCATTTACATATCCCAATTTTAATAATTTTAATGAGATTAAATATGCAAAATCCAGGACATTAAGGATGTCTATAATAAAGAAAAAATCTAGTAATAAAGAAAGCATACAAACTTAATCATAAAACAGTCTATCCTATCAACCTCGAAAGGCAAAAAAGTTTATTTAGCAGACAATATATGCGACTATTCTATTTCTTCTTTCAAATAATATGTTTTTCATGACGCTGCAAACTTTTTAAAAATAGTAAGACATTGGTGGGATATTTTAAATAACACAAGTGTCATGAAACATGTCATTAAGGGACATAAAATGGTGTGAGGCTATTTCAGGAATAAATGATTTTTGCATTGGATATTTTAAAAAGTTTATAACATGGTTAGATACTTGGCAAAAATTTAACAATAATGGGCGGCAAATGATAATTGCACTTCGTCATAGCATTTCTGTTTTCTTAGAAATAATTTAGTAGTCCTTTGAAAAGTTTGCAAAATCATATATTTTACTTGGTAAATTTACAACTGAAAAATTAGAAAAAAGGTTTGGTAAATGCAGACTATTTGGTGGTGGCAATTATAATGTCAGCTTTGATGAAATCATTAATGCAGAGAAAAAATAAGACTTAAATATTTAGAAAGGCTTCCGGACTACGTTTTCACTTTCTGAAATCCAAAAACATACTGAAAACTGCTGCAATGAATTCGATTCTGACTGGGACATTCCCAAAAATACTAAAAGCGAAAAATTTTTACATATACTGGAAACAGAACATTTAAACGAGTACCAAATAGATGAATCCGCTCAAATATACAAATCTGGTTATGCTTTATTAAACATTTCTAAAAAACAAAAATGTAATAGTTGTGTTTCTCTAATTACTGAAAGTAAGGGGACATACAGATGAGTATTTTAATTATTTATAACGCGGTGATATAAGTGTTCCTACAGACATGGTAAAAACTGTCCTATTTCATAATATGTGTGCCATCTTTGAAAAAATTATAAACGGTATCTCCACCGAATATGACTTTCTAAAAATTTATTAACCAAGATGACATTTTATGTCACCTTACCCTTTCTAGTGTATCTTTATTCTCAGTGTGTCTGTGGTAAAGAATATAAAAATAATCTTATTATGCTGCGTTAAATTTTTTCCAATGCTTTACGATTACGACTTAACGATTACATTACAATGAGTTTAAGTCGGATATGTATACGGCTACGTCTGGAGTTCCGCAAGGCTCCAATCTTGGACCGCTTTTCTTCTCTTCTTTTTATTGATGATGTCACTAAAGTGATTGACTGTGATAAGCTCCTGTTTGCAGACGATTTAAAAATATATGCTAAGATTAACACAATACAGGATTGCTTATTCTTACAATCTCAGGTTAACTTGCTTATAGAATGGTGTACTACTTCCAAACTTAATCTAAATGTATCTAAGTGTAAAGTCGTAAGCTACTCGCGAAAGAACGAGCCAATTTTATATGAATATTCTCTAAACGATCAAGTGTTAGATAGGCAAAAGATTTTGGCGTACTGTTCGATAATAAATTATCTTTTGCCGAACACATAAACAATCTAGGACTATCATCATCAAAAACTTTAGGTTTCATTATTATCAGAAATTGTAAATCTTTCACTAACGACGCTGCGTTGAATGTTCTTTATTATTCACTTGTACGTTCCAAATTGGAGTATGGATCTCTAATTTGGTACCCAATTTATGAGAACCATTCAACATATCTCGAATCTATCCAAAGAAAATTTTTAAAATTCTTAGCTTATAAAAATGATCGTGTATATCCTGGTCGAGGCTTCAACCACGAATTATCCAGATTCGAGATGTCATCATTAAAGACTCGACGGATTATGAACAGTGTAATTTTTTCTCCACAATCTGCTTCATAATAAAATTGACTGCTCACCACTTCTTGAACTCCTTAATTTTAGAGTGCCAACTTTCAATTCCAAACAAAATATGACTTTTTACACACCTAATGCAAGAACCAATGTCATTAAAAAGTCGCCTATTTACGTTATGTCAAATAATTTTAACTCTGTATCTGATCTGTGCGATATTAATCTCTGTTCAGTTCTATCCTTAAAAGAAACCATTCATAGACACTTTCATCCATAGCTTAACTATCCCACCATTATTGTTACGTTACCTACTTTATTGAATACCAATTATGTTTTATAACTCGATCTAAACTGCTGTCATTATTATATTATTGTCACCCTCCAGTGCTATATTATTATAGTTATATGTATTACTTTGTTTAAGTTAAGTCTACTATGTATCCTTATAATATATTTTTTCTTATTGTATTTCATACATTTTGTCCTGTAAGTGGATTTTCTGTTGGGCAAATAAATAAATATAATTATTATTATTAAAAAAAGAAACAATCAATCCAGTGCCGAAAAGTTCGAATCGAAAAACAAGAAAAGGAAACTTATTACTTTTAATAAATAAACATCAAAAAATACTAAGTTTTCACGTTAACTTTATCGTTTTGGCAAGTTTCTTTTCAAGTTCCCTCCAAAAGAAAAAAATACGGTCAAATAAAAAGCTGCAAAATTCGTAAAACCAGCAAAAATATTAGTCAAAGGAGACAACTAACATTTGGCAATAGCGCATCGCGGGTCTCTTCATGGCCTTCTTGGAGTCGGCATTGCGTCTTTCTTTTGAAGAGATGAAGATTTTCATGGCTTCAGTACCGACAGTTATGTTTATTTATATTTTATTTATTTATTTTCTTTATTCTACGATAAGAAACTAAACCGACTTTTCTGTAATAAATTGATAGCCGATTTAAATTTTCTTTGCATTAAAAGACAACAATTTCAAAGCGCATTAAGTAGGGTGTCATTTAAGATATTGAAGTTGAGGTGGCTGTGGACGAAGGGGTGAGATAACTAATATACCAACTTTGATCCTCCGGTCTATCATCGTAATCCGCCGTTGGCCACATTTTCCTCTTCATTTTCATTTCTAAGGTATCGTGGGTGCAAACTTTATAAATGAACACGGCCAATTCAAAACATTTCAGAAAAGTATGTCAAGAGAGCTGTGGCAACCAATGTTATATTTCTGTTTTCCTAAAATACCACTCCATATTAATTTCTAGAATTTTAAGATAACTAGTAATTACATTTTCAAAATTTACTATTTTTACAGTATACAGGACGTCCCGTCCTTATGATGAATAATAAATTAAATAAAAAAAATATTGTCCAATAAGGACAATAAGGAGGCACTAAAGACGAGTAGGTACTTATTTAGGTCACCTAGAACGGAAACTCTCGGAGAAAAGAATTAGGCACGT
The DNA here is from genome assembly GCA_029963845.1 of Rhamnusium bicolor. NCBI lineage: Eukaryota > Metazoa > Arthropoda > Insecta > Coleoptera > Cerambycidae > Rhamnusium > Rhamnusium bicolor. Next base: position 2,543,590 of record JANEYF010005770.1, read on the forward strand.
AAATAAACACATTAGTTCGGATGACCTAATTGAAAGGATACCTACTTACATGTTTTTTTTTCGAAGAGTCTGTTTCAACTATCTCCCCGAATAAGTACGCGGTCCGTCCTCCTTTGTTACAATTTTTTATTTTCAGGTGAATACAGTTGTCTAAAAGTTGACCTTTTATTCAAGAGAGAATTCAGTTACTACCTAATTCAAATTTATATACCTTGTTGTATGCTGGTTATTGTATCCTGGGTGTCTTTTTGGCTGGACCAAGGAGCTGTTCCAGCTCGAGTATCATTAGGTAAGTAACTCGCTCGCATTAAATCGTCGACTTGTTTGTGTTTGATATCTTTTAATGTATCGGTACTTGATTCCTTTTCAGGAGTAACAACCCTGCTGACTATGGCCACACAAACTTCAGGTATCAACGCATCGTTGCCTCCAGTATCATATACTAAGGCGATTGATGTTTGGACTGGAGTGTGCCTAACATTTGTTTTTGGTGCGCTGTTAGAGTTTGCCCTGGTAAATTATGCTTCGAGGTCGGATATGCACAGAGAAAATATGAAAAAGCAGAGACGACAATGTGAACTTGAACACGCCGCTTCACTGGACGCTACATCAGATTTAATAGACACCGAAAGCAACGCCACTTTTGCAATGGTAAAATAATTCAAATCAAATTGTACAGTGATTCAGTAGGATATGGGTAATTAAGATACTCTACCATTGTCTTACTGTTGCTTAAAATGAAGTAAAATTTATACACAATAATTAGTAGGCTGTGCCATTTATTAATTTAATTAATTTTTAAAAATAACATTTTTTAAATGTCCTCCTCGGGCCTCGATACATTTTTGTAGTCTGGTCTGAAGATTACCCATAACTCGTTGTAACATTTCCCTATTTATTGCTCTTACTTCTGTGGTAATGATTTCTTTGAGTTCTGGTATGGTGCGGGGCTGATTATGATAGGCCCTAGACTTTAAATATCCCCACAAAAAATAATCCGGTACTGTTAAATCTGGACTTCTAGGCGACCAGTTTATGTCACCGAATCTGGAAATTAGGCGTCCGGGAAACATGTTTCTTAGAAAGCCCATGGATTGTCTGGTTGCATGGCGTGTCACCCCGTCATATTGAAACCAAACAACATCCCGATTAAGTCCTAACCGTCTTAATTCATTAGGTAAAAAGTCTTTCGGCATTAAGAAGTAACGTGCATATGTAGCAGTAACAGGATAGTTTTGTTCTTCAAAAAAGTAGGGACCAATTATCCCAACAGCAGACGTACCGCACCACACTGTTAGTTTCGCAGAATGCAGAGGTTAACGTGACACGACAGAAAGAAGTACGTCTCATCTGACATAATCAGTCTGTTGATAACAGAATATCAGTAAAGGTTTGGGGAAAGGCAACAACACGTGCTGGTTTATTACTATCTTTTAGTTGCTGTACCACCTGCAGTTTGTAGGGACATAAATTCAAGTCGTGCCTTAAAATGCGATGAAGAGAGGTTGCTGATATAGCTAAAGCAGTGGAATGTCGCTTCTCAGATCGCTTAGGACTACGCTGAAATGCAATTTTCATCCTTTCGATGTTTTCTTCTGTTCGAATCGAACCCATTTGTTCCGCAGGTTACCGTCATTACGAAATTTGTTCATCCAACTGCGGATCCTGTTACTAGCAGGAACCCTTCCATGCCTTCCAACTTTAAAATGTCGCTTGAAACGTCTTTGCACTACTATTGACTGACTTTGAATATAAGTTTCTACCGCAAAAACTTTCTGTTCAATCTGCCAGTTTTCCATTTTGTATCAAATGACAAGTGTCACATAACAATAAATAATAAACACTTATCGTTTGTTTGCATGCTGGTTGTCACGGATACAAAACAAAATCGCTCGGATCAGATCCTACTGAATAAATGGCACAGCCTACTAATTATCGTCTATAAATTTCTTTCATTTTAAACAACAGGAAGACAACGGTAGAGTGTTTTAATTACTCGTATCCTACTGAATAACCCTGTAGTTTCTGACGAGCTTTTAACATTTTTTTTATTCTTCCAGAAGCCACTAGTTAGACATCCTGGCGATCCAATGAGTCTGGAGAAAGTTCGTCAATGTGAAATCCATATGCAACCCGCTCGCCCAAACTGCTGCAGATCCTGGTTGTCGAAATTCCCTACAAGATCGAAACGTATCGATGTGATCTCACGAATTACTTTTCCATTAGTGTTTGCATTATTTAATGTTATTTATTGGTCAACATACCTATTCCGAGACGAAGCTGAAGAGTCATAAACACCAAACGGTACATAAATGTGATTTTTCATAAATGTAAATATACAGTTACTAAGGTCCCCAGTTTTATTTGTTTGTTTGTTTGTATTGTTATGTAATCAAAAATTTGCATATTCCGACTACATTGTTATCTTTGGAAATTAGACATCGCACATTAACAACATAATAAATAAATTTTCTAATGTTAAACATTTTACCGCGTTTTTCTTTGTCGAACAAATTTCAAGAATATGTTATTTGTTAGAGGTGTGGAGATAAAGAGAACTGTACAAAAGGTTTAAAAACATATATACATTGTTTCTTTCATTTTGAAAATAAAAAATTGTTTCCTATATTCCTTGGAGAGACCTTTTATACTCCTCCATTAATAATACGAGCGGTTTCCTCACGATATGCATGAATATTCTCAGCGGTGTGGCGGAGAAGAGGCAGACGTTCCTGAACCATATCGTTTTTGTGAAAATCGAATGCCTTATAAGACTTTGTAAAGCAAACCTCGGATATTATTTAAAAAAAATCCACAAAATAAAAAAACAAAATGCCGTGACGGACGTCACGTATTGCAACTGAATTTATATGTTACAACTTTCTGGTACCTACATTCATTCGATCGCGGGGTGTAGGGATAGAGGACGTAAATATTTTGCGTTGTCCCCCGGGACCTCCGCTACGTCACTGCTATTCCGTCCCCATTTAAAATATGTGCGTATTGTGTGGTACAAATCGGATCATTTATGAACATTGTATCTTTGGGGTCTAAACATTTACAATAATTAGTGCATACCATAGAGACGTCAAGGCCAGGTAACTTCTTTAAAATCAAAATTGGGGTTGCCCTTCTAAACACGACATAAAATTTTTAAAAAGATAAGTCCAATACTATTACCCTCTCTCGACCGGGCGCTGATGGCGCACGCCGGCCAGTCATTTGCAGAAGGGATAAATGGACTATTTTTGATACTTAATTTACAGATATTAAATTAACTCATATCCCATAAGTCTATATAAAACGTGAGCTTCGGTTTCGTGACGGTAACGATTGGAAAGAAATGATTCCTCATAGACGGGGAAGAGGCCAGTCCTTCGACAGGAGCGTAAGATTAGTGCATAATGCATATCATATAAAAAAATGATGTATGGTCACAAATTAAATACAAATGTTATTGGGGACGTGTAGACTATTTCAATTATTGTAAATTTGCTGAACCTTTGAAAGAGTTTGGGGTAAAATGAGATTATTTCAGCAACCACAGTTCACCAGTACCAGATAGTTTACCAGATAATAATTGATTATTATAGGCAACACACTATAAAATACACTGAACTGATTCCGCTGCTTGTGAAACATTGTTAAAATTATTAATAATGAAGAAACTGTTGCTTTTGAATGTTTCAAAAATATTTTATTAAATCTCTACACGTGTTTGGACTTTTCTGCCTTTCTCAAGAGTACAGATGATACTAGATTTTAAATCGTGTTCGTTATACATATATCACATCCTGGCAGTTCAATACAATTATAAAATATTAAATTTTATAGTATGAAACGATGGGAATTTCTTTAAATTACACTATTTTGTCTAAAATGTCGTGATCGGTGAAAATTATTGGATCATTTGTGACGTTTCTATTTTTAACAGCTTTTTTTAACTTCTAATAAATTTAATTTATTACATTTATTTTGTGAATGAAGCGTCGATATTATCCAAATCTATGAAATGATTATATTCTGTACAGTGCAAAAGTTTCTTGATTTTTAAAAACATATTATAATATATGTTGGTGCCAGTGGTGACTGACTAATTGCGGAGGAATGATAATGTTAGATAATTTGCTGGTGATTTTGGAAATATGTTGTAACTGGAAGAACATCCCATAAACAAATACAATATATATTATACACTGCTTGTATTAAATAGTAAAATAAGAGGTTCTAATAAATTAAAACAGATATTTTTCATTCACTAGAATAGAAAGCGGGGACGATTATCGGGTTTGATTATGATTATACATTTTTTGCTTAGAAATTAAATTACTTCACTTTCTAAATATTGTGTGAGGTTTTAAATAAAGAAGCTGCACACGAAAAAGAGCAGCCAACGCTCCAAGTGAGCTAGCTATACATCAAATAGGTAAGTACCGATTTCATAATAGTATATACCTACTTATATTAGAACCAAAAAAGTATACATTAAATTTATCCCTTTAATTTCCAAAGAAATAAATTAAATTTTATATATATTAATAAAAAAAAAGAAGCTGAGGTAATATCGATTGATATGAATTAATCAGTCATTTCCTTAATATGTGACGTAAAATTCATTAAGGCAATTTATGTATATAACGGTCAAGGGTATCTGCAAATTGTTATAATAGCAGCCCCCTCCCACTTAAAGGATCGTTCTTAACAAATCTTTTCCACTCGAAGCAACCCTTCTGTATTAAATTGAGATTTATAAAAAAATCTTATCCCAATAATCGGGAGTAAAATATCGATAAAATAAAGCACAACTAAACAAAATTTTCTACGAAGCACGATAACATTGCATAACAAATTTAGTTCCGATATTGCACTATCTTGTTATACTTCGTAAAGGCACGTCGATGAGTAATAAACGAAATATCGCTGATATCTTTATTGTGTCTTGAATATTTGCTTATGTTAGTATATACCAGACAAACTTTAATCAAACTTGCTAATTTTTTTGTGAACTAGTTTGTGATAAAAGAGACTGAATATTTTTCTGATCTTACATTTATGTAACAGTGCCTCGGAAAATTGATTTGCAACATTTTTTCCTGGACTATCATTCCCGGTGGTCGCTTGGAAACATCGCGCATACTCTGGATGAACTTTGAAGCGAATATCTGGAACATGGCTCTGGTTTCACGATACTATAGATATGTTGAAATTGCATCAAATTAAAGCGACCATCAAGGCATCTCTCATCACCACATCTTCAAAAATCACAAAATGTTACGGTAAGTAATGATAAGAGCATAGTTCTAAACCATATTTTTAGGTATTTTTTTAAATCCTTCCCAGGTCACAATACCATTTGATAATCCAACGTTATCTATCAACCATTCGTAGGTGCCAGTCGAATTGGGATTTAGTAAAAAAGTTTTAATTAAAACTGTATTTTTTATAGAGGTTGATTATGATAGTTATATTATTATATTCCGTATGTTAATAAAAAAATTTCTCATTTTATTAGGAACCATTACAGAGAATGGCGACGATTTTGGCAATACTACAAAGGGAAAGACTACTCTAGTGTGAGGCCATTGGAGGAGATGAAAGGCGATTTGTTCGATTTGGACGATGACTATTCTTTGGCACATTGTGTATCCACCGACCTAAGAATGTCTAGAGGAATAGCAGTACAATTTAAGTGTGTATTTCTTTTATTACTCATATCAACTTCAAAAATTAAATGATGTCGGCCTATGACAAATATACCTACCTATTTCAGTGAAGTTGTAATAATAAAACAAAACTATTTAGGGTCGGGATTGTGAATATCATACCTTCCCACTTTTGTCACTTGACTCTTTTGCGAAAAAATTAAAAGAAAAATTTGGAAAACATCATCAATTTCTTTAACATATTTGTAAACATGTATTTGTTTTTTAGACGGAGATATGGACGAGTAACAGAACTGAAACGGCAAAATAGACTACCTGGCAGATTAGCTTACCTGAAAGAAGGTAACAGATACATCTATTACCTTGTCACAAAGCTTGTATACTATGCCAAGCCCAGTTATAAGAATATATGGCGTGCTCTGTGGCACCTGAGACGACATATCGTATCGCATGGCGTTCGTCGTTTGGGGTTACCGAAGATAGCTTGTGGACGAGATGGTAAAGATTGGGGTATCGTTAAATTAATGATTGAATTCATGTTTCGTGATGTTAATTGTGACATTTTGGTGGTTTGCTAGGGACAATTACTACTATCTAAAGAAGTTATTTTGGTTTGCCAGGATATATTCAGGGGGTGGTGTCAGAAAGCGTAAGTTAAAACATATATTAAAAAAGTATACAGGGTCCTTTAAAGTTAAATGTACATATCTATGCACTTTGGTGGTTCCAAATTACCTACGATTAATGAGTCCATATCCTTCGTTACTCAGATACAGGACGTTTTACTGATTCTGGACATATCTTTCTTTATTAGTCATAACTTTTGAACTATCCTGTATAATCGATTCATAATTGTTTTGTATACTTTAATTATTTTATTTGACAAAACTCCATAAATATCAAAATCAAAATTCAAGAACAGATTAAAAAAATGTATACTGTTTTTTGATTTCCTAAAAAACAATACCCTGTATAGCATCATGTTCATGGTCTATTTAGAATTTGAAAATACCATAAAAAAATAAGCCAAATAGGGTACTTTTTATAGTTTCCACGTTTTCGGCATTTTCTAGATACACACCTGTTTTTTACAAAAGGAAATTGTTGAAAAATGGCACAAAACTCAATTTTTTAAATATATTTTTAATCCCGAAATTCGTGTTCTTTACTTGCTCATTATTCCTAAATGATTCATTTTTCCCAAAATTAACTCTTACAAATTTAGGTTTTGTCCTATTAAATATTAACTCTGGTGCACTGTGGGACGTAGCGAAAATGTCAGTAATACGTATCTAAGGAAAACTGGTTAGTGCTAGCTATTGTTAACGTTGCAATTTTCCTGACTGAAACAGGATGATGGCATCAGAAGCACAGACTTTCATCATTCCACAAAATTTTATTTTTCATTACGTGTTTTAATCATGTCCTGTGTTATTCTTGTAGAGAATAAGAGTTAGCGAAAAAATTTAAACGAGATACATTGTTATTTTCACCGATTGTTTTTCGTCTTTGTTGACGGGTAATTTTTTAGTGTAATTTTTAAAGAACATTATTAAAGAACTGCAAAGGTCCTGCGCATACATTTAAAATTGTTGATGTTGATGCATATTTTTTTAATGATGTATTTGATCATCATCATTTAAATTTTACATGCTCAGGAGTCATTTCAAATTTGAAATGTCTATAATACCTACATACTTTCTTCCGTAGAAGATTCGATTATTTACAAAGATTATTAAAACAGATGAATTTGAAATTGCAGGACTCGAGGGCAACGTTCTTCCTTTTTATTTAATTAAAATTTCATATAATTAAATAATTATATAAAAGATGAAAAACTGTCTGAACTATATTATGTATAGTTTAATGAAATGATTTACCGTGTTTTTGCATTTATTTCCATTTAAACCAAAAAAAAATTGGACTAGCTGCTTAAATTTTCTTAGGCTTAGGTATTAGGTTTGTTCCAACGGATAGTTTGGAAGGTTTAGAATTTGATTTCCTAACGTTATTAGTCAATTTACAAGACCTTGAATTGTATTTCATCATCTAGAAGGATCCACTCAAATTTGGAGCCTTCCTGTATTGTCTTTTAAAACAAACCTATTATTAAACAGGTATTCTCTGTAGGAAAAAGTATTGATTGATTCGTGTTTTGTCTAAACTGTTCTGTCTTTGCAAAACACAAAGTATAAACCTGTTTTATTTAATTATTGTACCTAATAATAATCAGTATTATAATAATATATGTATTTTAAATAAATATTCAATAAATGTTTGCATAGGAGCACTTTTTTTTTAGTTATTCCAGTTATATGTTCTAAAATATGCTTTAAAATTTAGACCCACTTCACAGGATTATAACCTCGTCAAATATCTACCGATATATAAAAGGTGTTTTCTCACAAGGACTTTTCGCCTTTCCGAAAGATGGCGTTAAAATCGAAGTAAATTCACGTCAAGAAGTCAAAATTTTCTTATTATCTGCGCGGACCACAGAGATTCATTTCAGGAGGGCTATGACGCTGTTTATATCGATTTCTTCGATAGTTGCATTGAAAAAATTTGAAATTCTTAACGTGAATTTACTGTAGCAAGGAACGAGTTTCTGAAGTCGATGCAAAGAAACTGAAAATTTTCAGCTTCTTCATATGGTGTTCGTTATTCGTTTTCATAAGACTGGTTCGGGTAGCCATACGTCCGCGATTTTATTGTTCGTTTACTCGCCTTAAAAAAAACATATGGTTGTTTGTGTTCGGAATAGATAAAATAAATAATAATATAACTTTCAAACCCACATGAGGACTCGTTCTCACTTGTCACTACTACTCCTTAGTTTATGGACACGAGGTATTATCAGAGGTTGTCTCTGGTATTATTCAACATGGGTAGGCGTAACATACAGTTATTCTTAACCAATAATCTGTCGAACCCTAGCAGGTAAGAGGAACACAACCAACCGCCTAGGTATATCACAAACACAGAAAGCTACCCTTGAAGTAGGTAATTCGATGTCAATGGACAAATGGAAATGAAATGTCTTATTATGAAAAAAAGTTCAGATAATTAATGAAGAACTGAATTGACAGTTGAAAATATTACTTTAAAGAACAATAGCGAGGTAGGTATCCAATCAATTTAATAAACATGTCAACAATAGTCCAAAAGATTGAATGCAAAACTTATATATGTAGATAAACAAATAAAAACCCAACTTTTTCTTTTCTGAACATGTTAGACAAGAAGGATTGGAGTAATTGCGGAGTTAAAAAAAATTCTAATTGCTCTCTCACGTCATAATTAGTAGGTAATAATTTCTTAAATAAATGTATGAAGCTGTCGACCGCTCTGGCGTTTACGACGCCCTGGACAAAAACCAATTACCGCCCCTTTCGATGTTATCTTTTCTTAACAAAAGATGGTTTTAATTTGCAATAAAAACGTATATTTAAAAGGAAACAAGTATTATAAACCTTAACATTTGGTACAAAACAGTATAAATTAAAATAAAATAGAGTTGCAGTACCTATAGATATCTAGTTGTTATATTTTAAAAATATTTACCTAGTTTTAAACATACAGGATGCAATTTTACCGTTATTACGATTAAGATCTTTTTCTCATTACCGAAAACCTAAATAGAAAACAAAAGGTAGATACATAGAACCACAGTAATACATTGTTTGTTTGAGTTATAATCGGAAGAATATTTTTTTCTCACTTCTATTCTGCAAATTTTTTTATTACCTCTTTTAAGTTTATTTGATCAGCCATTTCATGTTCACCTGCTAAAATGGCCAAGCCGTTTAGACGATTTTTCGTAGTAGTTGAGCGTAAAAAGGTTTTGATTAATTTTAATTTGGAAAAATTTCTTTCTCCACTTGCTACTGATATTGGAATAGTCAGTAGTGTTCTTAAGGCAATACTAAGATTTGGAGCCAAACTTAGCATTGTTACTATTTTAAGAACATCACTTGGATTTTCTTTTTTTTTTAAAAAGTGCACAAACTGCAGAAATTTCCTCTCTTAATTCTAGACAGTTGTTATTGTCAGCTGATTCACCATCAGACAAAATATTTTCCAAATCTTTGCATATCGTTATCAGTGTCTCTTTAGGCATGGTTTTCAAATCATATATATTATATAGAGATTGAAAATGATTACTATGGTGATGCAGTTGTTCAAATCGACTATCTAGTGCTTTTAATGTTTGATCAATATATATAGAAGAAAAATTCTATTTTGTATTTTTCTTTGGGATCTTCGATTCGTTCGTCCCGTGCTCATATGAAAAGTTGGCCTTTTTTCTTCTTACGCGGTGTCGCGGCGTTGTTGATTCAAAATTTGCTTCAATGTTAATTTCATCAGCCAATTCTCTTGCGTCAACAATAATTTCATTGAAAGCCTTATCTGATCGAAGCTTTTTTAAAGAAATCTAGGAGATCAAGTGCTTTTTTTCAAAGCAAAATCTTTTGTTTGCATAAGCTTGCTTATGGGATTAATACAGTTTAAAATTATATACCATATGACTATTGAACATAAAAATTTAAATTGTTTAATGCAACTTAGCAAACCCGAAGCTTCGTCTCTTATTCATAAATGCTTAGCAAAGCGTCGTATATTTCACCAAGTTGAAATCTCGAGGACGTTAAAGCTTCTATCCTACTTCCCATCGAGTGTCACTCAAAGGTTTTAATGTTAGTCCTTGGACATGTTTTAAAAATATTGCCCATCGAAAAGTAGAAGAAAAAAAGAAATATATTTTTTTGGACCATATTAAAAAAATTGGCAGCTTCCAAGGATGCTTTTGCCATATCATGTACCTCTAGATTGAGCGAATGGCTATTACACGGAACGTAGAATGCTCGTGGATTTAAATTCTTACTTCTAGATTGCACTCCTGCATTGTTTCCCCTCATGTTAGCCCCGTTATTATATCCCTGCCCTCTTATATCTTGCACATCAAGTCCCATTTCATGAAGCTCTTCAATTATAATTTCATGTCGTTGTCTTCCTGTACATCTTTCCACAGGTAAGAAACCTAAAAAGCTTTCGTAGATTTTTATTTCGACATCGTTTGAATCAGAATCAGACTTATTGATGGAAACATATTTAATTATCAGGGTCATTTGCTCCACCTTACTAATGTCAGGAGTGCAATCTAATATTATGGAATAGTATTTCGCTTTTTATTTCAGCAATAATATGCGATTTTACACTTTCGTGAAGCAAGTCTATTATCTCGTTTTGAATGTTTTTTCCAAGATAGTGAGCTTTGGTTTCCTCTTTCTTAAGCACTCTACGCAAGCATTCCTCCATGACGGGGTCAAATTCAGATAGCAATTCAACTATTTTTAAAAAATTGCAGTTATTATGCTCAGACGCTTGTCGCTTGTACCTTGAAAAGCTAAACAACTTTTACTGAGAATTTTAGTAATTGCTACAATCCTTAGAAGCACCTCGTACCAGTGATTCGTTTCAGCGTTAATAACTCTTTGGGCAGCTGCATCTATAGTTGTACAACACTTGACTGAGTTCTAGCCAGGATTTTTGAGCCTGAATATGATTTTTAGAAATTTCGTGATCCTTTAAAGTTTCAACGATGTGCTTCCAGCTTTTAAAACCCTCTTTTGAAAGGGAACTTGACACACGGCCGTAAATTTTGCAGCAAAAGCAATATATGTAGTTTTTTGAAGTGGAGTAGGACACTAGCCAGTTTCTTATAACTTGCTCTCCATTTCTTAAAATTCGAGAATAGTAATTTGCGCTAAATTTTCGACCAGTGCCACCATAAGGAAATTTGTAATTAAACAATGGTTTAGGTGGACCTTGTCATACTAAAAAACATCTTTCGGCATCTCCTAAAATTCTGGGCCACAATGCTGGATCTGTACCTAAAGTTTGTACAGTGCATTCCGTGGGTGGTAGGGTGGGGTCAGTTTGTAGAGATAGTGTGCTACGAGTGCTGTATGTGCCAAGGCGGTGTCAGTTGGTAGGCTACTCACATTTGGTGACAAAGTTGATTTAGAAATATCGTGTATTGATTGGTCTCGGTCACCAACGTTCTCTGATGATTCCGTGTTTTCCTTTGTATCTGAACTTTTGGAGATATTTGTTTTGGTACTAATGGTACTGCCGGACCTACCCTGTAAATAATTCTTTGCGCGTCAGACATTCTAGAACAACAAATTAAACAATACAAAATACGCTAGTTAAAATAAGCCACGGCGTTGCTAAAAATAAAAATTGGAAAAATCTTCAAATCCAATTAGTCGGTGACTTAGTCTGTCTCACAGTTTTGAAAAATAAAATGCCTAGTTTTAATTACCTACTTATTTTTAAATATAAAACCGAATATAACGTTTCGGGCTAATTTTCAACCTCCCTTTTGGAACAAATAGTTACTTTTAGTAATTAAAAGTAGGCATTTCATTTTTTTAAACTGTGGGACAGACTAAGCCACCGTCACCGACTAATCGTATTTGAAGATTTTTCTTCTTTTATCTTTTTATGCAACGCATTAGCTTATTACTACACAATTTTATAATTTATTAATTAGTAGGGTTTTTTCAAAGATTTTTTTTAGGTGTAGTGGATCCCAACAAAGTGGACAAATTGCGAACCACCACAACGAACATATAACAAATAAATATTTAAAATAGATACCTATCTAAAATGTTTGGATTTTTAAGATGGATTTTTTGTTTCTCTTTTTTCGCTGCGTAAACCCCAAATAAATTCATAAAAACCCTTCACAACAAACATACAGAAACTATTTAAAAATGTATAAGTACGTATTGTGGAAAATATTTTTGACAATAATTCTTTACCACTTATATGGATATTTGCAGAAGACTTACCTTTAGAAATTGACAAAACACACAAAAGCCACTATCCTGTTAAATATTTTTAATATTTATAAACTTGCTTCAAGGATATGTTATCATCGGCACTGACGCATTTGCAATAATAACACAATTGCGCTTATATGACTAAGGCGCGAAAACAGGCCCCATGCACGTTATGTCTTGCAGTTCCTATTTTAATCAAGTAACTATATACCTACAAGTTCATGCAGGGTCATGCGCGTCTTTTAACTATACGTCTTATTTTATTTCAAAAATAAATGTTCTTTCTTTAAAAAAGGTGTTTTAATATTTTTCTAACTTTAAAATATAACAAACCACAAAGTCAAACGTAAATTGCACTTAATTAGGGAAAAAATCAACAAGTAGTGTGAAATTTATATTAACTGAGAATAATTAATTTATCAATATTTGGTTCACATTCAGGGGGCGAAAATGCCACCCCTCAAATTTGCTGCCCAGGACCAAGGACTATAAATGTCCTTTATAGTCTTTGGCCCCGGACAGGGGTCCGGGTTGTCCGCCTCTAAAGCGGGCCCTGTTACGTGATACCTAAGTAAACCATTTACATATTTAATAAATAGGAAGGTAGCTCATTAAACAACCCAGATAAATTAAAATGTTCCAAATAATACCCACATATAATAAAAGTTGCTTGAAAAATTACAAACCTATCTCCATTTTAAGTAAATTTAGTTTGGAAGAGGGTTATCTAAATCAAGACGAAACGTGTGACGATATTTTAAGCTTGAACTCAGCTTTGGACCTAAACCATGTAATTCTAATAAACAAATTAAAATAGTACGGTCCGGTCCCGGTCGCGGTGTTATAAGAGAGGATTTACGTGGTTCAGAAGTCGTATTTGCAAATAATTGTGAATCTGGGATCTGGATCCACTGTTGGTGTACCTCAAGCTTCTATTCTTGGGGCACCACTGTACGTATTCGTTATTAATTTTACATTGCAATGGGTCGATTTCAATTTTCAAAAAATATATATATTTTCTAGTATCCGCGGCGGTATCTTCATCAGGTGGCCAACATAAACCTAATGCTCTTAAACTCTTTCTATACACAATAACCAAAAAACGAAAATAATTATATGCAGTATATGCAGTTACATGTAATATATTGGCATATACTAACAATCCTAAGTACGCCCCTGTTATAGGAAGCAGATGCCAAATGGATATTGGCGCGGTGCATTCAAGTCTCTAGCGATTAAAGGCGATTTAAGTGGTTTGAACGATTTATCCTTGTTTAATACTTTTGAAAACAAGCATAAACCATTACAAAACTCATAAATAATAAAGCTGGAAGCTGTTGTATACACCCAAATTTTGAAAAAATTATTGATCTATGTGTATTGCGCCATCTCTTAACGCAAAGACAGACTAAGTTGCACAAAAAATTAGAGTCCTATACATATTACACTGTTCAAGTTCAGTAATATACTACCAGAGACAACCCTACTACGGACGGACTACCGACTACCCTCTCCTTTTCTCCTTTTCTAACTGTCGCAGAAAATTTGAGGTCTAGTTTGATATTTCGAGGGTCGTAAAGTTGCTGACGATAACAAGTAATTATTTTTTTTCTCAGCATTATTATACACTAATTCGTCCCAAAAAATGTAAGAATTGTTTAAAATCGAGTGTTTTAAATTCACTTAAGACATAACCTATTTAAAAAAAAACGCCACACTACCATATGTGTTTTTTTTTAGACAAAAAAATGACCAACAAAGTTCAGGTTGAAGATATCTGGCTTACTAAAAAAAATTTACGAAGATGCCGAGAGTGCCCATTATGAAGGTTTGGCTAAAGTAAGTTCATAAGGTTTCACTAGAAAAGCTCACGAAACCCTTGTAAACATATTGAAAATTAAAATCAAGTAGTTCTAGATTTAAGAAAAGAGATAGTTATACGACAACTGAATCATTAGTCTATAGAGAATAATAGTATTTTCTTTGGTGTAGGCAGCCCTAACTCCCTTGGCCGGAGAAGTAGCCAAAGCTCGACAGCGCTTAATCGAAAGTAGGGACACTTTTACAGTGAGTAATAATACTTACAGTATCAATTTTTAATTCTAACGCATGATGTCCTCCATTAGAAAATTTGTATAAAATAATGTTATATTTTAGTTAACACTATAATTTTTGTTGCGGTTTTGCCAGGTGCCAAATCTGTATCTATAGAAGGCCAACTATTTTTAATTTTTTATTAGATAATTCAGAAAACTTATCGAGAGACCTGGCAATACTGACGATTTTGTTCCTTAGAATACAGAAGACTGATTTTTGTCATTTTGTGCTCGTCTTATATAAACTGCAATGAATTTTTTTCAGCCAAATATTACTATGCTTTAAGATTATAAATGACCGAAAGATAGAAAATTAAATATTTTTTTGGTTTCAGTCAACTGTGGCCTCGATTGATACTGGAGCCATCAAGTTTATTGAGAAAAAAGTTGTAGAATTTGAAAAATGTAAGTAAATAGTCTACCCACTTGTAGTTTTGATAGTATAAATAAAATGAAGTTTTGCCAATGTCTTGACCTTGAAAACTATAATAAAGTTTGGTGTTTAAAGTTTGGCGTTCTGGCTAGTGTTTTGCATTTTTTAAATGATAAAACCAATACACAATAAATAAAAAATAATGAAATAAATAACTAGCAAAACATAGAAAATAAAATGTTTATTAAAAATTTACACTTTTTTAGCTATTAACGAGATTTTGAACCAGTTGAACTCTTTAGACAGTCGTATATCAAATGTGGAAAAAAATTTAAATCAGGCCAAACCGATGCATGAGATTAACGTACCTGCAGCAAACAGGCAAATCCTGGTACAAGATGATGATGATGAAGATGATGGTGTGGATCTTTTTGCATCTGATTCAGAAGAAGAAACTGAAACGGCGGCTAAAATTAGAGAAGAACGTCTTGCTGCATATGCAGCCAAAAAATCCAAAAGTATGATGTACCGTTTTTTCTTTTAAAGCAGTTTTTATTTTTTGAATGTTCTAGAACCCGCATTAATTGCCAAATCCAATGTAATTTTTGATGTAAAACCTTGGGATGATGAAACAGACATGAAGGCAATGGAAGAACATGTAAGGAAAATTGAATCTGACGGTCTTTTATGGGGTGCCGCTAAATTGGTTCCCTTAGCTTATGGTATACACAAACTGCAGATATCATGTGTCGTAGAAGATGATAAAGTTTCGATTGACTGGTTAACAGAACAACTTGAGTCAATTGAAGATTACGTAAGATTTATTTTTTATAAATAAGACTGGCGTTTACATCTGTATTTCTTTTTTTAGGTCCAAAGCGTAGATATTGCCGCATTCAACAAAATTTAATTTAATTTTTAACTTGTAACATTACATGGATCAAGATTTATCATATTGTTGTCACTAAATAATCATAAATTCTTTTTTTAAAACTGTTTTAAAATAAATTTATATTTAAAATGTTTGTATTATTTTATGATTGTCACATAGTTCGATGGGGAATGGCGCAATGTCTTAATATACACAAGTACATTGTTTACAATAATCGTTGTAGTTTTTGTATAGAATGTTTGGTTAGCTCCAAAAAAAAAAAAAAAATCGCATGACTAGTTATTTCTACTCGAGACACCACAAATTGAGAAAAACTGTTCGAACCAAAACTGCCATAAGTATAATGTAGAAACGCAAAGGGAAATAGTCTCCTCGGAAGTGTACGAAATAAACGTACGTTCTGGGTTTCTCAGAATTTGTGGGGATTTAAAAACAATTTGACAATCCTATCTTACTAGATTCGCTTTCTTTGAACAAAACGTTTGCTATTTAATTATGTTAGATATAATAAAAAAAAACTATTACCTTTCAATATGTCTACCCGTTTGTGCCATATTGCTGTCATTAATAATTATTCTTCTCGTGTCATATGAAAACAAGGTAAATCTATTTGCCCGTAGACTTTGTGGCCTTCTTCCTATGGTCCTACGGTAACATTTACATTTATATTGTATATTTCTTATTCCTCTATTACAGTCCTGAACAAATCGGCATTTACTCTGAACCATTAGTAAAACCGTTTCAACAAATGCCGTTTACCCTGCTGGACATAGTTTATATTTGATTGATGTATCTGTCAATAATAATCTTTTTACTGTGTGATTCTCTAAACTTTTGAAATTAAACTTGAAACTTGTTGCTTTTTCATGTGACTTCTATATTGTTATTGATGTCTTGTATCGTTATCTTTCCAATGAATTCTTACAGGAGATCTACAGTTTTTATTTTAAAAGTCAATTGAGCTGTTAAAATATAGATAAATCGAATTTGTTACGATTCAAAGTTAGTGTATAAAATGAGCTCACTTGTACCGACTGAGGCTACTGTCAAAATTGTCAATTCACAGTCACGAACAAGATGATGCTGCCATCTAACATGCGATTCTCTTATATGCGAAAACTGACCTAATGTTTTCTTTTATAGTAATTATTATTCTAATTCATAGATGTCAGATATTTTAGAAATAAAATATTGCTTACTTTTTATTTTTTTATCTTCAGATTTTAAGATGCAAATGACGTAAATATTTATCGACATTTATTTTATATTATAATATACATTTAGCCAATCCTACATAAAAATGGGCAGCATTTAAATTGTCTTCAACCACCAGGTGGCGATACTGAGTTGTCTTCAACTACCAGGTGGCCAACACGAATAGTATTAAAATTTATAGAAAATATACATTCAATGGGCTTTCCCATCAATCGAGGAAGTTTATTTAAGAGCTGAAAATCCTAATACGATCGTAATTTATTATTGCATATTTTTCAAGTTACTCCTTCTAATAACGATACCTGTGGTTAGAACGACGTCATTACTGATCGATTGATTAAAGATAAATAGAATACAATGAATGAAAAAATTATGATGGAAAATAATTTGATGTTTATACTTTCGGCAGCTATTGCGTGCGTATTGAAATTTAAAATTATAAAAGAGAAATATTGAAAACCTAGGAGATGGTAAGTGCAGTAGCAATTGCGCAGAAAATCCGAAATCTGATTGGATGGTGTACAATAAATAGCGCAAACTTCTAGTGTCTTTTTGTTAATTTTCGATGTAAACGCTCCCATTCAAATGAGTGCAACAAGTTTTCACACTACAAATGCAACCGCACTAATTTGACTGTTAATCTCTATGTAAATGAGCCTTAAGACTGTCCAATATGTATATTATAATAAAATGTCACTACTAAATTGAAAATATTTAACTTGAATTGCCTGCCACCTGTGAACTAGAATGACTACTAGAAGTATACATATATGTATAGCGTTCGATCTTATTTCTGCTTTCACATATAGATGGCAGATATTATGTGCATGCTGTTATCATAGATAATAGAATCTGGCTAGACCATATCTTGTTACATATCTTTGAAGTGCGAAATGGACGACGTTACAAATTGCATTTAACAGATAAAACTGGCATTTTAAATACCGATAGTGACTTGCATACATCAATATCATTTTTACCATTTTATTTTTATAAATGGGTTGGAGTATTATTCGCTACAATAAAAATTAAGGGAACAAACCGTAAACGTGAGGTTATGCTTGGCACGCAATGCACCAACTGTCCCAGACCGTACCAAAGAAAATAATGAACTTAATTTAATTGAAAACAAATTCGATCTGTTTAAGCGCTTTGTTTAAAGTTGAATCAAAATAGCATAAACCGGATGGACCATTCTCTGTGGACCATCCTGTATATAATAACAGAAATTTTATGAACCCGACTACCCAATATCCAAGCTTGTATTATCGTTTTTAATGGCAACGTCGAATAGGAAGATGAGGGCAGGTTAAAAGAAGTGCACCTTAATTTTAGGGCTTTATTTATTTACAACTGGATTGTACAACATTATTCTAATACTATACACTTCAATCTCGAATAGCTACAATCAGTTTAATAAAAAAAGTTATTGTAGTAAGTATATATATCGTTGATATATTAATTATAACATTAATAGTATATAACATAAAGGGTTAAATAAATAATCATTTTGCTCGTACTTTATTCATAACATTTATATATATATAATAATAAACAACGCATTATTTTACAGTTTCTTATGCATTGCCTACCATTATACTGTGACTATGGTCTAAGAGCAATTCACGTAGGTGTAAAAGGGGAAGAAATTTCAGACTGAGAAAAATCTCAAATTTCCTCTCGACTGACAGCAGGAATTCACAAAGCTCAAAAAACCATAATACCATAAAAAATAACATAGTCATAAATAAATATATAGAAAAGTCCCTAGTGCATATTTTCTCTGAAACAAATAACCAAACGTATCGAACTGAAAATGTTTCATAACCAAAAAGTTACGTTTCGTGCCCTTCTAGAACCTAACGATACACAAGGCTAAGCGAAACTTAAATTGCATATTGAGTACATTTTTGTAAATCATCGACACATTTATTCTGAGTCGATGCTTCTTTAATTGCCTACCTCTGACTAGAAGTATAATTGCGGCCTTTTTCACGTGTGTTTATGGCAGATTCCATTTGGAGATAAATTTGTGCCATGTCCATTTATTTTAATAAATGTATACACAAATATCAATATTATGAGCTGCCTATTGAGTATACAAAAGCCTAACCTTTGTTAGATATCCATTTCGATCATTTTCAAATATCACTCACTAATCTCTATAAAAAAAAATGTATATACAGTGTCGGACAGAATGTAGGTATGCACTGTAAGGAGTTTATGAATATACTTTTGACAAGACAAAAACATGATTATATGATGAATAAACTATTATGTGGATCTGAGTAAGGAATAATGTGGTACTGTTCAAATCTTAGGAATAATTAAAATGAAAAGCTCCACCAGTCCTTAACAACATAGGTGGCGACGTACCATGTTTACTGTGCATACTTCTGATACACACCTGTATATGGGAAGTGAATTTAATGTTATGTTATGTTCCTAATATATACACAAATAAGATGTTCCAATTGGGTTGCAATTATTAGTTTCGAATATTGAACCCAACGTGGGACGTCCGATTTGATATTTCCAATAACGAAATAAATGTAGCGGAATTTTTGCTAGGGATATACTTGATTGTATTTGGGGGAGGAATGTACGTTTTATTGTATATAATTTCTAAAGCTGCACAATAATGAGCATATGTAAAATCCTGCACAAATAATTTATATTATTACTAAGTCCTATTGTTACCAATTATTATTACTTTAATTTATTACTATATTAAATAGGTACCTTTAAGTATAATTTGAGGGTATAGTACACTTAAAACATAGAAAAATATCGCTCATTCCAGTCAATAAGGAAAAGAAAGGAGGCCTCTTAATTAAATAAAAAAATATTCTGGAAACAATTAAATAAAAATTCAATAGAAAAACTGTACTATACACTCAAAATTAAAATGGACGTAAAACATTTAGTTTCTTTTTTTTGTTTTGTTTTGTTACATTTATATATATACATTCACAGTATATAATGAATGGCTCTAATTTAAAAACAAAATTTTTAGTACACAAATGTTCACTCACACTGTTGGCAGTTTTTGGCAATAGTAGACCCAATCTTATTTTTTCTTAAATTTTTCAATATTATTATAAAAAAATAATTTTACTGAAACATATCAATAAAGTGGAAAAGAATTAATTACGTATGTATATTTTAGACGATAATGAAAAGTAACATACTACTGCAATATGTGCGTTTTTTTTATGAGTATGTCTTGTAAATGTTTATATTTGACATAGAAGCTGCACTACAAGCGGAAGATTCAGTCCCTAATGTCTGCCTGAGCCTTTCGGATGAGCGATTTGCAGACTCTCGAGATTATCGTCCATTATTCATAACACTATTTTCAGGCGAAAAATTCTTTGTTTGTTCCTCTACTATACGAATTCGAGTTAGGGGATTGTTTGGGTTCTCCTAATGCGTATGATCCCTCATCTTTTTTACGCATCCTGTAAACTATGAACATCACTACTAATATAGCACAAAGAAGACCAACCACTGCTCCACCAATAACAGCTGAAAAAACAATATTCATTACCAGTCACAATTTTTGCTGAATCGGCAAAATCGGGGGAAAAGTTAAAATTAGTACTAGGAAAATGGAAAACGCATATACATCGAGAAAAAACAATTAATCCAAGTCAAACTATTCCCATGTGGGTAAAGCACACGACTCCATCCAACAATCTGGCTGCCGCTCATCATCATCAAATTGAACATCGCAACATGTGTTCACCCAACATTCTCTTTTCTCGGTGTAGCATACTATACTGTATAGGGATAAGAAAACGTTACGAAATGATAACTAAAACGATATATGGATCTGATGTGGATAATGAATTAAGGGATATGTCGAACTACATGGAGGTAATGGGTGAGTGGTGGTAGTAAATACAAAAACCGATTCAGGCGAGTTAAAAAATGCTATAAATAATTGGAAAATCTCTATAGGTATTGCAAATGTGAGGATCCGAAGTTAACACCGCGCTTTCGGTTTTTGGTCGGGATCTCTTAAAGGATAAACAGGAATGAGTGGAACCACAACTCACCTGCCAGTATGCCAGGTTGTGCAAAGAATGAAGTAGGGCGATCCTCAGATTTCTTATTCATTATGACGCTGGAGTCTTCCGTGGGACCTGGTGCGGGTCCCAGATCTATCGGTTCTTGTTCAATTTCAACCTCGGCAGTTTTCCTAGGTGGCAGGGGATTATTCACTGGAGGTACATCTATAATAATAAACGAAATGTTCACAAATCAAAGTACCTATCAACGGAAATGTGGAGATTCCAAATACTTATTGGGTAGATATGTTGGAACAGCTTGTGGAATTAATAGTGCAATAATTATTTTAAAAGATCGGTAGGTCTATATTTTCGCAAAATTTTAAAATCAAATCAAATTTCAACGGCCTAATTAATAATAGCTTGTTTAGGAATTATTTCTATTTCATAATGGGCTAATAGTGCGAACACGATATTTTATAGGCAGCTAACAATTTTTCAAGTTTGTGATAATTTAATAATTTAAATTCCTTATCTCTAGCTAGAGATATAAAGTTGTTTTATAACAAATTTGAAAGGTTAGCAGTTTAATTTGTGGCTGAATTATTTTTATTCACATTGACCATCGTATAAAACTCGCAGTTATACCAACATCAAGTACGAAAAAAATCAAATTAACTTTTACGTATTGATAGGCCAAAAAATATATATATTTATATGTATATACTTTTTATCTTTGTATTTGCAATGTATAAACCGTTGAAATGATTTTCATTTGCTTTTACTGGATTTCTGTTTGTCAGTTCAATTTTTATTTTCATTTTACATCAGTGGCAGGTTGATTTATTAAAGTTTATTACGAACTGAAGGACATTGTTTTTGTAAAAATAAAAGCTATTTTAAATAAAATAAAATGTTTCATTCGCTGCAAATCAAGTTTCCCATTTTTCCTGGCTAGATGCTAAAGATTACAAAAAAACAATAATTCAAATCGCGGAATCCAGGCAAGTTCAAGTAGTAGACAACTGACTGTGTTGTCTAACAACAAGTAAGATAGCAATAATCGCTACTTTACCAAATATAAAAAATCATGAATGAAAGAATTTATACTTTATCTCTCATTGATTTTCGGAAGACCAATAGGTTACATAATTTTATTAGTAAGCGATTTTGCACAAACAAAATGATTTAAAGCAGTTGTTATCGCTGTTATCAGAAAATTCCTTGGGTGACCTAAAATTATCTACAATAGCAAGAAAATTATGTCGCCCTATTTTTATTTGTTTTACACACGTTTTTGAGAAAAAAAATATTCCTCTTTTTTGATTATAAGTAGATATGTTTTTTAAATACTATACGGATTCGAATGATCCAGGAATGTAGAGATTAATATTATAAAATTAGAGCGAAAAATATTGAAAAAAAAAAATAGTGTTAATCCTTCTACACAATTCATCACTAGGCGATCAGTTGTTAAGTCTGGTATATTCTACTGAATTCGTATGTAAAATGGAGTAAGTTATTCATAAAAATATTTGATAAATCGTTATGTAACGTTTTTATGACCCGTCAGCTAATTTGGTTATGTTCCGTCTATCATTTATTGCAAACAATAAAAAAAAAATGTAATGTGATAAATTATTTAAAATTATTCCGAGGTCTCGGTCACGTCTTATTATATCATATTAAGAATTAAACATTTGATATACATGGCAAAAGTCAGCTATGCCAAATATTCCGCTTTGCATCTGACACAGATGGTAAATTAACGTATTTTCGTATTTTCAGTTTTTTGAATGACATTCGACATTAGATATACAGGGTGTCCAAAAATGATATGCTAATCTTCGGACGCCGAAATCGAAAAAAATATCAAATAGCTGAAGTCGCTTTTCGGAGATATTCTGAAAAACTGAACTGAAAATAAGAAAATTAACACCGTGTGTTGTAAATACTACCACGCCCTTAAAGTTGACATGTCCTGCCGGCTTCACTGCTGTAATCTCAGATGTTATGTTACCGAATTAAAAACAAACATTTTTAAGATGAAAGGACCATTATTTAGTACAGTTTTAAGTTAACGAGAGTTAGTTTATAACAGAGTCAGCTTACGTCCACAAGTGTGCTGATAGGATTGTTATTTTTATTAATTAATATTCTCTTTCTTACATATATTGAAAAGGTGTTGGAGTTTTACTAGGTGTTTCACCCTACTTGTACCCTAACAGAGTCATAAGTGGGATATACCCCAAGTATTTACGCCCTTTTGGAGGCCTAGTGAGGTGGTAAAAAAAACAGTTGTCAGTAAAACTAAAATTTAGTGTAGTGGCTGTGGTTGTGGCGGTTGAAAGTGTCTACTTCTGGGAAACGTTTAATTTTTGTGGCCATTAAACGATGGGCTGGTCCGAGAAGAATAAACACCGCTCCCTAAATGAACTGCGACAAACTGGACACGATTTGATCATTGGGAGTGACCATTTGAGTGATGAAAATGTATTAATAATTAAGACTAAACATAAACTTATATTAAGAATGCTAACACACACGCAAAGGTTGGCACAAGGCTAACGAAAAATCAAAGATTAGCACAAGGCTAACACACAAGCTAAGATTTGCACAAGGTTATCGCATGCGTCAAGGTTAGCACAGGGCTAACACATAAACCAAGGTTGGTATAAGGCTAACATACAAGATACGGTTAGCACAAGGCTAACATGCAAGCTAAGGCTAGCACACGAGCCAAGGTTGCCACAAGGCTGACGCACAAAGCAAATGTTTGAATTAAGCTACGAAATATGCAGGTGACCTGATTATGATATTGAATGCTTTGCCAGCTAGAGGAGGGTGCAAGAAGTTGCTGCCGAAATTCAAAGGGCCCTTTAAGTAACTTAGATTGTTACTCAATAATTATGAGGTATATTTGCGGAAAGGTCGCAAAAACGCTAGAACCGTGATGGCGGTTGATAACATGAAACGGTTGATATACGACCAACAACACCAAAACGGTTGGTATACGACCGACACCAAAAATGTTGGTACACGATCAACAACAGGTGGTAATGTGAAAAATATGACATGATATTAAACGTTAAATGTTAAGCGAAAAAGGAAGTTTCGCAATGAATGTTTTTTTTTTCAGATTAACTTCCTAGTCTGGGGACAGAATTGTAATTGCAGGATGGCCGAATGTTGTAAATATTACTACGCCTTCGAAGTTGACAGGTCCTGCAGGCTTCTCTGCTGTGATCTCAGATATTATGTTATTGAATAAAAACAAACATTTTTAAGATGAATGGACCATTACTTGGTATAGTTTTAGTTAGCGAGAGTTAGTTTATAACAGAGTCAGCTTATGTTCACAAGTGTGCTGATAGGACTGTTATTTTTATTGAGTAATATTCCTTTTCTTATATTGAAAAGGTGTTGGAGTTTTACTGGGTGTTTCACACTACTTTTACCCTAACACGTGTCATTCAGAGAAACGGAGCAAGAGTGGACCCACGTTGATAGGAACTATTTGTTTTATTTTCGGGGTGAGGAATCTCCGCTTACGCTGTGGCGCATGTTTTTTGAAACACCCTGTATAATATTATCTCTCTTTTGTCATTTATTGCAAATTGTATGGGTGAGTTTTTCTCTAGAAATGTAAGAAAGATTAGATAAGTGAAAAGACATAAATATGTTGATATCAAGTAAAAAAACAAAACATGTTTATGAATATTTTCAATAAGATGTTGCTTAATCGACAATCTTTGTGAATGGGGAAAACCGGATTGACAAAAAACATCCTGGTAAGAGAAAATAATAATGTGTACAAAATCGGTTTAAGGGAGAACGAAAAGTATACAATTTGAAAATTAACAGATAATGGACACGTATGTCTATAATAAACCATTATTTGAAACTAATTTTTTTTTATACGGGGTTTTTAATTGTTTTTTTAAAAAAGTTTGAATCTGTTCAAAGTAACTTACATGAAACTTGAGGGTTTTCGGCGCCAAGATCATCCTCATCGTCTGATCCGAGGCCAGATCCACTGGATTCGAGGTCTTGGCTGAGGTCCTGGTTCAGCTCGCTATTGTGTCCACTGCCCTCGAACTCATCATCATTGTTAAAGTTAAAATCTTTACTGCTACGTTGGTTGTTCTGTAATTTGAAAATAAATTCTTTAAAATTTCACACTTTCTCAAAACAGACCAGCAAAAAATATCGTCTAACTACATACAGCATCGACAAAAATAGATTTCTAGGTGTAACTTAACGTTTCTTTAATTGAATTTATTTATTTATTTTTTTTTGATACTGTTGTGTGGGTCTAGAGATGGTTCAACAATTGTGTCACTGAGAAACTCAGGGTAACAATTGACTTACTAGTATCTTCGCACTATCAATAGCTCTTATGATAAACAGTTTTCCTTAAAAAAAAAAAGTTATTTTTTCAGCCATTGGCATTGGTAACAATGTAAAATTAATCTGCGTTTATATTTTTGACTTTTCAAACATAAGTTCAGTGAATAAAACTGTCACAATAGTGTCACTCATGCCAAAAAAATTAGGTTTTTCCACAGCCTACCTTATTTGAAAACATCTGGAATATAATATACATGTTTACAGGGTCATCCTTAAGTACATCGAGGAAATTCAAGAGATGATTCGTGAACCAATTTTAAGGCAAAAATGAGGTTTTGTCCTTGATTGCTTCGTTTCGGAGATACAGTTTGTTGATTTTATCAAATGTACTTAAGGATCATTCCGTATAAATTCGAAATTTATATTACAGCACATACTGACATTTAATGAGTCAAAGTTGACAAGTAGCCCCGGCTAATGAAGAATGTGCCGAGAAAACCATCTCTCGGGATGATTGTTTTTGTGGCAGTCGCATCTCAACAGTGACGACCAACAAATGTAACGCGAATCAAGTGGGCACCACTGATCAATCGTGAGCTGTGCGTCTGCAAGCCCAATATGAGGAGGATAGCTACATATGTCTGCGAAAACGAGGGCCGATCAAGGCTATTACAAAACAATTTTATTAACAATTAAAGGGAACAATGTATATGGCCCCCGCCCGACACCCGGCCCGTTACCGACCTAGCATCCCCGCGTAAGGTGGTGACGGGGCAATTGTTAGGTAGGGCGGAGCGGGGCCCGACCGCGCTTACAACTAAAACGTTAACAACAAAGAAAACACCTGAAAAGAAAACATTTTTAAATTGTATAATGACGCTAAAAACGAGAAATCAAAGACGCATGCAAAAGCACGCGCCGTTGATATAAAAAAACTTTAAAACAATGCAAAAAGAATATATAAAATTGTATAAATTTGTGTATAATAATTCTGAATTTTGATGATGCTTCGACGAGCCAATCTGTCACAGTAAAAAGCTCGTCCTTAAATAATAATGAACTGAGAAGCGGGAATGTCCAACTCCGCTTTTTTGTGTATTTAATGATATTTCGTGTATATAATAATGTGCCGCAATTTACTGATGATCAGCTTATAATTTGGAATAAAATTTGTGGGGAATTTTGATAACGAAAACGAACAAAAAGAAGAGAGGTGAGAAAAAATTTTGAATTTTGGTGTCCCTTTTATAATGTGAGAGTGAGTGTCCTCCCATTTCGTGGGAGGACCGCGGCCTAAAGATGTTGTCTGAAAACTGGTAACGTTTGGTAAGGTAATTTGTGATATATTGAAAATCGAACAGCGACGTCCGCATGTTAAAACAAGATAAATTGATAAATTTAAATATTTTTACCCGGTCTATTATTTACATGATACAACTAATATAATATCTATTATTGTGAATTTAATCAGGCGAATAGAGTCAGGATTAGTTTCACGATGAAAAAAATCAATATTGATTAGTTGTCCGTCTTTTTAGACGATCGTGTGCATATACCGTAAACGTTAAAGCCTTGAGACTGGGCTTTTCCACATTTTACCGGACTCTTTCCCGTTGTAGACTTACAAAATTAGGACACTATTTAAACAATTCCGTAGAAAGTGGCGTATTCTGGTAAAAAAAAACTGATTTTTTTTTTGAATTCTGCTCATTTACAATGAAAGATTCCGATTTATCTACGAACAAAAGGATAAAGATTATAGCTGAAACCAAATAGAAATGTGATGGGCTCTATAAAATAAAAGTTTATCTTGTATCCTCTCCAACCCTCATGCCATTGGATTTATTATCTTAAATGAGATTGGAATTGGGCTACTAGGCTCAAAAGAAGTGACCCCCTGAGCTCGAGCTTGAGTGTTGTTTTAACAGAAAACAATTAAATCCGTCTCTCCTGTTTTCCAAAAGAATCCGAAGACAATTTCGGTAAAACGAGGTAATTGTGGCAAGGAAGGGAGCACAACTTATTTGAGGTATCCAGATTTATAGTTTCCAATCATGGCACACTTTCTATGCGGGTGTGCTCGCTGCCATTCAAATACAGAACAGCGCATACTGAAATATAGGTTATCGAGGTGTACAATCTAAATTTTCAATAACAAAAGCCGATTAAAATGACAGAAATAGAACGGCATGACCTGGCATTGCCGGTATTCCATTACACATTGCTATTGTTGTCAGAATTTCATGTTTGCACTGTGAAGATTGAAAATATTATCTATACTTAAACAATGTGCTGTTTAGTAATAACGGCACGACGCTAATATCTATTAGAATAAAGGGTATTTGTCCATTTGCTCCATTTACATATTTATTCACGAATGAATGAATGAACGAACATATCTGATTTATAGAATGAAATGAAAAAGTTTAGCTAATTGTTATTTTCTAACTTTTACAAAACTTATCACAGATAAGTATAACATATATACATATTTTTAAACAATTATTTTCCCGGCTATCTGCCAAAACGCTGAAACTTGAATTATAAAAAAAGATAATATGCACATTATGCTCAGTACAACCGCCTCAGTAATTTAATTTTTATTTACGTCAACAATTTTAATACTTTACGAGCAATTGTAATATTCTCCCAATATTAAACTATGATAATATACAGGGTGTGGAATATTGCGTATAACTCTTTAAGGAGAGGTTATTCAAAACATTAACAAACATTATTTGATGTAGTTCAACACACTTGGGTGTCTCCAGAAAAGTCATTGCATTGCTATGACAACCAATTTTTTTTAAATGGCAATCCTACTTTTTTATGGCAAAGCTGGAAGAGCGAGCACAAGCCAGGCTTTGTGGCCAGCTCTTTGGGGTAGTGTCAATTGACTTTTGAATACACCTACATTTTATTAAGAAAATGTGCCTGCACTTTATAAACATAAACTTTTATCGCCCAAAAAAAGCTAGTCGATGGCCTCAATGTTCATAATAAACACTCCACTCAATGTCTTTCCCCGTAAGAAATTTCCGAAGAAAAATAAAGCTGACACGAGGTCAGTTTTGATTTTAAATTGCTTGTGAAATGTGCCAAAATCTGTTTGATCGCATTTGATGTAGGTAACTCGCTTCAACACCGCCAAATCCATTATATAATTCTTCAGATAATCACATCTGCCAATAAACTTTCTTGAACGAGACTCCCACATTATTCAAATGATTTGTTTATGTCGATTCATGTGAATTAATCTGTTTATCACGCAATACTGAAAAATTTAAATTTTATACACAAATGTGGAAAATATGTAAAAGTGTTTTACTATTATCGTTACATTGCGGACGCGTTTGAATTATTTTGAAAAAAATTCTTCGAACTTATAAAATCTGCATATATACATACATACCCAGGTAACGGATTCATAACGGAGAAACGGCTTTGAAACTGTTTTCTTTATAAAAAAAAAGCAAACAATGAGTTTCTTAACAAAAAAGCAAAGATAGGTTTTAGATACTTAGGTGTATGTATATGTATATATCAACGTCATCGATTTTTTACTTAGGACGTGTCCTAAATCAATAGCCCTTCACATTTAAATTATCTAAAATCGCTCGTGTTTGGACGGGCGTACATGGGAGAAACATTTTAAAAGCTTCTATGGATATTTCGTACCCTCCTGTTGGAGAATCTGACAGAAAATAAATCCTAATTGACGTACTGCTCCACAGAGTACTAAAACCAAGGAAAAATAATTTGGAAATAATTGTAGAAGTAAAACAGAGCTTCATTTTAAATATACCCCTAAGTACCGATAGGGTAGGACGTATACGCAAATTGCGTAATACATTTTAAAACAACGTATGAAATGTGCATAAAAAAATAATCAATATATTTATAATGAGGAGACACACCTAGTAAGTTGAAAGGTATGGTTCTGAAGCGGCGCCAAGGTGACGTAAAATATACGAGAAGATATACTACTTACTATACAATAATATTATCGAAAAAGGTATACCCTGTCCACTTAAAATAGTAACTGAATCCATCGACGTCATTTAAAAAATCGTCCTTGTAACTGTATATTAAGAAGAATAGTTAAAAATGATGTTACGCGATTTGCATATAATTTAATTGATACGATTAACATAATCGTTTGTCACTATATTATAAAATGTTGGTGGTTTATACGCAAAATGAATTTAAATGTATGATTTTTTAAACTACAGGGTGATTCACAATTACAGAGACCACTGTCGGCAGCGTGTTCGGGGACTAAAAATAATAAGAGGTTCTCATAAATAGTCTATCTAAGACAAAATCAAAAAGTTAACAGTAAAAAGAATATTTCGAAAGCCATGAAAATATTGAATAATAAATTCAAACAGAATATTGATATACCGTAAACACTACAAAATCCCGAAGCCATAAATGATTCACATCTGTATTTAACCCCCCAAATAACTGCGCAAACGCTGTGTCTTGTTTCGAAAACAAAAACTTTTACTTTTAAATTTGCCACAGTTGATGAAATAAAACATATTATTTTGGAATTTCATTCATTCAAATGCACGAAGTGATGATAATATTAGCGCTAATGTGCTGCAATACTGCTCATCCGTAATTGCTACACATATTACTCATTAACTGCTTGAGATTGGTTATTACCAAGACCGGTGGAAACTATTATTATTAATAGTAATTCTTAGGGATACTTTTTCCAACATTTTGTAATAAAGAATTTAGTCTTGTACTCACCATCTGATGAAGTCACTGTGTGGCGAAACAATTGTCATAAGTTAAATAAAAATTGTGAAAATCAAACATAAGTTTATTTTGTGTTTATTTGTAAAATCAAAGAACTTAAATGACACAATATTGAAATTTAAATTTAAATATTCTGTTAATATTCGTTCAGCGTCCAGCGCCATCTTACCTTCGTGAAAAACTAAATTTTAGATACAATTTTCACAATTAAATTCCCAGCAACTATGCTTCAGAGATTATCTTGCTATAATGCTGTCAAAATGTACAACTTTGTTAAAGATCATCATTATCCGTAAAGTTTTCGAAAAAGAAAGTAAAAAATACTGGTCGAAATCAAGTCGATATCGCTGCCTAATTCAATGTGTCTCAAAGCGTCATTTTTTCACTTGTTTTACGGTACCAAAACACTGGATAGGCATCTGCGAGGGTTAGATGTGGTCATCCAAGAAAAACCAATAACGCAATTTCTTTGTTCTTCATTTTTCCGGAGCTTTTCACCATGTTCAAGAAAGGGCACTACAGTACTAGATCTTTCTGGAAGTATTCGTTCACCCTTATATAAGCATCAAAACGTTCGAAGTTGTCTGCTGTGCAAGGTGCAATATTGAATATTTAACGATAAGTTACGAGTGTTATAATCGTTTTTTGATATTCATTATTTTGCTAAATATGGAAATTTTTTTAAAAAAGATCGGTACAGTGATGAATATCTTTAATATGGTTTTACCGTTACTTTCGATAAACCGCAGCGTGTTATTTCGTTATTTGTGGAGAAGTCTTGTTAAAAGAAAGTATGAAGCCGTCAAAACTATTTCGGCATTTAAATAGCAAACAATCAGACAAAAAAGACGAGCCTGTAGAATTCTTCGAAAGAAAGCTAAACTCCCTTCGCAAGCAGCAAGTCACTTTTACCATCATCAATCACTACTAATGAAAACGCATTGCTAGCGAGTTATCGAGTTGCATATCGCATTGCAAAAGGCAGTAAGCCACATACAATTGCTGAAGATTTAATTTTACCAGCAGCTGTTGAGATGGTGGATATACTGAATGGTGAAAATGTAGCTACAAAATTAAAAACGATACTGCTATTAACACTACGTCAGTGTCACCTTCACATCAAAGGTTCCAACCTACTCCAGGAATAATACTATCCAAAGAAGAATAATTGACATGGCACAAGATATTCGGGCACAAACAGTTGAAAATATCAATAAATGCATGTACTTCTCTCTACAGATGGACGAATCTACAGATATTTCTAACTGTGCCCAGCTTATTGTATTCGTAAGATACGATACAAAAAATGGTATCACAGAAGATATTTTATTTTGTACACCATTCGAGACCAGTATCACCGGATATTGTTTATTTGATACTTTTATGCAAAGTGCTAATGAATACGATATTGATTGGACAAAATGCATTGCTATTTGTACCGATGGTGCCAATGCTATGACACAACATCGATCTGATCTTATTGTCAGATTACAAGAAGTAATGCCAAATGCTACATGGCTACACTGTTTTTTACATCGAGAAGCTCTAGCCTCGAAGTCCTTACCTTCTGAAATGGATTGTGTTATGAAAACTGTAATTCGAGTTGTAAATTCTGTCAAAGGAAACGTGTTACAGACTCGCATTTTTAGAAAAAATTTGTGAAGACATGGGTTCTTTATATGTAAATCTTCTTTATCACACAGAAGTAAGATGGCCTTCGAGGGGTAACGTCTTGTTTCTGTTAAAAGCAGAACTTTTGATGTACTTACAAGATGAAAAATCAGAATATGAAGGCCTTTTTTCTAGTCCTCTTTGGCTTCTTAGGCTGGTTTCCTTGCTGATATTTTCTAACATCTAAATAATTTGAATAGTAGTTTGCAAGACCGCGATGTTAATATAATAACAGCCACGGACGAAATTAACGCATTTATAAAATAACTTGACTTATAGACGACATCAATTATTGGGAAAATGAATTTTGATTCATTTCAGTGCGTTCAAGGACTCATGGAAGATGTAGCTAAGAACAGTATGACAAATTCTGAGCAAGTTTTTGTAAACAGACAAGCTACTTTGTGCAATTTGAAACAAGAGCTCTGTGACTATTTTTCTAAAGAAATTCAAACCAATTATGACAATTACAGATGGGTACTAAATCCTTTTTCTGGACAATCCCTTTCAACAAATATGAAAGAAAAAACTTATTGAAATATCAGGTCATGGAATTTTGCAACTAGACTTTTTCTTAGAACCAGGATCAGTTTTGGACCAAAAGAATGCAAGAATACCTCGAACTGGCAAACGAAGCTCTTAAATGTTTGGTTACATTTGCAACATCATATTTATGGGAGCTAAGCTTCTCATCTATGGCTGCTATTAAAACAAAAGTGAGAAATCGCCCAGAACTCGAAAATGATATCATTGTCTGTGTATCGCATACAGAGCCCAGATTTGAAAAGCTAGTTTCTGAGAAACAGGCACATACGTCGCATTAGTATTTTTTTTTACTGTGTAGTTTGTTTTTAATGATTCTGTTCATGTTTTCCAAGGTGGAAGAGTAGGCATGTTTATGTTCCGAAAATGACAAACATTAAGCCATTATATTTTTATTTACCCACACTTTGGGAACAACTGCACTAGACGATGTCAGTGGAATACGTGATCGTTAGAAACGAGTCGAAAACTTTTGAGGAATCGAGATAGTTTCTAGACAACATTTCTTCTAAAATAAAAATAAACCGAGAAAAATTTTACAATTTGTGACGCACTGTTTCATCAGTCATATTCGGCGGAAACTGCAAAAATTGCGACATCTATGATTCATGATTTTATCTAACATGACAGTGACTCATTCTTTATAAAAAAATATTGTGAGTATACGTGAAATTCCCACTAAAAAAACAAACAATAATGATATTTAGCAACACATTTTTAAATTAGATAGTGTAATAGATGCAGCACAAAAGATGTCATTTCATTTTGTTTTGTCTTATTTATATTAACGTCATAGCGGAGTTTAGCATATTGCTATTCCACTACTCGACCAGGATAGACACACACGCACATAACAATCAGTGCCTTCGACATTTGCCAGATGCCGCACCTGAGGCTCAAACTCAGGAGAGATAGACAGTGACTAGCCTTGTTTTGCCACACAAGAACGCTCTAGTCAACTGTGCTACCGCCTCGGTGTTTAAAACCGCCACTATACATCCATGCCTAGCCAGGATTTGAACCCTTGGTCTCAAGCTTAACGTATAAGCACTGAGCCACTTAGCCGACATATTTCCCATTACACTGAGAAAAAACTGTTAATGTAACTCGAAAGCACTTAATAGTTATTTATGTACCAAGGCTTGAAGTGTATTTTTCAGGTCGAGAACACAGTCTGCAAACCGAAGCCAGTAGGGCTGAGGTTTGCAAGTGCATATGGATACTAGGAATATTACAATTTTTTGGAAAATTCATTCAAAATTATAAATTTATATTTCAAAATTTGTCCAACTTATTTTTATTAGTTGGTCTAAACTCTAATTGGAGTGTGTTTGCTATGAACATTTTCTAGTTGCTATGGTTACTGTCAATAAGTTTGTTGTCAAATTCATAACTTGATAATAATTTCTGCCGTTCAAGTTATTTACGTGAGTTTTTGCAATAAAAATATGGATTATGATGAAAATATCGCCATTCAAGAGGCAGCCAAAAATGCTTAGATGCCAGAAAAACCGAAAGAACGATAAAATTTTTTACATTCAAAGTTCAAAGACTGGTGCGCCTCGAAGAAACTCAACAGTATGACCGAAACAGCTCTTCTGGCTTACTTTTTGAACGATCTGAAAATTTAAAGAGCCATTCAAGTTTGTAGTGTGAATACACCATGCTTAAAACGACCATATCGATAAATGACATCGACATATCCATAATTTTGAAATTAAGAGCTTTCTTGAAGAGGAAAAACTATGTGTACAAACCAAAAAAGCAAATGTGTTTTCAAGAATGGATATTAACAAATTTTTAAATGAGGCACCTGACGAGAAATATTTTTTGTCGATGAAGGTATACCTTTTGTTTTTAATGATTTATAAGGGCTCTATTATTTTGAAATTTTCTTAGGTGGTTACAGTTATTGGACTCTCTGGAGCTTGCCACAAAGAGCAACTGCTTAAGATGACTTTGAATGACATTCAAGACGAAAAATATGTCATAATATAATAAATATTCCTGACTCTAGGAATAAAACGCAACGAACATTTACTATCTAAATTCTTATATTTTCTAAATATATCAAGAAAATGAATAGCCTCCATCTCCATCGATGGAGATGGAGGATATTCATTTTCTTGATATATTTAGAAAATATAAGAATTAAGATCCAAAATTGTTAATCAGGAACGTTTTTTTTGAGATATGAAAGAAAAAATGTCTAAATCAAGTTGTAGATAAAAATTCCTTAGCAAAAGTACCTTTTTTAATTGCTCTAAATCCAGCACCGTTGCCGATCGAGAGCTATGCGTCTGATTCTCTAACTAATAAAGTCGAAGTAGCTCGAAGAATACTATACAATAATAGATACAAATAAAAATATAGAAACTACAGTACCTTTTACAAGCCTTATGGCCGATGCAAATAAAATATTACAAATTTTGAAGCTGCAATACCCTCCACAAGTTATGTTGCCAATGCGAATAAAAATGTTACAAATCTTAAAAGTCATGATAAATTAATGATAAATATAAGTTCTACTTTAATAAAAGACAATATTCCTGCGTTAAATATATTAGTTATTGTTCACATTGCACATTTACGTTTAATATTAATTAGTATATTTAATTTGATGTTAATTTCATCAATTTCATCATATTTTACTATTCCTTATTACTTTGCTTTTGTACCCTAGGACATAAAAGTAATTTTTTTCCTTTTTTGCCCGTGGACTATAAATGACACTTTCGTAACACTGACAAACGTCAAAAAATGCCACTTACAAAGCTAATAAATAGTATAAAAGTTTTTCGCGGTTACCTATGGCGAAATCACATTCAGCATTGAATTAATAATAAAGTACTGTCAGCTTAAAATATCAATACGATCCAAAAAACGTTCGCTTTATTTATTTTAACATGCGACTCTATATAAGTGTATATGTATAGAGTGGGTATATCTGTACAACACACTAATTAGTATTGGACAGAGCATCAATAGGTGTTGTAATAATAGGTAGCTTTTTGTTGTTTGGATTTACGGTATCGTTGAAAAACCATTAAAATTTACTATAAAAATCCTTTAGTAAGTTAAATATATAAAAACTACTAACAGTAGAGTATGGTTGCATTTCGAATGGTTTTTAAACATTTCGGGAAATGCAGAAGAAGCGCAATGATGACAATAAGCTTCATCCAACGACCGGTTTCTGGCTGTTGACGCATCGGTAAGGAACTAGAAGTTCCTTTAGCCACAACGAAAAGGCCAATTCTAATAAATCTGAATTAACATTGATTAAAATTAAAATGTTTGAACCAAAAAAAACTTTAAAGAAACGATCGTCTTTAAAGTTTTTCTATTTGAATTTATTTTAACATTAAGAGAGTGTTAAATCACTTCATTGAAATCACAATGTTGTTCAAGTAATCGCAATAATATTAAAAAATGTTACTTTGCACACTTCGTTATCCTTGTCTCTCGCACCAATACATAATTTTAAAATTTTAGTAGAGTACGTGGTTAAATAATGATGAAGGATTAACAGTGATTTGTTAATGTTACTGCGTCATTGCTGATCAAATTCGGGGGTTAATTGTGTTCAATCCCATAGTCAGAGGGGCTCGTCTTAGATGAATCACGTTATATAAAAACAGCCCACCTGTTTATCAAGTCTGCTGTATAAGCAATTAGTGTCATATTTTACAAACCAATCTTACATCCTGCAAGCAAAAATGTTCGAGGGCAATCCTTGAGAAAATATGGCAAACCGTAATCAATCATGCAGAAAAGTGATTAAACAAATAAAATTGCAAAAAGATAAACAGACAAAATTAAAAAGTGGCGAGTGAGTATTTTTGCGTTACAATGTTACTTACTCACATGTAAAATTTAGACAAAAATGATCGGGTGTGGTATTTAAACAAGACGTTAAATCTATCTGTGTCCCGAGAAAACATCCACTGGAACTAACTAGAGTAACGTTAATAATGGCGGACTGAGGTAGGAACACGACTAATCAATAACTGTTGTCTGCGCCGCTGTATCAGCATCCCTGGCCTTGCAGGGTCGTATTTTCACCTCAAACCTGATGCTACAGGGCGATATTTCTCCGCATTAATTAACATGAATTGTTTGGACATCTGTACATTCCGGAATTGATTATGTAAACGGTCGGGCATTCCTACCGATAGTTAAGGCCGCAGTCAAATAAAGGTAACAATAAATAAAAACATATGTTGAAATCACGAACAGTATTATATTGGTATGTCGCGTATTGCGATGTGATCCCCTTTTGCAATAGCAGTAGACATGTTTCGTTCTCCTATGAACTCATCGGTACTACAGGATGGAGATGAATTTACAGGAAAACGAAACATGTCTACTGTTATTGGAAAAGGGAGTCACTTCGCAATCGCAATACGCGACATACCATTATTCTCTCATCTCTGATGACTTCCTCGTAGTCAAAGAACCCTGGCTTACCATTTATGACATGCTAAATACGCTACTGTTGAAACTGCGTAACGTTCGGTCTTTCGATGGCAAATTCAAATATATGCAAAAAAAAAAACCGTCGGTGAGTACATTGGCTACAACTGAAAGACGGAGAATAACTGGAACACTCGGTCTAATCTGTCTGTCTGGATGTTCGATATTTCGAAAACAGTGTTTTTCTATCTTTTTGGGTTCCTGAGATATCGAGGGTGGCAACCGGAAGATGAATACCGAGTACATATTTGATAATGTCTTTTTTGCTTTGAATTGAATTGAAATTTTAATTAGGGATTGTGATATTGTTTTCTGCGAACTACTGTGTACAATATTTAATTTGATTCTCCAAACCTGTACCTTTTTCAATATACGGAAAGATTCTAAAATTTATTCTGTCTATAAAAACAATACTCAGACAATTAAATCTCTGCTCTGCTGTTTTGTGTAATTTCTCTGTTCGAAATATTAATTCAGTTTTTTATCATGCTTCCCTAAACTTTGTTTCTAAATTAAACGGTCGTTTCGCGTCAGTTAAATTCACTCTGGACAACTACAATTTTTGGATGTATTAATAATTAGAATTAGTGAAA
The DNA here is from genome assembly GCA_029963845.1 of Rhamnusium bicolor. Lineage (NCBI taxonomy): Eukaryota > Metazoa > Arthropoda > Insecta > Coleoptera > Cerambycidae > Rhamnusium > Rhamnusium bicolor. The sequence continues at coordinate 2,581,096 of JANEYF010005770.1, forward strand.
ATAAGTTGATTCGACATATACAGAAAATATACCAGTACTCTAAGATATATCCCTAAGGACTCTTCTCACTATTGTGCTCAACACAAAATGGCGAGTTTTAATTTTCTAGTCCATTGTCGATTAAGTTTCCATCTCAATAAGGAGAGATTTGAAAAAGAAAAGGCATTGATTAAGGATATAGCTGCGAGTAAGCTAAGAGTAAGTTTAATTGATAAAATAATTAGAAAACGAAAATTGAAAGTCACTTCGAAGTTCCTCGACCTTTCAAAATGAAAGAGAAAATCTAAAATTCTTATCGATTGGTAAGATTTTTAAAGACATAGGTATGACGGTGGTTCATTCATCGGGAAATAAACTTCAACAACTTTTAGGCAATCAAAAAGACATAATTGAAACAAACGAAAAGTCGGGGATTTTCGAAATTACCTAGCGTAAGGACCGTAATCAAAAGTATGCTGAACAAACTAGACGATCAATTGAAACTAGATTTGAAGGGCATATGACCCATCTCAAATACGGTAGAACAGATAAGTCTAGTGTTGATCAACATGCGTTTGAAAATAACCATAAAACAGATATTAGCAATTTAAAATTATTAAGGAATGTAACAAATACCAGACAACGGAATGCATTTGAAAGCTTGGAAATCACAAAGTGTAAAAATAGTAATGAATAGTGACAGAGGGCCTATCCCAAATAGCCCGCTTTATTAGTTAGTGGGTCACGGTTCACCGAACAATGGATTTTCACAAAGTAACTTCATCTTCAATCAACTTTTTTGCAGTATACGGTGTTTTGGTGTTTCGTGGAAAACCACGTCACTGTGATCTACTTTTCATAAATCCATGCTGATAAGGCGCAATGCGATGTGTCATGTAACAGAAAATAAATTCATACACCAGAATTTCATAAACTTTAGACAAGTTATTAACTATAGTAATAGGCCTGTAATTTTGTATTATGGCACGATCTCCCTTTTTGAGGACAGGGGCAACTAACTCTAGCGGTTTTTCAAATTTCTGGAAAAACAGCATATCTGACCCATATCGCACATTTTTTGTTAACAATTCGATTTTAAAGATAGATATTTACCATTGGGTAGGTGGCTTGTTTTGATTTGCATATAAATAGAAAAACAATTGTGTGCTGTTAACTGAACAACACTTTTAGTGAGACCCACACTACGTACAACACACTGTGACAGTTTTTGTTTATTAAATCAAGGCGATGCGATGACGGAGATGTCACAATTGTACATTTATGTAAGTTTATCTATAAAGTGCAATAAAATACAGTCAAATTATAAATAGGTTTTCGTTTCGAGGTGGGTGGGCCTTGTATTGTAATGGTATCTCGAATTTTAAAATGATTTTTATATAAATAAATACATTTGAATGTATACATGTAATTCCCACGGATAGAACGCGCTAAAAAAAGAAAAATAGAGCAAAACATTAATAACAACTACGTAAATGTACAACAAAACCGCAACTTTTGGACCCACATACTGACTAATTTAAAAAAAAAGGTCTCTGTGTTCACGATATTAGCGTTCAAACTCAAATTTTTAAATTACATTGGATACAATCCTACAGAAGATCCTTACGTAATTAAGTTCACAGAACAGAAGATAAAGACAAGAAACATTAAGATGAAAATTAATTATTTAAATAAATCTGATATCATTTAACTCATTATAATTAAATAAAAATAAAACAAGGAGTCAATATTTTGATAACGTTTTTCAGAGAAATTTATTAGATAATTCTCACTAAATTTCGTCACATGACTCCTAACCTTCGCATGTACACACATGACACATATCGGGTGACCACAACACAAGGTGTATGTCAATTTTTCATTTTATTTTATAATACAGTCATTTAATATGCACATAAAAACCCATTATTTACGGCATTTCATGGTTTATCAGCTCACCAAAAGCGATTCCACGTTCATTATTTTAAATAACTTTTTCGTCTGTTTCCACGATACATATTTACATTGGATAAAAAAATGGCGAAGGCACCGGGGCTATATCAGGATGTGTACAGTGTACAATATCATTTGATCTAGAATTTTTCATGCGAATCTGGGGTCGATTTTGGAAATTTTTAGGGCGCCTGTGTGAGTTTATTGAAGTAAAGCAACTTTTTACGTTTACATTTGCACATTTTCTTGAGTTAGATGGCTTCCATTTTTGTAATTAAAACTTGCTTTTCCCCTGTTGAATTTTATATCGGTGCGGTGGGTAAATGACTACTTCTGATTTACATTATTTACAAAAACTGCTACAGATAATTTAGTTAAAAACATCCGTAACAGCAAATTAATATTTGACATTTTCTCACCCAACTTCAAGTTAATTCGCTCTACTCTCCAAAAATATGCATAACGAGGACACCACTCACCTGTAACAAAATAAAAGAGTTATCCTAACTGCAAACCGTAGCAAATAACCTCATAGGTTTTTTATATTAAAAAAAATCATGTCGCACATTAAAACATTATTTTTGTCAAATATTTTAAATCTGCTATATCAAAACATTCCTCTGGCTCGTTTAGAAACTAAATCCTTTACTTGAGGCTAAAATATCACCGATCAGATCCTACGTCTCATATCACCTCATCTCTCCTCGGCAAGGAAACACCGTGTGGTCCAAAAAAAGCGTAATTTTTTTTTTTTTTTGTTATAAGTCCGATCGTAATCGGGGTAATTCTGGGGCCGCTTGTTTTTCTAACGACAATAATTATTTTGTAAACAATATTCACAACAATATTGAAATCGAATAGATATGCTGGTGACCATCTTGTTATCAATTTTGATACGTCTTCAATGTTGACATTAGAACGATAATTTGACTTTCTTTTATTGGCGACACTACAATTTTTGTTTCTGTGAGCGATGCAGATACCATATCTCTGCAGCGATTGCCCGAAGATGGACTAACCTATTAACTTCTGAATTTTGACATATTTATTGTTTTGTGATTGACATCCGACTGAAAGCTAGGACGAGGTCTACGTTTTTATCGTTGTATGTACAGCTATGTTTACTTTACATGATCATAGGGCGCCGGTATCCATCTCCTATTTGTAGCGATGGGAAACTAAGCTCACTATTTAAACAGAATAGCTCAATGATATTAAAATGATATATCACTATAACATTCTTTGAGTTAACCCGTTTCAATAATAAACTTGATCCGTCACTGAAAGCAGACATGGATATCAGCGTCCTCCGTTCATTTAAAGTAGACGTAGCTGTACTTTTTCACGATAAAATGATTTCGAAAAAATTAAACCTCGAAAACAGTACGAAATCATTTTATACTTCTTATTAATGACAAATTAAACCCCAAACAAAGAAAAGATTAAATAAATGAAAATTGGGAAGAGATAGTAAAATAATTAGACAGCATTGGATGTGAGCCTGTAAAAGACACGAATGCGTGGAAAAAGGTAATGAATATATTGATTCAATCTGAAATTTTTTCCTACCTCTCATTTTCCTCGTCCAAAATGTTAATTAGTAACAATATTCCACACAATGCGATGGTTATTGATGTTCAGCCAGAACTGACATCTCTTGCTAGGCAATAATGATTAAGAAATAATTATATTGCCTTTATTTTAAATTTCAATGAAAATCAGTCACCAGAATAGCAATTCTAGGCATATTGATCATAATAATAATTGTTTCATTTTCCATCTCGTTTTTAATATTGATATAAAAACAATGTCGCAGGAATTTCAACTTTTCAATAAGTGTTTAGATTTACCACCAGAATTGCCACGGATGTCTTCCCACTCTACTAATGTTTGAATGGTTTGACACAAGGCAAACAATTTTGTGGTACTTTACTATGAAAAAAATAAAATAATTCTTTTTTTTGCTACAAATGGCAACTCATCCTTCAACCATGCTCAACAATTTTAAATAGCACCTAGGGCGAATGACACTTATTAAGTTTTATTGATAGTTTTTAAATATTTTGAACAAAAGGAAGAGAGCTAAGGCATTTTTCAAATGTTAAAATGCCACTATTTCAATTTAATGCGAAAATTAAAGAGATAAATTAATTTTTGCCACGGCCATATGGCAACTACTTGTCACAAGTCGGGCCATGTAATAAAATGTAGTTCTCATGAAAGAGCTTTCAAATGAGACATTTTTGAGCAAGGTGGCACGGGGGGTACGGCCGCACTGTATATGATAGGAAATTATACGACTAGCAAAGTTAATTTAAATGTACTATCAGTAATTAAACTTGAATGTCGTAAGGAATTAAAGTAACCTTTTCTTTTCTATTAATATGGGCTGATAAGACACTAGGTAAATATTTACTCGCTTTAACTACGAAATTGTAGTGTCGTTGAGACATTCATCGACTTTATAAAACAAAGACACATTTTTAAGCACAGCATTCTACGAAGACATTTTGTTTTGTCTACGCTTACGTTCAAATTGATTGTTGATTCTTGATATATATTTATTTTATGATTAACGACGTTTAAAAATATAAGGTGGAAGTGTAGTCAATTAATGTTCGCCTTCCGTTACTTTATCGCAAAAGGAGGCAGCTCCATTCCCAAACAATTAATTTTAAAATTAAACTGACTTTATTGGAAACAATACTCTAGAAATGGAAAATGGTGTATATAGGTATTCCTTTTCAAATTGGTTTTACAATTTTCTTTTTCTATAAGCTGGGTTTCGAATAGTCAAAGCCGAACGAATATTAATGGAGTTCTGATTAAAGTAAATATCGTGGGGTTATTATTTACCTACCAATATTTGAATTACGTCGACTATATTGTATTCGAGAAAGTAATCATTTTCTATCGCTGACTAGTTTTAAATTTCTGCTATGAGGTTAAAATCCGTTTAATTATTATTTGATATAAAAGATAAAGTCCAACAAAACATTTCACCTTCAGCTTTATCAGACGTTTATGATTTATGTAAATAATTGAGGGTATGCTGGGGCAAGCATACGAACATTCAAGAACGAACTGTCTTAAAAATAATATATTATTAATAAATAATTTTCTTACTTCCATGCGGCTTGGGCGGAACTGCAAATGATAATAATTATTGATCATTGATCATACCTATATTATCATGTCTCTAATCTAGTACAAAATATAGTAACAAATTGTACTTGTAACGAAAAACACGTAGAATCTATTTAATAAATTCAAAATACGATATAACAGCTATTGAAAAATTTAATAACAGATTTATATGTAAATATAATTCTATGAAAGTAGACGGAAGTTAATCGGTTCCTACAGACAGACGCAATGGCGGAACGTGTTGTTTTAAAGAGGTCTATTAGGTTGTAAACACAGTTACAAATTATCTTTACCGATACCAGTGTTTGATTTGCCGTTTTTTTTTCTTGTTTCTACAGTAAGATTGTACATTCGGACACTTTTGGATAAAAGTTTCAAGTTTCTTTTTTTAAATTTCAATGGATTACTTTCCTAGATTCTCACAAATATTCTATGAAATTATCGTACTGCTTTAAGGACAATTAAAATCCTATGAAATGCGTAAAAATATACACTGTGTCCGTAAAGTATGGAATGAATTCATTATTTCTTAAACCAAAAGTATTTAGAAAAATCCTCGGACAAGTCGATTTTTATTTATATATATTTATATGAAGTAGCGTAAATATGTAAGTACATTTTCCACGATTCTTTGAAATTTATACTTCCAAAGATCTCGACTTTGTTCCGTGCTTTATCCAATACCGTATATGCAAAAAATCGTCTAATCTCATTACTGTTATCCTAGCATCTCCTAAAGGCGCACCCTTTATGTTTAAACATCAAGGAGGGGATATATGGAGAGATTATTTTATATTAAGAATTCTCAATTTAATCTAGGTCCTTCAACAGAATCCTTCTACATACAAGACTGCAAATTTAAGGCAATTGAAGGACTATGCATAGCTACATGAAATTTAATAAAAGCTAGACATATCGTATCCAGATTGTCTATATTGTGGTGCATTCTATCAATGTAAACGTTACGTTTGGTGTTACTTTACGTCATTATACTTCGGCAAATTTAATTGAGTTGGATGATAATTTTCAACGTGATAGGTTGGTTACTAGATTTATTCTACTTATTAACTTATGGAAAAAAGTTTTTGTTATAACGGCGCCATTATCTTTAAACGGGATTGGTTCTCCCATATTAAAGATGTATAAAAACTTCACAGAGTAAAGACGTTTTCATATATGGGTCAAGTAAAACAAAGCAGAGAGAGAAGACTACATAAAATTGGGAACAGTTAAAACCCACACTTTACAACAAACCAAATTAAATCACACTTCTGAATTATTAATTAAGATGTTAGGATTAATTCCAAGTCAGAGGACTCCCTTGTG